>JAINUG010000002.1:4088959-4688959 GCA_029706075.1 Aldrovandia affinis | reverse complement strand
TCTATCTCAGATAGACTATCTGTGGTATTTTTTAAAATAGGTATTAAGTAAAAATGTTTTTAGAAAAGAATGACAACATTTTCAGGGGGGCTAAAGCCCCCTAAATAGGGTGTAAAATCGCCACCGCATTCAACCATGCACACACGCACACACGCATGGACAGACAGATGCACGGATGCATAAATCCCCTTCATTCTTATTGCTAAACGGAACAAAATGAAACAACAAAATGAACAAAATAGGCAGGCAGTATGGTAGAATGGTTAGGGAGCTGGGCTTGTAACGTTAAGGTTGCAGGTTCAATCCCCAGGTGGGACACCGACGTTGTACCCTTAAGCAAGGTACTTAACCTGAATTGCTTCAGTTAATATCCAGCTGTATAAATGGATTGTAAAGAAATGTAAAACTAAGTCGCTCTGGATAAGATGTAGTGTAATGTAATGTAATGTAAAAAACCCCCAAACTTTGAGTGAAAGTAAAGGGCTTTGATCAAAAGCCGAAAAAGACAGGAAATTCAAACAAGCATCGAAACCTTTAATTTAACATGTGCACTAACGAGGTTTTCCTGCACACAGCTTTGACACCTGCTACAGTACTGTACTGTACTGTAGCTCAAACAACATGTAGGCCACTCACCACTGGGCACTGGCAGGTGGCATAGGATTCAAACCTTCTCTCGGAGAGAGAGAGAGAGAGAGAGAGAGAGATGGATTGTCAGGCGAACACAAAGAAAAGAAAAATCACAGCTCATACTGTCCAAAAAAGAACGGGGCCAGGGACTGATCACGAAAGGAGCCCGGAGACAGAGATGGGCAGAGAGGAGCAGCACAGCCAGAGACGGAGGAGGCGTTCTGTGAACCTCAACACTCAACTTGGGCAGGTTTGACAGGTTTGAGTGCTGACGCTCAGCATTTCTTTAGCACAACAGTCCATATCCCCCATGCTGCTGTCAGCCTCTGGAATATTTAAAGAACGAGAGTCTAGACTGGGCATTTCACCCGTGACCACAGGCAGAAAAATACCTCAGATCAGATCAGTAACAAGCCCATCATATTCAGACACAGATACTTACAACAAATGATCAGTAACCATAACACAGACACTAAACAATACTTAACGTCATTATTACAGCTTTCATGTGTGTATGCAATTTACTCTCCAAGAAGACCAGACAAGCCTCAGAGTCCTGTTAAATATCCACCCCAAACAAACCTGTTCTGGGTTTTACAACTTCACCTTCACCTCCTGCCTGGATTTCGAGCCCGCTGTTCTGCTTGTTGACAGGAGCAGGGAGGAGAGGTAAACAGACAAACCATTATAACAGATTATGCACTCAGTGTGCATCTGTGTGGCACACGTGCACCAAGAGAGAAAGGGCTACATCTGACAGGCTGACAGGGCCAATTGACACCCTATTCACCCTGCCACCAGCTGCTAAAAGCTGCTACAAGCCCTTTTCACCGAGCTGGCTCTATTTGAAGAGACAAGGCAGGCATAATCACTGCGTTTGTGCCTTCTGAATGGAGCAAGGCGAGGTGAAAAAAAAACCTTAGATCGTAAGAATTTGCAGCCAAAATCTTGATATGTTTGCCAATTTGCAGCTCCAAATATCTGGGCATATTGGTCCAGTCTTAACGGATCCAGCCCCCCCCCCCCCCACCCTGCTCCATCCTTAGCTGAAGATCAGGAGCCAGTTCAGACTCAGCGATCTGCAAAAAGGCCAGTGCCAGGGCACCGCATAACCCGTGGAGCGGGATTATCTGCATCTGATTGGCTGCACAATGCTTTGCATACATCTGATTGGCTACACAATGCTTTGCATACATCTGATTGGCTACACAATGCTTTGCATACATCTGATTGGCTGCACAATGCTTTGCAAACATCCGATTGGCTGCACGATGCTTTGCGTACATCTGATTGGCTACCCGATGCTTTGCGATCCTGTCCACGTTCGTTCCTCAAGGTCGTCCTTGCAAAAGAGAATGGGGCTCTCAGTCGACCTGGTTAAATATAGATTTACAGTAATACATTGTGAGACGGTCATCTCCCTGTGAGAACATGAGAGCTGGTCCTGAGCTAAAGCTCCTGTTTGAAGCCACCCACCCTGGTACGATCCACAGCCACATCTCCACTCAGCACCCAGAAACACACGCCCACACACACCAGCTCTCCAGGGGGTTCAAGCCAATCCTTTGAGCACTGCACTGCTCCCAGATATTCAGAGGCACGATTACTCACAGTCCATTCAATAATTAGAGCTTAAAGCTTGGGTAGCAGGATCTATAGACTGAACGCGCGCACGCACGCACCAAAGAGGCATACATGTTCCACCAACACATACATAAACACACCCACAAAGGCTCTAATTGTTCTAAAATGATTTATTCGTTACATTACTGGCAGCTTTCGCCCTGCCAGGCCGTTCCTGTCTCGTCTGCTTGACTCCTGAACCCCCTGATTGCAGTAGTCCCTATAGCCCTCTCACTGCACTCCTCATGTTCATTTAATTCACCTCATTAAACTGGCATCAGAAAGTCCTCCATGCCCCCGCCAGACCAGAGCTGCTCATTCCTCCAGAGTCAGTGTGTGAGTAGACCCGGGAGAGCACTGCTTTTTAAACAGTCACACCTGAGGTGGGACGGAAAGAGGCCCCATGAATATCACCAGAGTCCCTGTGGCCTGCTGGGTAACGTGTTCTCCACGGGGCCCTGCCCACCTTCAGCAGGATCAGCTGTGCACAGGACCAGCATGGACTCACAGTTCTACCTGGATGGGCTGCTACAAGGCACGGTGAAGGAGACAATCCTTACAGTATAGAGATCAAGGAATTTGCTCAGGTCCTTTTAGTGGATATAGCTCAGGTGTGTTAATAAAAAGACAATTATTTTTATGATTGTTATAATTATTATTATCATCAGTATTATTACCCATAGTAGTGCTATTAATATATAATACTATTAAAACAAGCAAAACTGAAACATTCCTTACAAGTTTGGTCATATTCTCATATTGAAAGAGCTTCAGCAAAGACTCTGCTGTGGTCTTTGAGTGATGTGTGCCTGACAGCAGCACGGAAGAGTGATTGTGAAATCATATCTCAGAGCAAGCACCTGAATGGGCACTGCGGAGTGGGTTTATTGTGAGGAACATTAATTCGCCAGACATGGCAGTCGCACAGAGGAGGTGCGGTGATTGCTGCGTTGAGTCCAATAAACCAATACCTCGACTTCTGCTCTCGTGTCTGCCTTCAAGGGTGAAATTCACGGGCGAGCAGAACGGGAGATCATTAGCCAGGCTCGGAGAACGACAACATTCAGAACGTTCCAGGCGATGTGTCGTCTATAGCTGACAGACCATTTTCATTTTATGCACGATAGGTTTTTAAGGACCAGATCTCAAATGCGGCTAGCATTAGCACCCACGTGTGTGACTCACATTTCCCCTCATCCCGCACTAGGACTGAAACAAAAAAAAACACACAAAAAAAAGGAAAATAATTGCAATACAGATCATCTCCATCCTAAATATCCACATCGTGATGCAATATTTAGTCCATATTGAGCGCCTCTAATTCAGGATAACGTTATGGAGCTCTTTGAGAATGAACGGCTTTCTCCTTCTCAGCCGGGTGCCGTATTCTCACCCTCTGTTCCCCACACCTGGAGGGCTAAGCCAGGCAACAGGTCAGAAGGCAGCACGTCGGGTTAACAGCAGGAGGAACACTTTCGGCAGCATGTCCTCAGGGAGGGAAGAAACATGAAGAAAGCCAAAGCCAGCCAATGAAAAGAGAGTAATGATGCGTATCCTGTTCCACAAAAGACAATCCCGCACGCGAAAACGGGCTGGGATTCGTTTTTAATGTATATTCATTAGGCATTGCTTTGCCGTGTTTCGTGAGATGAAACTTGCAATTATTGTGAATGAATGTATACGAATATGTGTGTGTGTGCATGGCGTATATGTGTAGGGGTGAACACCTGCACGAACACCTGCACGACGTATATGTGTGTGTGTGTACAGTAGCTATATGTGTTTGTGTGTGTATGTTTGTGTGTATAGGTGTGTGTGTGTGCATGTGTATGTTTGTGTGCGCATACGTATAGGCGTTTGTGTGCTTGTTTGGGCCCAAATATTTTTTGTGTGTGTGCAAGAAAGAGTGTGTGTATATGTGTGTGTACAAGAGAGTGTGTATGTGTGTGTACAAGTGCGTGTGTCATGTTAAGGGATAAACAGGAAAGCTACTGTCTGAATGAACACTATGTATGTATGTACGCAAGGTAACATATAAGGCCATATCATTTTTTTAGGGAAGTAAAAAATCATTTTAGGGATGTTTAATGGGAGGTAGCTAGCTAGGATTCACTTCATTGACCAATGTGGCTAACTAGATGAGGTATGTCGGTACTAACAAGTGCAACTGACTGGCAAAGTGCTGCTGCCCCCTTCGCTAATTTGAGGCTGGAGGGAGAGATGCATGCTGGGAAAGTGTCTGTTAACTCAAATCTGTATTACTCAAAACTAGTATAATAAATTAGCGCAAGTTACAAATGTTTTGATACAGGGCATCAGCGTGTTGTTAATGCAATGTGTCTATGTTTTTGTATCCGTTCCTACTCAAAAAAACATTAAATAAATAAATAACCTCCCACCAACTCTCTCCCACCTCCCTGTGGAGCAGGATGACACTCACACCGTTTGTCACGTGCCGTGGAGCGCTCGCCCTGGTGCTAGCTGCCTCTTGACAGGACAGTTAATGGATTGGAAAAACATCGCCCTGGAGAACCCTCCCTCTTCAGAGCCGCATGGCCTCCAGGCTCAGACTGGAGATCTGGTCACAGTCCCATTACAGACAGTGTACAGATATACACGGGCCCAGCAATCAGGAGGAGAAATAGCCCAGTCCATCATCTGTGTGTGTGTGTGCATGAGCGCGTGCATGCGTGTGCCTCCGTATGTGTACATGAGCGCTTGTGTGTGTGCGTGTGTGTGCATGTGTGTGTACATGAGCGCTTGTGTGTGTGTGTGTGTGTGTGTGTGTGTGTGTGTGTGTGTACATGAGCGCGTGCATGCATGCACCTCCGTGTGTGTACATGAGCGCTTGTGTGTGTGTGTGTGTGTGTGTGAGGGCGTGCATGCATGCACCTCCGTGTGTGTGTGTACATGAGCGCTTGTGTGTGTGTGTGTGTGTACATGAGCGCGTGCATGCATGCACCTCCGTGTGTGTACATGAGCGCTTGTGTGTGTGTGTGTGTGTACATGAGCGCGTGCATGCATGCACCTCCGTGTGTGTGTGTACATGAGCGCTTGTGTGCGTGTGTGTGTACATGAGCGCGTGCGTGCGTGCTTGAGTGAGAGCATTTTAAAGACACCAGGATAGGCGTGTATATGTACATGTGTATGTGTGAGAGAGATGCTACACGTTGTGTGTGTGTGAGAGAGATGCTACACGTTGTGTGTGTGTGAGAGATGCTACACGTTGTGTGTGTGTGAGAGATGCTACACGTTGTGTGTGTGTGAGAGAGAGATGCTACACGTTGTGTGTGTGTGAGAGATGCTACACGTTGTGTGTGTGTGAGAGATGCTACACGTTGTGTGTGTGTGAGAGAGATGCTACACGTTGTGTGCGTGTGTGTGTGAGAGAGATGCTACACGTTGTGTGTGTGAGAGAGAGATGCTACACGTTGTGTGTGTGTGAGAGATGCTACACGTTGTGTGTGTGTGAGAGAGATGCTACACGTTGTGTGCGTGTGTGTGAGAGAGAGATGCTACACGTTGTGTGTGTGTGTGTGTGTGTGAGAGAGATGCTACACGTTGTGTGTGTGTGAGAGAGATGCTACACGTTGTGTGTGTGTGAGAGAGAGATGCTACACGTTGTGTGCGTGTGTGTGTGAGAGAGAGATGCTACACGTTGTGTGTGTGTGAGAGAGATGCTACACGTGTGTGTGTGTGTGAGAGAGAGATGCTACACGTTGTGTGCGTGTGTGTGTGAGAGAGAGATGCTACACGTTGTGTGTGTGTGAGAGAGATGCTACACGTTGTGTGTGTGTGAGAGAGAGATGCTACACGTTGTGTGCGTGTGTGTGTGAGAGAGATGCTACACGTTGTGTGTGTGTGAGAGAGAGATGCTACACGTTGTGTGTGTGAGAGAGAGATGCTACACGTTGTGTGTGTGTTCAGTTTAAAGGATGTGCATGTAATGGAGGGGGAAAAGTGTGAATATGCATTTGTGAGAAATTATGCATGTAGTGCGCATGTGACATTACACACTTTCGCTCTCTGTTAAACACACAGACACACACACACACACACACACACACTTTCCCTATAGTGTGGAGTATGGTGTGGGGTACGGTGTGGGGCATGGCCATCATGCAAGTTGGTGAGTGGAAAAGGAGGACATCAAAATAAGTAAGGCAAAAGGTCAAATTCCTGCTTTCTCTCTCCTTCAGAGGGAAAAATGCTAAACTTGAAATGCAAACATTCTGGGGTATTCAGATCAAATAAAACCAAAACCATCAGGACTTGTTCCACTACGCTGTGGGAGGGAAAAGGAACAGCATCACGACAGGGAAAGGGTTCGATATTAATCATCATTAACGGTCATAGGGTACTTGGTTCAACTGAAGGAACATCTTTGCAGGGAACATAAACTTAAATCAAATGAATACTAATTCAAATCGATACTCAAATCATCTATAAATGCTAATGAATACTTGCATGCTAAACCAGACCCTGGGGTTTTGGTTTATCTGAGACAAACGTATTTAAGCAGGTGGTTAAGTACATTTACATTTAAATTTTTTAGCCATTTAGCAGACGCTCTTATCCAGAGCGACTTACAGTTTTACATTTATTTTACATAGAATCCATTTATACAGCTGGATATTTACTGAAGCAATTCAGGTTAAGTACCTTGCTCAAGGGTACAACGGCAGTGTCCCACCAGGGAATTTAACCAGCAACCTTTGAGTTACAAGCCCAGTTCCCTAACCATTACACTACACTGCCGCCTCAAAGAGAACAGAAGCCCCCTGGGACTGCTGCCCGGCCCCTCGGCCCTGGTATTTCTTTATTTCCTCGTGTCGCCCGCACCCTGTACACGGAGCGGTGGCGTGTGCACTCAGCTGAACCAATCAAAAGAGCCGCACATCGCTCACTGACAGCAGCGGGTAGCCTGAAGGTGCCTGGAGCAGAAGTGGGAGGAGCTAATGAAGTGGTCACACACTTTGACCACACCCTAATGAGCCTGAGGGCCCCGTCTTAGGCGAGAAGGCTCACAGCGAGCGCCTTCACCAGCTGGCCCACCGAGGAGCCAAATTAGTCCCGGGGCCCGTGGGGGAGAGACCGTTCTCTCTCTCATCTGGCCGTCCCAGACTCCAGACTCCAGACTCCCACGACAGCGCAGGCAGTGATTCATGGCAACTCTTTTACAGCTCTCTCTCTCTCTCTCTCTCTCTCTGCACGCTGTTAATTAACACCCACGGAGCGCCGGTCACCTCTCCCCTCCGGCCCCCCGCTCGTGCCAGGAGTCGGTGCCAGAGCGCCAAAGTCTCTCGGCCCAAGCCTGCGCGCTCTGGGCTTCGATAAAGCGCCCCCACACACCGCGCGAAACCCAAATCGCCACCCCATCGCTCTTGGCACGCCGACCGGGAGACAAGAATCAAGCGTCACTCACGACCTGAACGGGTAATGACAAATTCAATTAATTTAATGGCCGCAGTGGTCACGGCGTTCAGCGAGACAGATTGACGGGCCATCTTCTGATACGGACTGAAGAGCCATAACTTCAGACCGCATCTCGTCTCCTCCCCGCCCCCGGGCGCTGCTATTGAATTCAGTGATCTTTATGGTGTTGGTGCCATCACTTATATTACCGTGTGTATTTATGAGCTGTCCCATGCCACTGCTCACGTAACTCATGTGGATGAACGGGCGTTCTACATTTCACATTCTTTACATTTTAAGCATTTAGCAGACGCTCTTATCCGGAGCGACGTACATGATGTGCATTTATACACGGTTCTCGTGCATTGGAAGTCGCCCTGGATGATATTATTTTATTAATGCATTTCATCGTGATCATTATTATTTTATTAGTACTATTCTTCTCGTTGCCGGTTTTTATTATTTAATGTGCTGAAGTGTTTCCTTTTCATTCTGTATTTATGTTCCTTTATATATAACTACTGTATGTGTTGTGTTTGGTGTACTGCAGTTTAGCAAATCCCTACGTAACTGCATTCACAACACTGCTTTGAACTGAGTGGAATTGTGTATTATGCCCTTGTCAACTGTGAAGCGCTGTGTGACAACCTGTTTGTAAATGGCGCTATACAAAAATAAAGATTGATTGATTGATTAATAACAGTGTGTGTGTGTATGTGTGTGCTATGTCCTTAACTACAGCATGTATGTGTATGTGTGCACGTGTTATGCCCTTAACTACAGCGTGTGTAATAACACTGCATGGATATGTAATGCCCTTAACTACAGCGTGTGTGTGTGTGTGTGTGTGTGTGTGTAATAACAGTATGCATGGGTGTGTTATGTGCTCATAACAGCGTCTGTGTATTATTCACTAAGTAAGAGAGAGAGCCTGGTTTCGTCTCACAGCCCTGAACATGGAGACGATGGTATCACACCAGGAAGGGAGGGCAAGAGGCCAGGCTGCTTCCTTTCAGACCTAAAGGAGAAGGGGAGAATCTGGGCTCCTGGCACCTGCAGGTACGCAAATGTAGTGAGCAGGGGGTCCAGACGGAGGGAGGTGGGAATACTCTCAGGCTCTGCTCTCCTGCTGTGCGGTTTACGTAACACAGGCTTCCAGACTGGGTCTGCTCGTTGCCGAGACCACAGGCTGGCCCGGATCAAAGCAGTGCCACAGAGTTCCCACTTTTAAATGAAGATTCAAGAGAGACATTTACAACAGGGTTGTCTTTATGGGTATGAAAGAATGCATGCCCCGTACTGCGCTCACCTCTCGCCCTTACCTCACCTCAAATATTCAAATGCATCAATTGCTTCTAATGCAAAGTGTTCAATAGAACTCCTTTGTTGGGAAATTGTCTGCATTGCTATTAACGAGTCCAAACCCCCTCTTCTCTGGCTGCGTGTGAGAAGGGGAGGTAAGTACACCAGTCAGGTAAAGCTGCTCACTCGCTGACTCAGACTAGCACAGCTGAGGGAATGACACTCAGACTAATCCAGTTGAGGGAATTCTCAACTCTGCTGCCACTAGCTAAATTAGCCTCTGCTGCCACCTCCTGGAGATGCTGAGCCATTGCAGTCAGCTCAAAGAGATCACTCCCGCTGGATCTCCCCTTATGTGTAAAGTCACAGAAAACTGACTGAGAACAATCAGCTCAAAGTGTTGTTGATCGAAGTTTGGAATCAGACTTGGGTCTCAAGCAGTTTAATTAACACCCTTTAGACTCCTGAGCATTTATGACCATTTTAAAAAGAAACATTACACCAATATCCATTACAACATTCTCCTGGCGTGGGATGGCACATAATGGCTGGTGTGCCTCATTGAGAATTCTCAGCTATCTGTAGGTGTGTTTTCATATTTTATTTTTATCAAACTGCATCTATAAATGTATGCATTGTAAGTAGACCTGGGTCAAACTCATTCCACCGAGGGCCAAGTGTATGCAGGTTTTTGTTGCAACCGATGCACTACACCAGCTGATTTCAATTCATTCCTCTCCTTGGTTGAAGAAGTTGACCTTGAAGTATGTGAATGACCTTGACTACACTACCTCGTTAGTCAGAGACGGGTGAGCCACATGTAGCTGCAGACCTGCAGGTAGTGAGGTTACAGTGTAATCATTTGAATGTCAAGCCTGATGAAAATCCAAACAGGAAAACATGGACACGGCTCCGCTCACGTCACGGTCAACACACTCACTCTCCACCTGAGGTGTTTGTCATGAGCAATGTATAACCCAGCAAGATATTACAGCAGTCACAAATGTGACAACACATTGGCCTAATGGAGTGTACACCCCCATAGCCATAGATGGACACACGCAGTTACAGATACGTACATATAACCAAAACACACACACACACACACACAGATCCACAAACTTATCTTCCAACAACAACTGTATATTTTGTCCACACTCATTAATTCGATCTAATAAAACAGCCAGTGAGATTCGGGGTGTTGGTTTCAGCAGTGATGTCATGGCTTTCTGTGTCTCTTGAGTATCACGAAACTCACCTGTGACCAGGTACTAGCAAAGTGTCACAGACGGTGTCGGTGGAAGTGGCCCGTGAACGCTGGTCTACAGCAAGCTTTTGCATTTTTCTGCCTAATGGTTAAGGTTAGGATTTGGGTAGAGTTAACTGGTCCTGTCTCAATGCTTAGGGGCAATGCGACGTGGTGCGCCGACAACAACCTAGCACTGAACACCAAGAAGACCAAGGAGCTCATCGTGGACTTCAGGAAGACTAGGGCTGTCGCTCACGCCCCCGTCCACATCAATGGGGCGGAGGTCGAACGTGTCTCCAGCTTCAAATTCCTGGGTGTCCACATCTCCGAGGACCTCTCCTGGACCTTCAACACCTCATCACTGGTCAAGAAGGCTCACCAGCGTCTCTTCTTTCTGAGGAGACTGAGGAAAGCCCACCTATCTCCTCAGATCCTGGTGAACTTCTATCGGTGTGCCATTGAAAGCATCCTCACCAACTCCATCATGGCCTGGTATGGCAACTGCACTGCCTCTGACCGGAAGACACTGCAGAGGGTGGTGAAAACTGCCCAACGCATCACTGGCTCATCTCTCCTGCCATCAAGTCCATCCACGACAGACGGTGCCTGAGGAAGGCTCAGAGCATCATCAGGGACTCCTCTCACCCTAACCACGGACTGTTTGCCCTCCTCCCCCCGGGAGGCGCTACAGGAATCTTCGCTTCCAAGTCCAGCAGACTCAGGAACAGCTTCTTCCCCGCCGCTGTCATCTCCCTGAACTCCTCATCCCCTCCTCACCCCCTCCAGTGACTGCCCCTCTCACCTCCCGTAGTATCCTGACCTAGACTCTGGATCACTCCGGACTCTGGATACTATGGTTTACTCTTCATGTAGTAACTCTGTTCACTGACTCTGGATACCCCCCTGACTACCCGCACTAGCTCTGTCATACCTTCATTCTGCACATACCCATGTACAATATTGTAATATAGCCTTGTAAATTCTGTATAATTTTGCTGTACTACCTATACATATATTTATATTTTTATACTCACCTGTACTTACCTATACATAACTGCACTAGTCTGTATATAAATTATAGCAACATAGCAACTAACTACCTTTATAGTAATTATTCAATACTGTGCCTGTTAGCATTATAACTTCTGCTATAGTACTGTATTGTTGCACTTACTGACATGTTTGCACTCTGGTTAGATACTAAACTTCTTTTCGCTGTACTGTACCTGTACTGTACAATGACAATAAATTTGAATCTAATCTAATCTAATCTAATTTCAGCATCATAGATACGATGCTGGCAGTGTTCAAAAAGTGTGAGAACACTGCCATCTAGTGGCCACATACACAAAACACCGGTTTATTACACTGCCCTGCAATCTTCCAGTAACTCGGATTCACAATGGACAGACAAAAGATGAACTGATTCTGATCAATTCACCCTGTGGACTACGCGTCTTGGGGTGAGTATTGGAGGAGAAGTGCATGCGCTCAGCTGCACTGCTCATTGTGCAAATGGGGGGGTATAGAAGTGGTGGAAGACCATGTTAAAATCATGAAATCCAATATAAGAGAAAAGGTAGAAAAACAAGAAGAAAAAAGGAACAGAAAAAAAAGTAAATCAACTCGCCTTTCCTTGGGGTCTCCCCACTCATGTGCACGCAGGTCGTTTTCTGGCATAAACACTTCAGCTCAGGGAACCTTAGCAGTTGGCGCTCATCTGATTTTGATGTGGTGAAAATGATTTTCTTTCTTATAACTTCTGCTTTATATGAGCACTCCAGCCACAAGTCAAAATTAATAATACATAAGGGAACCAGTAGGTCTGATTTTATCCCCATTATATAAACTTTCCATTGTGTTCTAGTGTTCTATAGTACTAAATTGCCTTGTTTTCTCAAGTCTTGTTATAAGGTGACCAGCAGAGGGCATACTTTCACTAAAATATCCGTGAGAGAAAAATGCATGGAGTTCATGGAGGCGGGGTCAAGGTGTTTACAAATTATTTTATGTACCACAGATGGTGAGAATTAATTTCATACACTAAGAGGATGCTCCCAGAATGTAAATCTGTAAATCAATTTATTCTTTATTTCCATCCAATGTCACGCAGCTCTGTCTTCAGTATGAGGTGGACATGCGTCGACTTCATCCCCCACATTGCTGATGAACTGCAGCTGCAGACACGTTTGTGAACATCGAGGTCCGTCCCCAGCAGAGCACACATCAATAATAAACGTGTCACACTGCAAACGGTCGCTTACACACATTGCAGTTACATCCGAACACCACAAGATGGAGGTGTGGAGCTGCTGGAGGAGAATCTAGCCCATGACAAAAATCCTCATATAGGCTCTCGTGCAAGTGTCCGCTGTATGGAAGGTACACAGTACAGATACTGTTCCCTTATCTATTTTAATTACGTGGCCCAAACAGAACCATTATCTTAACCATGTCAACCAAATAGCTCTATGCAATGGTCACAGCTGTACGATGTAGAAAATGTGCCGTGTTAGCCAAGTGGCACGTTTACAATGCATTAAATGTGGGCCCAGGTTTCAAAAGCCCTCTGTGACGACAATCTTAGCAATGTAAGAGTCAAAGAGTCATGATGCTATTTACCCATTGCTCAGTGGTGAGAAAACTAATCTGTTATTGCACTGACCTCAGTCCGCTGACTCTTTCAGACTCAGCGTTATGTAAATAAACACAATGGAATTAGATTTTCCACTGCGCCTCGTTTATTACACTGCTGTAATAGGGTAAATCCATTAAATCCACGTGGAATGTTTCTGTAATTGGTTTTGCGTTAATGGTGACCCGAACACGAAACCGTCCCCAAGGGTACCCATCAGATGCTCAACACCCTCCCACTGGTCACTGTGCACAGCAACTCATTTTTGTTTTGTTCCTTATTTTGTGCCTCTCATTGGCTTTTTCAGCACGGTCCTCTTGACCGCACTTGTGGTCACATTCCATGACCGCAGTTTAGCAGGCTGTGATTTTGCCAGAGATATCGAACTCCCTAACACTCTCCAGTCACAGACATACGAACACTTCCTCTAGTCCGGCATTAATGGGTTAACAGGAGACGGGGAAAGTACAGGACAGACTGAGAAGCTAATATCACAGGTGGTCGGATGCACAGCGATACAATCTCCCCGCCCCAAAAAGCAATCTGCATTATTTCGATGAATACTATGAAATATTCATCAGCTTTATACAAAGGCGGCGAAGTGCAAAAATAAACCTGATATCTTGGCTGAGCGACGCCGGCGAGTCGCGCGCTCACGTTGGCAATGGCAATTTGTGTAGATGTACTCGAGTGTCGGAAGCGCTGTGTATTTATGATGTCATGTAACAAAGGAAAACTCGACAGCGACGTTCGCGGAGGAGAAGCGGCTTTTGGATCTTTCTCCCACGGAGTCTCCGCGCGGAAGCACGGGCTTGCCGAAATGGCTCGCGCTATTTAAAGAGGCGGCTCCTTTTGAAGGCGCTGCCAGGCGCGCGGCTCTGCGCGAGAGCTGTGTGGGAGGAACAGGCGGCGCAGTCGAGTTTTCAGACTTTTCTGGAGCCAGCCCCGCGACAGCAGCGGCGGGTACACGTTGGCAAACCAAGAACGATCAATCGCTGCATCCGTATGCAAATCTCTGCATGCTAGCACACGACCTTCCAGCCCTCCCTGTAGATACGAGGATGACCGTGGCAACAGGAGAGACGTTCACATAACAGTGACTCAGCTTTCAGCGGGTGGAGACCCACACATCCATCTCGTCCTACCTCTCTCTTGTCCTTGTTAACATTTACAAGTGTACCAAAGGGCCACTGATTACACACTGTGCTCTCCCACTTCTCTCTCTCCTCTGCACAGTGAGCTGGTCCTTGAACTGCATCTCAATTACAGGAGTGCTGGTTAACCAATACGGCTTTGACAAACATTGCGAACCCCCTTCTGTAATCTCCAACAGACCCCTTTCTCCAAGGTCCTCAAACTGTTTCAAAAGCATCTCTCGGTCTCTTGCACACCCTTTTCATTTACACCGCTTCACAGAAGAGAGGGAGAAAAAGCAACAAAGAATAACTGCCCCTGGATTTTAGGGTAGTTATTCTTTTTTGACTAACTACCCTAAAATCCACTCAAATCAAATAATTAACTAACGAATTAACTTGACACTGAAAGTATAACTTGTCAGAACCTTTAATGTATAGCACCTGTATGAATAAAGGTAGATAAATCAATTTGACAACATCAGCAACACCAACACCAAGAACCTATTAAAGAACTCCCAAAGAACTCACACACTCCAGATCATAAGTATATGAACGATACTACACTCGACCAGGTGCGCTGGCAATAACAGTCTGCTAATTGTACCTGTAATTACTGACTGGCCTTTTAACATTCTGTAGGTACAAGAAAAAAATAATGATATGCACACAAACGAGCTGATTAGTGAAAAATGAGACAATTAGCACAAAATATCCCCCTTGATGCGGGCAGAGCAGGAGAGCGCCAAACTCACGCTGCTCTCCCCTTTTGATGGCTAAGGCGAGTCTGTCCAAAAGTGTAGAGCAAACCCAGCACTGCCTATCTGCATTCACTGGCATTCCTCATAGGCACCATCCTGCTAATGGCTGAACTCATGACAGCGTAATTAACGGAGATGCTACAGAGGAAAATAACCATGTGTATGTCTGTAATGATGCAGCCCTAATTGGGCACAGACATTTTACATTTACATTTTAGGCATTTAGCAGACGCTCTTATCCAGGGCGACTTACACAATTGACATTTCTTTACATGCAATCCATTTATACAGCTGGATATTTTTACTGAAGCAATTCAGGTTAAGTACCTTGCTCAAGGGTACAACGGCAGTGCCCCCACCTGGGAATCGATCCGGCAACCTCTGAGTTACAAGCCCAGTTCCCTAACCATTACACTACACAGCCGTCCACAGAAAACCCCACCCCTGATGTAGGGGTTGTGGCTCCGAGTTACAGCGATGGTTTCTGCACAGGTCAGAGCAGGTGAACATGGGCCAGCGGTATTGGTGATGACAGGGCAAGTCATCCAGCATCCAACAGTACCGAGCTGCAGATCCTGCCTCGCCGGTCTCCTGTCCCCCCCCAGGAGTGACGCAGCTTTGATCCCCTCAGCGAGCTGAGAGTAAGGGGGGGGTGTCCATGTGCAAAGCAGATTTTCAGTGCCTTCTCTATCTCTCCATCTCTCTCTCGCTTTCTGTCACTGTCTGTTCATCTCACTCTCTCCGTCTCGCAGGGAGAACGGAAACTCCAAAGGGGTTGCTCCGGTCTCCCGCGATCCGCCGGTGTGATGGATCCTGAGCTGGGACTCCACCAGCGCCGTGTCTGCGCAGCCCAGCTGGGGGACTGCAGAGTGAAAAGAAGCAGAGCGGGTGACAGCAGGGCCCTCGGAGGAGGACGCACGCTTGGCTGCGCTCTCCCAAATTGAATTAGAGAATGTTGCAGAGACGGGACGGTCCCCACATAGGGAGGAGAGGATGATATATTGTGTTTAAAAAAAAAAAAAAAAAAAAAAAGATTTAGCTAAACGTTAATTCGACTGCCACCCTAGACTCTCTCTTGTTACACACTAACTGGGCTCCTGATAAAGACGATAGCTCTCTCTGGCTCTGCTTTCATGCTGCTTAAGTGCCACCAAAGGCCTGAACTCTGTCAGAGGCAGCAATGCTACCTTACCACAACACTGAGTGATCAAACAGCAGTCCTGTATGTTGGACATAAAGTATGTATAAAGGTGGATACATAGTGAACCCTACAGTCCATTTGCTCTTTGTGAGTGAGAGGGTGAGTGACCGACTGACTTATAGAATGAAAAAGCCAGTGAGTGAATGTGAGTGAGTGAGCCAGTGGGTGTGAGTGTAAAAGGGTGAGTGGCCGAGCAAGCGAAGGGGGGAATGTGAAACCAAGCAACCAAGCTGGTGAAAGTGTGAGCGATTTCGCTTGAGTGCAAGATAGTGTGTGTGTGAGGGGGAGAGGGAGTGTGTGGGTGAGTTTTTGAGTGAGTGAGTGAGTGGGTGACAGGTCTCAGCTGCTGCTGCTGGTGGGCGTTGATACCAGGAGACAGGAGGGTGAGCTGGATCTGAAATCCTCACCGGTGGTGGATATTGTGATCTGATGACAGCAGCCTCTTACACAACAGGCAGTGTAATTACACAGGGGAGTCCGCGGGAGGAGGCAGGCTCCACTCGCCAATTTGTTCCGCTCAACTGAGGCGGCCCACTGGGAGACGAGCAATACCGAAAGCCGGGAGGAGGAGAGAGAAGCAGGAGAGAACGCAGGTACAGATAGAGACACTATTTATGGGCTGAGCTCACCTTCAGCCATTCAGAAATAGTGTGATTGGCCCTGAGGGCATTTTTAACAGACTTGACTGACTCTGGTCCCATGTGGTCTGGTATTCCCCGTTTGGGTCTGGTTCCTCCGAAGGTTGCTTCCTATTTGTTCCGCCTAGGGGAGTTTTCGTTTTGCCACTGTTGCCGTAGACTTGCCTCTGTGGGGGTTCAAGCCGGGGTCTGCTGTAAAGCGTATTGTGACAAATGCTATACAAATGCGCTATACAAACAAAGTTTGATTGACTGAAAGTTTGGCATTAGCTTGAGATTCTGGCGTGTAATACATTCAATGTTCCTTGCAACTGACTGATGATGTATTGATGAAAACAGAGGAATGGGGAAACGGTGAGACGTTTTTGATATAAATAGCTGGTAGTGCAGGAGCGCTGGTTTGACACGCGGCTGTCAAACTCCAGACGAGCGCCCCAGACGTCGTGCCGACACTGTGCCTCTCCGCCCGCCTCTTTAATTTGCCGCAGTGCTGCAAATTGGTCGTTTCCTGCACTGAACCCTTATTTAGCTGTAATCCCTGGGCCCCCGCAGCTGGAGTGGTCCAGGACCCTCTCTGATATGGGGGCTCCCCGAGAGTGGCAACTAAACCCACCCCACCAACCACAGTCACACAGAGCTCCATTTCACACACTACACACACTGAGCAGTCATCAGACCCTCTGTTTCACTCTACACACGCTGTGAGCAGTCATAAGACCCTCTGTTTCACTCTACACACACTGTGAGCAGTCATAAGACCCTCGGTTTCACTCCACACACTGTGTGATGTCATAAGGCCTTCTGTGTCACTCTACACACACTGTGTGATGTCATAAGGCCTTCTGTGTCACTCTACACACACTGTGTGATGTCATAAGCCGCTCTGTGTCACTCTACACACACTGTGTGATGTCATAAGCCCCTCTGTGTCACTCTACACACACTGTGTGATGTCATAAGGCCCAACGTTTCACTCTGCGCGTGCTTCGTCCTGACGAGGCAGGCATCGAGTTGCCACGGCAGCGTCTTCTTGATGAGTCAGTCGGGCTGTTCGCCCTGCCCTTTGAACGCAGCCTGTGCTTTCCTCACCAACAGCCACCCTCACTGGAGCATAAAATAGGCTTTGGAGAGGAGAAGGGACGAGAGCGTGTGACTCACGTTCCATTGCTTTGGAAGTCAAAGGAAGGCGAACGCATTGGAGGTGTGAAGGTGGCCACAGACAGACACCCAAACGTTTCTCGTGAGGTACTGGGAGTAGATTCCACAGAAGAGGCTCCTCTGTCCCTGTGTGCTCACGGTGGAAACGCTGCTCCTGCAGTGCGGGGTGCACTAGGAGACCCTGAGTCAGGGGGCTGCCATCCTCACTGGTCATTAGGGAGGATCAATAAAAATGGAGTGTTCTAACCATGGAGGAGTGCAGGAGTGATGTGGAGTGTAGGCCACCTGGAATAAAGCTACAGTATGAAACCAGACCGGGCCAGAGGCCAGCGAGACATTTACAAGACACTCAGGGGTGAAATTGACAAAGACTGCTCCAGTGTTGAGGAACAAATGCAACTGCAAACGGTTGGTTTAGCGGGTAGTTACTAAAAGTAATTATTAAAATGAATACAACTGCAAAATGCACATTTAAATCTTCCTACAGTTATTTAAAAAATATATTATTTAAAAAATTCTAATTTGTTTCTGATTTTATCCCATTTTCTCCCAATTTAGTAGCCAATTACACCCGCTATTTTATGTAAATCCCCCCCTAGTAATGAGAGTTCGCTGCCGTAGTCCTGCGATCGGTAGTGACGAAAGTGAAGCATCGTCTCCTCCGAGACGGCACTTGCCAGGCCGTTGACCATAACCCGGTACTACAGGGCCACTCCTGTGTGCAGCGAACGTCCTGTCGGCTTCCCTCCCCCCTCCCTGGGGCAGAGCTGACTCTGGCATTTTCTACAGTTATTAAAAGCATCTTATACGTGATGATACATTTATTGAGTTCAGAACAATGAATTGGGTCTGTAAACCTGAATGGGCCAGAAGCCGAAAGTAAGGATATGTAGCATGGAGACACTTCCATGGTGTAGGAATTGGAAATTTGGGATTTCTTTTGTCCCATATCTAAGCCCATTTTTTTTGAGGGGGGAGGGATTTGAGCAGAAAATACTCTCAAATTTCAATTACCAAAGCCATGCCAATGCTCTGCTACTTGATCAGAATCTAAGACCTGCTTTCTCCAGGCAGTGAAAAAACTGAAGTGATCATCCGCAGTTGCGGTTTGATAAATGGCATGAGGTAAATGCAGGTACACCAGTTCAGTAAATATAGGCAGGCAGGCAGGCTGTGGTGATGGTTCTGTGTGCACTTCACTCTCCACTAATGCTTTGTAAATCTAGCCTTTAGAGGGCTTCTAATAAAAGCAGAGGAAAATAAACATTCGTAAAATCTGACGTGGATGGCCCATTCACCTGTAACCCCCCTTAGGTACATTACTCTAAGTAATCATTTGTTGGAGAACAGCCCTCGGTGTCCTCTCTCAAGAGGAGCCATGAGAGCCATTCCACAAAGCAATGTACTAGAACTGTAAATATGCCACCACATGCTCACGCACGCACGCACGCACGCAGTCACACGCTCACACACAGAGACATATATACAGTCACTTGTGTGCACACATCCACAAACGTGCAGACACACACACACACACACACACACACACACACACACACGCACACGCACACGCACACGCACACGCACACGCACACAAATGCAGTCGCTACAAGGTTGAGCATGGAGAGGCTCATGTGCATTTGATCAAAGCTAAGATAAAAGCCATTGATAAATGATGAGCGAGATTAGAAAATTATGAAGAACTGGTACAAAGTGCCTCGATCCATCGCAGGTAGACAATGCGATGGATCCCCCCCCTAACTGTTCAGGAATAAGGTATCAACAAATGACTCCGTTACCGTTCAGAGTAATCTGTGGGAACAAAGCAAGATCCTACATATAAACCTGGCTGCTCCATCGCAAACTCTTTTAGGAAACCGGAACTCTGGCACATACGCAATCATGAGAATTTTACTCTGAAAATGAGAAATGCTATAGGGGTTGCCTAAAAGAACAGAGTTCATAAAATATTCACAAAATCTAGCCAAGTAATGTACAGAGAGAATGGTTGAGATGGTGGTAAGTGTTGAATCTAATTAGAGGATTAAACACCTTTCCAGTTTTAAGTGAAAATCCGACCACGCAAGGTCATAACGCTGCCTTTCCGCTAAAAGCAGCGCCCAGGGAAGAGCATTACCACACAGTCTCACAGGTGCTCGTGTTCTCATAGGAAACAAGAGGGATGCTGGCCCTCCGTAAACATGATGAGAGCACCCACTCTGCATACAAAAGACACAGCCTCTCTGCATCAGCGGGGCTACATTCTCTCACACTGCAGCAGGATGGAAACAGGAACTGTGTGCTGCTTCTCAAAGACACGTTTCCTCCTCCTGCACACTCCGCTTCTTCTCTCGGACATCGAACTTCCATGTGGAAGAGGCTCCAAGAGGCTTGAATGACTTCTGTGTGTGTGGTTGGAGGATGATTGAAAGGATCAAATGAATGTGAGAGGAGAAGGGCTACCCTAGAGAGCGCACACATGAAATCACAAGTACGCCTGGCACTCAAACTCCACATAAATAATTACAGTGAGAGAAAGAGAGGGATTCCAGAAAGAAGCACTGATGGCTCTATCCCCTAGAGGCATTGGCAATATTGGTTTCTACCCTAATGGTTATTTCTGAGGCAGTGGGCTAATGGTGCTTTGAGAAGCTGGGGTCTGAGGCAGATCAGTCCGGCATTGTGCTGAAAGCATGCATGTTCCTCGCCCCCTACTATGCTGATCTCAGCTCAGAGGTCAAGGGTGAACAGGGGAGGTGCTAATCTGTATCAGAGAGCAGGGAAACTGGCCTGCAACAGAAGCAGACCCAAGACTGCCGCATATGACCCATGACAAAACAAAACTGTTTAAAGGTATACTACCAGTCAAAAGTTTTAGAACACCCCCATTTTCCAGTTTTTACTGAAATTTAAGCTGTTCAAGTCCAGTGAATAACCTGAAATGGTACAAAGGTAAGCGGTAAACTGCCAGAGGTTAAAAAAAAGTTTAGGTTACCAAAAACGGAATAATAATGTAAATTTCAGAGTTATAAAAAAGGCCCTTTTCAGGGAACAAGAAATGGGTTAACGTGGGTTAACAGTCATACTCTGTGTAAGTCGCCGAGTCTGGATCCAGCAAAACATCCTCCTCCATGTTTGACAGTTGGCGTCACACACTGAGGAACCATCCTTTTGCCTACTCGACAGCGTACAAAAAACCTGCGTGATGAACCGAAGATTTAAAATTGTGATTAATTGGTCCATAAGACATTCTTCCAATCTTCAGTAGTCTACTGGCAGTGCTTCTTGGCCCAGGAAAGCCTTTTTCTTATTTTGCAATCTTAACAATGGCTTACTGCCACTCGACCTGTCAAACCTGCAGCTCAAAGTCTTCTCTTCACAGTTGAAACTGAGACTTCCTTACTTCAACCAGCGTTAAGCTGTGCTTGAAGTGGTTGTCCTGTGAGCCACCTATTATGCAAGCTGTTGACTCTCAGAAACTTGCCTTATGATTCTGTTGTGGCTTTGGGTCTGCCAGACCTCTTTCTGTAAGAGTTTCCTCCAGTTTCCAAATGCCTTTTGATGGTGTAGGAAACTACTCACTGCCAAAAAATGTACATTATTTTTAAGTTTTTGGTAAGCTAAACTTTTTTTTAAACCTTATCGCTTGCCTTTGTATAATGGAGTAAAAAACTGGAAAATGGAGGTGTTCTAAAACTTTTGACCAGTAGTGTAATCTACAGCCATTTTAGACAAAAGGTTTGGTGGTTTATTTTACAGTTCATTAGGCTATGTTAAATAACATGTATATAAAATATAAAAAGTAATGAACGTTATGGGAAAATTCAGAAAATAAAATTTGAAAATAAACGAAGGAAAGTTTTTTGTTGGATGTGCGGAAGTACCCGGCAAGTTAACAGCCTTAACAAAAACAAACCCTGATTAGCCTTGATACACATTCCCTGGATTATAGTTTCTCAACCAACTATCCTAGGAGACTAAAACCAGCAAGTCACATGCCTAATGCAGACTCACAAACTTCTTACCATCTGGCTCACCACTGCATGCTGTTGGCCACGCGCCTGAGGACACAAAGATACGCAAAGCTAAAACTACTCAAGGGGACCCTCTTTATTTCATGTACAAAAGAGAAGGCTTGCATGCTGGTAGAGTGGATTATTCATATTCAGATGTTTATATTTACAGTGTGTGTTTGGATGTCTATTGCCCCAGCCAGGGGAAACACATTAAATCAGCACCCTGATGAGCATCGATGTTTTTGCAAAAGCAGCCGTTACCATTTTTTAAATGCTGATTAATCCTCCCTCTCCTCCCAGACGCCAGGATTAGGCGAGAGCAGGAAAGGGGGCTCATCCGGGATGCACACGCTTGGCGTGAAAGCCTGACATACAGCCAAACGTACGTGGCATATGTCACTGATATCCCAGTAAAGGCCCTCAGCCCTCCCTGTGGAAGGCTTATCAAGGTGGCCTGCACATGCTGCCATGAACGCGCGCACACAGAACAAATAGCACAACTGCTGCCTCCGAGATTATAAGATGCCCTCCGTCCTTCAACTCCTGCGGCACAGCTGGGACCGAGGCGACAATACAGTAAGGAGCGCTTCAGACGAAGACATAACGCCGAGCTTCAGTTCAGACAACAGATTAAGGGATTTGTTAAACGTGCCTTTGTTAGATACGAAGCACAAGGCAAACCGCCTACATCTTTGCCAATCTCTGAAGGAGAGGCCGTTTCTCGTACAGGGAGCAGAACTCAATCAGACAGAGCGATGCAAATGTCACACTGATTGCATCATTATTGGATATTTGACTACTTTGACCAATTGCTTGCAAGACGGGTTGGATTTCCAGTTGAGTTTGTTCATGTGTGTCGGTTAAATCATGGCACCACCATATATGGCAGACAGGGCGAGAAACACCCGAGGCTTTCGTCCTCTGGTGAGTCATGACAGACGCAGAAAAAGTGTTAGTAGAAGAGCGAAAGAGTTTTAAAAACTCCTGCCAGTGTTTGGACTTCCCTGTGGGAGAGTCGGCATCACGGATGTGCAAGAGGCCGTTCTGACACGGTGCAGCCATGCAGAGAGGAGAGAGAGATGGGGCATCTGGGGACTGTCTGAGGGGGTGATGGACAATAAATCCTCCACAGCCCACAGACAGCAGTCCCCCGGGCGGGGGGGGGGGGGCTGACTGATACGCTCTCAAACCTGGGGAGGGAAAACAGTCTGACTGTGCTGGAGGAAGCTGTTCTCACTGCGTGGGAAGAAAAATCTCTCTGGAGAGACCGGAGAAGTGTCTGTCACACAGCCATAGGCGTATTAACTACACCTGCCGTGGCACATATGGTATGTACTCTCTGTTCCATTACAATGGAGCTGTGGCACAGAGAGCAAAATTGGCAACTCTTAAGTTATTAATATTTATCACTTATCTGCATTTTAGCAAAGAATATGGCTCTTTGAAATATTTGTTGATTATTTTTTGTCAGAATTCTTCTCCAAGTTTTATCCATTGAAATATGTGACCAAGAGAATAAAAGGCCACATTAAAAACGAATTTAATATGTTGTAAAAAGACAGAGTCTGATCTATGGCGGTAGGTGATTTTTTAATTTGTCTTAAAAATACCAGCAGTAGGCCTACACTTGCAAGTATATCTTCAGAATAATACTCTTAATTCTAAGATGAACTGGGAACTGCAAATAATATCCAGGCCAGCAGTGGGATGCAAACAACCACCACAGGAAGCTAATTGGAGTGAGGGTCTAATTGAACATTAAAATTTAAATACTAGCCATTTAACTACTGAGCCTTGCAGCTGAACACATGGCAGAAGAGTTATCAGAGGATGTAGCATCAATATACTGCTGTGTGTAAGGAAAGTTTACAAGTTAGCCTAATTGAATTAAAATGATCGATCCAGGCGGCGGATAGCGTAGCGGTCTAACGCACCGTATCTTGGCTTGTCCGATGTGAGTGTGGCTGCCTATCAGGGATGCGGTTCAAAACCCGTCCCTGCCAGACCGGCCCTGGCCGTTAGCCCCGATCAGGGGCGGCATTTGGCTGTCTGGGAGGGGGAGGGTGAGCCGGCACGAGTCGAGGAGCAGGAAGGGGGTCCGTGGTCGGGTTCCATCCTGGAAGAGGCGGATCTACCGGCCCGGAAACATTGGCTCGTTACCCAGAGGACGGGCGGCAGACTCATGGGGGAGGGTGAATTTAGATAAATAGAGGGTATAATTGGCAACCAAACTGGGATAAAAATGGGGGAAAAATTTTTAACTATAAATAAAGAAATTAAAAATAACGATCCATGCCCCCACCCATTCCTTAAAAATCATGCATACATCAACACACACAGAGCCTCATATCAATGACAAAAGCCTAAAATAAGTGCCTATTTTGATCTTTTGTAAGCAGTAATGAGTACACTTTGGAAAAGTGGTGGCCTTGTGAGATAAAGTGGAGCGACAATGCTACCTGCGCCACCAATTAATCATGACCAACGTTGAGGCGCTCCCACAAGAACGAGGGGATGATCCACATTGAAGTGAGCGAAATGGATGACTAACTATGGAAATAAAACACCTCCATAACCTCTCCTTAGAAGGTACATGTGTATTCAGATACTCCGATGCAGTCAGGAAGTTGAGGCGCATCCATCCTTCACAACAGGGTCAGCTGTTTGCACACTTCAGCATGGACAGGCTGCAGCTGTGGAAACGTTATTACACATAACAATAAAGGACAGGTCCATCCTGAATGATGAGCTGATGTGGAATTTGTTTGAAACACAGAACCACCAGCAGTTTATTGGTTTTATTGGACAGTATTGTGTTTTTTTATATGGTATTGATATTATTCCACAGGAATAATATATCACACTGTGACTTTTCTGCTCTAATTGTCAGACGGCCATGGCTGTCCGTTTGTTTGCTTGGCTGAGCACACTCAGAATATGACATTAAAGAGGTGCCCAATATGGCACATATGCTAATGAGGGAATACAGATCTGCTAATCGCAAATGCTGAAACCGGCCCTACTGGCAAGTTGATCCGGGGAGGGGGAGGGAACCAGAGGGCTGTAAAAGCTGCTTCCCAGGCAGTCAGCTAAGTATCCACAGCAGGTTGGTCCAAGAGGCCAGTTTCAGCCTCACTGGCAATGTGATGACAGGAGATGGGAGATCTGTCTATTTTGATGCCAAAACTTTAGAGTCAAGGACAGGTGCCTGAAAATGGCTGTTTGGTTAAAGGACTTCATGTCATCAACATACAGCATGAGGACAGCAGTGAAAAGGCAGAAAAGCAATGGGACCAGAAAATAACTGGGGGGGGACTTTATCCAGCTGGTTTCATTATTGATTTATTTCCCAGGAGTGATTGGAGAAGATATCCTGGATGGCACTTTTTTGTGAAGATTTGCTTTGTTGTTTCAAACCTACATAGCAGTTGTGGAATTTGAGGAGGACACCATCACAGACAGTGTCATAGATTGAGGAGCTGTCCAATGGGAACAGTGGGTGCCAGGACCGGCATTCTAATCTGATCCAGCATGTGACTCTACAAGCGTCTGCTTACCCAGCTACGACTACGTTCAGTGGGATGAACAGCACAAAACAGGGGTGGAGTGAAGCTTAAGTTTAAGTATCTGAGTATCTTTCCTCCTATGAGCCCCCAATTCCCAAACCCTGGAGCCTTTCCTGCTAAACGTTTGCCAATAATGTTAATAAAGGTTGTGTTTACATATGAGGTCACGAGAATGCGTCAGTCACCGCACAGGCACGATAAATTCATGGGGCACGTTCTGGCACTGGATCCCTGGCCCCAGCTGTTATTGAGGTTACTTGTTGTTTGTCTTGCTCTCCCAAGCATCACTGAAGGTTAATTGTTGAGGGGACCTTTCCACACAAACATAAAAAATCTAAGCACACACAATCTCTGGAAATCCTGGTCGACAGGATCAGAATCTAATTTCGTATCATATCATTTCCTGGCTCGATATCAATCTAAAAGATTAAGAGGACGTCCTTTAATAAGAACACGTCTTTGTGATTGGGGGAGGGGAAACATAACTAGCTGCTTCGGTCTGTCTAATCTGAACCAATCAAATTCAATAAAGTATTAATTATATTATTATTATTATTATTATTGTTTTTATATAATACATTTAGGTGATGCAAATTTTCAATTAAATACAAATATATATATTTGGCAATTATGTTAGCTACAGGAATTAACTGATCATTCAATCTTCCATCTTTCTTAAGTAATTGTCCAGGACCAACATCCCATTCCACTCTTAATAATTATTATAATAGTAATAATAAGCCCCTACCTTGTTAAAGCATGCACACTATCAAACTGCTGAGGAAATCGACAGTACATGGAGACTTTAATACAATCTCAGATGGGTGCGGCCCCAGATTTATTAAATAGGGAGACTGAAACACACTTCACAGGTCAGGTACATTCAAACAAAGAACAGTGCTGGAAAGAATATTTTAAAAACTACTCTGTGTGTTACTCTCGTAGCATGGAGGAACGACTGAAATGTTACTTCCTGTATTTCTGTTCATGTTTCTGACATTAATGGAATAGATAACAGAGATTGAGGACAAGAGAGCCAAGCAGAAGTAGAGCTATTAGAGGAAAATGTTTAACTGAATTATGTATATTACATTTTAACTGAAGACTAATGCTAACAAGCGCTGACATTTTGAAAGGCTTTTTTATTGTGCCACTTGAGTTTTGGCTCATTGTCTCATCGGCAGCCTTCTGCACCGTGCCTTGCCCCTGTCACTCCCACCCCCCTCTCTCTCTCCCTCTCTCCCGCTCTCATTTATTTATCTTCCTTTCTCTCAGCTCTCAATGTCTTTCTCTCTTTATCCCAAGGTAGAATAGGTCATTAGCTGTTCTGAGAGGTTTTTGTTACATCAGTTCTACTAAGACACTGATTCTTACCCAGAATGCCTCTGGGAGAGCCTGCTGGATCTTTTACAGAAGTGGCCTCAAGTCATGGTCAGTTTTCAGCAGTTAAGCTACAAATCCTCTCACTCTCACTGGATCCTGGATCTGTTTTGGGAACCTCTGCCATGACGTGGGACAGGAATGATTCATGCCGTTTTGAGAACGTTAGCGAGGACATCTCACACACTCCGTTCAGCCGCTGTCTCATTCTTTAGACTTACTTTTGACTTTCCATTTTATTTCCATGAACAGCCAGCAATAATTATGCATTCTGAAAATCTCACTCAACGTGGGCTCCTTCCATCTCAGGCATCATACAACTGAATTCTCTCTTCGACTGCATATCGAAACTGTAAAGCTGAAGAATATTGCATTGTGGTTTGCTTCCTCTTCTTCTGTTTATTCAATTGCTACAGACGAATGTGATGAAGGGCTAAAGTTACCTACCAACGCTTCTCAGAAATAAATTAAACTGTTAGCGGCTTTTGTTCTACCCCAGCCACCGCAACACAATATTATTTTGTGTAAAGAGTTCAAGCTGGGAGAAAAAGACCTGCAATTAGCTGCCATGTCGAGCTTTAGCTGTGTACGGAGGTCAAAGGAGCCGTGCGCTCTCAGCCGATGTCCCGCCGTTTCGGCTGGCTGTTAGTGCTGGTGGACTGAAGCCAGCGTGTACTGGACACCCACCACTTCCCTCACAGGCCAGTTTGCCTGTCCCTTGTTAACGCCGAGTTTATAGAATCGGTGGGTTTACATCGGAAGACTGAGCAGAGGCTTGCTGGGGAAAGAAAGTCTCAGACTCAGCTGCCGAATTCGATAACAGAACTCAACGCTTCATTAGCCCTGTGACACCACCCTCAGGTCTGACCACAGTTCGATTTCTTCAACGTGAACTTACATTTGCAATTGGGTGCCCTGTATCGCAAATAGCTACATGGGGAAAGAGTGCTTGAATACAGAGAGGTAGTAAAAGTGAAAGACAGTCGGATTAGGCGGAAAGGAACACCGTGGTAATAAGAGAGAAGGAGGAGGAGGAGGAGGAGGAGAGAGGCATGCGGTTCAGATATTCATTTCTTTCCTTGACCTGGGGAATAAGGCAATATCTTCAAATAACTTGTTTACACGTTTACGTCTATATCAGAGTTGCCTGATGAAATATGGGATGGCAGCTCCCTCTGTAACACTGGACGCCGTGTGATCTCTTCACCAAGCCTTGAAGTGCGCTTCATCTACGTTGACACTGAGCTGCCTCGAGGAGCCAGGCTGTAGAACAGGAGAGATCCCTGGAACACGGCTGATCTGCAATATTTGAGGATCCTTGCAAATCATACCGTGCCGTAAGAAGCCGCTGTGCTCTTGACAGAAAGACTTTCAGCAATAGAGGAAGCATAAACTTTGTTACAGTATTTATTGCACCAATAAAAGTAGCTCTTTTGGGAGAGTGTGGTGATCTAACACAACGCTGTAATAGAGAGGGAATCTCGGTGACTGTCGGTGTGATACTTCGTCATGCTCAGGTTCGACTCCCCCAGTATAAATTAGGCTGCCCTACGCACTACGTTTTGGCAGGAGCCTTTTTCATTAAAAGTCCACCTGCCCCTCTAGCAGTTTCTAAGCACTTGTTAAGGAGACATAAATAAGAACTCGGCCTAACAAAAATAAAAAATAAATCACCCTGCTCCGTCCTCAGCCCCGTACAATGAGCCAAGAGACAAACAGGTGGTCAATTACGCAGAGGGAAGTGAATGATCAGAATGAGCAAATGGCAAGCAATTATCCAGATGCTTTTCCGGCATAGACGTTTTTTATGAACTCTGCACATCCGTGGCGTGAGGGAGAGCCTTCGCCCGCTCAAGTGACAGAGGTGGCATCGAACATGATTGATCTCTGGATTAGCCAATCTAATCCAGAGATCCCTGTAAACACCCCTCCTCCCACACGTGTCATCTGGGCGGGTCCCAAAGGAAGAGCGTTGGGACCTGTCATCAGGGCGGGCTGTCACGATCCGTCACGACAGAGACGGCCTCAGCTGAGAACAGAAGCTGAATCGAAGGGGAAAGTCATTTCTGGCATTCTTTGAGAAGGGCGAGCAAGAGGAGGAAAGACCACTAGACTGTGGAATTGGGTAGAGGCGATAAGCCATTCTAAATGCCATTCTAAATGGTGGGGGGATTGGTGAGGGGCCTTTTTGGAAATGTCATCCCTTTTCACGGGACTAATGGAAGCGTGGCGATGGCCACAGCCTTGTGAGGAGCCCTTCACTGTCCCAGCGGAGAAGTCCCGGGCCATTAGCCCGCCTTGCCTCCTCATGGCCTCCCGAAAATATTCCACATAACACCAACATTCCTGCAGTTAGGCACAGAATTAATGTTCACAATCAGAAAGTGGGAAGAAAAGTTCACAGGTGAAAACCAAGAACAACACACACATAGACACACTTGCACACATTCACAAAACACGAAAAAAACCTTGTTGTTCCAAGACCAATGATTCTGCATTGGTCTTGTTAACACAATTTCCATTGTAACCCATAATCAATGGTAGCCGGCCTGCATGAGCAAAACCTGAATATATAAACTTTATGAAGGTATACGTCCCATACAACGTTCAGTGTAGTTTCACAATTCAAGTCCATAACGGTCTGGTTTAACACCACCTGTAACGTGAAGGTCGTTTCCCCCTCAGGCTGAAGTATTACAGCAACTGATCTGAGAACAGCGCCTCTCTGACAAACCCAGCACCATTAACCCAGCCTTCAACACTCTGGGGAAAAACATACTTACAGAATCAAATAAAGTGTGCGGAACGCTGCCTATGGGAAAAACACTTGGCCGAAATGGCTCTTCAGCCCCTCACCGAGAATTTAAGTTTCTTCTGTGGTGTTTATCTGCACATTTCCACCAAGGAGCCCGATAATAATCCAGCGATGGGGATTTGGGGCAGAGACGGTGGCTGTCGGGTGAATCAGCCACCTCAGCATGAACGCCTGAATCCCACACAGTGCTGGCACAGTGGCGGCACGGTGGTGCAGTGGATAGGACTGTCGCCACACAGCAAGAAAGTCCCGGGTTCGAATCCCAGCCGGGGGCCTTTCTGTGTGGAGTTTGCATGTTCTCCCCGTGTCAGCGTGGGTTTCCTCCGGGTACTCCGGTTTCCTCCCACAGTCCAAAGACATGCACGTTAGGCTAATTGGAGAGTCTAAATTGCCCGTAGGTATGAGTGTGTGAGTCAATGGTGTACATGCCTAAGGACCCCAGGAAGACTAGCCTGTCGTTTGCGCGTCGGCTAATGGGGATCCTGAATAAACAATAAACAATAAACAGCACTGAGGGCCATACCACCTGACCACATAAAGGAAAGCATGGACAACCTCGGCTCAGCCAAGATGAAACACAAAGGGAGGCTTGGACTCTACAGACAAACTGCTGCCGGAGAGGAGCCCTCAGAGAACATAAGACTTAAAACTACAGTCCTACATCACTGACAGGAGGGAGTGTGGAAAACAGAACTGAAATGGAAAAGGGTAATAAATCGAATCATTCTGGTTCTCCTGTGTGCATTTACCATCTCTCGCCAAGCATACCACCAGCCTGTTAATTATGAACATGCTTTCTGTCTGAAGGTTCATTTCTTTACATTATTTGTTAATACCTTTTTTTTTCTTAGTGTGGCACAGGTGAGCACACCTAACCATCCCCATAACGATCTCTTACCAGCTATTTGCCATGGTGCTGCAACACTCTCACAGTGCTGCAGTGTTGCGAGTTCGCTGGGAATTGTGTGGCCAACCTGAGCAGGACAAGCAGCAAATAGCAAACCCACAGTTATGTGTACTAAGCTGAGGAGCCCACCCAGGAAGAATGTAGGAAGAATGGAGAATGTAAGGAAAACCCTGTGTGTGTGTGCGCATGTGAACACAGTATTCTCCAGTTGGTAGTTTTAGCACAGTGCCCGGGTGTTTTCCTTTGCTCAAGCACTTTGTGTGCGTAGCTCGCTCCCCAGTTCCCCTCGCTGATGAATGCCATGGGCTATGTTTAGATTTTCGGGAGAGCTTTTGATAAAGGTTCACATGCAGGTGACTCAAAGCTGCGGGTATCAGAGGTTGGACAGATATGGTGTGGGAGAGGAGTTATTATAAGAACATAAGAATAAGAATACAGAATGACGAGAACGGGCGTTCAGCCCATCTAGGCTCGTCATGTCCTAATCTAAAGAGTATACAGTACTGCATCTAGCCTGGACTTGAATAGCCCAAGCGTTTCTGCCTCTACTACCCGACCTGGCAAGCTGTTCCAGGCATTGACAACTCTGTGTGTAAAGAAAAACTTCGTAATATCTGTGCGGCATTTGCCTTTAACTAACCTGTGACCTCTTGTTCTGCTGACCCCACTTATCTTAAAAAATCTTTGGTATTTCACTTTGTTAATCCCTTTTAGGAATTTAAAAACCTCAATCAAATCCCCCCCTAAGTCTCCGTTTGCTAAGCTTAAATAGATTGAGTGCCTTAATTCTATCCTCATAACTTTTACCTTTCATACCAGGTATGGAGTGCCCTGCGGCCTGGTACTGAATCCCGACTGGGTCAGTGTGACCAGTTGGCCGTCGTGTGACCCAGGGAGGGAGGGAGGGAGGGATTGGTGGGCAGGATTGTCCCTGTGTCATCATGCAAGAGTGACACTTCTGGTCTATCGCGCACCTTCAGTCTGCCTGCACCAGCTAAGCTGGTAGAATGTGGAGAGAAAGAGGTGGTGGAATAAACTGCAACGACGAGACCAACAACTGAGCATTATAAATATGGAGGAATTAGGAGGATTTTTTCATCTGGGATAAAAACTAGTTTTAAACAGATATATAAATAAACAAAAGAAGAGAAGCGGAACAGTCATGTAGCTGGCATAATATGGAGGATCCCATCTGGAGGGCAATGTGATATTGACCACTGCACCTGAGGGAGTTCACCGAGCGGTGATGTGAAATGGAGACGTGCGAGCACAGAGGAGATCGGAGTGCAAACGGAGAGCACGTCCTCACTGTAAATGAGTCTCGTATGGCCATGTTTCCACCCTGTGGCTGAGGCCCCACTCTTTCCCCATGTGGCTTTTGAGGAAACGCCCTGAGGTGAGAGTCAGACGATGAGCGGCTGGCGAGATGGACCGGGCGGGCCGGGCCGCGACAGATGGGGCTGGGACGGTCTTTATCTCACATTTCTTTTAGCAGCGTCCCATAGGGCCGCCATGTGCAGCAATAAAGGCAATAGACCGGGACCGTGCACGTCTCTCCAAGCCTCGGTGTTGCCAGCTTGGAGGCAGCCCTGGGGGAAACTCTCTGAGGAGTTTGTCTGACAGTGTGGCGCCTGGCATCCATCACTCATTTAATACAGCTGTGAGCACACGATCACAGAGATCCAGTACCAGTCACGCAACTGCTGATACCAAAAATTCTGGAAATTTTAAAACATTTTACTCCCAGCGGCAGATAATTAGCCTTAAAATACCACACTCAAATGTATGCAGTCGTCAGGTATCTGTCCTAATGTATGTGGCAGTAGACCACCTGTCCAAATGCACACAGTAGTAAAGGATCTGTCAAAATGATGAGAGAAACAAAACATTTGTGGGGGCAATAGGTAATCCTAAATGACTTAAAATGGCATTAAGCCAGGCTACATTAATTAGAAAACCTTACTGCGATCTACTACACTGCTATAGTTATCTAACTGTGATCCCATTCGGGCATCCTCGTGACACCTGCCGTGGTTTCAGCGCACCGCGAACGCTCAGAGCCTTCTAACCTACAACGCAGGGGAAGCGGAGTCTGAACCAAAGGACCATCATAGGAACCTGCCACTGGCTGACGCAGGAACACGGGGTACATCTACGCTTCAGGTTTTCCATCTTGTAGAAGAACAACAGGCTCAGTCCACTACCGTGACAAGTATTACTCAACTCAGTATTGTGTTTAAATACTGTATCATTATGTTTCACTACATCATTTGTTGACTGTTATGCCCTCTGAACATTTCTACCATGCTGTGGGGATATCGTCACATTACTACAATGTTACGTCAGTGTGATGTGCCGAAATGGTCAGCGAACAGGTAACCAGAATATCCCAGGTGAGGTGATGCGGTTGTATCCTCGGCCAAGGTGATGAACTGGAATTCCATCAGTAAATACTGAGTGGCATAAATAGCCGACACACAGAGCGTGTGCTAAGCTAAATAATGAATCCCCACTGAGAGGAGTTAGCTGAGCTGTCACCATCACACAGTTCTGCCTCGCTGCAAGGGATTATGGGAGAGTAGCTACTCTCCACGGTAACGCACCAGCACTTAGCTCCAACATCTGGCTCCCATTATACACGTTACCCAGGAGTTCACAACGTTAATGGCGTTTCTGGATGTTACACCGGCTTCCCACATTGCATGGCATATTAAAGGCCATTAAAGGGCTGTGTGGCGGATTAGAGCAGATTTACTGAGGGACACCGATGCCTGCTCTTTCAGACGGAGGGAGGGACACCGATGGCCCAGTGGACAGCCATGAAGAGTTGTGATTAAAAAAAGCTAAATTTATATTTGCTTTGACAGAATAAGCCCTGATTAGAGAAGCACACATGGGAGGGGGTTCACAGGGAGAAGGATCACAAGGGAACACGGAGTCGTGGTTTCCTTCATGGAGAAAAGACTAGTGGGACGGAGACACGTCATGCAGTAAGACCCGTTCATCATTCCTCGCTACCAGGAGTTACACCACTTCACGAGTCTAAATGCGTTCGGAAATTCCAAAGGGACATTTTAAAACAATGAATCCTGCATTTAAAAAAAAAAAAAAAAGTGGGATAGTGTATCCCTGAAGGCAACCTTTCATAGTTTAAATCCAAAGCTGCTCCTCGCATTTAAATCATCGATAACGTCGAAGGGTCTCGTTAATATAAAACAAGGCTTAGAGTCGTACCAGGACACAGAAAACTCCAAAATCAGATCATCCCATCTGCTGTAAAACCTCCAGGTTTTGGTGTCTCTCATCTCGTTTCTGCCCAGAACGGAATGAAGACGATCTGTCAGATGATATTAGGATATTAGAGTTCTATTTACGTAATGCTAAAAACAAAAAAAGTAAACAGAAGAAAGTTTCTTGTTTGGCTCAAGACGTCATCCCAAATTGAAGTCAATTACGTAACGTGTTCGGCAGGCTGTCTAGACACATCAAGCATTGCAGAGTACATCTTGCTGTTGCTGTACGGTCATATGGCATAATTAGCCCTAAGCAGTCATTTACTGATATGCGCTTGCAGTTGTTTTCTGAACAATGGCTTTATATAAATAAATCCACTAATTTAGCAACATCCACTAATATATATACAGGTGGTGGACAAAGTAATGGAAACACCAAACAATAAGTATTGACATTAATATGAAATCTCATCTCTCATCTCATCTTCAGCCGCTTATTCCTGGTCAGGGTCGCGGGGGGGCTGGAGCATCCCAGCATGCATTGGTGCGAGAGGCAGGAATACACCCTGGACAGGTCGCCAATCCATCGCAGGGCACACACACCATTCACTCACACACTCATACCTACGGGCAATTTAGACTCTCCAATTAGGCTAACGTGCATGTCTTTGGACTGTGGGAGGAAACCGGAGTACCCGGAGGAAACCCACACGGACACGGAGAGAACATGCAAACTCCACCCAGAAAGGCCCCCGGCCGGGATTCGAACCCGGGACCTTGTTGCTGTGAGGCGACAGTAATATGAAATCATTTTAAGATATTTTCAAATATGAAACACAGACTCATTCTTAATTGCGATTTAGTCATTATGTTTAATTATACATTATATAAATGTTTGCAAGGATAGTGTGTCCTTAGACACTAGTATTCCATAGTCACTGAATGACAGAATTCCTCCACTGTAGCACTGGAAGCACACACCTGTGGTAGTTCCCAATGTCCCATCTCACCCCCTGTTTATTTATGAACCCTGCATGGTTTCTGGAGACTTCTACGTGTGGCCTTCACAGGTACCATCCTCACTCTCACTCATTAATGCACACTCCTAGCGCATTATTCTCCATCACCACACCTCAAAGAGCCAACGGAGCGTTAAGCTCATTGCTGAACACAATTACGCTTTTAAAAGAGTTTAATGACCTCACCGGCCCAAATCTGAACCGGAAAATAAATCCCACCTCCAGACTGTTCTTTCCTCTTACCGTGGCGGCTAAGACAGGGGAGCTAACCAGCGATGCTTTACGGTCCCGCGCTGCTAATGTTAATGAGCCCCACACACACACACACACACACACACACACACACACAGACACATTACGGTCTTGCTAATCTGAGGGTGGGTTTGTAACACTAATAAAACAGGGTAAGGCTGAAAGACATCAGTGACAGAAGCACAATGTTTGCTGTGTAGCAGTTGCAGCACATCGCTGAATGTGATGTGGAGGGCAGTTAAAACGAAGGAGACGACATACACCACACACATGCATGAGGTGGGGTCACAGTCTGATTGATCCACTGCTGCATAGCACAAAGATGGTCCATGTATGTACCAACATCCTAATAAATCAGTCTTCTTTCTGCATCTCATTTTTGTGTCTACTGTCCCATTTTGGTTCCTGTGTCTTGACTGGCAATTCAGGAATGGAAAAAATATATATAATTTATATTTGATAAAATGCCATGAGGACATCACTGTGCCAGAGAACAGAACTGTACATTAATGCAGCAGGTGCAAGCAGAACTACAGGCGCCCGATTGACCAGACACACTACAGCACAATGAGACAGGGGACTGACATTCAATGCCGAACTGGGGAAATGACCACTCCACTGAGTACCAGTGCTCAAGCTGGACACGCCACCTGAGAGACAGAGGAGAGCATTCACTTCATTCACCTGACCCAGCACCAAGCAGCAGTGTTCAGGTTTCCTTGAGCTGTGATTAACACTGAGGGCCTAAGAATGAGCATGTTCTATCAGTTCCATTTACTGTAAGTGGTGTCATATTCCCCTTAATAAAATATGTGTTGTGTGCATATAGGACTGCAGCAGTCGAATTGAACAGTTCAATATATTCTGGTGCTTTACATTATCTCCATTTTCATACTGTGTGTATATACATACACACACACACACACACACACAACTGCCAAAATAAAGGAAACACTCACATAAAATGTCTTAATAGGGCATGAACTACAAAATTCATTGTCCCCCAGATTAAAATGACCACGGTAAGGCTTCTTATTTCAGTGAGTATATTTCAGCCAGCAGTCATTTTAATCTGGAGCATTTCAAGAGAATAATTGGAAACAAATAATTCCACGTCTGCCAAAATGTTATTATATGGCAAATCTATAAGACAAGCTGGTTTCTCCAAAATTTAAACTTCCGTTTGCAGACACTTCCTGGATTCCTTCTCTTTCAGTACACAGATTTCAATAAACTGCATTTGTGGCTCTAAAATAAAGCAAGCGGAAGCACAAATCATTGGTAAACGTACTGGATGATATGTGCTATTTGGCAGTCGTATTTGCACACTGAACTCGCAGGAGGACGACAAGCTGTAATTAATGAATTCCACGAATATCCTGTATAATTGGGCACCCAAGCCAGACAAGACGCATAAAACAACGTGCAGGGCAAAGTGCCCGCGATTCTCTGCTAAATCCTCCTGACAGCCAATATCACAGGAGGATATATGATGGGAATTTGAAGAGATGCCACAAGGGGAGGAAGATATTTAACCGGCAGGCTTTTCATGATGAAACTGCAGCGTCTAAGTTTGGAGAGAGGGCATAGTGAGTCACGAGGGGCACGGGCGTGGTGAGAAAAGAGGTTTCGTGGTGAGAGAGGAACTATTGAAGAAGAGGTTCTGTGTGGCTCAGTAGGTAGAGCATGGCATTTGTAACGCTTAGGTTGTGCGTTCAATTCCCACTGGGACCACATATACTGAAAAAAATGTATGCATTCACTACTGTAAGTCGCTTTGGATAAAAGCGTCTGCTAAATGGCGTATATAAGAGCAGATAGAAAAGGCACAGGAGGTGGAACCCAGTGTAAGGCATGGTGTGCGCTCACTATGGACGTGGCTACTTATTTTCAGACGCATGACAACTTTTTCCAGCTACTTTTTGATTGATTTCCAGAGGCAATTAGACACACATATTAAATGATAATTATTAGGTAAATAGTTATTAAATGATCATTATAAGGTAAAGCACTGATATCTCAGAGAAGGTGCAGCCTTGGGTTAAATAAGCATCAGCAGTCCGTGAAGGCACCTCTGCCAATGTGTCCAAACAAGCCGCCTCACTGCATATATTCAACATTTATTTATGAAACTGTCAATATACTGGGCACACAGACACATCTGAATTTAAAATTTCACCTCATTTGGGTATACTACATTTCACATTTACATTACATTTTAGGCATTCAGCAGACGCTCTTATCCAGAGCGACTTACAAGGGTACAACGGCAGTTACAAGTTCAGTTCCCTAACCATTACACTACACTGCCGCCTGTATATACTGCACATATATTAGTCTTTCACAGGGGCTACTGGTAGCCACAGTGCCCAGGCAAGTGTTGACGCAAAACGACTAACAAGCCTGCGCTTTCAGGTCACAGTATGAATTAAGCTGCTTTGATTTGTACCGTTTGAAGTGTAAAGCTCTGCTTTTGAGGGATGAGACGGGACATTACACGGAGGAAGCATTTTGGCAGTGTCACGCGTGTGACGTCATCACGGTTTTGGCGAATCCCTCATTACGACCGGAACCTGTGACTCCCCGGTAGAGCACGCCTGGCATAGAAGCGTCTTACGCCGACCGTTATTAATGAGCCTATTATTGAATTTTTCGGTTCGTTCTTCAGCTTGCGTTCAGTCCATTTATCACCGTTTAGTCCATTTATCACCGTTTATCAGGAGTAGTCTACTGTTGCTTCTCTTCTGCTTCTTCCAAATATTACACCCCACCCCCACCCCCACCCCCCCCACCCCCACCCCACCCCCTCCAACTCTCCCTTTCTCATCTCCCTGTCACTCCCTCTTTCAGTAAATTGTGTTCGATGTCAGGCCACGTTGATGATAATTCCATTGGCTGCAGCGCTCCACTCTGTAATGACTGCGCCGCTGCCATGTCGGGCATTCCACCAATCAATCACATCGGGCTGCAGGAGGGCTCGCTCTCTGTATTTGTAGACATAATTTAAACCTTATGAAATTCCAACAGGGTACACGGGGGTAACGTTACTCCAGGGCCCAGGGATGTGAACGGTGTTGAGAAAGTTATTTGTAATCCATTTAAGAAAGACAAGGTCTCCAAATGGGATTTCCCATGGACTATAAATCCCAAGGGCTGGTCACAGCATTCGGTAAAATGATTCACAGCCTCGCAAGTCTGTTTTTCATTTTCCAGTAATGATTTTTATCTGAATGTGCCGTGTGTATCATTGCTAAACTAGCCCTCTGATACCAAAGCCAAACCTCTTGTGCTATCCATAGCCTGGTTACATTGACTGTGCTTGCATGCGTAGCGACCAGCTGTGTTTTACCATCTATCGACCAGAAATGTTAGAAAGTAAAGGCAGTGATTTTCAGACATTTAATTTATACATATTTTCTTGTGAGAAAGTATAAAAGCATGTAAGGTGAGCCATGGGGTGAGGTGGGGGTACAGTAGCTTAGAGATTAGGAGAGCAGTGTGTGGGGGGGTTACAGTACTGTAGAGGTTAAGAAGCTCAGCTCCTAACTCAGAGATTGCAGGTTCAAATCCGTTATCGTCTTTGTACATTCGAGCAATGAACATGACCCAACTGCATTAAAAATCCCCAACTGTATAAAAGGATAATGTGTTAAGTCTTTGGATAAGTAAATGAATAATGTAATGCAGCAATCAGGAGTGTGGCAGCTTGTGGAATAAAGGGGCCTGCCCTGTGCTAGTGCACTTGGGTGCTGAGCATGGCAGGGCATGAGGGCTCATCTAAAATGTAAAGACATCCATTTTGTGTGCCTGCAGTTTAGCCACATTAGCTAGTTAGCTGGGTTACATATTTTGTTATTTGTGGATATTGTTCATCATGCAAATGCAACCTCAATGAACCAAATGGTTAATTGGCACAGATGGCTGCATTCATATTTTTTTCTTTTTTATATTTTGTGGAGAAAATTTAAGAAGAAGCATATGTTTGTGAATAGGGGGACAGCAATTAGTTGTTTGTAAATGTAGGCTACATGCAGTGTTACAAGTGTTTTCAAGGCGAGCATAATGAGTGGTCATAGTGTGCACCCCACAAATACCTCACATTCATGTGCAGTTTAATAATCAATTAAACATTTTAAACTCATCTCTTTAAAAGTTTTGTCTTTTGTTTACCTGTTTTTAAAAGTTTACTGAAAAAAATCATTCAATACACCACCAAAAATTCTCCTTTGACATTCCTAAAGTACATTGGGAAATGCAGGCCACAGAAACAGTGAATCTTTGAATCCATGCGTGGGCTTCAAATGACAAGGAGCAGTGTTCCGGGCCAAAATGAGGTCACATGGAGGAAAATCAACAGAGCACAACTTACAGAATAAAGGGGGTCCTTCATTTCTGCCCACTGAAGTGTCATATTCATTTAACAACTGTTTTTATTCCTCTGTTTCTCCTGTACAGCAAATATGGTCCAGAAAGTTCTAGTTGATCTTTGACTCCACCTTTGCATTGAAGGGCACTGGATGTGAAAGGGAAACGGGTTCTGTTTCAGCAGGTCTCACAGCAGCACCAGCTGTTCAGCCCAACTGGCGGCTCGATGGGCGCGGAGACCATGTAGTCATAGACACACCTGCTGCCCAGCACACCTGTGTATTGGGAGTGGGTGGGGGGAGAACGTGCCTGAGCAGAGCCCTTGTGCTGGACATGGCCAGCATATTAATCCCTGACCATACAGGACATGGCCAGCATAATAATCCCTGACCATACTGGACATGGCCAGCATATTAATCCCTGACCATACAGGACATGGCCAGCATATTAATCCCTGGCCATGTTGGAATGGCCAGAAAGGGGTCACCTTCCTTTTAATGAGAGCACACTTGATGTTTACTGTTGATCATCAGTTTAAAACCAGACCATTTCTAAACATACTCGCCCCTCCCCCCCTCCCGGACTGTGTCAGTTCACTTCACAACAGGGTACACTCAAAAAAATAGGTACAGTTAGGGTACACATTTGTTCCTTGAGGTACAAATGTGTTCATTATACCTTCAAAGGTACACACAAGATCCTTCATGATACGGTTGTGTACCTTTTCACAGTGAAAAAGGCTCAAATTGACTAAAGGTACAGAAATGCACCAAGGTAGGATAATGAATACTACTTCGCACTGGCAGCCATATTGGAATGAAAATGAGACTTGTACTGCAAGCAACATTCTTTTTCTCGCAAATGTACAATTATGCTGTTCTGACATAAGGTACAATTCGGTACCCTGCAGGGTAAGGCCACAGTGCTCGAATAGGTACAAAACGGTACCCTTTTTTCTGAGGGCGTGGCTTTGCTATGCATTGTTGGGTGTGATTAAACAAGTTTCTTCACAATATACAGTTTCTTCTCCTGGGCATGACATCCAGTGCTGCTTACTGCGAACAGCCTGAGCCACTCTTTGATGAATGAATAGTACACATAATGACTGTAACCACTTAACTGCTACATTCAGTGGGTTTATGAGCAAATTCAGTACATTCCACAGACAGTCTAATTAGGCCACTCCTAGTCTATAGTCAATATTTCCAAAGGCTTCAAATAGCTGCGAATAATGCTATGACCTATCAATCATATCTGACTGGAGATATTGAAAAGAATTTGCCTCAACAGAAGATGGCTGCTGTAAGCCCACATGCACCACACACTGCAGTTTTGGCAGGGCTCACTGATACTCCTCCAGACAGAACAAGCTGTCCCAAGTTCAACCAAAGCCAGGCCTGACAGGCGGGTGGCAGCTCTTTGCCAAAAGACAAACTCCATAGTTTCAGGCCAGAATTAAGGCACACCAACGGGAAATCAATAGGCAGAGCATAACTTGGAGAGTGTCGAATTATAAAGTGTGACATTATCTTTTGTTTTCTTTTAACAAGTTTTTGATGACTTAATTTAAAAATGTTCAGATTTCACACCACACTATCCTGCAATGAAAAATGGAAAATTTGACAATTTCATTTTTTGTTTGTTTTTCATTTTGATCCTCTTCGTTCTCCCTCTCTCTCATTCTCATTCTCTCTCGCTCTCGCTCTCCCAAACTCTCTCAGGGAGCCCTGGGTGACTAAAATGGTGTTCACAGGTGCACCGCAAGGGAAATCTTCATATTGAGTCTGACTCAGAAAACCAGCAGCCACATTTCCCAAGATGCACCTGCTGATGTTTGTAAATTATGGCTTGTGAAAATGCACTTGTAATGACAGCAAATGAGCAATTAAGCAGGACGGCATGTGCAGTGTGACGGGAACGGTAGCGCCGAGGGAGTTTGCCATCAACGACAACTTTGTGATGCAGAGAGGCTGCTCTATGGAGACCCCAGCAACCCCAGGTGCTTCAGCACCATGGACAGCTCTGACCCAGATGTTTATTTATATGGGAGTGAGTAGAGCCTGTATGATTCGTTCTTATAAAACAACAATGTAGCATTGGCACGTGATTCTATTTTCAAATAAAAGTAATATGTTATTCGGGCTCAGAAAAGGTGTTTTCGCACAGGCGTGAACTGGCTGGCCCAACTCGCAAGCATGGCATCAGGACCATGGACAGCGCCTGTGTGGAATTTGTGTCTATTGTGACCAAGTATTATTTGGTGAGCAAACACTTCTGTTATCTATTACCACTGCCATGAAACTCCTGTTTTCTCTGTGATGGTCCGATTGTGCAGTGGTCATGATAAAGTGGAAGATGGAAGGCTGAGGAAATATTAGATAACAGAAGAGATAAGTACTCAACTGGAGTAAAGGTACTGATTTTAAAACACAAAAACCTAAAGCCTAGGGCTCCCTTGTTCCAGTCTGGGCCATGTCATTAGCCCATCATAACTGGCTGAAAAAGTGGCTCTATTTAGCTGGGGTAGGATGGGGTCCAGTCAGCCAGGGTTCCTGAGGTCACGGCTGCATCAGTGCCCCCTAGATTCTCACCAGGAACTGAGCAATTACCAGCTGGGAGAGAAGTACACCCCTCCTCTGATCCCTGCTAGCTCTGCTGTAGTACTGTTGATCTGCACAGACCTAAGCTCAGTGCTTAAGTGTAGGGTGGGTGGCAGCCAATGACATGAGAGCATTGTCAATTCAAGTGTGCACGTGTATGTATGTATATGTGTGTGTGTGTGTGTGTATGTATGCGTATGTATGTGTGCGTGCGTGTGTGTGTGTGTGTGTGTGCGTGCAGGTGTGTTTGCATGTGTGCATGCGTGTGCATATGTGTGTATGGATTTGTGCATGCATATGTGTGTGTACGTGTGCGTGCGTAACATGAAGAGATTTCCCATCTGTAGAAAGCCCTGGGGTGCTGCTTGAAAATGGCCTGTGTAGACTGTTACCCATCAAACGTTGGCGGAGAACAGAACAAAGACTGAGACAACGGGATGAATTATAGCGTGTAATAACCAATTACCTCATCAACTGTCACATCCCATTGGCTTTGAGGTTCTTTAAAGGAAAACCTTTAAGTGAGTATTGAGCCATTACATCACAGGTCCTTTTTAATCCATTCTGCATGATACACAAAATTGACATTATAGCTAATGGATGTGCACAGGAAATTACTGAGAGACAGAGAGCACCGCTTCCCAAGTGCCCACACGATGCCAGAATTCACAGCACTCTCTACTAATAAATTCGTCTTCACGCGGCTGAGAGTCGAGCATTGGCAACGATCGGGAGGCATTAAAAAGGTCCTGGTTCTCCCCAAAATAAGTGTGTGTGATGTTCAGGTGCATATACAGGACACGAAGCAGTGTGCCCTTCAAACCCAGGCTCAGGCTGTATCCATGACTGATGCATTAACGGAAGTCAGAGCCTTAGGATTCGGGTGAAGAGGGCCTTGGCCACCCTCCATCCCTCTCGGCTCGATCCCGACCCTGCCTCAGAAGCAGACTCATTACATTACATTACATTACAGGCATTTAGCAGACGCTCTTATCCCTTATCTTTACATACAATCCATTTATACAGCTGGACATTTACTGAAGCAATCCAGGTTAAGTACCTTGGCTCAAGGGCTCAACGGCAGTGCCCCACCTGGGATCGAACCTGCAACCTTTGCGTTGCAAGCCCAGCTCCTTAACCATTATGCTAACACCCAAGAGCCGGACTCAGCGTCCCAACACGTCAGCTTCCAGAAACTTGGAATTCACTCCCATGAGACAAACGGTCATCCGTCAGTGACTCAAATGACACATTATTTTTTTACAATGCCCAGCCTTTTCCCCCCACTCATCCATCGTTTAAGGAATCCGCTGTGTTGATACTACCGGCTGAATAAATGTAGTCAAAAAAGCGTCCTGCTTGTTTATGGTGCCCTTACTGGTTTTATTGGATGTAGGGCTGCTCCTGAATCTAATGTCTCCATTGATTTTTCAATTTGGGTCGCCTACGGTCTCCAATAAGTTATTTTCACTGAAGCCAACATTGCTGCTCGGCTTTTCTGGCCTCCCTGAACTCCAAAGTGAAAACTCTCTTCCGGTTTATGTGACAGGGACGATGATGCAGGTCTTTAAAAGCAGTCAGCTGTACAAAAAGAATGGTTTACTCAAATTGGAAAGCAAAATAATGATGCTTTTGCTTTCAGTACAGGCATGATAGCTAGGACAATTTTAGAAAATAGCAAACATTCATTCATGTGTTCAGCCATGTGTGCATTTCTACAAGTGACTATGTGTGTGTGTGTGTGTGTGTGTATACAGCATGGTACAACTCAATTCACACATCCCCTAAAAAACATTAAGGAATAAAAGTGTCCCTTCATTAGAATATACCACGAATTACAAATGCAGAAGAGAAGAGCTATGCAAAGAGCAAAAGCACATGCACTGTACCTGTGTTCAGATGTGTGCATGTCTGTGCGCGGGCGTGAGTGTGTGCATGTGTGCACGTGCATGCGTTTCCACCTGCGACTATCCTCTCCCTGCCTGTGTCTACAGGCTGTGTTGGGCCTGCATCAGAGGCTGAGGGAGGCTATCGATTGCGCTAACAGGGTTTCAGTTCAACACACAGTCAGCCTGAAGACTCCACCTGTCTGGGTTCCAGCACCAGATCAATTGTGGCTCATTAGAGCGGCACAGCGCGGTGAGCTGTCACCGGAGAAGTCACCGGAGGTGGAACATGAAAATAACACCATACAGAGTCTTTCAGAGAGAGAACATGACCCAGCCATGCCTTTGCCACTGGCTACATCATCCATGGGTCAACACCTTCTGCTGCCACATCAATCTACTACTCATCCCTAAAAACAGACACATAGAATCATTACGGCGCTTTGAAAGGACAGGGGCCTTATCCATAGAGACACAGGTGAACCAGTGTCTGGTGTTATGTCATGTGCCAAACAGCCTCAGGGTGGGCTCTCTGGGGGCGGGGCCCCACACAAGCCCCGCCTACTAAGCACAAGAGACGCAAACTGCCTCATCCCCTGAGTGACACACGGTCTAATCATCCACGCCAGCATCTCAAAGCTGGGAAAGGGTTCCAATATTGGACAGCTCGTTTAAAATAGTTAAAAACTAAATTAAATTACTCCATTGCGAAAAAAGGCTGCATTGGTTACTCCTGCAAGATATGAGTAGTACATTCCACTTATAGTCCACAAAGTAATTTTTTTTGTATTTTAAATTGTAGATAATATGATATAACGATTCATATAGAATCATGATAGTGATTCTACAGTGAAGTTTGAACGCCACCCATGTGGGGAAATCATTGTTTATCATCTGGTAATGAGTTCTCCTGTCCTACGGCATGCAAGCACTCCCAAAGTCAGAATGTTAACGCTGTCCTGCTGTTCATCCAGCCTGCTGGGTACTGGAGCCTGGATCGCCTGCGCACAGCTAGCCCGGTAGCGGTCACTGGCTGCAGTTTACGAGACTCTCTGGACCCAAATACGCGTTTTACCACAGCAAATTCTAAATGCCTTCACTCCCCAAGTCTTTCAGCCACAAAAAGGGAAGAGCACAGGCATGGGGGATGCAAGTAGCCAAGACAACAGGTGTTGCTGGGTTTCAGGTAACCAGCTTGGGACTGTCTGGAGTCTTGTCTCCCAAATGTTTGTTTTGGCAAACTCTAAACAGTTGGCACAACTGGGGACAGAGATGGCTTCCACCAGGACACCCTTCTCTTGCAAAGAGGGGCAAAGAAGCTGATGGATGTGGGAGGTATTGGCTCCATCATCTTTAATTCTTCATGTTTTTGTAAACCTATTTAATATTCCTTCAGTTGGTCTATGCAGTCACGGTCCAGCAGAGGCTGGGCCCTACAGCCTACAAATTGTAGGATTGAGTCTGGGCTTGTATTAGCCTGCTATGACCAAGAATCAACAGTTTGGATTAGCCTCAACAGGGGTAGGGTGGGTCTAGGTTAGCCAGGTTCCTCTCTGTACGACACCCAGACCACACAACCTCACCCTTTACACAAACAGACATTTTTTCCACAGTTAAAACGTTTTTTGACAAAAATACACCCAGAGAAGCAGCTTCCTGTTCTGGTGAGAGAGCCAAAAGGGATTCCATGTGATCATCTCCTTATTCTGGAATGTACAGTCTACAACGGAGATCTCACAAATTCATTTTCAGCTGATGCACTAGAAGAGCATGAACAATATTAAAAATATTTCAGTTTCCTCAGATGCACATGGTACCCAAGGCTGCTCTCTGGACGATAACTAGGAGTTTCCTTAGTCGTTAGTTAGTAGCGTGTTCTAGAAGATTGTTGCCAATTCACTGAGAGGGACATGGTGGTGTACAGAGACCAGAGCAGGCAGGCAGGCAGGCAGGCCGCCCTCTCCATTCCTGATGAGATTCCAGGAGCACCGCCACGCTGCCGTCCTGCCCTCTGTGCTGCTAACCAAGCATTTTATAATCAGTCTGTATCCTCGGAAAAGTGAGCGCGGGGGCTTATTTTAATTAACGATCCGACCCCTCCCGAGATGTGGTCTGAAATTAAACTTATTTGGATTGATCGCTCTCGCGATTAAAGCGCAGCGGCACGGTGATCGGCACGAAGGGCGAAATGAAGCCTGTATTGAGTAAAGAGGGGCGGCCAATCGAAGAACAGCAGTGATATTGTGCCCTGGCAGCTTATACAGGATGTAAATAGTGCTGAATATGTACTTAAACACTTGTTACTGGGGCTTTGAGTGCCCTCTCACTTATCACAGACATTTTTCACCCCATAAAAATATCTCATAAAATACCCATTAGGTTTCCTGCAGTGTTTCTAATGCACAATTCAGGACCTTTCCAACAACCTTCAAGGACACTTATTCAAGGCCCTTATTTGGAAATGAATGGCCTCTTAATGGGAAAGGTTACAGACATGTTTTTTTTTTAAACCTCAGACTGTAAGCACTTTGTGTGCTTTTGAATATATAACATTGATGTCACCAAATTCACCAGTTCCAGATCTCAACCCAATTGAACACTTATGGGAGATTCTGGAGTGGTGCCTTAGACAGTGTTTTTCATCATCAACAACAAATAATGGAATTTCTCATGGAAGAATGGTGTTGCATCCCTCCAATAGAGTTTCAGAATCTATGCCAAGGCGCACAGAAGTTGTTCTGGTGGCTCGTGGTAACCCAACGCCCTATTAAGACGTTTCATGTTGGTGTTTCCTTTATTTTGGCAGCTGGAAGTTACATTTTGTTTGTTTTATCTTAAAATAATGAGACATTCTTCAGGTGGAGCACTTTAATTCACAATGTCCATCTTTTAACCTAAAGGAAATGTGGTCCAGGGCAGACTTCAGATCAGCATCTCAGAGCTGGTCTTTCTTTTTCCCCAAGTGAAATAAGAGAATGCATGCTCACGCATGACTGATGACCGAGGTGCCAGGGTTTCAGTGGGACTGTTATTAACAGGTCAATAGAGTGGCGTACCTCATAGTGAAATAACTGGAGAACAGGGCCTGTGGGGTGGAGACAGTAGGCACTGTAATCCTTTGAATGGGACAGTAGTGGTGCTTTTCCATCACACAATACGGTACAGTACGGTACGGCAATCATCCAAATCCGTAACTATTCCCCTCACGGATCGAGTTTCCATCGCACAAAAGCACCGTGAAGATAGGAGCAGTTATCTGAAGTGACAAAAAGGAATGCGGCCAATGTGGTGACATAATTTCAGCCCCACTGCAGTTGTCATGATCTTTCGTTTTTCTGTAATCTTGTTAGTTTTTTTAATCTTTTCGCGGCACCGTTTTTCCCGACCGCTGGATCCCATATCCAGCAAACACTGCGATATGACCTGGTAGACCTTCTCGTTGCAAATGCTGGACTCCAGATCTCTTCCGACCAAACACTGATGAGGACTTGCACATCAAGAACAGACCAAACTGAACTTTCCATGTTTTTTCTTCTTGTTCTGGAACGCAATCTTCTCCCGGTATTGTGATATTTAAAAATGGCGGTTGTGTCTGAGCCAGACTGAGATTTAGCGTGATGATTCTATGATGACTGTGCTTGACCGATCAATGGTCTGCAGGATTGCCAGCTCCACCTTTAGCTCCCCATTTGGCTCGCTAGTACCCTGGCAAGAGCAGTGACATGGATCAGCATGGATACTTAGGTTTTGTACGGTTTGCTTGGCAGTGGAAAAAGTGACAAAACGTTGGATCACAGATTGGTTACCATGCTGTGCCGTACCATACCATACTGTGCGGTGGAAAAGCGCCATGAGTCAGGTTCCTCTCTGCGCACACACACACACACACGGACCGCACATGCATGCACACACAAACATGGACACACACATATACACACACGTATGAACGCTGAACCCAAAGGAAGCATCCAATATCCAACTAAAGGAAAAAGTGACAGAGAGAACTTCCCGATCTTTTCAGCGGCCAACATAAATGAGCCCTCTAATCAATCAATTCGCTGGAGCACTGGGTCACAGAAATTGCAGCAATATAGAGACAAAAACAAAACTGAAGAATCAATCTGAGTAGGTGTGGGAATAATGTGCTCTTTGTTAGAGACCTTTTAAATTATCAATGAACACTGTTCCGTTTGGAAGGAGGAAGAGGCTCAGTCCAATTATCAGATCAGTGATGAAGTCTTTTGCAACATATGATACAGAGGGATTGATTTGGGGCTCCGGTTACCAGCAGGGAGGGAAGGATGGAGGCAGGGTGAAGGTCTCTACGACTGCTTGTGGGGATTGTAGTCTGTGTAGTGACAGCTGACACTCTGTTTAGTGGCCATGTTTAGATCTGTTCAGACTGTGGACCATCTGTGTCTAAAAGTGGAACACTCTCGGTCTCCTCATACGCGCACACACACACACACAAATACTCTTTTCATCCAAACACAAATTATTCTCTTTCGCACACACACACACACACACACATTCTCACACCTACAAACACAAAGCCCTTTTCCTCTATGGCATCCCTCAGGACTCCTCTGTTGCTCTGACCATAAATCCTCTTTGGGGGCCGTGGACAGGGCACTTCCTCTGGTAATCCCTACAGCATGGCTGCTGCTGCTGCTGCTGCTGTCCTGTATAAATGGGCTGCCACAGACAGCCAGACTGACGAGGGACTCCAGGGTATGGGGCAGCACACCAGCAGCAGACAAACGCCAGCAGAGTTTCAAACCTAATGCTCAGGGGCAGCGCTGATGAAACAAGGAAACCACTCCCCACCCATCTACATTTGACATTTTTAGGCATTTAGCTCTTATCCAGAGCGACTTGCACAGTTTACATTTCTTTACATACAATCCATTTATACAGCTGGATATTTTACTGAGGCAATTCAGGTTAAGTACCTTGGCTCAAGGGTACAACAGCAGTGCCCCACCTGGGAATTAAACCCGCAACCTCTGAGTTACAAGCCCAGCTCCCTAACCATTACACTACACCCCCACCTCCCCATTACCACCCACTCCGTCCCAAAACCAGCACCTGATTGCGCCCAGCATGTGAAAGGCATGTGAAAGACGCGGGAAAGCTCTTCTGTCCATGGGTTCCTCCTTACATTCCCTTTTGCAGCCCAATATGGTTTTAACACCTGTAGTCATACTACTTTAGCTGGGTAAACTAAACAAATACATATCTGCACGGGTACTGGGAATACTTTCCAATAATGATTTCATAATAATGATTTTATAAACACTGGACTACAGATAAGCAGAAGAGGAAATTATAGCTTCAATAATGACCATTTGATCTCTCTATATGGTACATTCCAAATTACAATAAGAGGCTGTGTGTACGTGTGGGGGGTGATTTCTGGAGTGCTAGAATGTATTCAAGCTGAAATGCTTTAAAGAAAGAGACCGCCCACATCAACTTTATATCACAGGTGACCCCTGCCACACCAAGTCTACTCATACCCATAGCACCAAAACGCAGCTATGAGTCACCAACAACCCCACCAAACCCCCCCTCAAAAAAACACCACCTACATAAATAACATTTGTGAGTGACTACGCTGTTTAAATAGAAGGCGGCTGAAAATAAATCAGTGGGCTTACGGCTAATGAGCTCGTATCATCTTAATGAATGGGTTTCACAGCCAGCATCTCCTTACAGCACAGAGCCAGCAACACCTCCCTCAGGTGTGGACTGGGGTAGAGGAGGGTCCAGGGGTGTTCTGACCGGCACAGAGACGAGCCACGGCCCGTAAACGCACACACACACCACACCTGAACCAGGGCAGCTGTCCCCACACGCACACACACCACACCTGAACCAGAGCGGCGGTCCCCACACGCACACACACCACACCTGAACCAGAGGCATGTCATTTCATTTAATGTTGATTAAAGTAACCCTAAAGTTATGCAAGTGAAAGAACAGCACTGGGGTTTTTCCACACTAGACATATTACAGACATGCCTATTCATACATTTCTCACATTTATGAACACTTTCAATGTTAAGAATGTTCAGCACAAATATGCGTTAAGTGAAAACATAAAGTACAATGTTTAGCCTGACACCATATGCTGTAGGGGCAGTGCTTCATCGTGGCTGATGTTGCGTAAGCCACTAGGGTTAATGCAGGATTTTAATATCTGGATTTGCACCCATAAGGCGGTTTATGACAGCCAGCTGGAAGTGCTGTTACAGTTTTATTACAGATGCCCAGCCTAAAGGATCACATTAAACTCTTCCAATTAATTTGAGTTTATTCTAACATGCCATATATTTTGTATAACCGAGAGCTGTAATCACTGATTGAAGAAGTAGGATGAAAAGAACAAACATAGAGACGTGTAGTATAGTGACTGTATAAATGAGAGAAAACAAGCTGTACTTTGAGGCCTGTACATTTGCCTCGGTCCTGTACAGTTCAACTAAAAGTTCTCGATACGACAACATTAGGATCACACATCGCGTTTCAGTTTTAACTTCATCTGGACTTTGGACTATCAACATGGGCATGCCATTTCTGAGCGCGCAGCACATGTACAGACCTTAACCAGTGCAAGAGTCTCACATTTGGAGCATTAGGTGACACAAAACACACTGCAGTGGTGCATGCATTCTCCTTCAGGCCAATGAAAGGGCATTAGTGTTTATGGATGATATTTGTACATCTGCTTCCACATTCCTGACTTTAAATTTAACAATGGCATATCAAAAATATAGGTTGGAACTTATTCTCTTAGATTCAGTCTTATTCTGCAATTCCCTTCAGATCTGTAAAGACCGTCCCACACTCTCTCTGCAGCTGGGGCCTGGTAATACAGTTAATGCAGTTTGAGATACTCCATTAACCTCCTTAATTAGTTGGTCTGAGGGGAAATTAAATCCAGCACCCCTGGTGTCCAGAGTGTATATTGCATCAAATTATGCACTAAAACAGGGATTAGAACTGAACAATTAATTTCAGCATGAAGGAAAATGAAACTCCACATTTCAAGTGGATACCACCAGCCTCAACATGTGAAAGTTCTGAGATTCAACTAACAAATTAGTTCCCCACTGAAAATGTTCCCCACTGAAGAGAACAAAAAATATGTTTTTGGTGCATCATAATTGGATTGATATTTTGGTATTCATGAGTTCTGTGTGACGGTGTTAGCTCCAGGCCTGGCAGCACCTCACGGCAGGGGAACAGGTTTCCTATTCAAACTGTCTGCTCTGCTCAGATGCGGTTGAAATGTAGACTGGTTGTAATTTAGGGAACATTTGGAACCTGCTGTCCTTTGGAATCATCCACCGAACTTAAACAGACTTAGCATGGCTCTTCCAAATGTCAGATCTCTCACAAATAAGAGCTTTGTTATCCGTGACATCATAACCTGAAAATAGATTTCGTTTTATGTTTTTAGTTGAGACTTGGCTTCGCTCTGATGGTGCTGCAACGCTTATCGAAGCCCATCCCCCAAACTACAATGCCATTCAGACAGGACAGTAAATGAGGAGCGGGAATGGCCGCCATCTTTTAAATGATTTTAGCTACACTGAAATGACCCCTGGAACCTCCTGGTCATTTGAGTATCTTTCCCTTGTGCAGAAATCAGAGCCAGTGGTGCCTATCTTAATGATGTGCTGACTGACTAAGCAATCCTCAATATTTTTACCCAAATTCTCAAATTTGATGTCAAGTATCCTCATTAGTTATGATAGGATACGTCTGAATGGTGATTTTAACTTTCATATTAATAATACAGCTGACTCTAAGGCTTTGGAATTTTATTAATCCACAAAGGCCAACCATAATCGTGGAGATATGCTTAATTTAGCTCTCACAGGGGGGAAAGCATCGATAATCTATCAGTGTGTGATATCAATGTCTCTGATCATTAGTCTCGTATTGATGTATTCTCTGATATCCTGTTAAGCACCACTCAAAACAACAGAGTTTACTGTAGAGTCAGCACCTCTGGATGCTGCACAGGTTCCCTGTGCTTGCCAGTACCATAGGCCCGTGCAACACAGACTGCTCATTAAATGGACTGGTTGATTGGTTGATTAAACAGTAGATTAAGTAACGTATTAGATGCGGGCGGCATCCCTTCTGAAAAGCAACACCGTGGTTTAATGGTAATATTTTTAATCTTAAAGAGATCATATAGAAAGACTGAACCAAAATGGAGAAAACTAAACTACAGGGTCATCATGTCGTTCCTCAGGATCTCATTAGCACCTACGACAAAGCTGTGTTAGAAAGACAGGCCTGTTTTCTGAACATTATCACAGAGAATGGCAACAGCTCTAGGGTACCGTTTTCTACCATCAATCATTTACTGAATCCAGCCCCAGCCTCTGACATGCCCAGTCAGGCCTGCAATTAACACGAGGAGCTTTGGCAGAATTAGTGATACTGAGAAAGACTAAATCCTCCACATGCCCTCTTGACCCAGTTCCTACTAGATTTTGCAATTACAGGCTCATATCAAAACTACATTTTTGGGGGCCTCAGGTGGTGTAACGGTAAAAGCATTTGCCTGGAATGCAGGTTGCCCACTGCGGCCGCAGTTCGTAACCCGTCTGCGCCAGCCCGACTCTGGCCGGGAGCCCCGTTCAGGGGTGGCAATTGGCTGTCTGCCCCAGGGGGAAGCGCTTCCCTGTAAGACAAGGTGGGTGAGTTCTGTCTCGGAGGAGGCAGATCTTTGCCAGCCTTGGGGTATTAGCTTGTCCCATAGTGACGGGGGGTGGGCTTGTGGGGGTGGGTGAATCGAAAGAAATAGAGAGTACAATTGGCCACCAAATTGGAAGAAAAACAGGGGGGAAAAAAATCTGAAATGAAGAAATAAAAAAACCTACCTTTTATGAGTAAGAATTTAGAGAAAAAAGTATTGAAACAACTTAATGACTTAATAAAAACAGAAAAATAATGACTTTAAAATTCTTAACATTTGTACTTTTCATAGTTTCATTCATTTTCACAGATGTTATAAGTATCTAGGGTTGCTCTCATTATGTAATGTACTTGTTGCTTGTCGTGGCAGGGTGGCAAGGGGTGGCCACCATGCCAAGTGATGAGTGGATAGAAAACCAACAACAATGAAGTAGTCCAACAGGCCAGCGGCCATTTTATTCTTCCTTCTCAGGGCAGTCACAGTAAGGTGAGCATGCCTGAGTGAGAGGCTGCCGTTGTCCAAGGTGCCGTTCCCTCCCAAAGCTACCTTGGACAGCGGTGGCCTCACACCACCCAAAGAGATGGAGCAGCCCTCTACTCCTTTCTCCACCCCTCCCAGCATCACACTTGTTTTAGTTTTGTTTTGTCATTTTTCCATTCTGTATTTGCTGTACTTTTTGCATGCATTTTGTATTGTTTTTTTTATTTTTTACTACATACTTTTCTTTTGCTGTAGTTTATTGGGGACAGGTGTTGGAAATGAGCCTTTGGCTATAAACACTTAATGCAATGCATCTGATCTCAATATTATGAGAGTAGGCAAAGGTCTTTCACATGCAAAAAAATAGATCTCTCCAGAATTTCTACAACTGTAGTTTGCCTACTGTTCCAGTTCTACCACCAAGTTCCGCCACAAGTGAGAAACTTAAATTCAAGAGGACCTTTAGAGAAACCGGTCTCTTATGAAGACAACAAGGTCCTACTGAGAAGGAATTGATTGGAGACCTGAAATAGGAATGCTAGGAGTGGGGGCCTTGCCAAAATAAAAGAGCCTCATAGATCCAGAGGCTGAAGAAATGAGAATAAAGAACGCCATGTGAAAGAGGGGAAAACCACCTCTTAAATTCTACTGAGGAAAAAAAATAAAAAACCTCAGCAGCACAATAATGCATCTCATCTCTGCCCATCTCCGATAGGGGAGTCTGTCCTGCGAGAGAAGAGAAGCTACCCGTGCATTACAGGAGCAAATATGAACCACCGCCTCAATAAGATTCACAGCTCTGGAGAAAATGTGCGCCTAACTGAATCTTGTGCATCTTGTGCAAATAGCTTTAACATCTAGTTGTAGAAATTAGATTAAATTGTCCTACACAGCTCCAGGCAAGTCGTCTGGGCCAGGAGCATTTCTTCCAAAGCATTCTGCGTTGCTAATGATCAAACTTAAAAGGCTGTTACTTCAAAGGCAAAGTTTGAGCACTTTCTGCCTGAAACCAACCACTAACAATCCCATTTGAAGATTGCCACTTGGATACAGTAATCATAATACAAACTGCAGAGTCCTTCCAGCGCCCTCCCCCTTACCAGTAATACATAGCAGGACTTGGCCAACCCTGGTCCTGGAGGGCCGCAGAGTGTGCTGGTTTTTGTTGTTACTCAGCACTTAATTGAGCAATTTAAAGTAGTTGGTTAAACAGTTGATTCATTAACTCGTCTCACCTGGTTTCTTGGGTTTAATTAAACTGGTTGCTGATTTTAGCAGACCCTGTGGCCCTCCAGTTCCAGGTTTAGCCACCCATGAATAGGGTATGTTCCAATTAAATTTAAGGAAGAACATAAACACAGATGAATGACCATAATTCAATTAGCAGACAAAGGGTGGATACAACACATGATTTTCAAATTATTTTCAGAATGTAAATAGGAATTACATTTTTCACCCATCAGAAATTGTTGTATATTCATGTCTTAGCAGTTTGTTTAAACATCAAATGCATTAGTCCGAGATATGCCATGTTCTTCAATCTTTGATAAAACTGATTTTAACTTAAATTTTAAAGTCACATCATATTTAATATTTCAAAGACTTAAATATGCCCTGATGCTTGTGGTAGGAACATAATATGACCGCAACGACAAATGGAAATCAGCCCTGGACTACCAAGTAATGAAATAACATATTACTTTACTTTACATTACATTACACATTACAGGCATTTGGCAGACGCTCTTCTCCAGAACGACGTACAACAAAGTGTTAAGTACTTCATTAGGTTAATTAAGCGCAAGGATACAGCCATTGTGAAACGCATTTCAGATGGGTCCAAACGGCTGCAGTGACTTGAGATTCCGATAAAGCACTTAGTTTCTTCGAGTGAGTGATACAAACCAACTTTTTAGCGTTAATGAGTTAAATCAACACATCGCGCAAAAATGACACAGGGCGTGTATTCAATGGAGGGTTTTATTACAAAACGTTCGTTCTAAATGGGGGAAATTAACATAAATCCCCAAACGTCACTATCTCTGTTATAGAATGTGTAGAAACCTCAGGTGTAATATTTTCTCATAAAATGTTACCTTGGTGCCGTAACCTAAGACCAACAACCTCAACACTATGCCAGGTCAGCAAACTGAGCCGCGACTTTCAGATGAAACATGCACGAATGCACAGCTACAATAAAAGATGCCATGTAAATTGGGAAGTGCACGAAAAACTTGAGAAAGAAGAGGGACATACAAAGACGTGTTCGATTAACACGGTCTTTATATCCACTCGGGTTTAAACAACACGTGTTTCCTTTATAATTTAACACGAACAGGTCAAGAGACCATGCAGAATCGCGCCAATACGCACGAAGATATAAAGCGAAATTAAGTTCCAAGATTTAGATATTAGCTTCAAGTACATTGCACCTTTCATTGCACGCACATGGAAGTAAAAATATCCGTTCACTTACCCGTGAGCTGGTCATAGGAGCCGTCTAGTTCCCTCGAATCAGACAAGCTTTGGTCCCTATTTTTTGCCTTCATCTCTAACTCAATTCAAATTTGAAACTAGCCAAACAAATATTCTTATATTAGCCCACTGCTCTGGGTCGTGTCGCCTTCCCGCAGCGGTAAAGAAATAAAAAGTAAATACAGCAGTCTGTAAACCCTCGAACCAGTGAAGTATTTGTTTTTTTATCTTCTAATGCACTCTTGCGCCCTTCTCACGCGCTACCAATTCCTTCAGCGAACAGAACGCGCAGAGACTCCACGCTGTTTCGCTGGTCTTTAAAAGGCTCCAAGTTATGTTCCGAGTCCGCAAATAAAGGAAACACAAAACACGTCTATATATTGCCGTTCGATTATGATTGTATAGAATTTGAGATGGAAATCTGGTTTATAAAAAGGAATGCCTAACTCCGCCGTGTTGCCGCGGGCGCATAATGTTGTGGAATCACCCGCTTCTCTCAAGCTGCGCGTGGTGGGTGGAACTCACCTCTTTATCACAGGTGCGCCTTCAATGTTTTGAAACGAAACATTAAGGGTTTCCCAGGCATTGCAAATGTTGCTATTATTTACTGTTATTTTCAGAAATGTAGCTTAACGACGTGAGATATAAAGCAATTTCAGGTTTAAAATTAACACGTATAATTCTATTAAGACATCAACGGATTCGTGTCTTGGCGTTTGAGAATTGCACGGGCACGTGCCACGTTGTATTTCACCGTACAGAGAATTATCACCTACAGCCTTGCAATTATTTGCGTGTCGCCAAGTAAACACGGTTCTTTAAGTAGTCCTGTGCTTCCTTTCTGACTCTGCTGTCCAGCTTTCGTCGTCTTATATATTTCTGGAAACAAAATGTAATTTTTTTCACCAATAGGTATTTTGCTCCTCTAAATAATTATGGACTCTTCATTCTTTAAATTCTATTGTAAAATATACGCTCCTGCAAGAGTTAGGATTGTCGCCTCCTAACGGGGACCACAGTTATATAAATATATAAAGAAGACGAAACTATAATGGGTGGATGAAACGATGAGAGTCACGATATCTAAAATGTTGCGTAACTGGCATCAGATAGAGCCTCGGTCAGCAGTGTTTTTCCCAGATAAATAGAAACAAATTTGAAAGCCGTTGGGGCCCTAAAATCTTTATATAAATAGCAAGACCATCTCAGATTCATCATAAATATTTAATTAATTGATCCACATTGATGTAGGCATTGATGTCAAACGATCACTAAATTTCAACCGTACTACTTCACGCGATTGTTGGGCATGACACATGATAAATACCCGTACATTTTAATGATTGTAAAGGTATCGTGCTTTTTTCGTATTGTGTATTCAGGAATTAATTGAATCATTTCCTTAACTAACCCTTCTATGTTATACTGGTATCTTTTTACATGAGCAGCACGAAATGTTAATATAATAACATTTTTGGTCATTTATTGTAATTTAAGCACGGGCAATTTTAGAACAGTTTAACTAGCCTACTATGCCTATTATGCAGCTGTATTTCCTCATTTGTGTAGGCAACACAAGCAAGCTAACCTGCCCTCGCTGCCCATGCTAACGAGTTTAGGTGCGTGCTGGACACTTCACAGGAAGACGAATGCAAAAGTTTTCACCCATGAAGGTGAGTCTATATGCACGCCAAGTTAATTAAAAGCCAGCGAACACACCACAGGTCTGAAAATACATCTCAGCACAGTCTGCTTTTAGACAATGACGCATTTAACTACAAAAGAGGAACAAGAACAGTTGAAGTGCAAAATAGTTCAATCTAGTAGTTGATTGAAATTGACTGTGCAGCGCCATCCTGACATCTTGGGACTTGAAAAACGTGTTTTCTGCAACTGGATGCAAACTTCTTGTGCATTATTTAAGTAATCTGTTTGTTTAAAGTTAAGGTATATGTGCCTGAACCATGAAACAACTCCTGTGCAATAAAATAAAGAAAACAATAAGTATGATTTATCTGTCTGTGTGCAATTAGTTATGGTAGGCTACTATATAGCTGCAGAGTGCTTGTACTAGATGCTGGCAATTATTTCAAATGCATACTGTGTTGTAGTAGACTCTCACCTACTCTCTCTAATACATTGTTTAATTCAGTGCAAGTGAAGATCTTTGACACCACTGACATCCTTGTTGAAATATGTCTAACTGATGGCATTTTTAGTAACCTTGAAATACACAGATCTGTTATGACCAATTCTCCAAAAGATTTACCAAATATTTCCCACCATAAGGATACAAAACCTTTGCTTAAATGTTTTCGCTACTTTAACAAGGCAGTGTGGGTGCTCCTGACTGTAGATATGTATTTTACAACTTCATCAAGTGTCACCAAGCGTTCTTTGAAACCTCTCAAGTGTTCAGTTACAACGGACTTTAGCACATTGTTCTCTGATACCATAGGATTAGTCCAGTTTAAGGAGCAGAATAGTTGAAGGGCAGCTTTGTGAAGCCTCTTAGGGCAGGCCTGCCAGCTCATCAGTCATGTTTGAGCCCAGTTATCGAAACAACTGACTTTTAATCAGTTAATGATCCAATGGGAGTAGTTTAGTGGATCAATGTGTAACTAATTGACACCTTAAAGTGACACAACTAATCCTCTTTCACATTGTCCTCCCACCCTCAGCGCACCTAGAGTAAGCAGGGAGAGGGTAATGCTAAATGCAATGAGAGATTGCTTTAGGGCTCAAACAATTCAGCTCGTAGTTCAGCGCCATGGAAACAGGCGGGTTATGTGAAATAGATGACATGGGAGAGCTGTTTTCCTCCGCCAATTGTCAATAAATGAGGGAACCCAGTGAGATTAGTGTTCTGAGACTCTGTATGTGTGTATCTGCTGGGAAACCGTATATCCTCACCCTCTCTGTCTCTGCTCATCTTAAACCCAATTTACTGTGCATGTCCACATCCTCATCGCTCAGGAAGTAAAGCAGAGGAAAGGGGGGGTTCAGTTCATTTAATGCACTAACCTTTTCTTTCCCAGTGTTACAGGTATGATACGCAGACGCCTGCAATGATGTCTATTGCTGTATTACTGCACTGATCTTGTGCGCTAACTATGATTGTTCTTATCTTGTATTAATGCACATCTTGTAAGTCACTCTGGATAAGAGCATCTGCTAAGTGCTTAAAATGTAAATGTAATGTAAATATGATTAAATAACTGAGATGAAACACAGTCTTATAGGCCATGGGATATACAGTGTGTATATATATATATATATATATATATATATATACACTCAGTGGTCACTTTATTAGGTACACCTGTACACCTGCTCGTTAATGCAATTATCTAATCAGGTGGCAGTAACTCCATGCATATAAGCATGCAGACATGGTCAAGAGGTTCAGTTGTTGTTCAGACCAAAAATCTGAATGGGGAAGAAATGTGATCTAAATGACTGACCATGGAATGATTGTTGGTGGGGTGCAAAAAACAAAAAACATCCAGTGGCGGCAGTTCTGAATGTATCCAGACTCAGAAACTGCTGATCTCATGGGATTTTTCAGTCAGCTAAGAACAGGAAAGTGAGGCAAGTGAGGCTCACCAAAACTGTTGAAGATTGGAAAAAACGTCACCTGGTCTGGACGAGAGTTTACAGATGGTGCAAAAACTGAGGAGGCAAAAAAGAAATGATGATTTATTTAAACAAACAACACAAAACGAGGTCCAGTGAGCGGGTCCAGTTCTTGTGGGCAATCAATCCAATCCAACACAAAAACACTCTCTCACCGAAAAATCCTGGCTGGTCAATGACTTCTTTTACTCACAAACTCGTTAATGAGAGAGGTGGCTTTCAGCTGTTCGTTATCTTCATTGGAGAATGGCCAGACTGGTGGTGTGAAATGTGAGGCTACAGAGTATCTCAGAAACTGCTGATCTCATGGGATTTTCAGACACAACCAATCTGACTTGGTTCAGGTGTTGCTGCAACCCTTAGGGCACCAGAGTTTACAGAGAATGGTGCAAAAAACAAAAACATCCAGTGAGCGGCAGTTCTGTGGGCCCTCCATGGACTGGTTTGAAGCGCCTTGTTAATGAGAGAGGTCAGAGGAGAATGGCCAGACTGGTTCAAGCTGACAAGAAGGTGACAGTAACTCAAATAACCAAGCCTTACAACAGTGGTATGCAGAAGAGTATCTCTGAAAGCACAACACGTCGAACATTGAAGTGGATGGGCTACAGCAGCAGAAGACCACAGCAGGTTCCACTCCTGTCAGCTAAGAACATGAAAGTGAGGCTACAGTGGGCACAGGCTCACCAAAACTGGACAGTTGAAGATTGGAAAAACGTCACCTGGTCTGACGAATCTTGATTTCTGCTGCGACCTGCATGTGTATATATATATATGGCTTCACTCATTAATTTACTCCCATTTAGTACCAAGCCAGCTACGGTCCTGTGAATATGGAAGATTATTGAAAGCTAAATGTGAAATGCATTGTGCAACAACAGGTTGGAGCTGCAGTCCTGTTGCTGATTTGCCAAACATTCGGCCCCCAGCACTGCAGCTGCTTCTGGACCCACCCCCAAAGTGGGAAGACTCAAATGGCTTGACCCAGAGCTGGCGGATAAAACATTGTGGGAAAATAAACCCCCATTTTCTTCGAACAACAACCAAATATTTCACACAAGTGGCTGTGATTGGATTTCTGCTGGCTGTAAATGAAAGAAGAAGAAGAAGGGGGAAGAAAACACAATCCATATCAGATGGGTTTTAGCGAGTGAGTAACATGCTGGAAATATTGAAGAGCCTCAGAGTCGGAGAGTGCGGATTTCACGCTGGAGATAACCTTCAACTGATACCGAGGCAACGTGAGCGTGGAGGATTCAGCAAAAACACTGGGCAAATGCTTGACCTTGGTCTCCTTTTGGGTGGAGCAGGAGCCTCAGCTCAACTCTGACAGTGGCAGGGGCTTTCTGCCCCTGTTGGTTAAGGGTGATTACCGGTTCATACGTTCCCCAAAAGCATCCCTAAAATTCTACCACAATGCCCCAACCCAAATTTAGCCAAAACCTATAATGCTCCCGATTCAGTTAAATGCAAATCCTCTCTGACCACTTATGCTGATTTATTCTCTGGGTGCAACGTTGCCTCTGCTGCTATCAGTCACACACTAACTTATTTGGGTATTGGGTCCTGACAAGGCAGGTATGTGACAGTTTGTCCAGATCCACGCACACAAACACTGCCCTGTACAATTTGTCCCGCAGGACACTGTGGGGAGGTGTCAGGTGTTATACAAACGAGAGGTTAAGTTTGTATCATCACTTTCACGTGTTATCGATTCTCCTCCCTTCCCCCTGTGCCAGTGTGGGGCGAGGAGTGGGCATTTCACCAATAAGAATGAATTAGTGCTGGATCAGGTCCACAGAGTAGAGCTGCTCTGGGGAAGTAGGACGCATTGCACTTACATTTTTACATTTCACATTTCGAGCATTTAGCAGATGCTCTTATCCAGAGCGACTTACAAGATGTGCATTAATACATGGTAGGAAGAATCATAGTTTGCGCAAGAGATCAGCGCAATAATGCAGCGATAGGCATCGTTGCAGGCAGCTGCGTACCATACCTGTAACACTGGGAAGGAAATGTGTACGTGCCACTTTGTATGGATGTTTGCTAAGGAACCGACACCCCATAGAGAGCACGCCCCCTTTTCGTGTTTATGGTGTTGAGGCATAAGCACCCCACCACCCCCTAATCAGGGAGCGTTTTCATGAATGAGCTTGCGTTCGTCGCCATGGGTACTGCAGCCTTGCTATAAATAGTCTAATGGCATGGCAAGATGCAAGATGATATCGACGCGTTCCATGTCGCTGAGCTCGGAAATGGACTGAGAATTTATCCCGAGTAACGGAAACAATGAATCCTTAACCAGATGTGAAGCCAGAGCTTCTGCCGGAGCTGAAGGGGTTATAACCGGTCTCTGCCGGGTTCGGGAGCTGCATACAAACATGTAATGACCTGTCTCTACCTCTTAGCTTGATGGGAGAGATCCAGAGAGCAGAGCTCGCTCTTCGGCTGTACGGTGACACACTGGTGTGGTTATGTGGCCCCCTGCCAGGGCGTGGCCCCTGGACCCACCTCCCCTGGGCTAAGCGAGCCCACCCTCTCAACACTTCCTATCTGACTCTTCTTCGCTCCTTGTTTCCCGCTCTCTGGTGGCCAGTCGACTGTCCTTGATTTCACCCCCTGCATCTTTCATGAACCAGCATCACTGTGAATATTGATGAAGATGACTTTGGGACCGTTAGCCCTCAGCATCAGCGCTGGAGTGTGCGGTCTTTTGCATAATGAGGCCCATACTGAAAGCTCTAATAGAGTATGCGGTCCACACAATGCCAAGCCAAGGTGGAAACCAAGACCAAGTTATGCCGTACTCTACTTTTTGCTTGAAAGACAGCTAGACAACAGGTGATTATTTGATGATTACCTACTCAGGTGGGTGCTACACACTGGTGGTGGTTGAGGTGAATTTCTCCCTTCACCTTAAAGCACTTGCAGATCATGGAAAGTGCTATATAAAGGCATTATTATTATTATTACCATCATTTGTTCTGTCACTAATTTATGGAGGAATGAGGAAGGAAAGTGTCAAATTCCATGTGGTCATAGGCTCTTTGTGCTCTGAATGGTGATCACTGCACTAAATGACATACTGTACATAATGTTTAAGTAGGTTCATTACTGAAATTTGAGTTGTACTCATTCAAATAAGATAAGTAACCAGATTATTCTAGACTACAGCAAATGATAAATATCAAGTGATATAATGAAAGAACAAATGGGGCTAGTTGATGGTACAGGTTGTTCCTCCCACAGAAAAAAATAATTGTAGCAGAATTACTGGTTTAGGGTGGAGATACAGTAAGAAAGCAAGGGCAGGAAAACATGGCAATGACCCTAAACTATCGCACACCAATAACTGCCAACAGCATCCAACAAACATGGGTGACAGGGAAAAACAGTCATATATTCAAGAAAACTTTCAGCTGTAACTCGATGCCACCCACTCAAGAAGAAGGAGAAAGGGCCTCCCACCCGGTCCAGTGGTTACAATGTCCGATGCTGGCCAGGATCCCCAGGATTCAATTCCCCGTCTCGCCAGAGTCGGCTCTGGCCAGGAGTGCCACCAGGGGCGGCGATTGGCTGTCCGCCCCAGGCGGGGGGGGAGGGAACCCGACAGGACGTTCGCTGCGCATAAGAGTGGCCCTGTAGTACCGGGTTATGATTGACGGCTCTCGGAGGAGGGGTTACTTCGCCTTCATCACTACCGGTCACAAGACTATGGCATTGAACTCACATTACTAGGGGGGGATTACTAATTGGCTACTAAAATGGGATAAAATCAGAAACAAACAAAAAAAAAAGGATAAAGAGATTACATTTTCATGTATATTTAAGATATATAAAAAAATTACAAATATGAACAAATGTTTTATATTCATAAAATATGAATAAATAATGTATTATTAATAAAACATTTAAACAAATGCCTCCATAGTTATGTGCTTCTAGAGGTTAATCAGCTGGGATTGAAGGATATACTAAAGAATACTGTCACACCTTGTAGTATAGGTGTAATATTATAATATAAAATTGTAATAATCATGTAGTGCAGGAGATTATTCTTACAGGCTGTCAGACAGAACATGAGGTGTCACTCCAAACATATGGGATCTTCAGATGTTTCTGAGCAAGTTGTCAGGCAGTAGTGATGGGGAGAGTGAAGTTTGGCCCAGTGTGCCCCGCACCCCTGCCCCGCCCCTCGTCTGACCTTCTGTGCAGTCAGTCTGCAGGAGGGGATGGAAGCTGTAGATCAGAGCATCAGTCTAGAGGGTTGTAGGACAGCCTAGCTCTGCCCAGCGGTGTGTGAGTACCTGTGCACAGACTGTATGTGTACACACCTGCACAAGCAATGTACACATTATCAAGGCACAGCTTTGACCATTTTACACCTTTTCACTTTGTGTAGAACATGGTGTAAAACGACTGATGGTTACTTTAAAATGGTTTCCTTTTTTAGTACACTATTGACGTTTTTAATATTTTGAATGTAATTGGACCACATACTAAAAAACGTAATTAAATAATAGCTTTTTTTTGTGCCTGGAACCCAGTTTGAGCACTGCCACTGGTTCACAAACCAGTTCTGACCGAGAGTATTTTTTAATCTGATTTCATGGACCAGTTTCTTTCACAAATAAGAGATTATGAAATCCTCTCCACGGGGCTCTCCCTCAGGGCCGTGGATTGTTGCTGAGAGATCAGCCCCGTTCTGAGGGATTGCCAAATGCAGTGGTGCCATCTCTAAGGCCCGGGAACATGCTTTCAGCAAGCTGATGTTAGCGAGGGGTCAGCGAATTCGAATACTGTATGCGGTTCTGCTTAGTTTTGCGAGTACTGTAGGTAGCAGTATGCACCGAATTCTGTCATAACCGTAAAAGGAATTGTTCGGCGCCTGTCTGCTCTGTTCCTTTGACCAATCAGAAGCAATGTCACGTCCGTTGTCATTTACGGAGTTCGCATGTGCACGACCTGCCAAGTGAAGGCTTCGCAGAACGTATGCATTTGTTTGCTTTCTCCGCAATTACATCATGTTGTTCACACAAACTAGGTGAATGTTGTTTCTGCAATAAATATTTTTGGGCCTTAAGGCTCAGCAGAGTACAGACAAAAAGACACATTTCCCGTCCTTTGAAAACCAACTGTCAGATTCTCCGAGTTTTTATTTCAGCACCGCTCCAAGTTCTCCCTGAGGGCCACTGTATTAGAACTGAACCCACAATCATCTCTAATCATATAGAGAGGGATGGAACAGAGGCACTAATGTAGGATCCACTGAGCTGTGCGTTTGAGTGATGGAGGAGTGGTTTTTTAATTACAATTTTACTCCCCCGATTTGGACTGAAGTTATCTCTATGCAATCCTGCAGCTGCAGGCCCGGGACTGTGGCTGAAGCGTGGGCACTCCTCCAATGCACTGCCCTTCCAAGACAATCCACAGAAGAGGTGTACCTCTCACTGACCCTAACCGGGTGGCCATTGTAGTGTAGTAGCCCAAGGATCCCAGTCCAACTTTAACCCACCCTACCCCTGGCGGGATGTGGCCGTGTGTGCCGCACCCTCGGGGACTCCTGGACACAGATTGTCGATGACAAGGACCCACCCTGCAGTGATCACCATTACGGAGGGTAGCCGCTCAGAAGAGGGTTTGTGAGGAGCATGGAGGAGCATCAGTGCCCTGAGCCGCTGGCCCTTTGGGAGCCAAAGAGAGTGATCAGTGAGGTGGCCGTAGATCACACATATACCTCTGTTAAACCCCCGTTATAGCTCCAAGTCACATCGTGCTTTTTATGCCTCCATAATAAATTCACTTGCTGTTTTAGAGGTTACAATTGGCCTCAAGAGCCCATGGACAGCCTGTCTTAATAGCAAAGGCAAACTGATGGAACGCCCTCCAGACGGCGGCTGCTGTCACTGCCGTGCGTTCCCCCGTTTCCACAATTCCTCCCTCTTAAATGAGCACTCTGCTGCTGCTGCTGTCCATCGCTCAGGATTTTTCCCCTGTTGCTCATGTAACAGGGACAGAGTTGATTAATGTTCCCTTGTGGCCGTGGCAACGGCTCGCATCTGCTCTCCTCCAAAAATATACAGGACGGGAGAGACAGACGGACCTCCTGCTGACCACTACGCGGCGAATTCTGTGACACTGTGAAGTGATGACAGTATTATATTTTGAAAAACAAGCAAGCAGTGCACTGAGAATGAGTTTAGTTCAGATTTGATCTATATCTTTCACGTTTTATCTGTCTATTGTTTTATCTTTATCTTAAATTCCAAGCCAGATCAGAGGTGCAGCTTCAACTGGATCATTCCAGTCGGGACTGCTTGGGTCGGTAAAGGACCGCTTCCTCTTAGTTTTTCAATTTACATTTTTAAAATCTTGTTTCTGATTTTATCAGGTTTTTCTCCCAATTTGGTTGCCAATTACACCCGCTATTTTTCAGGTCAATCCCCCCCTCATAGTTCGCTGCCGACGACTGTAACTCCGGCACCCCAGAGCCACTCCTGTGTGCAGCGAACGTCTTGTCAGCTTTCCTCTCTCCTCCCTGGGGCGGACAGCCAATTGCCACCCCCAGCCAGAGCTGACTCTGGCGTGGCCGGGGAATCGAACCCCGATTGCCGTGGCCAGCGTCAGACGTTGAAACCACTAGACCACGCGGGAGGCCTAGTTTGGTTTACTTTGAACTGATTCTGATTTTGATTTGAATCTTGTTGTAAAGTGCCCGGAGATGATCAGCACTACATAAGAGCTCATTGTTTTGCATTATATTCTATTGAATTGCATCTTTCATAGTCCATCCTACAAATCAACTATACGGAGGGACATCTGAGGGCTGTTTCTCTATGAGAAAATAAAACTGTCTTGTTGGATGTAACAAGTATTTATAAATCTCCTTTATCTGATGTGGTCTTTGTTCACCCGCCTGAAAGGCTTTCCCTGGAGCTGAGTTACTTATTGACTTTTCCCCAGATCGCTGCAAATACTTTTCAAGCTGAAATTAAATATGTATGATAAACGTTAATTGTGAAGGGAAAGCAGTCATGACGGCTCACAGAACAGCCCTAGGTACTCTTTGAAACATTACCCTTACATGTGAAGTAAACCCAAAGTGCTTGAGCATCTTCCGCAGATCCCACGTTATGGCGCCTGCCGTGAGCGCCGTGGATTTTTCGGCAGCGACTGTCCAGCAGAGAGGGGCCGAGACGGTGACAGACTGAGTTCTGCAACAGGAAGAGGTCTGAATTAATGAGCCATCTCTTTAAGTTATTTCCAGGCTGAGGGGAGTCATTGTAGGAATATAAAGAAACTGCATGAATAACTCATAAGCGCAAAGAGCTCTCTGGCCCGTTACCTATCGACCCTTCGATGTGTTTTGCAGTCAATCATGCAGAACACCACAGAGGAAGACTCCCGGTGAAAGTGACTCTGTTGTGTCCCGGCCCAGAAACTTTATCAGTGTTTGTTCACACAACGTTCGCTAAAAGCATACAGTCATACCTCGGTAAGTATTTATGCATGAAATACTACTTGGTCTCCACGTCTTACAGTGATTCCATGTTGTTATCAGAAATTGTACCATGGTATATGGAACAGTAAAAATACTACAACCAGGGGACAATAATACGTCAGCTATGGCCTCATTTTCCGGAACTATTATAGTGCTGCGTTACATGTTAGATCAGTCTCACCATTCAGGTGCCTTGATTGTGGTGTGTTCCCAGCACACGTATATCTCACGTAACACTATAAAAGCATTATTAATGTATGACGGATCCCTGATCACAAGTGGGGAAGAAACACGCGTCGTTAAGCAAAACAGAATCCTTGATAAACTATTATTGCAGGTCTCCCACACAATAAAGGAAAAGTAATACTATCAATTGATGCATTGATTCAAAATTCATTTAATTAACAAATCAATACAAACTAAATAGACGAATAAAAATATAAATGCGCACACATGCAGGATGAGGGAAAAATCATGGATAAATAAATAACTCTCAATTAAACTGCACTTGCAGAGAGACTTCAAATATGTCAGGTTTGTGTGGTTTTTCAAATGTAATTTTCATGTTTTAAATGAATATAATGTCGAGCCGAGAAACCAACAGTGGTGAGAATCAATGTGTTACATTTCTGATCATGTCACCTAACTTTTCATTCATTTGTAATGAATAAATAATTATCAGAAGTTTTAATGAAAAGTGTCCACTCTATCACTGAAAGCAAGAACTGCATATAAATATCATTATGTACTCTGTATGGTTAGTTTAAATACCATTATGTACACTATGTGAATAGTGCATATCATTATGTATTGTAAATGAATGGTTGCCATATGGGTTCTTTTTCAGCTGACTCGCCATCTCTTTCAGCACCCGAGGCTGGAGCAGCATCCTTAATTATTATCCGAGGAGGTCTTCTGTGAAACACACAAGAGAATCCAAAAAGACACTGAGCTGTGATTAATCGTAACCTCTGTCCGGCCTGAAGCTTCATCGCTATTGGGAAATGAGGCTTACGGCTGTGCGATGCAGCTCAGGAAAGCTGTGTTTCAGTCTGGCCCTTTTTAAAATTGAGGAGAGGGAGACAGGGAGGCAGGGAGACGTTGTTGTTGGTTTGAACCGTGTGGCGTAACTCCAGGTTCCTGACAGACGGAGGGAGTCTCTGTGGGGTTCAGCTTTACAGAGCTTTGTATTCATTTATATTCAGTCTCTGTCACCTGTCACACCCCACCTGACTCAAATTCCCAAAGAGTCTGTCAGCTACAGCAATGGCACGGCTTTCCCCAGGTACATACACCCACATACACACACACACACAAACACACACACTCACTTACACACACACACACACACACACACACACACACAAACACACACACACACACTCACTCTCACATACACACACACACACTCTCTCACACACACACAAACACACACACACTCTCACTTACACACACACACACACACACATGCATACGCGCATACACACACTCATACACACACACGCCCATACACACGTGCATACGCGCACACTCACACACACACACACACACACTCACATACACACACACACACACACTCTCACATACACACACACACACACACTCACAAACACACACACACACAAACGTACACACATGCACACACACACACACACACACACACACTCACTTCATCTCAGGATTAATGAGTAACATCAGTAATGGGTTAACCCCTATCTGGAATGATCATCCATTCAGAGGATTATAAATTGATGAAAGCAGATGAAAGTGATAAAAAGTCGTCGATGGGGTTCAGAAAGCACTATCAAGTTGATGCTGCGTCGTTTCCCCGTGTGGAGCGGCTCTCTGCGTGTGCAGTAGACTGTGTGTGTTCAGTGGCTCGTGGTGCTCAGGGGTACTATCGAAGATGCTCAGTGAAGGCTGGCTGACAGATGGGAGAAGTTACCGTAACAGATGGACCAAAAAGAAAGGAGGATAGAAAGGGGAAGAAAGAGCAGTCAGGTCATCTGGTTCATTAGGCAAGGGCCTGAGAAATGAAGGAGAGGGATCTGGTGCGCTGCGGCCTCTCCTCCACCTGAGGTCTTAATCACCTGCCGACACTAACGACCCGCTGCATTCTACAGGTGCTTGGTGCAAAGCCGCTTTCACACAGAGCGCCGCCAAGCCTGCCAAACTGCCGACGTGCCATCTTTTTATTCATAGCAATGTCCTTACACATTAACTCTTTTTTTGTGATTTGATTCGCCTCCACAAAGGCAAAGAGTGATCTTACACATGGTGTAGTCGGGGGAAAATAACGACATATGCAGCAGTTCTAAAAATATAGTTATATATATGGTTATGTATAATTTACATATAAAAAGAAATGGGCCCAAATTAAGTGTGTAGTCATCTTATATTTTGATAAATTATTAGGCAAAACCGACTGTAGCTTTTAAGGTTTTTAATGTGTAATCATGGCAGCATTCTCATTTCATGACATGCAAGAAAAGTATTTTAAATGTTTGATTGCAAGACTGCACTGTACTGACCATGCTGAACTACTCTGATCAACACACATTCTCCAGACTGACCTTTCAGGACCTGCTGTGATTGACTTCCTCTTCACATGAGGGGGAATCTATACAAAACACATTTCTAGGATTTCATATGGACAGTATTCTGTTACACAGGAAATAACCTTTTGTAGAATGATTAATGTCATCTATATATATATATACAGTATATATATATATGTATATATGTATATATATGTATATATATATTGTAGCGCAACCAAGGGTGTGGGGTTTCCACTCCGCCAATAATCTATAACTTAATCAATAAACAACGGAAAAATGGAGACAGTTCAAAAGTAAAACGAGATTTATTGATTACAACGGAGTATTTCCGCAGAAGGAAATGCCGTTCCCGTGGCAGGGAAACACGGCTGGCAACAAATGTCACTGGCAATACAACAATGTCCACAAACTTTTCTCTCTTATTATTGTGTTGTCCGTGATCCAGTTCCATAGTTGTTGTCCGTTCCGGGGTAATTCCTTTGTCGTCGTCGTCGTCCAATCCGTTGTCGTATATCCAAAAAAGAATCCGTCCGTTTGCCACAAAATAATAATTCCAAACAAAAACTTCTCAAAAGAACAAAGCGGTGTTAAGTCAACACGCGTACTTTCTAACAAAACTCTTTATCTCTATCTCTATCTCTAACTCTATCTCTATCTCTATCTCTATCTATATCTCTATCTATATCTCTATCTCTATCTCTCGGGGTGTTAAGTTTCAACTCTGCCAATGATCAATAATAAAACTCACATACGCAGGCGAATGCAACAAAAATGGATATTTATTTTGGGGAATTAGCACAAGAGGGAAGGGAAAAGGGATAACAGGACCAACGGGGAAAAGGGAAATAAGGTTGTAAGTCCACAATCCGTTCTCAATGTCCCAGTCCGCAATCCAAAATCCTTAATCCAAGCCGGTTCCTTACACAAAAATGGGTCAAACACAAAACAGTCCAAGTCATAATCCTTAATCAAACACAACTCTCTCTCTCTCTCTATCTATCTATCTATATATATATATATATATACACACTGTATATATAGATAGATAATATTGCTTTCTTATATTGATATTGATTGACTGTTCATACAGCTGGATCTGCTGCATGCTGAAGTTATTCAGGTTATGCACAGTGCCTGTTGAGTTCCCCCTTGCGATTCAATCCAACAAACTTCATGTTGAACATTCCTTAGACAAAATAACTTAATAACAACTTCACAGCTATGCATATTTTCAGTCTGAACCCTGGGTAGAACACTGACCCGCCACTGGCATGATGTCTGAACTGGGCCCACATACAAGTCAGCATAGTTAGCACAGCAGTGTGATGTTTGATTGGGGCCCCTGAGAAGGAGAAAAGAAAGGGACCTGAATGCGTCCAGGGGGCCGCACAATCCAGTGGCTAGCTGCACAGCCGAATGAAATTATGCTAACAGTGCTGTATATATACAGTGACAGCAGTATCATTCAGAGACCTACAATGGGCAGCTATAAGCAAACTGCATTAACTTTTCAGTTGGTACATCAAGGCTTTGAGAATGGGGTCTTTCTCAACCATTTACATTTTAAGCATTTAGCAGCCGCAGGTAAAGGGCTTGTCTTTCTCACCTGTCTGTGTTCTTTGTGGTGAGGATAAGGGCGTGGGAACAGCAGAACAAGCTCGCGTTCTGTCGTTCACCTAGGAGAGCGAGCGAGTGATGGAGAGAGGAGCTCAGTCATATCGCTCTGGTACAGAACACAGTCCTTCTGGCCTTTATGGAGAGGGGTCCTAGAAACTGGGCGGGGCCCTGTGTGTTTTCTGGGGTTGGCATGACTACGCCAAGCCGCTTGTCTCCCTCTGTCACCATAGTGACAAATTATTTTTCCTTCACCCCCTTCCCCCTCCCCAGTCTGTGAACATACTGAGATGAAAATCTATCTTTCCCCCTCTCTCCATCACTTGGTGGAGGAGACCTGTTTTCTTCTTTTGGGGAATGCCCTCAGATGATGTCATTGTTTAATGTTTTAGAGGACTTCTTTTCAAGGTTTGGGGGAGCCTTCTCGAAAATACTCTGGGGTAAAGTACGAAAAACAAAACAAGAATGTTTGAATGTTGAGCTAACACATGGACAACTTGGACAACTCTGCAATTCTCAAGACACACAAAGCAGAGTAACGTGTAACTTGAGATTGCACGTGATTATGATTATGATTATGTTTCATTTTAAGACAGAGTCTGCTGTATATAAATGGAACAATAATCATTTTGAATTCTGCAGATAATGGGCTTTTGTGATGTAGATGAAGAAAACCTTACAATTGAGTTCTAGAGGAAATGAGAACCGTGAGTTAGTGGATATAACATGGGCCTTGTTTCTGGTTTGCTTGTGTTTATGGTGATTTTCATATTTTTCTTCCCTTTCTAATTTAATACATGTACAATACATTTTCCGATGTTCTTTGTTTAATGAAAGGTTAAGTAATTGCCTTCAAAAGTAAAAAGTCTCTCTCTCTCTTTCTCTCTCTCTACCTCTACATGATGGTGAGACTTATAAAAATCATTCTTTGGTCATACGCTTTCCTCCAAAGACTCCCGAGAGCTCAATGTACAAAAATAAATTATTTTTATTTTTATCTATGACAGCTTCCAGCTGCTCAGCCAAATACCTCCTGCCAAGTTTTCAGACAAAACTACAGCCGCATGTTAGAGACAGAAAACAGTGTGGCTGAAATCAATATGCGGATCACCACAGACAGGCAGAGAAAAGTGAAAAAGAGCTTTGCAAAGGGGTAACAGAAAGAGATTGAGGTAACCAGCGGAAACCAATTTCAACCCAAACTAAAATCCAGCCAATGTGACAACGTGCCTAGCATTGCAGCAGGTCTCACCTTAGGGCGGGGCTACTCAATTTTTCACTAACCCCTCCCCCATTCTGCCTAAGTCATCATAAAAGGCATGCATAAGGTATTTGACAGCCCCCATTCACTCAGAGAGATAAAATTATTTCATCAAGTGACTGTTTTACAGGCCTGATAACACTACGCCGTTAATAGCACACAGCTTTGATTTTATTATATGAAGATTCATATTCTCTTTTGTGTCATAAGAAATTATTTTTTATGACATACTTACAATATACAGTATTTTTACATATAGTGTATCCTCATTCTTTCCAATTTGCTGAACGAGGAAGTGTCTTTTAGTGTCACCTTCAAGCCTCTCTGTCCAGTTTCTTCAGCATCAAAGCAAAAACATTTCAGCCTCCCATGCAACTATGAAACAGCATACATTTTGAATCATGGGCAGCTTCGTTCTATCAGTGAATAAAATATAAAAAGCGGAATTAATCCTATGTTTGACATGGGGCGGGGGAGGGAAGGGGTGGGGGGGTCAAATGGAGACAGGCTCTACTCTCCATGCCAGTTGTGATGAGAAGAAACCAAGGGAAACATTCGCGGTGGCGGATTTCACCCGTCAACTTAATCTACACTCCCACATCTTCGTTTTCTGTCCCCAGCTAATGCTAATTCTGTGATTCTGCACCTGTCTGTTTCCAAAGGGGTGGAGGATGGATGGGCTCACTGTAATATTTTTCATTTCGCAGAAACCGCGAAAAGAGCTCAGATTCTGACGGATAAGCCATTTGCGGTAAAAAAAAAAAAAGCACAGAGACTCATCAGGAAGAACAAAGCACCTATCGAGAGAGGAAAAGACCAATCTGATGGATCGCAGGGGAGCGTTTGGCCACATAAACAGATAGATCTTATAGATGAAAGTGGAGGAGCGCTGCAGAGATAGACGAAAGACAGAATAAATGATGGAGGGGACTGAGGAAGCGCACCAGCCACAGACCAATGAGGGAGCGAGGGCCCATTATACCTTTCGGACGCGCAACGTTCTCACAGCGCTGCTGCAATGTTAGCTGCTAGCCGGGTTTCTCATTATTCAGGGCCTGTATAACCGGAGCGGACCTTAAACTGGCTCAGGGGAAGCTGACTGGCCAGCAAGATCGAGAGTATAAATAGACGCAACCGAGCAGCTGGCGGGGAGGCGGAGTAAGGCTCCTTTATGGAGCGTTTGTGCATGTACAAAAGAAAACTGGAGATTAGCAAGACCGCGAGACAGTCCCCAGTCCTGCCATTGATAAGAGAGCCAGGGCGGGCTTGACTGCCCTTCATTCTGCGTCTCCACCTTTTAAGACAATGAGAAGATACGGGTATCTAATGAGGAGTGGAACTGATTAATGAAAAATCCCAAATCCTCTTTTTCATGTAATTTAATCACTTGAGGGAAAACAACGGCTGGCCAAAAGAGGCGTGTTGATCACTACTTGCACGAGACAGTCTAAGGGAGACCTATGGCACGCGGTCCAGGATTGAACTGTGGTTCGATTGTTTAGTCCCTTCAACAACGGGACACATGTTCTGGGGGCTGCTGGGTGGCTGGCACTGTTCTAGTGTGTGGATGAGCCCCATTTAACACAACTTAAGAGACTGCAGTGTGAAAAGAAGCGGTGGCTGACATCACGTGTTTGGGAGGAGGGTGCGCGCTTGTCTGTGCTCTCCCGGATTGATAGCGGAGTTTAGAATGCGATTTGGCATTCTGAATTGAGAGAAAGAGGGGAGAAAGCATAAAAAATGGTTGTGTAATATGTGGGAAGCATTAAAAAAGGCAGAGTCGCAAGACATTATAATGTAAGGGGAACCCAAGAGCCTCCCAACTCACCTCCCATCAGCCCCTTTCTGAAACATCCCATGGTGTTTTGCCCACTGGATGCACCGATGACATTGGGTAATGTTGTGAAAGGTTTTGCTACAGTGCTGACAAGGATGTGGGATGTTGAAAAACAAGCTGTGGACTCCAATTCCCATCAGTCCCTTGTCATACAAAAACATTTGCCTCTTGAACTAAACTGTCATGCGAGGAGAGCGGCTGACATCACACATGCCACTCTGCGGTGACTGCTTCTGCTCAACATTTTCGAGTTACACTGGAAGTCCTCCTCCATCATTTCCCCCCTTGCCATTGGTCCATTTCAGTGTGGGCTTTTCAGAGCCCGATTTAGTCACTCTCCATTTCCGGCACTGTAAACAGCACTTAAACCCTGTATTCTACAATGACTCTCAAACCCATAGTCTGTCCACACAGAGAAGTGCCAGCAAGACAGAGTAGCAATCTTTTTGGGAATAAAAAGTTAATGAGAGCCAATATCTTCTAATGAAATCTGAGATAAAGTTTATTTTGCGGTTAGAATCTGAGGGGGTAATTTGAGATTTAATTGTAACGCAATGACTCATCTTAAATGTTTTAGGTCTTTATGTGTACTGTGAGTACGAATGGGAGGATCATTCTTGACTGTTAATGATGTGTGTTAATGTGTTAACTGTTAACGTGTGGCTGAACCATCCAGGCCCATGCATAAAAGTATTTTATTAATAAATAAAGTGTACACTGGCAGATTTATAAATGCATCATACGCAAAATCCCATTCCCTATGACACATTCTCACAGAACAACCCTATGGTAGGTACTTCTAAATAACTCAGATAAACTTGCTTTAATGCTTACATTAAATGCATACATCAAATTATCTGTAAATATGGTGCTGATGAACAGCTGATGAACACACCAGAGACTGACCCTGGTGCACATTGACTGGCCCTGGTGCCCACTGACTGGTCCTGGTGCCCATTGACTGGCCCTGGCACATTGACTGGCCATGGTGCACATTGACTGACTCTGGTGCACATTGACTGGTCCTGGTGCCCATTGACTGGTCCCTGGTGCACATTGACTGGCCATGGTGCACATTGACTGACTCTGGTGCCCATTGACTGGTCCTGGTGCCCATTGACTGGTCCCGGGTGCCTATTGACTGGTCCTAGTGCACATTGACTGGTCCCTGGTGCCCACTGACTGGCCCTGGTGCCCACTGACTGGTCCTGGTGCCCATTGACTGGTCCTGGGTGCCTATTGACTGGTCCTAGTGCACATTGACTGGTCCCTGGTGCCCACTGACTGGCCCTGGGGCTTTTGCTCTGCTACAACATGTTCATGCAGATGTATGGAGATAAGCAGCAGATAAAGCGGTTTGCAAAAGGCAGCTGTGACATTTGGTGGCATTTTAAAGGGACCTACTACTGGGTTATAGCATAGATTCTAAAGACTCACCAGATACTCAACTCAGAATTCTTAACATCTGTCTCCCTACCTGTGAAGATGAACATTCCAATATGAAAATCCATTACAGGGCATGGCCAAGGACAATGGACATTCTGTACTGTAATATGTCACCAGAAACTCATATTACCGACCCAAAGCTGATGTAAGTAAGAAGCAGAGAGGACGGAAGGAACACGGGAGTATCTAGTGATTATGTAAAACCAGGGAAAGCTGTACTAACCTGCCGGATAAGGGCCTAGAGATACACATTAATTGCAAGCTCTGGTCAGATGTGCACAACAGATGATGACTGTAGATTGAACAGCTGGCGGCTCTAGTTTGTGTCCTGCAAAGGGAGCAGCATAATCAAACCAGTCCAGGAACGTTCGTCAGAGGTGGGCAGGTTCATCCAGAGGTCAGCTCAGCTCGTTTCCACAGTTGCCCGCTAAGTGCAGGCAAATCACGTCAAGCCAATGTGTGTTTAGATGCAACTGTTTGGAGAATGTATTTAGATTGAACTGAAGCAGTGTCTCTGCTGGTAGACGGTAGACTCTGCTCTTTGCAGGTACACGGTAGACTCTGTTGACAGAATGGTACGAGACATGGGGAAGGCACTGAAAAACAGTAGCAGGCTCACTTCAGTCCTCCCTCCCCATGGGAGACTCGACCTCCTGCACCTCATCGAAGCATTCTGGCCCATCACAGGGGCTCTCGCCAAGCACCGCCAAATGCCAATTTAGTGCTGTTCCCCCTTCTCGATCCCCTTCCGCCAGAGCTCGTTCCGACCTCTCAGCACTCTCTGTTTTCATCTCTCCGCGGGAAATGCGTGGCGCTCCCACCCCAGATGTCAAAGCTTGCTGCCATCCCCGTCTCTCTGTCCGACTTTATTCTACCTGACAGCTTGCAGATTTCACTCACCGTAACGCATGTTTTATTTATGATCCGTCGAGTCCCACTGCTGTACATCACAATTACTGTACATAGCACAAAGCGGACGCTGGCTCGCTGCGCTGCAGGGATGTGGGTCTGTCTTATGCACCTGTGCTGCAGGTTTGCTGGCCTCTGTTTAATTCTGCAGCTTCAGGCAGGTTTCATTGGCTGGTCTGTGCCAACCAACAACCCCCCTACCCTCTATCGCACCCCCACTGAAGCACTGTCACAACATGTTATCCCACAAGACAGGGCTGGGATCACATCCAAAATTGGGATCACATCCCACATGCATACACACAGGCATACACACACAGACACATGCATACACACACACATACACACGCATACACAAACATAAACAAACATACACACACACACATACACATGCATACACACGCATACACACACCCATACACACAGGCATACACACACACACATGCATACACACAAACACACACACACACATACACACGCATACACACACACACATGCATAAACACAAACACACACACATATACACACGCATACACAAACATACACACACACACACATGCATACACACAAACACACACACATATATACACATGCATACACAAACATACACACACACATACACACAAACCCACACACATATACAGTACCAGTCAAAGGTTTGAGTACACCTGCTGGAAACTAGGTTTATCTCATAATTGACAATGTTTTACACCATATAAGTTTCTTTAAATACTTGAAAATTACAAAAAACACAAGTAACAATAAACAAAAGGAACATCAAAGCAATGTTCAATTAGCCTCAAAATAGCCACCCTTTGCTGTGATAACAGCCTCACAAACACGGGCCATTCGGTTAATAAGTTTCAGCAGGAAATCACCCGTTATGTCTTCCCAGCTCTCCTGCAGCAATTCCCAGAGGCACTTGTGGGTTGCTTTGCTTTGACTGTTCTGTCCAGTTCATCCCATACAAGGTCTATGGGATTGAAGTCTGGACACTGGGCAGGCCAGGTCCTTAGTTTGAGTTGTCCTTTACGTTCCCCCTGCACCAGATAGTTCTTGCATAACTTCAAGGTGTGTTTTGGGTCGTTATCTTGCTCAAGAATGAAGGAGTGCCCGCTTAGCCGTAGTCCAGATGGAAGGTGTACTCAAACTTTTGACTGGTACTGTATACACACACACATAGGTACAATTTTATATTTTGTTATTTTATTTGATAAAACCTACAGTATTAAAAAGCTATCGTACAAAAGTCTAATTAAATATAACATACTATTCTACGCTTTTGTTTTAGCACTAATTTTTGGCTTGATGCACAATTACTGTGTTATCTGCTAATCCTGCTTTCTTGATATTCTTTTTGTTCCTGTAATATGTATTTAATGTAGCATGCTATGTTAAGCCTTTTAGGCAACTCTGGATAACACAGCCTACCATACAAATGAAAAAGGAAAAAAGACAATATTATGAGGCACATTATCTAACAACATTACAAAAACATACTGACAAGTTTGTGAATGAGAACCAATTTTCACTTAATCAAAATCTTCTTCATATTTTGCCCTCTGCATTGCAGCTGTGTGTTCTGCTGACACAAATGCACACACATACAAACACACACGCATACATTCATATATACACACACACACACACACATAGGCATACATATAGGCATATACACACACACACACACACACAAAAGCAAAGCATCAATACAGAATGCTCAATATGGAGGGAAAACAATCACACTAAACTCTAAACTCTCATTAGTATCATCTCTCTTCGTACAACATGACAGCAAGAGAGGCACAAATTCCTTTCACAAAGCATTTTGCTCATTACTGCCTTTTTTCCATTGATTTGCGGCCGATTTTTCTTCACGTGTGAAAAATGAAGAAACGGGTGATTGAGATTTGTGTGCGGAGAAGTACTGCAAAGTGCAAAAGAGGGACAGTTTAACTGCAGTACATCAGCCCCAGAGATCACAGGCATCACAATCAGTTTTACCAGGCCATGCTTCTGTTGACTCCAGGGCTCTGTAAGCTGTACCGCGCATGTTGTTCCATTCGTAAGTGAACACTTCATCTCACACCCCGCCTCTCACTACACCCAGCAGGAGAAACACACCGGCATTCTATCATGTCTCTCAATGGCGATTCAAACACTGCTGAATAAGGACAGATCGGTGTATGAGCCATGATGAAGTGTGACAGCCACATAAACTCACTTATAAACCCTCCACCTAGACGCACCAGTAAAGTCTTTTTCCCCCCAGCGCGTGCACACCTGTCACACACCCTACCTGACTGGAACCTCCAAGGAGCATGTCAGGGCAATAACATGGCTATGCAGGACCCTGGCCAGCCACAGGCACAAACACACACTCCTGAGCTGCTGGGTGACTCATCCTGATAAGGCACTGTTCTAGTGTGTGGATGAGCTCCACAGTCCGCATCCTGTTAAGACACTGTTCTAGTGTGTGGATGAGCCCCAGATTCCGGTATCAAATCCAGCACCCAAATGCTGACAGTGTCTGGCAGCCCTGTGTGGTGACCCATAATTGAATTTCTAATTTACCCAGAGAGCGATTCAGTCAGTGACCCCCCCTGCGTAATCGGGTGCTCACAGTCTGCCGGTATAAAGCTGCACATGAAGTGTCTTCCTCCGACTCATGTCTGTGTGAGTTGTGCAGCTTTACTTGTGAGCTGCAGTGTGAAAAGAAGCAGCAGCTGACATCATGTGATCCAAAGCTTTTGACGTGGACAGCAGAGTTTGCAGCGAGTTTGGTTTAAGATTCAAATTGGGCATTCCAATTTTGGAGAAAAAGGGAAAACGCAGTTAAAACAACACACACACACAGACACACACACACACACACACACACACACACACACACACACACACACTCCTGCATGAACACACACACATGCAGATATGCACGACACACAGACCTCAGGGGCTGAGCTAAAATCTGTCTGCATGAGGTGAGGAGGAATAGTCAATACACACTTATTTCCCCAACGGAGATGTTTAAAATCAAGAAACAAATTAGTCTAATTACACAAAACAACTGGGGGTGGGGGGACTAATTAACAGGAAAGCAAATAAGCCAGAAAAATAAGCATTCTCCTATAATGTTATACCTTTTCAGAGATCAGTTTATCAGTACTTTTAATTTGGCTTGAAAGCTTTGATGGCTGAATAACACAAATCAAGATCTAATTAAAAACAACATTGACTATTGGCTCAAAATGATTCATAAATGGGCCAAAGATTATTATGTTTTTTTAAATACCCCTATTTTCTTCAGGTTTGAAATGCCCAATAAGCCGACCTCATCACTGCAACTTCCTCTGTCAATCCGGGAGCGCAGACAAGTGTGCGCTCTCCTCCAAAGCATGTGAAGTCAGCTGCCACTAGGGTGGCCATACATCTGGCATTATGCCAGACAGTCCGGTTTTCAAGCGCACTGTCCTCCTTCCGGCACGATCCTCTGCCGGACGCCCATTTATCCCCCTTTTCAAGTCTAGACTACAAAAACACTAAATTCTTAATTAAATCACGTTTGGAGATTCGAACGTGCTTCTTATTGGTTTATGTGTTTGTCAAGTAACGAATTGCCCGTGTCATTGGTCTAATAAATGTCAACAAATACCACGCTTTAATATGACGTACACTTATGGGCACAAGTGGCAAGCCACGCAATTTTTCTTTAAGTGCAATTGGAGAGTGTTCGGTGCTATCGTAGCCAGCCCTACACATTTTCAATCTCAGTTAGTCTGTACAGGTTATGGTTTTAAATTGATCATATAATTAGATGTTCAATTGCCACTGCCTGAAGTGTCCTCCGTGATCCCTCTGTCTAACAGAACCTGTGAGATTGTTCACTCAGGCATCATTTTGTTTTGGCAAGAGGTGACAATAATATTCCCCAGGGGTTCAGACCACAAAGGGCCACGGTAAAAACATCAAAACGATAATCAATCTTTTTCATAACCTCATTACACTGTCATCTGTTTAGCACCGGCATTTCGCTTATGGGTCGATACAATTATTGGATAATGAAGTGTCGTCAGCCTTGGCTGTATTCCACAACGTGTCCCCATCGACAGAGGGCAATCAAAGTCCAGCCTCAATCCGCAGAGTGCACCCTCAGGCTCCCAAAGTCCTTTTGATAGTCAGAAATCACAGCAGACTTGCTGCGTATTAAACAGGAGTGTTGGCTACACATCTGCTCTCGTTTGAAATGAATTTAGTGCGGCTGACATCATTTTGATGGATGCAGCTATTCTGAGCAAATTATTGTCATGCTCCAGATGGAAATCATGTTCACTTTGTGCGAGCAGCCGTTGAATTTACTCGCGCAAACTTAATTTTTTCCACAACTCAGGTGTCCCGATATCCGATGTTGTGCCTACATAATGCTTAAATTTCATTCCAGTCTACTCAAGAGAAATTAACCGTTGAAAAAGAAGACAATTACCAGCTGGTTGTGACTCTACTTTGCAGCATCTCATTTGCCTAATGTTAGCTTCAAATGACCTTGATCACAATGTTGTCATCTCGGTGATAAAAGGTGAATTTTGTTGACCACCCCCTCAGTGAATTTCCTGCAAGGTGACGCACGGTGAGTTACGGCTGGACATCGGCAGGTCGTTCACGATACAGGCATCCCGGCACAATACCCTTGAGAATGTGAATTTTGCAATTTATAGAACAATATCTCATTGAGGTTGTTTGAAAAGAACAGTATCCACATTTTATTACAGAGGCAGCAGCCAGAGTTTAGGAAATAAAACACAAATCTATACTTCTATGTCTTGTATCGTAATGTGAAAAAAACCTATGAAATATCGATACAGGTGTCACTGTATGGATACAGGCAGTGAATGTCAATATATCTCTGTATCAGTATTTTGAGCACACCCCCAAGGTAAGCTAAGATTAATGCTTCGTGGCCAGCATCTGTTGGACACCTATGTATGAACAGTGAACACCTTAAATAGTTCAACAGAGGGGTGGCGGATTGCATAGTGGTCTAATGCCCGTATTTTGGCTGGTCTGATACGGTGTGTGCTGCCTGTCAGGGACGCGGTTCGAAACCTGCGTCTCTACCAGACCAGGCCTGGTCATCAGCCCCGATTGGGGGCGGCATTTGGCTGTCCGCCCCAGGGGGAGGGGGAGGGTGAGCCAAATCGAGTCCGCTGTGAAGCACATACGGTGTCTCCAAAACCTGGGTGGGCGAATTCCGTCTTGAAGGAAGCGCAGTTCGCTGCCCTCTGAGAATTAGCTTGCCTCGTAGAGACAAGCAGCAGACTCGTGTGGAGAGTGTAAATCGAAATAAAGAGAGGGTATAATTGGCTACCAAATTGGGAGAAAAATGGGAAAAAATCTGAAAGAAATTTATTAGAAAACAAAATAATACAGTAGCCCAGGCCTGCCCAGGGACTACAGATGTAAATGGACTTGGATAACTCTGGTACAGCTAAGAAGCTGTGCACTGTCCCTGTCAAATAAATAAATAAATAAAGTTGTCTCTCATCCTTGGACATGTGTGAAGACAGCTTGGTAATGGTAGTTTTTACTCCTGACCTCAAAGTATAAAGAGTACAAAGTATTATATTATGTGATATTATTGTATTATAATATTGTATATATATATATATATATATTAAGAGTATGACACTAACCACTAGATTTGAATTTATTTATGGGAAATCATCTTAAGGAAAAATGCTGTTCAATTAACAACTTCTTAATCTACCACTGACACTTCTCCATCTTGGCTGTCCTCCTCAGTTAAAAAATGTTGCTGCTCTTCTCCATGCTCTCTGACATCACTTCCTCTGACATCACATCCTCTGCCTCCCTCTACCTCTGCATCTGAGGTCCATCATCCCCCAAGCCGCCATCTTAAACTTGTATAAAATGACTCTAACCCTAACCCAGCCTATAATTTTCTTATTCTTTTGTACTTCCTCCATTACATGTCCCCTAGGCCCATGTTAATTCAGGAATACATTTTTCCTAAAAAATTTGAGCACCAGAAAATATGTTCCCTCAGACTGTTAAGGGCAAATGAAATATTACATAATCTTCCAATGACCCATAGCATCACCAGCCCTAATGGATGGGGACAAGAGTAATGTGTGAGATGGGCCCTGCTGATACTGCCTTTCAATTGTTTGCCAGGGGATTAATTTGCCTACACCAGGCACTGCTATATGTGCCCATATATCACCAAAAGACAGCTTCCGAAGCTCAAACTCACCTTAAGCCTTAGAATCCTAAGAAGGGATTTGTGCTGTTTTTCACTCTTTTTTTTTTTTTTACAGTTTTCTCTTGGCTGACCAAATCTTCCTACAGATTCTGCTCCTAGATGGTACATGCTCACATATAGCAGTTCAAAGTAAAAAAAAAAAAAGATAGGCGTTTTAAGAAAATAATTTGTTTTTTGTAAGGTATTTCCAAAAATGTATGTTTCATCCCTATGAAAACACAATGCAATGTGGTTATGGTGTATATATAATCCATACTAAATATTGTATCAAAAGGAGTTACCACTGCTTTGTAATATGAAGTTAACCATGAGAAGTGCTAGGCGCCCGAGTGAGCCTTTGATCAGAAAGGACACAGGACCAAACATTTTGACAAACCTAGGTTTTTTAAAGGGTGTTGGGCCACCATGAGCCACCAGAACAGCTTCAATGCACATTGGCATAGATTCTATAAGTGTGTAAATCTATTGGAGGGATGCAACACCATTCTTCCACGAGAAATTCCAGCATGCAGCATAGTAAAGGCTGCCGTTGTTTAAATTCACTCACATTCATAAATGGATGTCCCCCATTGTTTGCTGGAATGCGTTTTTATTGCTATTGTGTGCAAAGAATTATGGGAGATCTGAAATAATGAGTCTGCCGAGGTCTACACCTGAGCAGACTTGATTGGAGGGTGTGAAAGTGAGGCTGAGGGAACAAAAATGTAAACTTAGAATGTAAACTTTGATAATAATTTCCGGACCTGCCCTCCAGAATGGGGCGTTGACACGTCCGGGACTTACAGGGAATTCCCCCGAGTGGGCCTCTCTCCTAACCCTCTCCTTCATTCATTACAACATTTCAACGGCCCAACATTTCCTACAACTTCTTAAAGAGGTAGGGCTCTACTACACCGTCAATCACATGAAACAAGCAAATGTCTAAAAAATACAGTAGAAATGATTACATTCTCATAAGATGATGGGAGCACAGTTTCCGTTTTCATACGGCACAGCACTGCAAGTGGATCCAGGAGCAGCTCACGTCTTTTAAGGCTGCCACTGGAAGGTAACTTTTGTTCTCTGTAGAGATGATGGAGAGATGTCATAAGACGCTCAGTGGCCACATTACTCATGGCTGATGACTGAACCATACCTGGCTCTACACACCTGCTGAAGCCTTATTATACAAGAGTACAGAAGGAGTTAGAGCTATTCCCTGAGGCTTCATTACATTGCTTCATTCTGCTGCCAAGATAAACAGCACATATATTCCCATCTAAGGTCTTTTAAAGGAATACTGGGGCTGCTCCTGAATTAAATTCTGGTTTATTTGTTAACCAAGCCCTGCCATCGGGCCGATTAATGAAATTCATGCCCATTGCTCAAATAGCCCATTAGCCCCAGGGTAGAAAGATTGGTTTGTCACTAGGATTGGGCTTGCACAATCAATACGCTGATGCCAGGGCCCCGCCATTAGTCCAGGAAATTTATTTCTGACCGGAAAAGCAATGTTTGGCCCATTCATTCTTATATCTGAGACACCTAATACATTTACTCCTCCGCCATCATGTGGAGTCCTCTGCCAAACACAACAGACCACAGGGCAGGCCAAGCCGAAGGGTGTTCTAGCACAGCGTGTGCCTGAACATGCGTAGCAGACCACAGTCACATTAAAACACAGCATGTGCCTGAACACACATAACAGACCACAGTCGCATTAAAACACAGCATGTGCCTGAACACGCATAACAGACCACAGTCGCATTAAAACACAGCATGTGCCTGAACACGCATAGCAGACCACAGTCACATTAAAACACAGCATGTGCCTGAACACGCATAGCAGACCACAGTCACATTAAAACACAGCATGTGCCTGAACACGCATAGCAGACCACAGTCGCATTAAAACACAGTGTGTGCATGAACACGCATACCAGACCACAGTCACATTAAAACACAGCGTGTGCATGAACACGCATAGCAGACCACAGTCACATTAAAACACAGCATGTGCCTGAACACGCATAACAGACCACAGTCACATTAAAACACAGCATGTGCCTGAACACGCATAACAGACCACAGTCACATTAAAACACAGTGTGTGCATGAACACATGTACCAGACCACAGTCGCATTAAAACACAGCGTGTGCATGAACACACGTACCAGACCACAGTCACATTAAAACACAGTGTGTGCATGAACACGCGTACCAGACCACAGTCACATTAAAACACAGTGTGTGCATGAACACGCATACCAGACCACAGTCACATTAAAAAATGAAGAGATCATTCCCACCTAAAAGGTGTTCCCACGCTTCAGTTTTAGTTTAAAACATTTCTGCTGAAATGTCCATACCATTGGAGTTAAGGGAACTTAAGGACTGCAGTCTGAATAATCAGGTTTGGTACATTGGATTAAGAGACAAGAGCAAAAAAATGCAGCGCAACGTTTCAGAAACGTACATCAACTTGTGAATGTGACTAATGAAGTCTTTGGTGCTCCCACGAGTTACCCACTACCCTGCAGCTGAAGCACAGTCACTGTGTTACCCACTACCCTGCAGCTGAAGCACAGTCACTGTGTTACCCACTACCCTGCAGCTGAAGCACAGTCACTGTGTTACGCACTACCCTGCAGCTGAAGCACAGTCACTGTGTTACCCACTACCCTGCAGCTGAAGCACAGTCACTGTGTTGCCCACTACCCTGTAGCTGAAGCACAGTCACTGTGTTACCCACTACCCTGCAGCTGAAGCACAGTCACTGTGTTGCCCACTACCCTGTCACTGAAGCACAGTCACTGTGTTACCCACTACCCTTTTTTTTAGCTTGAAGCAAATGTCACCATTGTGTTACCCACTTACCCTGCAGCTGAAGCACAGTCACTGTGTTACCAACACTACCCTGCAGCTGAAGCACAGTCACTGTGTTACCCACTACCCTGCAGCTGAAGCACAGTCACTGTGTTACCCACTGCCCTGCAGCTGAAGCACAGTCACTGTGTTACCCACTACCCTGCAGCTGAAGCACAGTCACTGTGTTACCCACTGCCCTGCAGCTGAAGCACAGTCACTGTGCTACCCACTACAGGCCACACAGTAAGTCACGCATTAATAAAGTCAGAGAGTTTAATAGAGTTACATTAATAGAGTCAGTTCTTAAATAAAATGGCAGCGCTGTGGTGTTTGTGTTAAACCAGGACACATTCTCCTGGGCACAGCTAGGAGGGAAACGGTACTGTGCTTCCCAAAGGCAAACTTTAATCATCTCAGGCATGACAGCCAAAGCATTATCATTATCACATCCGATTCAGGTCTTTTTCATTTCATTTCCCCTTTATGCGTGATAATTATACCTCAGTGAAAAGGTAAGATTCTTTCATCTCAGGATCCCAGTTATCTAATACCTGTCTGGACTGCGTGCATGTGCACGACACACAATTATATTCCGCACAAGGCAAGAATAGAGTGTGATTTGTTTGCAAAGTAAATCTCCCTCTTCTCGTGCTGTCTGTAGTGTGAAATGCACACATTTCTGCCATAAGCTTTTGTTCAAGGCCTAGGATGAGGGGTTATGGATTGACTGCAGCTCTGTGGAGCTTACCGTAGACCTCACAATGCCAGTAGGTGAGACTGACTCCTCTCACCCATATACAGATTCCAAAATAAACTGTTCTCTGGATGCGGAAATAGCTGCATGACATTTAAAAGAGTGAGTATTTCTTTTAAATATTCAACCCCAAAGAGTTCAGATTTGTGTTTTGTGCCTTTTCAGTTGTTTTTACTGCCAGTAGCAATTAGTCAGCTGGGAGCAGAGAAGGCTGAACCCTGTACCTTTAAATCGATGATTACCTGTTTCCATTTACATTCTCCGATTATCAATCAAGCAATTAATTTGCTGAATAATCAATACCAATAAATAAAGCTTCACAATTTTATTTAGCCATAAAAAAAAAAAATTACATTACAAAATTGTGTAGCATTTTTTTACATCTACAGATTATCTGAACTTGTGAATAAACGTGTTCTTTGTTCTCCATACGCAAATTCAATATTGACTTTGTAATTGTCCGTTAAGCTGATCTGTGCAGATCAGGCAGTTTCATGATCATGAAAAAGCACTGAGTTTTAACTGAACTGAAGTTTGCTTTCTAGACTTTATCACGCGCCTCAAAGCTAGTGTGCTATACAGTTAACGGAGGGACTTAAGTTAAAGGTGTAGCCTGTTCTTGAAAATGTCACAATTGATTCTTACCTAGTTAAACCCCTTATTGTCATTTACATTCTCTATTGTGACGTGAAGAAAGGGATCACTACAACGTGAGACAATTAATAGGAAACTTTGTGATTATTCGCCAAGGGATTGGATTATTCCACACCACACCAGAGGGGGGTGGCGGTGTGAGGAATAAGTCTAATTGCTGTGGACAGTGAAAGCACACCACTCACCAAGCTCAGGCTCTAAGATCTCGAATTGAGCTGATGAAGCTACTGTTCTGTTGTGTGAATTGTTCTTTAAATGCAGTACCAAGAGATGTCCTCCAACAACCTCCTGCGGGGCTTTCGAAACATAACTGTTTAGTGGCACTTCAGGAAATTAGCTCTATTGAATGATCCATAACGTTTGCCTGCAGTGCTGGTGGAAGGCCACAGTCCTGAGATATGAAATGCTTGCACAGATTCCATAAACAATTATTTTAAAATATCGGATGTACGCAAGGTGTAAACATTTTGGGGAAAATAGTTAAATGTGTGATATCATTTTTGGAAATGCAAAGTGTACTAAAGCCATTTCACTGAATATAGAGAGTGTCTGTGCTCCGGAGATCAGGACACATAGTTAGCTGGTGCAAGATCATACACTGCAGTAAAGCCAGATGCTATGCCACAGTCACCACTGGCAATGTCAAGCATCACCTCACATAAGGTACCTTTTCTGCTTGAAATATCCATGCCTAAGTCCAGCCGCTGATTGGGTGTAATTAACAGCAGTGTCATAAACTTAATGATAATCGTCCCACAGCCACATTACCCAGAAATGGAGCCATTAGCTATTAGTAGGAACTTATAATGATGCATCAGCCCCAGCAGGCCATCATTTCCATCACACCTACAATTAGGTTTCACCTCCTGTTTCCTCTGTCTACAGGACTGGCTGAAGTGAGAGAGTGGAGGCTAGGCTATACATTTACACTCACTGTACATTTAAAGCAAAGGGCTCGGAATTGAATTTGCCTCTGTTCAGGCCAGACAATCCCCTTAAGTGCTAACCCAGCGCCTGCACCTACAGGCACAAGGAGAAGATGTTGGGTCGGATCTGTTGAACTATGCTATGAGAGGTGGGTGGGGAGAGCGCTGCGAGGTCAGGTTTCTGGAGCGAGGGAGGGAGGGAGGGAGGGAGGGAGAGACAGTACTCTGGGGCTTTGTCTTATCTAGCGGATTGCATTCAGGCCCATATCAGTTTATTTAATTAGTAGGATGATCAGAGCAGCGACCTTCTCCCGTCTGCATGGAAGTTGCGATACTGACCGGATGGGGAATTAACAGGGCTTGGTCATGGAGGGGCTCAGAGTTTATGAGCGCAACTCATGCTGTCCCTGTTGTCCTGTCCTGCCCTGGCTTCCCAGCATGTTCTCTCTCCTTCACTTACCTCACCTTACGCCCCATCCCCCCACCCCCCATCCATCTACAGCCGTGTTGCTATACTGACGGAGTCTGACAGACAGGCTGGCTGGTTGGTTTTCTGTAAGGCTCACTCCTTACATTCAGAATGTTCATTCAGCTGAGACGGTCTTACGGAATACAATTACCTATCGAGTACCAGTGCGGCATCACTCGTTTGAGACTGTGAAACTCTGAAACCCTACCTCATACTCCTACATGACTTCTGAAGTTTCTGCAATTGAGAGCCAAGAAGATCAGGTGAGGTGAGTTGAAACTATGATGAAAGATGAATGAGAGAGGGAGGGTTATGATTATGCCCATGGGTAGCGGATGGAGGCCATCATTCTAAACTAGAGCTCCACCCATCCAGGGCCACCCGTCCCCAGCAGTGGTCGCCCGCGTACGTCTTCACAGGTGTGACCCTACATCCCAGTCATCCAACCAGCCGCTATAACTATTTCCACTGTCAGAGAGCCGATGTGCCTAGGAGGGGGAGGGAGGGGTGAAATTGATATTCCTGAGAGATGAGGTGTGGATATAGACGCGTGCAGTGGGCACGCTTTGGAGCCATTGCATTAGCATACGTGCTCAACAGTGCGACACATGCTCAGTGGCATTTCAGCTTGGAATGTAATTCGTTTTTTCCCCTCAAGATGTTCACAGGATTACCCCCTCTCGGAAGAATGCCTGGAAAATGGTCACGGTGGACACCAGTGTTTCCAATATCGTCCAGCGCTCATTTTTTCATTTTCCTGACTCGTAGTTCCCACATCCACCATCCAGCATTATTTATTTAGTTTTTTTTGTGTTTTTTGTACCTTCTAATTTAACTACCCCCGCCCCCCTGTCTCGTACTGCGAGTTTGCTACCACAACTCTGGGACTGGTAGTGACAAAGACATCAAAATGCCTCCTCCGAGATGCAACTCGCCAAGTTGACGACCGTAGCTCCAACACTGCGGGCCCAAGAGTTTAACCCATGAATCTGGAGCTAGAGTAAAAGGACCGAAGGTGATCATAGGTGCTCTGACCACCAAACCCAGTGACTAAACGAAATGTAAACTTTAGTGTCCTCATGCCTGAAATCCTCAAAATAGGAGAGGGGAGGGGGGGACAGGTCGCTCTAAACGACCCCTTACATTACTGTGACTGCAGTTTCACCTGGTTCCCAAATACTGTTTCGCTTAAAGGGCATCCAGGTCCACTGAAAACAAGGTCAGTGGTTTGCTTTGTACAAATGCTGAATTGTAGAACTGATCATTTGTGGGCTCTCCTCCTCTCCTTGCTGCTCCTCCTGGCTGGGATGTAGAGGATGACTGTGAGCGGCGTAAGCAGCTTTGGAGGAGGTTTACATCGATTTCAGAATTAGGGCTGACGCAGGTCACCGCGGCTTAAAGCAGTCCTCCTGAGAGCGTCGCAGATAAAAAGCTACAGGATACCAGCCCATGCGGGGAGAGCTCGAATCAGGTGAGGCTGCCATTTATTCTGTACCTTTACCCCCGTCAGCAGGAGGAACGGATGCTGCTTCGCTCTTGTTTCCTTTCATTTTAATTCACAAGGCGATTCTTATTCTCAAAACTGCCATTTCAGAAACCTGACAATGTTTTTTATTTTTTTCCTCAGAGGGCAATGTGGGCTTCTCGACGGCGAATGCTCGGTCATGCCGATGCCGCGGAAACACGTTGCGCATCCGTCGGCCCTGTCTTCCCATCACAAAGCTCTGCATCGCTCTCCTGGAGACTTCGCCCGGGGCAGAACTACAAATGTAATTAACAATGAGACAGCCTTCTTACTCTTGGCTGCGGATGGCGATTCTCCCCCCACTCATAATCAATTCCAATTTCCTTGCAGGCTATTTATACAGTCTTATCTTCCTGTATTGATCGGAGGGCTTTCTGCCATTTCCCTCTCGTTTCGTCCATCGTTTCTGTCTTTGTTTTTTCAGCCGCGATCGTTACGGAGTGTAGAGTGAAGGGGCCCCGCAGGGCAGGTGGATGGGCCCGGAACCACGAACCGGATCAGAGAAACAGCCCATAATAACCATGGAGACAGGCTATTTCAGAGGGAGCTATTGGACATGAAACACCTCTATTTGAAAGCAACCAGCAGAATGTTGGAGTCTTGATTCTGAAGACATTTTTCGTTGCTCCTTGCTTCCCTCTCTCCAGTCCAGGGGGGTTCTGCCACAGTTGTTCTACATGTAAACCAGATAACCAGCTCCGGCATTCCTTACATTTAACCCTATTATACCCACCACCAAAAAAAGCAATTTCCACCTGCTTTGCACTACTCTTAAATAAAGCCTTATAACTTTATAATAACACACATGGTTGATGGTTCTACATAAACCAAATGGCCTGCTCCGTTTACATTTAAATAAATCAAGAAAACAAGCCTTCTTAAACAATGAATGAATTTGCACACCACTGAGCTCACAACGTACATGCAAGAATGTTCTCTACGTTAAATGAAACACACTCATTTATACTAATTGATGGCTATCTATGAGCACTCCCACTCCCACTCGCCACATAAATTCAGTTCTTTTAAAAAAATGTAAGCTCCATGTTAAAGTTCATCTTTCTGTTAGGCTGTGCACAGGATTATCACCTCAATGGCCCCCTTCAGTCAAACAAAAGGTCCAAAAAAGGGGCAAACACACTCAGAACTTGTTTCTTGTTCCTCTCTTAAGGAAGAGACGGTAAAATGTTTGAGAACAGGGCTACAAGAGTTTTATTGAGGATAAAGGTCACCTTCCAAAATGATGGTGCCCCTGACAGCCACCATTAAATATCACACAATGGCTCAGAGGGCAACTTGCATTCCCCACTGAAATCATTAAGGAAAAGTAATCTATAAGGAGGATCTGTAATCTATAAAGATCTATAAAGCATTCATAAAGTCATTTCTAAAAATAATTTGTAAAGGCCATACACTTTGTGCATGTTTAGTAGATCAAAAAAAAATTATTCTCCCAGGGCCAAACAATATAATACTCACTGTGTCAGATAACTGAGAAATAAAGACACACATTTAATATCATAGCAACGGGGCAAAGCAGTGATCATTTGTCAGGCAGGTACTCAAGGTGCAGTCTAACAGCGCTAATCAGGAGCAATGCTAATGACATGAGTTCATTACTGGAGGAAGCGTGATTCCCTGACATCTCGAGAACGCGGGAGGCCTGTCAGGAGTGGCAGGTGCCTGCTGGGCATGCTCGCTGTTAAAGGATGACGTACAGAGGCGGACAGCTTTCACTGAGCTGGTCAGGCACTGTCCCTCCTCTGATCAGTGCATGAGCGATCAGTGCGCTCAAGGCTTCCCTGGTGGGTGTTTCACAAAAACACTGCCCCACCCTCTGGCATCCTCAGCGAGATTTACATCATGTGGCATCTCTTCCATTACTATATCCAGGCCTCATTGCCCGACACATTTCTTCGGCTCTGTGGATACCTTTATGTCTGACATCAAAGTGTCAATGAATTACTGTGCCTGTGACAGCAGAGATGTCTGTGCTATTGCTGCAACTCTTGTGCTATATAGAAGGTTTCATTGGAATGTTATGCGCATCACTTAGGCAACAGCTGGGACCCGACAGCACTTCAGTATTCCACCTGGATTGTAGCAGACAATGGAGAGATCAAGAGCGGAGTAGCTAGATAGCTAGATAGATAAGGATTACAATTATTTCCACTTTGCCAGAGTGGAAATAATTGTAGACATCCAAACTACGATAGACTCGGAATGCCTCCCTGGTGTAAACGCACTTGGATTCGACCAACTATTCAAAGACGTCAAAGCTGCGTTCTCCAGGAGGTCTGTCACATTCTGAGATAATCTTCTGCAGGGTAAACCGAATGGGTCTGGTAAACGAAGAGAACCGATGTTTAGTCCCCCAAGTAACGTACCTTTGTTTCTCCTCATTTGGCAGTCCACCAAAATAATGGCGAGACATTTTGCTAGCATAGTAAAGTGCAAAGAGGCTAAATAAAGTCTGTTTACAGAGACAGAGGTTTAAAATTTCTACTGGTGCAATTTTCTGTATATATGAACCATATACTGTATGTATAGTCAATGTATAACAACAGTTCCATAAAATGGTCATTTTTAACATTTTATTTTGCTAGCTAAATAAACATCTATTATAACAACAGTTCCATATATTTTTTACATTTTATGAGATGCCGATCAATGCTGATCAATCAACAATGCCAATCTATGACGGCTGTTTTCTCAAAACTAGGTTTTTAGCTCATACTTTTTCAGTTATCTCAACTTGTGAAGTTATTGCTACCAGACTTTATGACATGATTCTTGGATGTATTCCCAAGATAATTACAGAGGGGATTTTTGATATCTTGTTTATTTAAGATTTTATGAGCAATTATATCCCAAAAAATAGGCAAAATTTGTTTTTATTTGCATACAGTTACAGTTAAGTGTAGTGAAGCAAATATTCAAAATCCTGTCTGTATTTGTTTTAAATATTAAGTGTCTTAACAAAAGGAGGTAAAAAAATGTTTTATCTTGCTGAATTTGAATTATATGCATAAATTAGCATATTTAATAGTTCATACCTAATTTACATATATAAATAGACATTTTCAGAAAAGTGCTATTACAAAAAAAGTGTATCTTTATATGTTTAATAAACTGACCAAAGTGCATTAAGATGTGACATTTTTTCCTATACCTCGGGTGTGTCTTGCCTTAAAGGAATCACACATACCGTATGTATTTACCTTGTGTAGCAGCAATGTGTCAGAGACACAGTAGGCTAGCTTTCTCCATCGTTCCTTCATAGGCCCAGAGTTCTCACCTCCATTAAAGCACCATCAGCAGGAAATTAACCTCCCCCACCAATTCCACCTCCTCTCCCACTCCACATGCCCCCATTCCTCACCACTCATTTCAGCTTATTCTGAAGACAGGACAACAAAAACAACTACAATGTCCTCAAAACAGTGCCCCATCATTTACATAGGGCAACAAATCAACAGCATCACCTCTTTCAGAACGGCATTCTGTGCTGTGTATATTTAAGGGACACGCATGGCCAAGCTTGATGCATTTCAGTATATTCTGTGGAAAGAAAAATTAAAAAATAAAAGCTATCCATGTGATTGAACTTGTTACTGAAATCCATGTGATTTAGCAATTTAAGGCTCACCAGGCACAGTCCATGACTGTCCCCAATTTATTTCTGAGATATTTAATGGTGCGAAGAGCACTTTAAAGAGGTTCTTGTAACGAGTCTTCACACGGTGGTAATTAATGTGCATTACACTGATAAAAACATCTTAAAATAGCAACATCATTGTCACTGGAAAAGGTCACAGTGAAATAGGACATGATTTCACAGAATTTTAGCTGCATATTCCTCAAGCTCAACAAAGTTCCTTAACTGCTGTAGAAATTTCCCAGTGTGAGGCTTACCCATGGCCTTCTAAGTGATGACGTCACTCATTCAGGCCTAGCACAGCTGAAAACTCCTTAACAGGAAATTGCACATCTCCATGGTTACTGACAAGAACACCTAAGAGAACATTCTATGAGCCTTACATATAAACAGTGCAACACAGATGGAACAATGGTTCCCGTGGTTTAAATAAAGGTGGCATAGCGATTCTTCGGTACTGTACAACAGAATGAGTTCTGAAAAACAAAAGCATTGTTTTCTATGAAATTGTAGTTCAGGGCATTTCAATTTGACAACCCCCCCCCCCGCACCAACCGTAAGGCTCAAGAGGCTGAGGAACAGATGCTAAGAAAGTTCTGTTTCTTTTTGTTTGTCTGAGTTGTTGAGAGTGAGAGACACAGAGAGAGAGAGAGACAGACAGATAAAGACAGACAGACAGAGAGACAGAGAGAGAGAGAGAGAGAGAGAGAGAGAGAGAGAGAGAGAGAGAGAGAGAGAGAGAGAGACAGAGAGAAGAGAGAGATTAACATTAAAAAGTGCACGGAGCTCACGTTGATCGCAGTGATAGAGGGTAATTACGCTCACAGCAGGGAGAGAAGGAAGGAGAGGGAGAGGAAGAGAACTAGAACACTCTGACAACCTCAGACAGAAATTGAGCCTGCAAGGGAGCAGATGTAAGCTACTGAGGCTGTGCCTTTTTATAGGCAGAGCCAAATGCTTTATAAATGACTTCTCAGATTTAATGAGATGGCAAACAAAGGCGAGACTGTTTCCTTCTGTCTTCCTGTGAGACACTTTGCTCCCAGCCTTTGGTCTGTGACTGAGGAGGGCACACTGCCTCCAGGGTCAATGTTCATTAAAACAGAAAACTTTACTATAATAGCTTGTGGCTGTTGATAGTAGTCAACACACTGTGGTGCACCCCACAGTCGACACACAGCCCTCCTTGCATGCCCTTCCTTGTTTAGAAATTGTGATACTTTATTAGAAATGGGTATTCATGAGGCCTTTGTCTAAATTATCTCAAAATGATTGGCAGGATTCTAGTGTTAAACATACATAAACATTATGGCTTATGGCCACTGTCTGTAATTGTCATGAATTATTGAGGTAATAATTATGAGGCTGCTGGCTGTGAATGCTCTCATGCGAGGTGAATCCATTCTGAACAGACAGCATCAGTGCTGCAGCAATTCAGGGAGTATGCACACACAGACGAACATGAACCATAAATCAAAAGAGAAGGTGGGATGCAGTGTTCCCCCACAACGCTGTGCACGGCCTCAGAACTATCCCAAAATAATAAAACAAACACAACAAAACAGCTCTGGTTCTCACATCCACCGGCCTTCTCCGGAATCAGTCTTGGTGAACCTGGGACTTCTGGGTCTTCCCAGCTGGTACTGGAGATGGCTAGAACCGGAGATACGGGGACAACATTTCCTCGGTCCTGATTAATTAAGCAGGTGCAGGTACGCCCCATTAGCCCAGCTCATTCTCATTTTCACACGCCCGATTATCCCTGTGTTCCTGCGATCGCCGATATTAAACATAGGGCTTTTTAGGCCATCTCGGTCACCCTCTTTCACCTCGCAGCCTGCAAGAGGCTTCAGTGCAACTGAACACCGACTCAAGGTACAGGGCAAACTTCAGCCATGGAAAGGAAGGGGAAGGAAACTTTATATCATTGTTTCCAATGGGAGAACAAAGAGCCTCACACTGCTGAGCGCTACCTCCGCAATACGGCATTCACTGGGGCACAGCGTTTATGACCTATAACCCACAATGCACAGTGTTTATGACCTATAACCCACAATGCACAGCGTTTATGACCTATAACCCACAATGCACAGCGTTTATGACCTATAACCCACAATGTACAGCGTTTATGACCTATAACCCACAATGCACAGCGTTTATGACCTATAACCCACAATGCACAGTGTTTATGACCTATAACCCACAATGCACAGTGTTTATGACCTATAACCCACAATGCACAGTGTTTATGGCCTATAATCAGAATCAAAGTCAGAGCTAGAGGTATCTTTTCAAATTGCAGTGGGAAGCCTTTCCTTAGTTCCATCCAGATGAACACAGAAACCTAATGGAACATGCTGGTGTGTCAGACTACTGACAGGGCTATGTATAGCTTGGTGGAATTGGAACAGCAGGAACAAGGCTTTAAGCCAAATTCAACCAGTCCCGGATCCTACAAAAGTCATAATTATTTGCTACACTCTTTCCTGGTCTTCAGTATATCCCTGTTTAGAGGATTTTGACAGATATTTATCTCCTTGCCTCTAATTAATACAGGGGATACTTGATAATTCCATAGTTAGATATGATTATGATCGTTTGATATGATCTGCACTTGTGGTGTGTGCCGTCGCAACCAGGCAGGAGCCCTATGAACTGTGTATTTATGTTATTAAAAGGGCGCAATGTGTAAACATCTAACCGAGCTTATTAGATTTTTTTTATTTGAACGAGCAATTGCATGCTCACTGAATCATTCGAGAGGATCTCACTGCCATAGTAGATCCAACTGGGGTAGTGATTTAAGCTTGATCAGGGTAACCAAGGGGAAATGTTCATTTTGACAATAACAATTGAAATCCTCTGTGCCAACATGTATCAAGTGTTTAAGCTTAATTCACACCACATAACATCAAAGCACACTAGTAGTGAACACAGTGAAATCATGTGAAATGGAGCATGACTGTAACTAATTCCTTCATACAGAAAATGTTATCAGTCTGCCAGTTTATCAGTCTCAGATATGAGACAATTTTGTCACAATATCTTAGCCTTTTGTGTAGAGGCTAATATCCCACACCATAATAATAATCATAAGAAGAAGAAGAAGTGGTTGTTATATTATTATTATTTTTGTTGTTGTTGTGGCTGCACTACAAATGATTAGCTTAGTGACTACTTTAATCGTATTGTTTATTCTTCCTAACATTACGTGGAAAAAACCCCCATCTAGCACTAATATAAAAAAACACAATTTATTTGTTGTATATTAAATAGCACATTAAGTAGCACAATAATAATGTTGGCATGTGGACAATACAATTATCACTGGACTCTTACAAGATACAAGTGAGATGTATCTGCAAAACAGTGAACACTAATCTTTTAAAATGATTGGCATATTTTTGCATTAGTTTGTGTTTTTACTGTATGTTGTGCTTATTTTGTAAGCGCAGAATAAGATCATTTAAAATATTCATCTTTGTCAGATTTTTGTGCATTTTATGGTTTGTTATCGCTGTTGCCATTTCTGAATACACCATAATAAAACAACAAAAGACAAATACATTAAAATTTGCCCCCCCAAAAGAAATTTGAACCCCAAACAAATACACTTGATTTAAATGTGCCCTACACCATTATCCCCCAGCCTCCGGCCATAACAGAAAGAAATTGTCTGGGATCGCTCAGTTGGAAAAGTGCCTTGAAATAAGGTTTATGCATATGGTTTATGAAGGATAAAAAGCGTTTTATGTGTTTTGGAAAAAAATAAAAATAAAAAATAAAATAAAATCTCTCCAGACACAGCAACAAACACAAACAAACATAACAGAATTTGAAATTAAATGGCAGCTCAAGCAGAACCAGACTGTTATTACTGACTCAGTGACTCGATGTGCGCTGCCAGAGGAAGGTAATAAGCCAATAATAATGTCAGGGTTGTGCTGAATCTATAAATAGACCGTGGTCCTGGAGAGAGCTCCTCTCTTCGCTCTGTCGAGCACGCATGGGGCATCAGCTACCTGGGTTCCCTTTGGTTCCCGAGTTCGGTGCACTTGCGCCGGCAGACAAAAACAACACCTCTGCTCTCACGCAGCTTATGTATATAAAAAGCCTGCTGGCGGAGCATCCCTTCATAAAAGCCCATCCCATCCCAGGCACTGAGCGCTTCTGACTGCCGTTCCGTTGCCAGTTCCCACAACCGCGGTCTGACATCCATCTTTCAACCGCTGACCTCTGGGGTTGTTTTCTCGTCTGTGCTGCCAGCTTTTTCTCAAAGGATCTTAGAAAGTGGTAGATTAATGTCATGGTTACAGCATTATTCATTATGAGGTCACTACACATATACTGATATGATTCATCCGTCAATGTTCAATCTAATATGTTATTAGAGCTTAATTTGACTTAATTTAATCATTCAAAATGCACACTTAAGGAAAGGTAAAATCTCACTTTCCAGCAACTGTAGCCATCACTGCTCTCCAGGACCATTGGTCTCACCCATCACCAGCCAGACCACTATTTTTCAGCCAGCACGGCACATAGAATAACACCGAACAAGTTTTTTCTTGTTGTTCTTGTTCTTTTAGGGACGGACACTTTCTTGAAAGATATCAGACGGTACGAGATTTTCATCTGCACCAGACAAATGTATCAAACTGCGTAACCTCAGGGCTTCAGACCCCGCCATTTTTCATTCCGCCTGTGTCTGTCCTGTCCCGCTGGCCGTTAAAGTGAGAACTCATTCCTTCTGGCAGCTGAGACCTATAAATGTCCTCCACAATCTGCAGAAGCATTGGACGAGAACTTAAAGGCAGCCGTAAGAGATCCACCAAAGCGCTCGATTGAGGATGTTTGTAAGCAGTCACTAATTCCGCTGAGTTGCATGAATCCACACACACACTGCCCCAATAGCACAGAGGGACACACAAGGTTCAGGGGCCCACAGACACAGACGGGGCCCCACTCAGGACATAGGGGAACTCGTTCAGCAGGACGCACTCACCACGACATCAGCAGGTTCACCGAGAGGGCTGCCGCACGCACACATGCCTGCACGCACACACACACACACATCATAATTCATAAGCCAATAACGCTGACAGCGCATATTCCCATAGCCCATGTGGACTAATGATGGCTATTCTGCACATTTGCTTTATTGTCTTTGCATCATATATTTCTGCTGAGGGGAGAGTCGTACAAGTAGCGCGATGATCTCCAGCTGCCACCGACAGTGTACTTTTCATCTGGCGAAATGCGTTCTGTCAGCAGACCTTCAGTGTGACTGGCTCAAGCCCAGCACATAATCCCTAATAGGCTGACAGACTTCATTACCGAAATATAAAAAATGCCTCTGCAAAGACCTTCCAGAGGCCAGTCAGCTCGTCACCTGGCTAAACACACCTCTCGCATTCTGCAAAACCCTCCCTCCCCATAGACTCTTAATGGCCTGGAAACGACAAACTGCTTTCAGACTTTTAATATTAAAGATATCGAAACGTTCAACTTAAAGCCTCTCAATGTACGTAGTTGTCCCTTAGTATCACTGCAGTAGCTACCCATATGGAATAGATTTTCATTTGTTTTAATAACTAATAATACTAATGACACCAAAGCCCGAATCATTTACTTCATCTCTTCTTCTATGAAAATGACAAAACATTTTCCATCACCATACACATACTGTACACATGCAGGCTCCAAACACTTCTCTAAGCTGTATATATGTAGCAGATGAGCTCTGGTGCGTGAGCGTCCGCTACAGAAAGTGACGTCGATAAGAGTGTGAGAGGAGTTAGGGACTTGAGTCTTTAGCTCAGCGGGCTAAATTGCTCTCTTGTTGTGACGAGATCCTCGGTTCAAAACTCGCTGCAAGCAGAACCAACTCTGTTACATATAGTTATTGTTCACTATGCAGGTTTGTTTATTACTGAGAGGAATTTGAATTTACATCCATTTCAGCAGACTAGCCATGTACAAAACAGCTGCCACCAGCCACATATGGCATAATATCTGCAGAAAACTGCAGCCAGGTAGGAATGCAGGACGGCTTACACTTCAACAAAAACTTTAAGAAATACTGCATCAAGATTTCAATAAAAAGTTAATCATTTGAATATGGCAGAAAAGCCACTTATTCAGGCTTTCAAGGCACATGTGGAGATCGTAAAGAAAAAAAACTAAGTTATTTGCAGGCAAGCATCCATGAATCGCTAATGAATTAGAGAGGGGCTTAGATGATCTGTTGGCTCGTGACAGTCTTGTGGAAGGAGGCACAGAATGCTCTGCTGTGAAACTGGTCCTTTGCTGTTCAGTTCAGAAGCATTGGAAACTGTGGTGAGGATCAATGTTAAGTTCTAACTTTTTTTCCCCAAAAATTGTATTAATAGTGTGTGTGAAATATTACTGTGATGATAAAAGCTGCTCCTAAAATGCAGTGGAAGGGAGTAGAAAGTTTTTGGAAAAACCAAATTTTCTCTGCATAGGTGTGATTGCTTGGAGACACAACATAGGTCATAGAGAGACTTCCTCTGAATGCGCACTGTGTGGCTGTTACACAGTGAATATCCAATTCTTCTGAAATAACTATTTCTGAACCTTTGCAACAGATTATCACTGTCCCAGATGCAGTGAGATCCAGTGATCATCAGCAGCGGTTCTGTTCTGTGTACTCCATATTTTGAAGACACTGTTCTCAGTTGTCAAACGAATGTGTTTTACAGAACAGAACATCAAATGAGATACATTTTGACCACGGTGGGCCTGTAAATGCATCTGATCTCTAGTCACAGGGGTTATGAATGAAAATCACAGAGAGGGGAAAAACGGACCTATTCTACAATTTTATTAAATTATACATTTATTAAAAGATACATATTTATGTGCTTAGTATTCAGCATGGCATGCAGTTTTAGGGGAAAGAAAATAATCATTTTGTGCTTACGGTGAGAGAGTGTTTGAGCAAGATATAGTTTTCCTCTCTTGAGAGAAAAATCTACAACTTCACCAGCACTTTAAAATGTAGCATATGTGCTTCAATCCCCTGCAGAAACCACTTAATGAGTGAGCAGGCTTCGCAGACCCCAGAGACAAAGAGACTTTGAGTCTTCCTTAACGCGGGGAGAAACTTTGATCTGTCTTAGCTCAGCTCACAATGGATGTGCTGACTAATGAACAGCAGTCCTGGGTTCCGGTAAACTGACATGCGTTTCACCTGAGGACCCGCGCTGCCCGGAGGAACAATGGGGAGGGGTGGGGGCGCGTCAGAGCATCTGATTGGATCACACGTTGCTGGGCAGTCATCGTACTGTGATGCCTTGCATCAGCATCGCTGTGCCCTAGCAGTCTCCCGGGGCAACCTACACCTCAACTGTGGGGCTGTGGCCCCAGGACTCAGGGCTGCACATCCCATCACTGCTCATCTCCTACTCTCTGCATAACAATCAAGGCCAGGCTAAAGCAAGGTGTATAGGCTTTGAGCAGTGAGTGAGTGTGTTCTGTGTGAGTGCCCGTCTTTAACTTTTTCCTGCACTGCGATGCTGATACTGGAAGATACTGTGTTGAGCTGGGGGGTGGGGGGGTTGAGGATGCAGAGACCCCCTGTGACATTATCATTGTGAACAGGGTGGGACTGTAGACAAGACAGAATATCCTGCCACAACAGAACTTCATTGCAACATCACCCTGTCTATCAAGCGTGATTGCTACAATACATTCCAAAACTTCAGGTCAGACAACCACAATAGCAACATTGAAAGAGGTTCATTCATATTCATTAGTCTGATTCGCCAAATTATACGTAAATAGAAGGCTTATGCAACACAAGCCGCTTATTACTTTAGGGTCAATCTAGAGAACAGTAATAAGGACTGAAATATTAAGCAATTTAAACTCTTAATTAGAATACGCCTAAATGTCTAAGACTTGCATGCACCAATGAAACATCCACAGCTGAAATTATTCAAATGGTAATCAGCAGTACGTTTTCTCATACATAGAAACAGCTTCATAATGACAGGTTGACTTAAATTTGATGCGGTGCAAGATAATATGCGCACATTTATTCAGAACATGTTACATTTGCAATCATCCACTCTAGATACACAAATGCTGCACCCTTAAATTGCATTTAGAATAAAAGCATTTCGTTTTAGTTTTATGTCCTGGTTTGTCGGTGTGCCTGTGCCTTCCAAGCAATTTCCACTTAGAGGGGGGCAAAAGCAGCCCCCCCACACCTCTCTGCTCAACTGTGTGTGTCTGTTTGCAGTCCCTTCCAAAGTTAAACGAGAAGGGCCATCATGAGCTGCCAGAACAGCTTCAATGCACCTTGGCATAGATTCTACAAGAGACTGGAACTCTATTGGAGGGATGCAACTCCATTCTTCCACAAGAAGGATACCATAGTTGTACCGTATTGGTGTTTCCACATTTTTGGCCACTGCCTGTATATGCATGCATTTTATTTTCTGCATGCTACACTGTCTTATCTGCCATTGTTTATCTGTTGCACTCAGTCGTGGGGATGTGTTTTGATTCTCGCCTGCCTAAAAATAGATGGCGCTTTTTTGCTTTACCGAATGCTGGCATGTCGTACGCTTCTCCCTGCCTAATTTCTCCGGGATCTATATTTATCATAAAGGCACTGTCGTCTGTCATTATTGTGTGAACTCTGACGGCACGGAGCCACAGTAAGCAAGATGGAAACAGTCTAATAGGCAGAGAGGGGAGAGAATGAGAGTTACAGGATGAACTCCAGGCTGTTAAAAGTTTTCAAACGGTGCAGAGGAGCAGAATGACCTCGTGAGAGGGGTGCGTGTGCTGTTTGAGGACAGGGAGAGGCTGCTGGTCGGGCAGCTTGCCTGTTCTAATTGAAAAGGTTGAATTGGTTTCTGTCTTTTTCTCTTCCTCACATAATAGTGCTAAGTTTCCATTTAGTTGGAAAATTGCCAACAGGGCAGAGAGAGAGAGTGAACAGAGTGAAGAGCGGAGGATGATTAGTCACACTTTCCAGAGAGGCAGCTCCACAGCTCCGAGGTGTCCTTCCTCGCCGATGGTGGGACTGAATCCTTTGCCCGTGCGGCTTTCTCTCACAGCAGCCTTCACTCACAGCGGCCTTCACAGCGGCCCTCTCTCACAGTGGCCTTCTCTCACAGCTGCCTTCTCTCACAGCGACCTTCTCTCACAGCGACCTTCTCTCACAGCGGCCTTCTCTCACAGCTGCCTTCTCTCACAGTGGCCTCACAGCTCTCACAGCTGCCTTCTCTCACAGCGACCTTCTCTCACAGCGACCTTCTCTCACAGCGACCTTCTCTCACAGTGGCCTTCTCTCACAGCTGCCTTCTCTCACAGTGGCCTTCTCTCACAGCGGCCTTCACTCACAGCTGCCTTCTCTCACAGCGGCCGTCTCTCACAGCAGCCTTCTCTCACAGTGGCCTTCACTCACAGCGGCCCTCTCTCAGAGTGGCCTTCTCTCACAGTGGTCTTCTCTCACAGTGCCAATTTGAGAATGAGATGTTTCCTAAACTGACCCCATAAAAACTGTAAGCTGGCTTGATATAGCCTGTACTTGTTTGTACACCCACATACATGTAAAAGGAAACAAAGGAAATAAAGGAAACAATTGATTCAATGAGGGATAGTGGCAACTCTGTGTGGGGTGCATTTTCCTAGCATGGTTTAGGTCCACTCAACCTCTTAGAGGGCAAAGTAAACGGCAATAAATACAAAGCCATTCTGAGTGATCACCTTCATCCTACGGTGAAGCATTTCTATCCTGATGGGAGTGGTCTCTTCCAGGATGACAATTCTCCATCCACAGGACATGAGTGGTCACTGAATGGTTTGATGAGCATGAAAATGATGTAAACCATATGCCATGGCCGTCACCAGATCTCAACCCAATTGAACACTTATGAGAGATTCGGGAGCAGCACCCGAGACAGCATTTTCCACCACCATCAACAAAACATTAAATGATGGAACTTCTCTGACAGAGTGTGGGCATCCATTTGTGTATGGTTACGCATCTCTTTTTTGGATTTACTGCAATCACCTTGAGCACAAGGAGTACTTAACTAATTGGACCAATGCCATTAAAGGCAGTTCCCATAGTTTGGGCTGCAGTCAGACATCTCCCAAAGTCTTGGGGACTTTCGATACTATGGAAAGCTGACGTACAGACATGTACGTACAGACATGCACAGCACTGGTTCATGTTCATGTTTTTATTCCCTTTCAGCCTCATTTGAGGGAAATAAAACAGCACATGGGCCTTTATATTGTGTCATAAGAAGGTGCATAAACTGGCAAGAAGCACATTTTACACACATTAGAAGTGCAGTGTGACAGAGCCAGTTTTTAGTCCTGCTACAAGGGAAAATATCAGACATCTCAGTAGGAAAAGAAAGAAATGAAGTGACACACTGTTACATGTTGAAAAACTTTATTTAAATGACTAAAAGAGCTGACATCAGCAGAAACGGGCATTCATTAGAGTGCAGGAAATGTATGGTACTTTACTTCTCGACAGCCAATTCAGCAGAATTGGCTGTACTGAACAGGGCAGTGCATAGCCCAAAGCATCATGGGAGAGAGCTTTATTCACACTCCACGCTGACACCTGTGTAGGTCCCATTCAATGAGGCTGACACGTTATGGTCACCACAATGCTCCAAGAAATCCTGGGAGACCGTTAGTTATGCAAATGCGCATCAAGCGCGTGCAACTGTGGGCTCCTTAACAATACCTTCTAATTTTAATGAAACAAAGCAAGTTCGCTGATTCACTTGCTTGCCAAAATGACTTCCACTTTAAGCCTCCGGATTCTGATGCGCATTGAGAGGAAAGCCAGTACTTAAAATTTCACACTTTAAGATATTCACTTTGTCGTCAATGCTCAGTGGACATGTGGTCAGAGTATTGCATTAGCTATGCAAGCACAAATCAGTGATTTCTCAGATTAAATTAATATTTGGGAAACTAGGGTTTCAAAGACATTCTTTTCTAAAGAGCCAACAATCGCAGTACAGCTCCGATGCTAATTAAAATAGGCTGGAGGCAGGGGAGCGTATGTTTAGCCCTCTATATTTATGACTTTTCTCCCCTATCCCTCCACCACATTCTGTTGTCTCTTTCTCAGTGTTCCCTTTTTCCTCCCTAATTAGTGTCCTGCATTAGCATCCATCAGCAAATTAACTTCTGCAATTACTAGCACAAACACAGCGATCCCAGCACCGCCGTCCACCCACCGGCCGGCTACACCGACAGCTTGAATCCTCGGCAGTGACTTGTGGGTGCCAACTTAAAAAAAAAAACTGCCGTGCGAATAGTTTTCACACTTCACATAACTGTATCTGCATTAGGGCAGCAGCTCATTACCTTTTATGAGGCTCTGTTAGCTGTGTGGCTCTGTTAACTGTGTGCACAGAAAGTCCATTCGGGCTCATAAATCTGTGACCCCCCCTCCTAATAAAATATACCTCGTGGTGTATCCAGAACAAGCCATGTTTTATGGGTGCCTGGAGCCCGCTTCCTGTCAGCAGCACAACTCCCCCCCCCCACCAACCCTCCCGCTCCCTCCTACTCGCTGAGTTACAGCCCACCCCACCCTCATCCCCCGCCCCCACTGGACTGATGCCCATTCTGCCCACCAAATGAACGCTCAGCCATTTTCTTAAACTTTGCAATTAAAGTTCAGGGTTTTAAATTCAGGAGAAAGTCATGGTCTTTCATGGTCAGCTAGGGCAGGATTTATTGAGCCTGTGAATTTTTTCAACCTCATTTGCATCACGGTGCAAATCAGAAAACGATCGCTCTCTTCTATCTCTCTCCCTCCTGGGTAATATGAGGGAGCCCACATACAGTCACCGTTGCATTGGGACCCCACAGCTTGGAGGACTGGATGCCACAGCTTGGAGGACTGGGTATATCCCATCACTGCTGCATTATAGTAAGCGTGCATTTTAAGAGGTGAGTCCATCGTTTAAGTCTTTGGACGTAATTAGCCAGGACTTCCAGGTAAAACATGTGGTAGGAAAGAAAGACAGGTGAGATAAATAAACAAAAACATGAATATGAATGAATGAAGGCAATGAATCAGGCCATCTGAATGTCTGATTATGGCAAGAGTTTACTTTGCACTGCTACACATGAACAGTGAATATTCTCTCCTTTTGATTACTAGTCCTCAACACCCTCCAAATTGAAATGTAAACACTATGATCAAATAACAGCAGCATGATCTATTAGTTATAATTCCTTCCTTACGTTTATGAACACGTCGTTCATTTTATATTTTTATCATACTTTCCTGTCAGGCTCATTCTTCCATTTTCTTTTTTCCAACGTCTCAAAATCTAAAAAGTTTTCTTTCTTCTAGCACTGGTTTGAAGAACTGTCCGTCAAACTGACACTGCACAGTCCCTAATCTCCTTCCACCATCTCCCAAAGGTGCCCCTGTGGAGGAGGGGAAAGTGCTTCTTCTCTCCTCCTGCCCTGCTATATCCATGCTTCATTTAACACCTTCAATAAGCATATCGCTTTGGTCTAATAACCCACACGAGTTTCCCTCACAGCGTTCTCTGTTACTCAGCTAGTCTTTCATTCAAGGTGGTTGTATGAAACAGCCCCACCAGCAGCAACCTAAGCAACAATGACAGCAATAATGTGGATAATTCTGTTGACACTTTGAGTGACAGACCTTTGGCACTGCACTGCTCTGATGCCCAAATGGGGCTAGTGTACTAACGGCAGCATCATGCACTATAGGGGTTTAGAATCGCAGCCTACACACAGACTGTTCTCTCAAACTTTCCTCAGCCCACGCAGAAGATCTCTGGCTCCATCCACGGAATGTAATAACTTAACGGTTACCAAAGACTCTTTTAAAACAGACGCTCTTGAACAAGCCTGGATATTGACATAATGCCTCCAGGCTCAGATGCGATTGTCACAATGCCCTCACAGTCACAGGCACAGGCACAGACTTGTAATTCACACATACGGGAAAAGATGGCCCTTGAAATGAGTACACAGTCACATATGAAACCACAACAAAATGCCAGGAGATGTACATGTGCGTGGCAACTCCACACTGTTTCACTGACAAAAACGCTGCCACTCTGACTGTGCACAAAACACAGTTCCAATTGACCTAATGTACTGTATAACGCGGTGCAGTTGAAACTGTGTTTTGTGCATAGTCAGATGGCAGTGTTTTTGTCAGACTCAAAACAGACAGAAAAAGCAGTTTTTTCACTGCTCAGAAGTTGGAAGTACATTGTACAATTACGTTAAAATGCTATTAACACCATTGTTCTACAAGGATAAAGGATAAAGTTTAGTTAATTTTGCAGGAACACTTTCACACACTGCTTTTTACATTTGTTGTACTGAACAGAGTGATTATGCATTACATAATACAAATTATTATGTGCAATACAACACACATCATATCTGTCTCTCTTACAAAAGCTGCCTGTATTTTTAAGACCTTTATTTAAGTAGTTATTTCATGCCCCCCACTCCCCATGCATCAATATAGTAGTGAACCACATAATGCATAATCATTAAACAATTATTCAGCCTTTGAATTTGCCATGCCTTTCTGACAAAGAATGCAATTAACAGACCAATAAAAAGTGTATTGTGAATTGCTTTTTTTTACCTACTGACATACTTGTGTGTGGTTTAGCCTTTCAATATGTTGTTTATTTTTCCAGTGACCAATAAAAAGAACTCACAAATCTAGCTTGCGAATCAATATTTTCTCAGAGACATGAAGGTCAACAACTTTAATAGCTAATGCAATACAGGTTCTAATGAAGTTATAAAGCCACGTTATATAAGGAGCCAAATGCTATAAAAATATGTTATTTTTAATTAAGAGTTCTAGCAGAGTTAGCTATTCAGAGTAAGATTGTAATGAGCAATCATTAAGCATTCTTAATCAAGCATTCTTGATTAATTGATTGGTCTCCTAACTATTAATCCTAAATCCAACAGATGGATAGATAGATACCCAATTCTTCCATTTCATTTGTTCCATTTCATCTGGTTCTGTTATCTCTGCTCATGGTTTTTCATATCACTGTTATGCTGATGACACTCAATGCTTTCTCTCCTTCTCTCCTTATCTCCGTATCTCTGCATGCCTGGCAGACATCTCTGCTTGGATGTCCACCCACCACCTGAAGCTCAACCTGGGGAAGGCCGAGCTGCTCTTTCTCCCAGCGAAGGGCTCCCTGATGATTGATGCCTCAATCACCATGGAAGGCTCCATAGTGTCTCCGTCCTGGTCTACCAGGAACCTTGGTGTTACTGGAATTTGCCCGTTCCTCACCAAAGAGGCCACACAACTTCTGGTCCAGGCTTTTGGTAATCTCACATCTGGACTGCCTTGCTGGCAGGCTAACTGACCGGTGCCATCAAACAACTGCAACTAGTCTAGAATGCCGCCGCACGCCTGGTTTTCAACCAACCCAAGTTCACACATGTCACTCCACTACTCACCACACTTCACTGGCTCCCTATAGCAGCACGTATCAAATTTAAATCACTGGTGCTGACATATCTCTGTGGTTCTCTGTGGCTCAGTTGGTAGAGCATGGCGTTGGCAACGCTTAGGTTGTGGGTTCAATCCCCACTAGGGCCACATATACTGAAAATGTATGCATTCACTACTGTAAGTCGCTTTGGATAAAAGCGTCTGCTAAATGGCGTATATATATCAGGCCACAAGGGGATCCACTCCCTCTTTCCTCCAGACACTCATCACACCCAGCTAGACCCCTCCGCTCTGCCTCTGGAAAAATGACTGTCCCATCCCTCCAGGCCCCAGGCACCCACTCCTAGTGGTCTCGCCTCTTCTCTGTCCTGACCCCCCAATGGTGGAATGATCTTCCACACTCAGTCAGGACCGCGGAATCACTGGCCATCTTCTGCAAGAGACTAAAAACCCACCTCTTCAGACTCCATTACCACTAATTCTCAACATTAATTACTGCCATCACAACTGTTTACATGTTTAAAAATCTAATAAAAAAATGACACACTAACTTTTCTTTCCCTGTGTTATAGGTACGATGTGCATCTGCCAATGATGCCTATTGCAATGTTGTGTCTACTGCACTGATCTCTTGCACTAACTTTGATTAATCTTACCATGTTTAAATGCCCTTTTTGTAAGTCACTCTGATAAGAGTGTCTGCTAAATGCAGTAAATGTAAATGTAGGATAAGTGAGGGGTTTTAACACATAGTACCACTTGTGTTCAGTATTCAGAGTGCTGAACTTTAAACAAGGACACTTGACTGTTAAGGCTATTGGATTCAGGCAATAGACAATTATTATTCAAACTTCACTGTTCCGACACCAATATTAAAATATTTTTACAATAAAATGCCCTTCAGCCAAACGTGATAACAAAGCCAGCTCGGCTGAGCGGTATTATTTTTACACTTTGGCGTCAGAGGAATGGCAAAAACCCCCGGTGTGATTCGACACAGTGACATTTGCCGCAGCTGCCAACGGGAGCTGATCAAATTGGGACCCGCTTGTGAAAATATTCCTGTCTCGGTCCCTCTGTGCGAGATTCCGTTTGGCTTTGGAGTCATTCTGGGGGCTTAGTCATCTCCACAAAACGGAGGCAATGTCCCAGCCCTCTCCAGCACCCCAGTCTCACAGACAACTGATTGCTTTCTCTTTTAATCCTCTCATTTCTTAGCTCCATTTAGTGTCGTCTGACTCAAAATGGCACTGCCTGAATGCATGAACTAAGCAGCCCAGACAACACACTGTGGCCCGGATTCAAGAAAACGTTCTTTCATCATAAACACAATTTGGCAAATTAATTTTTGTGATTTTGTGAATTTAAGAAAACTAAAAAAGAAAGAGAAGTCTGCCCTGTATTGTTTATTTTGAGTGGCTGCGGGAGGATGTTTGGGTTTCAGCCTTCACAAACACATCATTTGTCTTTTGAGTCAAGGCACCAAAAATGCACATTTGCTTGTGACTGAACTCAGTCTACATGACCCCTTCTCATTTTGTGTAGTTATGAAAAATGAAGGTACGATTTCATAGTTTCAAACATTTTTCACAAAAAAAGACAAATGTTGACAATAACATAAAAAAGTAAATAAATAAAGTTTATAGAGAACAATAATGGCATTTTTGGCACCTGAAAACACATGATAGTACTGGCAAATATATGCGAAACAGTAGAGGGCAAAAAATAATCATGAAAAATGAATGGGGCCTTTGATTGATGAATGATCAACAAATCTATCTTTAAGGTCAAGGGTCTGAAGTGAACATGACGCGATCACAAACCCACAAACACAAAATTCGTCCTTTCACAAGTCGCCGAGTATCCTGAGGGCAGTGATCGATAACGAGCCCCCCCTCTTGTGAGATTAGATTTGAAGAGGATCAAACGGATCAATAAGATCCACGAGGGATAATCTCAGTGTTTATTGCAGAGACTGCACCGGGCCTCATGAAAGTTTCATGAGAGCAGGTATATGTGATAGTAGAACAATGCAGTGGGCTGATCACCTCCAGTTCTGCTGCAGGGACACACACAGCTGTGTCAGAACCTGTCGCAAAACGTCACGTGTCTCCGGCACATTGACATAAACACAATATCAGCCAAATAGCTGCTACCTGCAGGAGCTGCAAGTGGCTTGAGAAATGCTATGTTCCAGCAAGCCACCAACCCCTGCTGCCAAGGAGACAGAATGTGGCCTCAGAGCTGCAAGTGATGGTAAATGCCTTGACCTTCAACTCAATTGACCTTGGTGTTGACCTTGATTCAATCAAAATGTCTCCTTAACTTTGACCTTAATCCTTAACTTTACAAGTGCCGCAAAGTGTTGGGTTTTTTCTTCACTTCCTTCAGAGAGTTCAGTTTGGTGATCACTAAACTTGCCAAACTGTATTTTCGAAGAACAAAACTAATGTTGCATTTGATTGAAAGTCAAAGCTAAGAGCAAATGATTGATTGAAGAACCATAGTCGTCAATGTCACTGCTCAGTAAAATTAGATTTTGATGCCACATACATTGGACATTTTTTGGGTTATCGTGGGGGGGAATGAGACACTTTCATTATTTATATCTCCGCTACATATTAGCCATACGATTGTTGAGGAACTCAACATCCCAAAAACATTTGTTCTGCAATCGGTAGTTAGCAAGCTAGTTAGTCTTTCTCAGATCTATAGCTTGGAAATGGGAAAGCAAATTAGAGCACCACTCTAGACGTTGTGCTTTGTCTTTCTAATTTCACTGCCCTTAACAGTGATCCTCACAGACATCACTCTAAAAAGCTTTTGCCTTTAAGGTCATGCTGGTAACCATTCAGCCATTTGGCAATTACTCCAGTATTACATATGCAATCTGCTAACGCTAATGTTTCCTGACACAGCACACCTGCTAAGGCTAATGTTTCCTGCCCCAGCACACACCTGCTAACGCTAATATTTCCTGCCCCAGCACACACCTGCTAAGGGTAATGTTTCCTGGCCCAGCACACACCTCTCTGATTATTAATGAAGGCAAATTATCCCCCCCAAAATATGAGTGCTGACATCCATGAGGTATTGCAAGAAGAAGGGGAAAAAGCATATATTAAAAATAATTACTTGTTCCAAAGTATATGACCGCTGCAGCTATACAAAGTTGAATGAAAGCTGATGTTTAATGAAAGACTCATCAGTGGCTGGGTGGTAATCCAGTGTCCAGCATGTCTTTAACTTTGATCCACAGAAGCACAACCTTTGTTTTTTCCCCAGGGACTCCATACTGTTGCATGCGGAATGAAAAAAGGCGAGAACAAAAAATCATTCATCAAAGTTAAGGTCAAAAAGCATTGTGGTCAAATTGAATGCAGCCCAAGCCCATAGTGTTGATGGATGGAGCCCCTAATAACATGTCAGAGATGTCACACAGTAGCTCTCCCCTAACAGAGAGAGTCATTCCACCCCCACTGAGAGTGCAAGATGGAATTAACCAGGCTGGTGAGAGAGGTGGCCCCTGTGATGCCTTTTATTGGCTTGGGGGATCATCATTATCCAGTTTTACATGCTTTGATAATAATTATTCATCACTGTAAGTGACATCAAATGTTTCCTGCATAGTGAGACAATAGCCATGCACACGCTATCTATTCCACCCTGCTTCCACATCACTCACGCTCTAGAGTTGGGGGGGAGGAATCATTAATATTCTGGTAAATTTAAGGAGCTTTTTTTTTAGTGGCACCAGGTACTTATTTGCTTGGGTGTACACAATAAGACCTGCTGTCAATGTGGGCCTTCAGGAAGAGGATTGAGTAGCTAGCTCTTATGCGTCGTGCTCAAACCAGACCACAATGTGATACACCCGATACATCTTATCCAGGTTACAGGCCTACCTGAAACCCACACTCATTTGTCCAACACTGATTACATGTTAAGTTTCTAGATTAAGTTTTTAGATACTGTTTTAAAAATGCATGATGTAATTAATTGCATTCTGCCGTAGAAGGTGGGAGGACACAATGTTAATGTCTTGCTGATTGAGCGGGGTATTTATCCGTCTTCTTTGGTCATGCATTTCTAATGTGAGGAGAAGAACCTTGGAATATTCCCTCCACTGAATAACAACTCATGGGGTGAGGGATTGCTTTGATAGAGCCTTGATCTGATCGGAGGGAAAGTAATTTATCACACTTCCATCGACTAGAAAAACTCGCTGTCAGGGTCCTGTGTCTTAACATCGACATTTCAAAATGTGCATATGAAATAGGTAAATAAAGAGGGTGAAATAAAGAATGACATGCATTAGAAATAAGCAGAACACAGGTTTATTTTTTTAAAGTATTTTTTAACAGTACACAACCACTGTTTGGATATATTATATTTGGGTCTAACAGACGTTTTACAGTCCTGGTCAGAGCTGGTAAATCTACCCAAGAGTAATCCACAGGTGGGACTATTTCAATAAAAATGCATCTGTTAATTCTCAAAAATATGTTGGTTCGTAATCTTGCTGCTAGCATTTAATATGTATACCTAATTGAAATTGCAAAAAAACACTCCCAAGGTTTCGTTGGACAACACAACCACACCAAATAGGTTAGAACTGGGACATTTTGCCTTGTATGTCACTGAAACGTTTGCTAGCGTGCTATCACCACTGGTGTTGTTTGAAACCCAGAGCACTGAAACAGTGAGGCTTAACCAAAAAATTGCCATGGCACATAAATGGCAAAAAAAATGTCAACCCATCACTGAGAAGTCAAACCCCTCAAAATTGGTTTTACCATATGTTTAGCATTTACTAACATTTATTTGTATTTACATTTATGTTGAATAGCCACACCATATTTATTAAAAGATGTATAAAGGTCTAATGCACCGTATTTTGGCTGGTCCGGTGTGGTGTGTGCTGCCTGTCAGGGACGCGGTTTGAAACCCGTGTCTCTACCAGACCGGCCCTGGTTATCAGCCCCGATTGGTGGCAGCATTTGGCTGTATGCCCCAGGGGAAGGGGGGGAGGGAGAGCCAGCACGAGTTTGTCGAGGAGCAGGAAAGGCGTCTGTGGTCGGGTTCCGTCTTGTTACCCGGAGGACGGGCGGTGGACTCATGGGGGAGGGTGAATTGAAAATAAAATAGAGAGTATAATTGGCAACCAAATTGGGAGAAAATTGGGAAAAATGACAAACTATAAATAAAATGTTAAAAATATGTTTAAAGCTATCACAAAAATAAAATATTAAATTAATTTACATTTTAAACAATACAATGAATAAATATGAAATATTGATTAAGCATTTAAAGCTGCACCACCCCACTACGGACTACCTAATTTGGAGATGTAGTCAGCCAGCCCAGCATCTCCTTTGGACTGATCCTGATACAGTCTTTTATGGACACACCCTGTGCTGGCCAAAAGAGGATCCTCCCAAGTCTCCCTATCATTTTGACCAAGGGAGTTTTTTTGCTACTGTCACCTTAGGCTTGCTTTTTTTGGGGGGGGGTCTAGATCTGGGGTATCCTTTGTTAAGCATTTTCTGACAATGTATTTGTAAAAAGCGCTGTATAAATTCGATTTTGATCCAGATCTCTCCAATCAACCTCCTCTGGCCAGCTGGCTGCCCCCTCTCTCCATACACAAAGAATGAAGGTTATTACTAGCACACAAGTCTGACTGTAGCTTGACCTGGGCTGATAATGGGAAAAGATTGTTTACTAGTTTATGGTCTGAAGACAATATTCTGTGGGAGCGTGAGGGGAAACAGCAAAACCAAGCTGAGATTTTTGCTTCCAGTGCAGATGGGATTACCATACCACTCTCGTGAACAGAGATTTTTGAGGGTGAATACAGTATTACTCCAAGCAAAATATATTCAATACTGTAAACCCACACATGTGTGCACAATCACAATAAAGCATAGTGAGTCAAAATTGTATTCAGCCTCAAAGATGTACTGTAATTATGTACACAGCCAAAGATCAACAAGCATGTGCATTAAACATGAATAAGTAATGCTGGCCTTCCATCACATTTGCTTGTTTGTTTTTGTTAAATCACTTAAGAGAGGCTGCCCAGGGATTTTGGACAAATGAAATGATTTTCGGTTCAAGGTCACCCCCCCTCTTCAACGCTCATTTTACATTTTACATTTACATTTTAAGCATTTAGCAGACACTCCTATCCAGAGCGACTTACAAGATGTGCATAAATACATGGTAGTAACAATCATAGTTCGCGCAAGAGATCAGTGCAGTAATACAGCGATAGACATCATTGCAGGCAGCTGCGTACCATACCTGTAACACTGGGAAGGAAAAGGTTAGTGTTAGTGCTCCAGGTTCATTAGTTCTCCAGTGGGAACCCTTGCCACTTTCCCAGGCCACTGGACGGATACACGTCGTTTCCAACTTAATACACCTCCTGAAACATAGATCCAGAAAAATCCTTTAAACTATTATAGCTTGAATTAGCTTGGGGAAACCTGGCCTCAGGGCACCCTAAATGAAAATATTAAAGCAGGTGAGGTGGTTCATGGGGTGTGATTTAGGAGGAACCTGAGCCATGACCATGCCATGACCACCATCAGTCAGAGCTGGGATCCCCCCAGGAGAAGCCATTCCAGACATTCATTCCAGACCCTCCCCTCCACAATGCCCCACTCCACAGGATCCAAATTAATATTTCATTGTTTTTGTACAATTCTGCAGAGATGTATTCTAATCTGATAAGCAGATGTGGCGGTAATCTGCTCCACACAGCTGACGCTCGGAGCAAAGAGCGGGACTCATATTTGATTAATAAAAACGGCGCGCGGGTTTAAGGACGTTTTCATTATTTATACACAATGCTGAGGGTCCTCCTGCTGAAGCATTCAATTTAAAGTCTTTGAAAAGAAAGGCAGAGGGAAAGAGAGAGGGAGAGAAAGATAAAAAGAAGGGAGAGAGAGACAGAAAGAGGGAAAGAAAGAGATAAAGAAGGGAGAGAGAGAGAGAAAGAAGAGAGAGGGAAAAAAGAGAGGGAGGGACTTGTCACGTCTCGTGTTCGTGTTTCCCCTAACTAAGCGTTTGTAGTTTGTTCCATGTTTCCTTGGTGTCTGGTCCGTGTTTTTACTTTCGCTTACCTGTTCCAGTCTCGTCAGTGTATTATCTGTTTCACCTGTTTCTCGTTATGTCTGATGTGGTTAACTGTTCATTTCCTGATTGTCTCGTTATTGTATTATCGTTTCCACTTAATTCCTCATGTGTCTGATTGCAGTCAGCTGCATTCATGTTTATTCCTGATTGTTTCTTGTTAGGTCTAAATGTATTTAAGCTGTGTGTTTTCCATGTTCGTTGCCAGATTGTCTTGTGCTTTGCGTTATGCTCACATTACTCTCCCGCGTTATCTCTGTTTCCCAGCGTTTTGTTGCTTCGTGTTCGTGCTTGTGCTCCAGTGTTCGTCAGTACCCCAGTCTCGTTCCCGCTCCTCCCTGTGTTCCCTGGACTGCCTTCTCGTTTTCGACCTTCGCCTGCCCACTGACCACGCCTTGCCTGCCCCTGATACCCCTGAAGCCCGCAACGAACTCTGCCTGTCCCCGACCATCCTTTGGATCTCTGCATTGCCCTGATTACTCCTGCCTGACCTTTGCCTGTTCACCGAATAAAAAAAGTTTCTGCATTTCTGGGTCCGCGCCTGGTTTTCTGGTCCCTGCCGTGACAGGGACTATCATTCAAAGCCTGCTTTCTATCACTGGTCATTATTAGGAGAGATATTGTACCTACAATGTTTCATAAATATTATTCGTGTTAATTACACATGTATTGTCCAGTTTTTGATTTTAATTGTTGGATGAATAAAAAAAGCTCAGTTTAGTGTGGATATCAAATCACCCTTCAGACTGGGTTGTTTTGACTGTTCAGCTGGGGTGGCATTGCTCACCATATGCAGCCCAGAGCATCACCATTCTTTCTCTGCCAGATGGTGTCTACTGCACACACACCATGCAAGAATATTGTTCACACATGTCAATGGTCTCATTTGGTTGTTTGTGAAAAATCAAGACACTCTACTTCACTGTCAACAATAAACATATGGGCTCAACTAATGCTTGATGTTCACAGATAACACTCTGTGAATCCTACTTGTTCTGAAAATGTACTGCTCAGGAAAGCAATTCCACTCATGCATATTTACTCATCAGCTGTCACCCACAATTTTTCTGGGAAGTAGTGACCCACTGTTGACACATTTTTGGTTATTATATTCGATGGGCACGATGTTCCACTGATTCCATGAAATAGACAGTTTTTCAAATAAGAATATTCTGCTACAGGACTACTAGAAGGGGTACAGAAAGCACAGAAAATCTGAAGGTGACATCAGCAACTGTGATGTCATAAACAAGCACCAGGAAGTTCTTATGATCATGTGCAGTGCTTACTCGCGTGAATATCAAAAATGAGTGGAAAGTGATCATAGTTTCCCAGGAATGAACATTAAAAATACAGGGAGGTTTCAACTACATTATTAATCTTTCTAAACACTGTAATGGTGTTTTTTTAAAGAGTATTACAGCACACTCCGAATTTTTTATGATCCCACAGTGGTGAACATCTCCAGCTTAATTAAATGTCAATGATCTTTCATGGTTTAGTATAAACGTGGGCAAAACTGTATATCAACTTTCTAGAAAAAAAAAAAACAAAAACCCTGACATCTATATTAAAGGGGGTAAATCAGCATTGTTTCTGAATTAAAATAGCTTGGACCCAAATCTAAGTTTAAAAAAAGAAAATGGCAAATAAAATCAAGTTTAACTTGTAAAACTTCAGATATATAAGACACTGCCTTTCAACTGAAACAGCCAAGGTTTAAATGCACACTATGGTTGTTTTCTCACCTGGCAGTTGGGCTCAAGCTGGAGAAACTGTAATAAAGCTATTGCAATCTCTTTATAAATGTACTTTAGATCAAAGCCTCAATACCACAATTGCAAGACACTAACTAAATTTAACTTTTTTGCATTTGGATAACTTTAGGTTTTATTCAGATGTCTCCTGTTTAAAATGGTTCAAAGCGTGGCTCCCCCACCTCTAAATTAATTCATAAAGTTACAAACTGACTGTTTCAACAGATCTTCAAGAGCCACCTCCAGAATAGACTGCACTATATCCAAACACATCACAAAAGTTGGCCAATCAGCATTTTCTGTAAAATACTCTAAACATTGGAATTCACTACCAACTTTTAAGTGATGCAGTAGTTTACATAATTCCCCCTAAAAATATGACTTCAGATCTGTTATAAATCAGATCATAACATATCATCAATCATACCATATTCTTGCTGCTACTATCAGTAATACTAAAATGGGCCCAGTTGTATTTGAATACAGCAATATTATTTTACAATCATTTATACTTAGTGATCAACTTTTTTCCTTTGTAAATATGAGGGGAGGGTTAACATAAAGAGGGGAGGGGGTTTTATTATTATCGTCTTGTATTGTTTGTTTTTACATTTTTTGATGCACACTCTTTTTGTAGTTTAATGAGAGAGAGGTGTCGTAAATTTAACTATAGCTATAAACACTATATGCAATGCATCTGTTGCTTGTTTTTCAGCACTGTGCTTTTGCCTTGTCCCTGACAAATACATAAATAAGTAAATCACAGACTTCAGGAGACGTACAACCATCCCATAATGAGCAGACCTCAGCATCAATGCTCAGAGGCACTGCAAAGATCAATATTATTGTTCAAGAGGTTGGACTTTTCAGTTTCAGACATTTCTCTGACAGCCAATGGCATTCATTCAGGAAAACTTGTGAACTCGGGAAGGAGAGCTTCATATTGTTCATTAATTGAACATGCAAATGACAGTGGAACATCACAAGGCCAGTTGGTCACATGGACCAAGAGGACCACATCTAAATGCAATAGGAGTTTGTCTGCTTGGAATTGTCAGGGATGTAGTAGGTGTGGAACCAAGTGCGAGAGAGAGAGAGACCCAGAATGCGTAGATGCGTTCAGAATATTTATTATCTAAACGCTGGCAGGAACGAAAGTAAAACCGTGTCGGGAAAACAGAGAACTAACAAAACAAAACAAAATAAACAACGAACCGGAACAAACCAAACTAGCTAATAAGAAACACCAAAACGTATTCCAGAAACACGGAATAAACAAAACACTTGAAATCTAGAAAACAAACAAGAACACGAATAAACAAAGTCACGAGAGGCAAGCACAACTAGGCAATAGCGGTTACGACAAAGCACGCAAGATAATGTCCAAGCAAGGAACAGAGAAATTCAGCTGTTTAAATGTCCTCCCGGTAAATGATCACAGCTGTCAGTAATGACTTTGATTAGCTAGGTGCATTCTTGCCGTGTCTTTTACTCCTCCTGATTGGCGCTTGGGGGAAATTTCGGATTGCCGGTTGAATCGTTACAGAACCCCCCCCCCTAGGACCGACTCCCGACGGTCCAGGAAGAGCCGCCTGCTGAGCCTTGAAGTCCCGGATGAGAGCCGGATCCAGAATCTGCCTTGCCGGAATCCAGGACCGGTCCGCCGGTCCGTATCCCCTCCCAGTCCACCAGGTACTGGACTCCTGACTGCACTCGACGGGATTGGAGAAGACGGCGAACGGTGTACGCCGGGTGGCCGTTGATGAGACGAGGGGCAGGAGGAGGCTTAGCCGGTGGTGTGTGTGCCCCAACGAGCAGTGGCCGCAGACGGGAGACGTGGAAAGTAGGGTGTACACGGCGCATCTCTGGAGGCAGTGAGAGACGATAAGCCACTGGATTAACCCGGCGGACCTACTTTGAAGGGACCTACAAAACGTGGAGCTAACTTGCGGTTCTCCACCTTGAGGGGTAGGTCCCGTGTTGATAACCAGACCCTCTGGCCAGGGTGAAATGTGAGTGCTGGACGACGGAGACGGTCGGCTTGCTTACGGTGTTGTTGGGTGGTGCGTTCGATGACTAACCTGGCTCTCTTCCAGGCTTGTTTGCATCGTCGCACATGAAGCTCTGCCGAAGGAACCCCGGTTTCCCTCTCCTGGTCAGGGAAGAGAGGAGGCTGGTAGCCGAACTGAGCCTCGAAGGGTGACATCCCGGTGGCGGAGCAGCGAAGGGTGTTGTGGGCGTATTCAGCCCAAGGAAGATTGCAGCTCCAGGACTTGGGGTTGGATGCCGAGAGGCACCGCAGAGTCGTCTCCATGTCCTGGTTAACCCGCTCTGTCTGCCCGTTGGACTGGGGGTGGTATCCTGACGAGAGGCTGGCTGTGGCTCCAAGGAGTGTGCAGAACGCCTTCCAGAACCGGGCGGTGAATTGAGGACCTCGGTCAGACACGATGTCGGAGGGAAGACCAAACACCCGAAACACGTGTTCCACCACCAGTTCAGCAGTCTCCTGGGCCGAGGGCAGTTTAGGCAGGGGAATGAAACGGCAGGCCTTGGAAAAACGGTCCACAACCACAAAACCGCGGTGTGACCGTGCGAGGGAGGTAGCCCTGTAACAAAGTCCATGGAGATGTGGGACCATGGGCGGCGGGGAATGGGCAGAGGATGGAGTAACCCTTGGGGACGTGTCCGGGGGTTTTTGTGCTGGGTGCACACCGCGCAAGCCAGGACGAATGACCGGACCTCCTCGTCTATCTTGGGCCACCAGAACTGTCGACTAAGAAACTCCAGGGTGCGAGTCACCCCTGGATGTCCGTGAGACGAGAGGCGTGGCCCCACTGTAGTACCCGGTTTCGAACGGCTGAGGGTACGAACTAACGGTTAGGCGGGCCATTGCCCGGGTCAGGTTCTGTTCGTAAGGCTCGACGAACCACGGTTTCAATGCCCCACTGGACCGGAGCAACGATGCGGCTAGGTGAGAGGATGGTCTCCACTGGGGCAACAGTGTCAGGAGCTTCAAAGATCCGGGAGAGAGAGTCGGGTTTCTGATTCTTAGACCCCGGACGGTAGGAAAGTATAAACTGAAAACGGTTGAAAAACAATGCCCATCTAGCTTGACGGGGGTTCAGCCGCTTAGCCTGCTGTAGGTATTCCAAATTTTTATGATCGGTCCAAACGGTGAATGGATGGACCGAGCCCTCCAACCAGTGACGCCACTCCTCCAGCGCTTTTTTCACCGCCAGTAATTCACGGTCCCCAATGTCATAGTTGCACTCGGTGGGTGTCAAGCGGTGTGACAGGAAGGCGCATGGGCGGAGTTTGTTGTCTGGTTTACTCCGTTGAGATAGGACGGCTCCGATGCCTGTGTTAGAAGCGTCTACCTCGACTACGAAGGGCAGAGATGGGTCCGGAATAGTCAGGATGGGTGCTGAGGTGAAGCGCTGTTTGAGCTGTAGGAATGCTTGTTTGGCTGCAGGTGTCCAGACGAATGCTTTTACCTTACCCCGGTCAGGTTGGTGAGTGGAACCGCCACCGCCCGAAATCCCGGATGAATCGTCTGTAAAATTGGCGAAGCCAAGGAAACGTTGCACCTGTTTGATGGAGGTGGGGCGTGGCCAGTCTCTGACAGCCTGGGTCTTGGTCGGATCCATTTGGATGCTGCCTGCATGTAAAATGAATCCCAGAAATGTGACCGTGGAAGCGTGGAACTCGCTTCTTCTCCAGTTTAACGAGAGTTGGTTTTTTAGGAGTAGCTGAAGGACATGTCGTACATGCTGTTCGTGTTCCTGGACGTTCCTGGAGAAAATGAGAATGTCGTCCAGGTACACAAACACAAAGTGGTTGAGTGCCTCCTCAACACGTCATTAATCAGTGCTTGGAATACTGATGGACTGTTGGAGAGCCCGAACGGCATGACGAGGTACTCGTAGTGCCCCCGTCGGCATGTTGAAGGCGGTTTTCCATTCGTCCCCTTCGCGAATGCGCACTAAATTGTATGCGCACCTGAGGTCCAGTTTGGAAAAGACAGTAGCGCCCTGGAGCATCTCGAATGCCGTGGACATGAGGGGCAGAGGGTACCTGTTCTTCACAGTGATGTTGTTGAGGCCTCGGTAGTCGATACAAGGCCGCAGGCCCCCATCCTTCTTCTCCACGAAGAAAACCCTGCTCCCGCCGGCGAGGTGGAAGGACGAATGTGCCTGGCGGCCAGTGCCTCCCGGATGTAGGTACTCATCGCCATAGTCTCAATTCTGGATAGTGAAAAATCTTACCCCTCGGGGACTGGTTCCCGGCAGTAGATCGATGGCACAGTCGTACGGACGGTGAGGTGGCAGCATGGAGGTGTGTTGCCTGCTGAACACCGCCTGGAGGTCACGGCACGCCGGCGGCACTCGGGCCCACTCCTGGATCTCCGGTTCCCGGCGTGAAACGGCAGTGGAAGGGTGAGGCAGTAGACAGGTGCCCTGACAAGCTAAACCCCAGCCCAGTATTTTCTCTGCTCCAGTCGATGTGGGGTTGTGCCTGCTTAGCCAGGGTAGCCCAGCACGAGGGGTAGCTGGGGAGATTGTGTGATAAAGAACTCCATCCGTTCGGTGTGGTTCTCCCCGATGGTGACTTGGATAGGAATAGTCCGCTGCGTGACGGCACCGGATCCCAGTGGTTTGCCGTCCAGGGCTGTGACGGACAGAGGGAGTCCAACGTCACCAGAGGGATTTGAAGTTGCCGGGCGAAATTACAATCAATGAAATCCCCGCCGCTCCGGAGTCAATGAGGGCTGGAGATGAGTGTTGCGAGCTGTTCCAGCGCAGGGAGATCGGTAGCACCAACCCCGTGAGGTGCTCAGAACCGGGAGTGACCGCTGCGCTTCTTACCACCCTCCCAGTGTGGTAGAAGCGTTGGCATTTCCCTGTAACTCCGGACAGGAACCTCGGTAATGCCCAAAATGACCACAGTACAAACAGCAGTTTTCCTTCTGGCGTCGTTCCCTTTCCGTGGTAGAGAGGCGGGTTCGAACCAACTGTATGGGTTCCTCACGTTTACTGGGAAGAGCTTGAGGTGGCCAATGGAAAGCTGACGGGAGTGATTCAGTTCAGAGCGAGAGTAATGTCCGAGGTCGAGGAATGGTGTTGTTACGGCGCTCGAGCCTGCGTTCCCGGTGTCGATTTTCTAGCTGTATAGATAACTCTATGAGCTCTTCCCATTGCTCGATATGCCCATGGATCACGAGTTCATCCTTCAGCCCCTCGCTGAGACCTTGCGAAACGCCGCTATCAATGCCTCGTTATTCCAGCGGCTCTCTGCGGCCAGGGTGCGGAACTCGATGGCGTAAGCTGCCACCGTCCGACCTCCCTGCTGGATCCGGAGCACCTGGTTAGCCGCTTCACGACCCCGGACCGGATGGTCGAACACCTTCCTCACTTCGGCACTGAATTGAGATAGCTGTCGCAGATGTGTCCCTGTTCCTCCCAGATAGCCGTCGCCCATTGCAGAGCGGTTCCGTTAAGAAGGGGAGATGATATACGCTATCCGGTAGCGATCGCTGGGGAATTGTGAAGGTTGAAGTTCAAATGCCAGTGAGCACTGAGTGAGGAAACCGCGACATCCCGTGGGGTTGCCGTCGTAGCGCTCCGGTGCCGGGAGCCGCGGTTCGCGAGACAAGCTGGCTTGAGTGTTGATCATGGGTTCCTGGTGAGGCTGAGAAACGGCGGTAGGGAGTGTAGTTTGAAGCAGCTTTGTGATAGTGTTGAATTGGCTTGCTGTTTGCTGGCTGAAAGTATTTAGTTGTTCCATCAGCAGAGCAATAGCCTGATCCTGCAGTCTGATGGAAACTTCCTGGTTCTGGATTTTCCTGCGCAGGAAGCTCTGGGTCGGCTCGGTTTCTGCTGGTTCCGTTGTTGGCTCGGACATTCTGTCAGGGATGTAGTAGGTGTGGAACCAAGTGCGAGAGAGAGAGAGACCCAGAATGCGTAGATGCGTTCAGAATATTTATTATCTAAACGCTGGCAGGAACGAAAGTAAAACCGTGTCGGGAAAACAGAGAACTAACAAAACAAAACAAAATAAACAACGAACCGGAACAAACCAAACTAGCTAATAAGAAACACCAAAACGTATTCCAGAAACACGGAATAAACAAAACACTTGAAATCTAGAAAACAAACAAGAACACGAATAAACAAAGTCACGAGAGGCAAGCACAACTAGGCAATAGCGGTTACGACAAAGTACGCAAGATAATGTCCAAGCAAGGAACAGAGAAATTCAGCTGTTTAAATGTCCTCCCGGTAAATGATCACAGCTGTCAGTAATGACTTTGATTAGCTAGGTGCATTCTTGCCGTGTCTTTTACTCCTCCTGATTGGCGCTTGGGGGAAATTTCGGATTGCCGGTTGAATCGTTACAGGAATCTTAGGCACATAAATAAAGTTAACTTAGGATGCAAAACGGATCGATTCCAGTACTTTTAGCTGATTTGATTTGAGCACAGTTCAAAAAGTTGCTTTTGGGGGAAGGGGGGAGGGGGTAGCAGGGTGGCAGGGGCAGCCATCATGCCAAGTTATGAGTGGATAGAAAAACAACCAAAATTAAATGTTCCAACAGGCCAGCGGCCATTTTATTCTCCCTTCTCGGGGCAGTCACAATAATGCAGGAAACCAGGGAATGACTGAATGTATAACAAAAAAAACACAATGCCAACTTCTTAATGTCCCAAAGCCAAGTCTCTCTCCAGGCATGGCCTACTGTGCTTTTATAAAAGGTCTAATGAAGGCAATGGGCAACACCTGAGCTGATTACTGATCAGCCTCAGGTGAGCATGCTGGTGTGTGAGGCCGTTGCTCTCCATGGTGCTGCTCCCTCCCAAAGCTGGAAGCCTGCAGGACCTCGGACAGCGGTGGCTTCACACAGCAGACAAAGAGCAGGAGCAGCCCTCTCTACCTTGATGAGACCTTTGAAACAACAGCTCAATGGTGAATGTTTTAATAAGTTTATTATTTCTGATCTCCCAGGCATTTCCAAGAACCCCAAGGGTTCAAACACTGCTATGCTCTTTGGTCCAGCCTCGCTGAAAATCAGCTCAATAAAGGATATTTTGCCTGAACATACTTAACAACCTCAACTACAACCTCAAAGGTGTCACGCTTTCACCTGCTTTCATAGGGGTGAGGTATTAACTCTCTCCCATGTGATAGCTAAGCCTCAGGTGCCTCAATTACTTTCTAATGTATTCAAGAATCCCACAGATCCCTGAATAGACTGCATTTTGAGTATAATATATTATGTATCACTATAAGTATTATTCTTGTAAATGATGTAAAGAGCTGGCCATCATTGGACCTGTGGTGCCATGTTACACTTAAAAGGGCTGGACCATTTCCCCTATATGTTGCATTTGATCAGCTGTTTATGACATACCCCATATTATATTTTAATACTGAGAGCAATGGTAGGATGTACATAACTGCACCTACAAACACACCAAGCGAACGCTGGTCCCAGGCATGTAGGTCACAATTACCACATATACTGTATCATAGGACTCTATAGCTTTACAACTGGAATTCACAGCATTCACAACTTTATAAGCACAGTACATAGACATGATAACCATGGTACACCATGTGATGACAGCTCAGCTTTCTGTGAAAATAATTTAGTACTATTTCCAAGATTGACACTGGAATGAAATATATTTTTGGAAAATATTCTGCAGTCACAATGTGTTCAGCATTTAAAACATACCCTTGAAAATAACCCTGAAAATAGTAATTAAAATAATTTTTAGTGACTACTGCAACATTGTGCACCCTTAATGATCTGGTAGTTGACGTGTGGAAGCCTACCTCAAGGAGAAAGAGAAATGATCATGAACGATGAAAGACTGAATTATTCATCGCACTTTGGAGCAAAACTGATAGGAGCCACCCCTTGATTTAAATTTCAGAGAAATATTCATGCATATTTTAATATGTTTCACTGAGCTGGTGATATTTATATTCTTCACTATATTTTATCTTTTTTACTTTTATACTTAGTGTAATAGTGGTTGTATGGGTCCGATGCTTGCTGTGGACATTGACCGCTTAATTATGGCTTCCTAAAATGTATTCAATAGATAATTCACAGTTCAGTTGAAATTGAAGACAGGTGTCTCCATAACAGTGAACACTGCATATGAGAAGTTCAATGGCAAGTGTACACTGAAGGGCTTGTGCTTAGCCAGGGTGCTGTCTGTAGCCAGAAATAAGTCAAATGACAAAAAAAGAACAAATCAATCTTCAGATAAAAAGGTTCTCTTCCTAAATCAACTTTGCCAACACACTCAAAAAAGAACTGAAATGAGTTCTCATCAAAATGTGTCGTTATTTTCTTTAAATGAAAAGGACAGGTAAAGAGGATCATAAAGGAAACCATACACAGTCCATTGCATAGTCACATTTATAATCACACAATGGTCCGGGAAATGTTGGTATACCAACATTTGAATATAAGGTTATATAAGGAATATAAGAATGAATATAAGGTTTGTTTGCAAATATAAAAGTCACAACTCCTTCATCTTTTGACTTGCACAGTATGTTAGTCTGTTTCAAGCACCCTGTTTTTCTTTCCTATCCACTTTTTCCTATTTATAATCACAATGAAAAAGTTAAAACCATATTCCATTTCCACAACTCCCAAACAAAGGCATTTTGTAGATATTGTGTGAACAGGGTGGCCTCATTTGGTAGGAAATTATTGAAGCAGTTAAAAAATCAAGTATATATAAAATTATATATAAAATCCAATCTAGCTATGAGCGGGCAAATCAATGTGGACTTATTTAACCAAAATGTGAGTATTTCATCAACATAGAGATCAGGAGGGTGAGGAGTTGGACTCTTTTACCCATGGACTGATTGACTGATCACACTTCTGAGCTAGTGCTCCTTCCTGTGATAGATGCCCCCTGACCCAGATTATGCAAGTTATTCTTGTACCTGTCAGATCCCCAATACCACGTCTCCCAAAGAAGTTCCCTCACTGCTCTGCCAACCTCTCATTGTAATGTGCCGAGGACTGAGCCATGTGGTACACTTGGCTCAACACATTCAGGAGAATCACGCACACATGCCACGAGACTCTGCATTGCCGTTTCAGTTTGCCAGCGATAAAAGCAAAAAGTAAACGAAAAATGGCATAAAGCAAGAACTTTGCTGCCAGTAAAAATGCTCCGTCAGATCTATCCGTTTTACAAATATACATTTGGCCAGGGATACCACTGATTAAACTGGAGTCAACAGGAGGGCTGTGTGTTTGATTCCCAATGACAGGGGTAACCAGTTCGCTCACTATCATCAATGCAAAGCCCATAATTAAGGGAGAGACCTTAATTAAGCCACCTTAATTAAAACAGAACACAAATGGTGCAGCAAGCCAGATGCCAAAGATAGCCATTTCAGGAGCCACTGCCATTCCCTCTGAGTCCTGCTTCCTCCAGCCAGATTACAGCTGACCTGAAGTCAGCAAACACTATAATAAAGCACATTTGTGATCCACACCCCTCTATTGATCCTCAACAATGCAATCTAGTGTTCATGATGGTGGTGTTGTGGCCAGGCAGAAGGCGAACTGATACAGGCACGCAGCACCTGCTTCTCACTGGTGCCAGCAGAGTTATTAGGCACACTTGAAATCCAACGAGAGGAGGATCAGCGAGCAAAAACAAGACACAGCCTTCAGTATGAACGTTACAAATGACACGTAAACACGTGCAATAAATCTAGACTCACATCCTCCCGAGTCTGTTAGTATCTCTCCATCTTCCTAATTGGGCTGAATCTGCTGCAGCCTTCACTGGAAAGGACAGAAGTAAGTGGGGAGACAGCATCTATGCACCTCCTGGCGCAGCAGGCTTACAGCTCCATTAGGGGCTCACAGCCCCACTGGAGGGTGCCCAGGTGATGGACTGTGCTGATCAAATGATGATTTCTGGGATCTATAAAGGTATATGAGCAAACTCCTTGGCCTGGATTCACTTGTCCTTCCGTTTTATTCACAAATAAATGCTTCCGAAAAGGAAGGGTTCGTTTTTTTCTTCGCAAACACAATTTTGTGAGTTCAAGTGATCACCAATAGCAATGGGAATAAATTGTGTTTGCATCGAAAAAAAAGGTAACCCTATTTATTTGTTTGTTTGCCAGTCAAAGTTAAGGAAAAAGTATTGATTTAACCCAGGTCTTTAACACACATCTATAAACGAATTACATATGTAAATATACTGAGTTAGTTCATCCCACTACATAGTGGCCATAACAACATGCTATGATCCTAGATTCTACCACCATTTATGTGAATGCTGCACTGAATGTGTGCATATAGAGGCTGTGTGTTGACAGGTGTGTTCATGTTGACGCTGGAGAAATAAAGAGCAGTCACTCTGTAAAGCATGTCAGGGGCCTTTGAGGCTAACCCCCGAAACCCAGATTGCTGGAGTGCAGATTTGCCAACATTAGAGGAGATAGAGAGGGGTCCTCCAGGGTCCCTGCGAGGGCGGCTTCCGCTGTCTCCCTGAGCCTTGAGTACAGAGACTCCAATTTGCATTCACAGCATTCAGCCCCCCACCGTCCTGTCGCCCCTCACTGCACCCAATTCAGCCACGTTCTGACTCAACACAGCCTCCGTTCCACAGATCCACTGACATGGGCTTATTTCGCTCCAGAAACCCCAGAGAAATTAAATACTTGACTTGTCAACCTCAGACGAACCAAGACCAAAAGAAAAATGTTTGCGGCTTCGTCTTGTTTTCCATTTATTTAATATAGGGGTTTTTTTCCAAAGGGAACGGTGCAGCTGGGAGAAACGAGGCGAGTGTGAGCAAGTTTTGCACAGCCAAAGATGTCTCCCTCTGTGATGGAGAGAGGGTATCCGGGGTCATCTGTTCTGTGCTGTGGAACTCGTTCGAAGCCAGAGGCACACTGTAATGACATCCCAGAGGACCAGAGGCCAGCTCAACTTGAAGCTCTCTTTCTCATCAAAGCACGATAAAAAAGATGGAAAAAATGCTGATTATGAGACAAAATGCTGCCCATGAACTGATGCTTCTGCCTGTAACACTAGCAGTTCATATTTTCAGTCAATGAGAACATTAATCACCCTGCTTTTTAATTCATTCTTTTTCTTTGTTTTTCCTATTTTTTTCCATGTTTTTCTCCCAATTGTACCCTCTATTAATCCATCTATCCCCCTAAAACAAGCCTGCCGCCTGCAGCTACACGACCAGCCACTACTCTGGGACCGGCAGAGACAGGAAAAGCAAACCACCTTTCAGCAATATGTTTCACAGAGACTGAACAAGCACTGTTCCTAAGCAATGCTCTCTATGTTTTCTTACATTTGTTTGTGTAACTTGGCCTTACTACTACATAAATACTTATGGAATCTGTCCACAAAAACTGGTTTGTTCACAGCATTTTTATGTCATTCATAATTTGTCATTCTTAAAATTAAAACGGTTAGTTGATTTTGAATATGATTACAAAATGTGTTTACTTGATACTTGTGTCAGTTTCATTTTGTTTGCTTCTACTTTGAAGATAGCAAAGAGCAATCTCGCTAGCTGAAGATTGCAGCTAACTGGGTAGCTTGTTAGCTAGGTTAGCTTATATGAGGGGTGATTGTGCTGGTGGTGGTAGCCACTAGCTAGGTAGTGCAGTTGTGCATTAACATTTATTTTTTTGCATTTAACATTAGCCTGCAAGCGGAATTAATAGTGTTAGTTAATGACCTTGTTAGTTCCTTCCTGTGACCCCTGACTCCAAACTAATTAAGAGAGAAAGTAAAGTGTACACCAAGTGTGGCACAACAACACACCTACAGGTAACTGCCAAAATAAAGGCAACACCCGGAGGGGACACTCAAACTGCCCTGGCCCAGGCTAGGAGAGTCCCTACTGGGAAGGGTGGGGTGTAAATCCGTTGGAAAGGGGAGGGCTGGTTCGCTGGTACTAACCATGGCACCTGATGGACACTCGTGGTACTGCCCCCATTTAAATGATCAATTACTCAAGTGTTGCCTTTATTTTGGCAGTTACCTTTAGTTCCTGGTTGCCGCTGGTATGATGTTCTCTCTCTCTCCCTTGCAGGTGCGCACCCAGTTTCAGTCGGTTCCGGCCTGCAGGAAGTTGTCGGCAAGTGGGCAAACATAAACCTTGACTTTCCTACTCTTATTTTGAAAATCCAAATTGAGTCAATTATTTCCTGTATAGTATCTGGGCTGTGCTTCTTTATCACCTTCCAGAATGAGGCACTCTTTGCGCCTACCCAACTGTTTCATACAATTTCTCAAAAAAAAACGACATGTTAGACATCTCTGCTATAGACATACAATAAGATGTATAAATATGATCACCAGGCTATATTGGGTGTAAAATGTGTTTATTGCTGTGATATGATCAAATCAAAAAAGAAATCAAAAGAAGAAATCAAATGAACAATCACCTAATAATGGCTCATGTATGGTTTGCTATCCGGGGAAGTGATACAAAGGATGAAGCTAATTGTGTCTTGAGCTGTCACAGTTACTGTCAACTGGTCACAGCTAGCTAACAACATCCTGCAGATTCACACCAGCGATGTCAAGGTTGGGGTTGTGGGGTTCAGCCTGTACTCATGCCAAGCGCCATTGCAGACTGACCTTCTTGGGGGCCGTTACTAAAAGCGGCCCTCGGTTCTTTTTATTTATTTTATTTCTCCTTTATTTAACCAGGTGAGTCCTTGAGATTTGCATCTCTTTTTCTTCAGACTCCACTACCACTGAACACTGTCCATCTAGTCAATCTGTTTACTTGTTAAAAAAAAACTAAAAAAAACACCCACTAACCTTTTCTTTCCCAATGTTACAGGTATGATACGCAGATGCCTGCAATGATGTCTTTTGCCGTTTTACTGCACTGATCTTGTACGCTAACTTTGATTGTTCTCACCTTGTATTAATGCACATCTTGTAAGTCGCTCTGGATAAGAGCGTCTGCTAAATGCTTAAAATGTAAAATGTAATGTACAAGGGAGCCCTGGCCAAGAAGGCAGCAACATAAGTTTCCGCAATACAATACAACAACAATACAAGAAATACAATACATAGAATAACAATATACAAAAATACAATCTCAATTAAAACAGCTACAGACTTCAGTTTTTAAAGACTGTAACAAACTTTTAAAACCCACTAGAGGAATGAAGTCAGCCATATTTGCCTTTTTCTAAACGTACGGCACATGAGCCTGCAGTTCAAATGCATGTTTGTGCAAAACTGTGATGTGGGAATGACGCACGTTCACTTTAAACCCTTGTCACATGCACGCGCATTCTCTATTTTCAATGTTGCTGCGATTACTGAACCGTTTGTGCAACAAAAAAAAAGCACTTTAATCACATCGCCTGCTTCCATCATTAATCAAGGGGACAAGAGTCTATATCACAAAAAGAGATTGATCTTTCATAGTCATTACTTAATCATAAAATCTAATTTATGTCATCTTTCTGGATTATTTGAAGAATTATCTAATGGTAAGCCAAAAAGCCGCCCTGCCAAAATGATGTTCCCTTTAACAAGGTCCTGCGTGATGTTAATCATAACCTTCTCGCTGATTTAGATTAAGCGAGTGCATTTATTGCTATTAACTTCTGAGGTCAAGGAATCCATCATAAATGTGTCCATTAGATCAAGTTACAAAGAAGATTAAAACAAACCATGGTTCCTTAGTGACCACAAGGTGCAATTTCTTAAAGATCTTGCTTTAGTCTGAAAGATGTTGCATGCAGACAACAAACAACACACTTTCCCCGGTTTTATTGTTCTCCCCAATTTTGGAATCATCGTTTGTGCCTCCAGAGTTCCTGCTATGCACCCCACCAGAAGCACTGCAGCTGGAGCACGGGCACTAATTCAATGCACTCGTCTGCCCGGCACTGATTATTTTACACCCTTCAATCCACATAATCTCAGAGAGAGAGAGAGAGAGAGAGAGAAGAGAGAGAGAGACAAAGAGAACGAGAGAGAGAGAGAGAGACAAAGAGAACGGGAGGGAGAGAGAGAGAAAGAGAGAGAGAGAGAGAGACAAAGAGAAAGAGAAAGAGAGAGAAAGAGAAAGAGTAAGAGAACGAGAGAGAGAGAGAGAGAGAGAGAGAGAGAAAGAGAAAGAGAAAGAGAAAGAGAGAGAGAGAGAGAGAGAGAGAGAGAGAGAGAGAGAGCATATCTCATTCACAACAACCAGTAGCCTGTGGGCACCTGTGAGCACCTGGCTTATCGTTGGCAGGAAGTAATGTTTGCGGTAACCTGAGGTACCCTCACCGATTCTAACCGACCCAGTGCTTAGCGGGATGAGCCAGTTGTGTCCATCTCCTGCAGCGTCCTGGGACGGGGCAGTCTTAAAATGTATTTTTACTTGAATCAATGTGTTTAGGAAACCCAAGTGTGCTAGACATCAGTGAATAGCAGAATCTGGTATTGCTGAAATATATTTATTTCATAAAAGTGTGTTTATGGAACAAGAGCAAGAGAGTTCATTGATTTGTTGAAAATTATATTTGTATAAATTACTTTCAGACATAAAACCACGCTTTTATAGCATCCGTATCATTTAAGTATCATTCAATTCAAGGGGGATATATTTTGTACACATACGTGATCGTTTTTTTGGTTTTAGTTAAAATCCTTACAGCATCATTCTAGACTAAATGGAGCAAGGGCAAAATACAGTTATAATTGTTTTGGCAAAATACAGATATAACTGCTAGGCAGCAGCCCTGACTAAAAACTCCAGCAGAACTTTTCTATCAAATATGGTTCCCTGTCTAGCTGTTTCAGAATGCACTTGCTTTTCTCTCTGCATACAAAATGCACTCAACTCAGACTGCTGTAGCCTACACTCACAAACTACCTGTTTTGTCCAATCGCAGCTCCCTGCAAATTACGTGTGAGAAGCAAACACTTGCCCTAGTTGATGGTATTGCAGTGACTGTTTGAGGAGCAAGTTAAAACGAATGGACAAACATCACGCAATAGAGTAACATTCTACAAAGGGTAGTATGAGATCTAACTCAACAAGATGATTGCACTTATTGGTAGAGAAATTCTAAAGGCAATTTTTAAGTCAGGCATGTTGCAGATGAGGTACTTTTAGACTGACAGCACTGGAAGACCATTCAATCTCCCCTGACCCGTTGTGTTGTGGAAAATGGATTTGATCCACTTCAGTGTGTTAAAGAACCTTGTTGTATCTGGGGACGTCATCGTGATCCTTGTCAGTTTGTAGGCTTCTGAAAAGGCATCTCAGAGCTTGTTTTCCTCCAGTACTTTGAGCAGTGATGAAGCAGTTCTCACATTTAAGGCTGTTGATGTAGGGTAACACTTCACTGCTGTGTCTAGCTGTCCTTCAACTTTGGAAATGAAGGCTCTCTCTTTCCTCCCACAGCTGAACGGAAGCAGACCGTGTCATCGAATGACAGTCCTCCTTTTAGACTTGTTAAAGGTCTGGGAAGGGTTTGCAATGAGCATGCAACTATTGGTGCATCAGAACTCCAGTCCGGTCCAGTGATTACAACGTTCGACACTGGCCATGGAGACCGGGGTTCGATTCCCTGTCTCGCCTGAGTTGGCTCTGGTTGGGAGTGCCCCCAGGGGTGGCAATTGACTGTCCACCCCAGGGAGGGGAGAGGGAAGCCGACACACACAGTTCGCTGCGCATAGGAGTGGTTCTGGGGTACCGGAATTACAGTCGATGGCACGATGAGTGAACTATAAGGGTAGGGGGATTGAACTAAGCACACGGGTAATTGGCTACCAAATTGGGAGAAAAACGGGGAAAAATAAAAAGTATTATTTTTTAAAAAGTAAAAAATTGTGCGAAGTTTTGACAGTCTGTGTTGCAGTGAGTTTCCACAAAAACAGCAATTATACTGCTGAATAATTCGCCCAGAACCCCTGCTCTTTTCATAAACTAAGAAAAATACAGAGAGAAGACACATTCGCAAAAAAAAAAAACTGTTTCAATTCTATCCTCCACTGAACGCTCTAGAGACCAGATGAAACCTCTTGATCTGAACCCCAATATGCCAATTTTTAAAAAGTATACTTTTTAATCACTATCAGATATTACACTTGGGCCAGTCTGTGGATGGAAACACATCGACAGTAACACAGATATGTTCATTGTTGTGCACATTCCCTGTCAACTAAACATTATAAATTAGTGCTCCTGGGGACTCACTGTGTATGCTGTTTTTAGTTACAGCCAGTCTCTTGATCAACTAAGGTTGTTAAAAGCATGTATTTATGCAAGCGTGTATCCTACCAAAATTATTTTATCACAATGTAGATTTGTCTTGTTGCCATTTGCTCATTGAACTCTTCATTATCCACAAATGGTTTCGTTTCAGTGACCAGGTGTCCACAATTTCACCAGTTAGGCCCCCACTGATTTCAAATGCCAGTCTATAACTGAATCAATTAAAATATATAACCTACAGTATTTCTAAAGGGAGGGGGGAGGGAAGCCGACACAGTTCGCTGGGCACAGGAGTGGTTCTGGGGTGCCGGAATTACAGTCGACAGCACGACGAGTACTGTCTCGGAGGAGGCAGTGCTTCGCCATTGTCACTGCCGGTCACAGGGCTACGGGAGCGAACTAGGAGGGAGGGGATTGAACTAAGACTAGTGGGAGTAATTGGCTACTCACACACAGGCATGCTCACCTGAGGCTGATCAGTAACGGGCCCAGGTGTTGCCCATTGCCTTCATTCGGCCTTCTATAAAAGCACAGCCTGCCATGCCTTGATGGAGACTTGGTTTTGGGACATGGAGGAGGTGGTGCAGTTTTTTTGTTATACCCTCTGTCGTATAGTTTTAAGTTTGACGTTGTTTTTGAGTTTTCCTGCTTTCCTCCCCCCCGGACAAGGAAGAATAAAACAGTCCCTGGCCTGTTGGAACATTTCTTTGTTTTTTCTACCCACTCACCACCTTGGACAGTGGCCACCCCACTACAGATCTGGGTTGGAAGTTTTCACAAACAACATGTGAACCGAAAAAAAGATAAATTGCTGTACCATTTCTCTGTGTGATTTTGCAATGAAAGGGAAGAGCATCAATGTGTTTGGAGTTGGTTGGACATACCTTCTTTTTAAGTGAGGGCTTTATTACATTTAGGATGAAGGGTCCAGGCACATAATCTTAGGAAAGCGATGCTCTGGCTACAATTGAAATGCTTTTGTGTGAAAAAAACATTTATAAGTCATAATTATGTTGGCTAGCTCAGTGCTGTCTATCAAACTAAAAAGCAATTTTAAAGATAATATTGGTTCAACTGAATTTGTGGTATTGTGAAGACTGTGTTGTTTTTAAGGGCATAACCAATAATCTGTACAGGTGAGCTTGAGGAGACATTGTTCAGGAGTGGCTGCAGGAAAAGGTGGAAAGAGGGATGAGAAAGGGTTGAAATTGGGGTGGAGAGAGCGTTGGAACAGTATTCTCAAATGAGATCCATTTGGGGCGAATCTGAATCTGGGTCAGGCTTAATCCTTCTGACACACTGCTGCTGCTGCTGCTGTACTCCAGCACTGTAACTCTGCTTTGTGTCATGTTGAATGACTGTCACAAAGCAACAATGAAAAAAGCAAAGCCCAGTCCCCTCTGTTCTACTCGCCTACATTATGATGTGGCTATCTGTGCTGGCTGCGTGTGCTGAGACTGGCTGCCTCACACCATGGGGTTGCGGGAGATTTATGTGTGTGTACCTGCTGGTAATAGGCCAAGATGCAGAGGCTGAGAGCCACATGAGTCTCACCTCCCAGCGGAGGGAGAACGTGAGAATGAGTCTCACCTCCCACCTGAGGGAGAACGTGGGGGCAAACAGGAGAGAGAGAGTGAATATGTGTGTGTGTGTGAGAGAGAGAGAGAGAGAGAGAGAGAGAGAGAGAGAGAGAGAGAATGAGTGTGTTGTGTGTGTGTGTGAGAGAAGGAGTGTGTGTGTGTGTGTGTGTGTGTGTGTGTAAGAGAGAGAGAGAAATAGAGAGAGAAAGTGAGAGAAAATGTGTGTGTGTGTGTGTGTGTGTGTGTGTGTGTGTGTGTGAGAGAGAGAGAGAGAATGTCTATGTGTAAGAGACAGAGCGAGTGAGAGAATGAGTATGTGTGTGTGAGTGAGAGAATGAGTATGTGTGTGTGTGTGTGTGTGTTTGTGTGTGTGTGTGTTCAGCATGTTCTGCAATTATGTATTCAGAAAGTGCCAGAAGGCAAGGGTCCACCTTTTCAGCAGAGTGCATAACATCTAATAGAAAGTAAGTATGTAGGTGAGCCTGAGCCTGTAGCCTGTGGCTTGCATTAGGAGGCAAGATTATAAACTCACCCACACAAGTTATTATACACTTTATTCTGGACAGCCACAATACGGTCTTTAGTCAGGCAGTGCTGCCTGGCAGTAATGCAGTGTGACTGGGACTGGCGGGCCTGCCTTTGGTGCCTGTATGATGATGGAGGAGGACATAGGAAGTTGGATTGAGGTCTACAGTGCAGCTCTATAGAATTCAACATTGAAAGAGGCAAAGCCAAAATTGGATACGTGAATTATTGGCTGTTAAAAAAAATGATGACTACAATATAATATTAATATTATTAAAATAATAATAATATGTTGCAGGCCTACATTATCCGACATTCATGGAGAATCACCATTAAATATTTAGGTCGGCAACAGAAACGTACTGCAGTTGTAGGAATTAAGACAGTGGTTAGGGAACTAGTCTAGTAACCAGATGATTGCGTGTTCAAATCCTTTCCAGGCCATAAACATTGCACCCATCAGCATTCATTCTGAATGTCTTCAGTAAATATCCAATTATATAAAAATGTGTAAAAGGCTAATGTGTACAATTTCAACAACATAACTCCCCTTGGATGGGGTTGTATAAGCATATAATAAATACATCTAGAGAAGGATTTAGGGGGGTTTAAGAATGGTACGTTACCGGAAGGGTAAATAAAAGTCAACGTGATCAAGATGCGTTCTGTGACAAACAGGAAATGTCACGATGTGAATGAACGCAGGCCTCTGACAGAAGGAAGAGAAAATGACATCATAAATGCGCGATGTGCCTGGGAGAGGATAGCATGACAGAATGATCATCTAAAGCACTTCTTTTATCTTTATTTAATAGGACGTATATTTAATATGTCCAGTATTTAATGTGGTGATTTCAGGGTGTGCTGGAGTTTCCAGATCACAGCGCATGCAAAGATGAAAGCATCCGGGACTTTTTTACAACCACTATAAAAAACAATATATTGTTACAGCAAAGTAAAGCAATGTGATTGTCCAGATCCATCAACCCACGCACAGCAGCATGGCTACACTGTGACACGCTGTTGTGTGCCCCGAGTTCTTATTTGAATATAATATATAATATAACTTCACTTCACACTTCACTACTACAAACTGGAGCTATTATGAATTTTGACAGGTAAAATAAATCGAATAACATGATGTATTGTTCTTCCATTGGGAACAATACAGTAATGCCTGATTCATAAATGAGCAATGTAAAGTATTTTTTAATTGCACAGTTTCTGGTTGCTGAAAGATTTTGCTTTGCTTTGCTTTGCTTTGATTTCCTTTGCTTTGCTTTAAAAGATAGGCAGTTTTCTCTTCTCACACTTGTGTGACTTCATTCGTGTTTTTGAACTTTTTATTCTGTTGAATATTTGAACAGAACAGAGATTATAAAATATGGATGATGAAAAAAAAACTAATTTGAACAATTTTGGAGGTGAAATACACACACAAACTTTTCTACAATGAGGTATTTCTTCTACAGTTTGGCCTTTTGAGTCCTCCTTGTTCCCCGGCAAGGAGATGGATGGTAGCCCCTGTAGTAAAGACGCTGAACTTTATGAAACAAAAGCGGTGGTTAAGTCCCCCCTCAAGTAAATAAGTGTGTCACAACGGGACAAACTGAAATCATTGATGGAATGGAGAAAATCAGCAGCCCATCAATTTAAGTCAGCCACAAGTACACAGAGATAAAAGGTCAGAGGTCACCAGTGGAGTGGTGGGCACAGAAGTTGTAACTATAAGGCTGAAATGAGTGAGAAGACTGTGGACAAGAACAGATTTTCTATAGGAAACTATAGAAAGCTCACGAGCACTGTTTCCATATGTATAATAATGATTTTGTTCTTGCTAAAAAATAAAATCTCCTTAAAATATCAATGTTACTGAAAGCATCCGAAATGAACAGTAATTTAGTTACAGGTAACTGTAAAAACTGTACAAAATAACCAACATAAAGTGTCTTAATAGGGAGTTTGGCCACCATGAGCTGCCTCAGCTTCAATCTTGGCATAGACTTTATAAGTGTCTCTATTGGAGGGATGTAACACCATTAGTAGACCACTGCCTGTGTTCTTTGCACCACTTTACTTGTGAACGTGCATTTTTTGTTGTAATAAGGGGTTTATACACTGCAACCTGACCATAATATCCCTCTCTGTGAAGTTTGCGATGGACTGTTTTTGATTAAACTGCCTGCTCACACCCTAGATTGATATTTGCAGTCAACCAATTCAGAGTTGCTCATCTGTTTTGCCTTGCATGTCTAACCAATGCATGGACATCACGGTCAAGGAGAATGCACTTTCAACCACAGCTGCCCCTAGTTGATGATGTCTTTCCCTCAGACTTCCATGCCAACATCACCTTAACCACCGTTCCTCATGAAACATCAGCAAGTCTTCGTCAATGAAGCTCCTGCCAAACGTGCCCCAAAAATCGCCTCTCTCTCAAAGTCACTAAGATCTCTTCTTCTAGCCATGGCAGCCAAAATTATGGGAAACTGGGCCTGCCCAGCATTTTTATACATGACCCAAAGGATGATGGGAGGTTAAATTGTTAATTAACTCGTAACTTTAGAACAAACACAAGAAGCTTCATTGCCTATTCTGCAATGTGTATCGTCTTTTTCAGCACAACAGCTGTTGTTCCTCTTTGTTTTCATCAGCTGTCATCACACCTACACCATCTTACAGACATGCAGAGACCTTTTCCACATGAAAAAATCAAGCAAAACAAAAAACACAACACAAACGTTGTCTGTATGCAAATTCACATTGGAGCCGGCGATCAACCGTGTAGCTTCAGGCGAAAATACAGAGTGATTTTTAGCTTCAATTTTCAAACTGACTGGAGCTAGAGAACTGCTGAAGCTGTGCCAAGCCAGGAACGTGGCGATGTCAATTTTGATTGGTTGTTGCATAACGCACGTGTAATGCATGGTTCAGCAGCAGTTCAGCCTCATGGTATATTTTGGGGTGTGCCCAGGGCCTCAGATTTCCTAAATCTGTCCTTGATTATTAGCGTAGTTTACAGCTATCATTTGACATTTACATTTAGTTGGACCTTGAAACAAATTGTCAGTTTTCTCGGAAATGATACGTATCTGAAAATGAACCCCAATGAAAGTTTTTCGTCAGATGTTGCAAACATGCATGCCAAGTTAATCCTTCCAATAATAATCCTTCCAACATTTGCCTTGGTTTTTATTTCCCCTATATGCCAAACGTAAGTACCTATTAACTGACAGTATCACGGCATTCTTGTCACTGTCAAATGTGGAAAAGATCATAAGTGGCCCAGTACATTTTTAAAAAGAATACCAGGAAAAGCAAACGTTCTACGCAGTGAAATGTAGCTCTGTCACGTGTGGCTCAAGTTTCTGAAGAGAAAGAATAATCTGTATGATTTGAAAATAGAGAAGGAAAATTGCGGTGCACTGCTGAAGTCTTCTCTGCACTAATTGGAGAAGGAAAAACACAAAGAAAGCCCATCAGGCTTGTCGGGGTATGGGACAGGTGAAATTAGCTGGAGACGGGCGGAGGAGAGATGAGACAAATCCAGCCCTTTGATATTTGTCAGGCTGGTGTTCGGCTGTTAACATCAAATGCATTAAATTGGTGAGCTCCCACTCAAGCTCTCTGAAGGTGCTCCCACGTGCTATACGAATGAAAATCCGTCCGCAGTTATCACAATAGATTAGACAGACTGTGGCGTCTCCACTGATTGGGGCCAAACTGAAAGTGAACTAACCATGGAAACTAATTAGTTGCATAATTCTAGTTTGGCACCAATATGTGGATATGTCATAATCTGTCTTAACCTACTGTATTTCAGTAACCCTGGCTATCAAATCCATGTCTATATTACTATCCGTCTTCAGCTCACGCCATCGCGTACAGAACAATACATAGTGACACAAAGCTATGAGATCTTAGCTGTGTGACTCTGTGCCACCCCCTTCTCACTGATAACTTCACTTTGGTATAAGAAAATAACATGCTGCCTACCTGTGGACAAACAAGGTACTGCCATTGAGTTTAAAAAGAACCGAAGTGCATAAAGTTATGCGCCAAGGGCAATCAATTCAAGGAATAGTTTTATAGCTCAGCTCATGTTTCCTATCTTAATGTTTGCGATGGTCTCTATGTTTCAGTGCTCAAATTTTAAAATGGTACAAGATTATAGTCTTCCCTTTCCAGCAACCAAGGAACATTGCTGTCTTGTTGTCTTACTTTATCTTTTTTAACTTGAGTTAAACAAAAATATGGAGTACAAACTTGTGTACAAAACAAACTCCTATGGAGGGAATTCACTACTACTTTCATCAATGTTACCAAACACAGCATAGCATACATTATGCTATTCTAATAAAATCCACGCATGTAACTGGAAATGTAACAGTCGAATATAGTGGTCATTGGCGCACTCGGTTCTTGGCAAAGAAGCGTAGCATCAAAGACTATATGGAGTCCAAGGGAAAACATCAGTAATATTGTGTGTGCTCATATAATGAGGTCACTTTTTTATCATTTGTTAATTTTGACACTTTTGAAATGCGCATCCCACCTCTGGGAGCTTGTAAAAGGTGACTTGAGCTGAGATTCATAGCGCACATTTTTGTATGTGCCACAGCCTCTCTCTATATCCGCTGCACATTCACGTTACGTTTATGCATGGCTAACTCTTTGAGCGATAGATCTTAGGAATGACATCATTACTCATGAAACAACCTAATTTCCACTGAAGCGAATGATTAATGGGCGCTGCCAATGTTGTTTTCTTCAAGATCCCATGCATGTTAACAGGAGGCTGGCTAGTGATGTAAACCTGCATCCATGATGGAGGTGGGTTTCAGTGCTCTCCGGGGGAGGGAATATCACTATACCGTCCATACCTCACATTTTATTTGCCGAGATGAAGCAGGCAATCAAACAGCAGCTTATCGTAAATCTCAGGGGTGGGGGACGTAGACCGGTCGTAGAGAAAATAAAAAAACTTGAATTATCAACGAAAATAATCTGGACTGCTGACAAGATTTGGGCTAACCATTATATGAAGGTAAGTGGATGCTGCATTTGGTCAAATTATTCCAACCTCAACCTTCCAACCTCAACTCTGTGCGACAACAAACAAAATAATTTTTTTCCTCATATGTCATACATTTTTGTCCTGAAATATACAAAATGGACCTACAAACCCACACAAACTGCATGCATACATACATATATACATATATATATATACAGGTAGTGACAAAAGGTGGAAACACTAGGGCAGTGGTGGGCCGTCAGGGCCTGCAAGGCCTTCTCTGCTGGCCTAAAAAATATCTGAATCACAGACTGATGTTAATTATATTTTTTCCATGAATACTTATTAAATAATTCCAAATGGTCTGTCCACTTCCTTTCATAGCTTTTCTGGTTGCGCTGCTTCCAGACGTGTATTTTCATATTAAAGCATTTAACCAATCACATTTCAGCCATCATTTGTTGCCAGGGTCAAAGAAATCTGCCTGGAGGCCTTCACATTCAGTTCTGCAGGCCCTGTAACATAAAATAAGTGTTGATCAAACTGTTGCTTCAACCAATCAGATTTTGAGTTGGGGACACGAAGGCCTTCTAGAAGGCCTAGGTAACGTCAGCGTATTCACACCCTTTGATTGGATAGTCAGAGAGTGTCTGACTATGATGTAATGTGATTGGTTAAATGCTTTAATATGAAAATACACGTCTGGAAGCAGCGCAATCAGGGAAAAGCTATGAAAGGAAGGGGACAGACCATTTGGAATTATTTAATAAGTATTCATGGACAAAATATAATTAACATCAGTCTGTGATTCAGACATTTGAGCGGACATTTTCAGCCCTAAAGCGAATTAAAACTTATGCCAGAAATACGACAGGGCAGGCTCGACTTTCAGCATTAGCTTCGATGGCGATAGAAAAGGACTTCTTGATGGAACTGAAACACACGGATAATCTGTACGACAGAGTAATTGAACTCTTTTTGAGGAAAGAAAGGGGATGGATTTTGTGTACAAATAATAAGGATTTTTGGTGAGTAAAATGTTGCTATTTTCCTAAATAATATTGCAATTTTATGAGGTTATTATTGATGATTTTTTATGTGTGTCGCAGCTGTAGCACCCCAGGTTTGTTTCTTCAGTAAAGGCATTTATTCTGGATACACAAATTATCTATCTTCGATGCAACGGCAACGGGTGTCTGTTCGGTTTGTTTTTGCACTTTGTTTATTTATCTTTCTTCAGTCATGTTTCATTCTCGTTCTGTTCCACGTCTGTCATTGTTCCTGTTCGAGTTCCTCTCCTTGTCTTGTCATGCACTTCGGTAAATTCTATGTTTCGTTTTTTTAGGGAGGAGGAGGAACGCATAAAGAAATCTGCGTGCGAATAAAGCGGAACGTGAGAAGCGTACAGAGATAGGACGAGAGAGAATAACAGCGATAGTTAGAAGCGTGAGATAATTAGTGATTAGTAGTGTTAGTAACTTAATCTAAATCCCTAATGTTAGTAGATTAGTTGGTTAGTACTATGTACATCTAACTAATATATACAAAGTGTAATTAGAAAGTAAGAAGGAAGTAAAACGAGATTAGAAACGAAGACGGAAAAACCGAAACATAGAATTTCCCGAAGTGCATGACAGAACGAGAATGAAACATGACTGAAGAAAGATAAATAAACAAAGTGCAAAAACAAACCGAACAGACACTCAAAACATAACAATAAGATGGCTTTTATAGCCATAAAATTGTTATTGAGGGGTGGATTGATTCAGACGGAGCACTACTGAAGGCCTAGGTGTGAAATGCACGGCCCGCCACTGCACTAGGGTAAATGAGGGATACAAAGTACATTGAAAGCAGGTGCTTCCACACAGGTGTTGTTCCTGAGTTAATTAAGCAATGAACATCCCAGCATGCTCAGAGTCATGAACACAAATGCTGGGCTCTAATTATGGCTAGCATGGCTAGAAGATGAGACCTCAGTGACTTTGAAAAGAAGGGTGATTTTTGAGTCACGTTTGGCAGGAGATTCAGTGACAAAGACTGCTCAACTTGCAGGTGTTTCATAAGGAACAGTGTCTAAGGCGATGCTGGCATGGAACAGCATGAGAGAAAGACATCATCAATATATAATATATGCCATTTAGCAGACGCTTTTATCCAAAGCAACTTACAGTAGTGAATGCATACTTTTTTTTTTTTATATGTGGTGCCAGTGGGGATTGAACCCACAACCTAAGCGTTGCCAATGCCATGCTCTACCTACCGAGCCACACAGAACCACAAATCAACAAAGGGCACCTGTGGTCAGAAGCACATACTCCTGGATTGTGATATCTGTGTATTGGTTTGAGGTACAAGGCTAAATGGATGTGCAACTCTAAATCATTCGACTGCAAATTTCAATCTAGGGCATGAGCAGGCAGTTTCATAATGAAAGGTCCGTCAAAAACTCTACAGAGCAGGAGAGCTTGGTCATATCATATTAGTGTTTACACCTTTTTGCCCACTACCCACATATACATATAAAATGTTACCTAAACTATACATTGGTATATTGTTTATTTAGGGCTAAAACATGCACACAGCAAATTTCAAAAATGTTAACCCACTGACTCATAATCGGTGAGGTAAACAATAGAACTACAGACACCTGGCCTCCTCCTGCAAAACAAAGGGCTGGTGCTTCATCTTAGTGACGCATTGACGGGGAGCTTAGCCAAAAATGTCACACCTACAGAGAAAACAGACAAATTCCTTCATGTTTCCAAAGTATTGTTCATCAACTTCAAACAACTTGGGAGAGAAATGAATTTAACCTCACATCCTTCCCATATCTCAGCAAGAGAGCCATGCAACATTCCAGCTTCCCTGTCAATTGCTTGTGTTATGTATCTCTCCTTCGATTCTGAAAGCAATGACTTCATCAATCATTTTTTGCAAATAAATTGTATTTCTCTGGGCAAAAAGCTATTTTTCAATCCACAGCAGCCTTTTTCAAAGGGTCCCTTTTTCAATTAAGTCACAAAGAGCAATACGTTTATGAATTGAGGAACACAAAACTTACAGCAGAAGTCTGGTTTTAAAATCCATTTCCCATAAGCTCCCAAGTGGCACATCCAGCTCAGATGTTGATGGAATCCTGTTGCTGGGAGTCTTACAGGGCCAGGCATACTGGCTCATACCATTACCCAGGTAGGGAGGGTTTCCATGGCAGGGACCCCCCCCCTACCACAATACCAACTCGTTTGGACAGGGGGGCACCTGTGTATCACCTGCATCAGCCTCCCCCTCTGGCACAGTGTCTCAGGTGGTGGATTGCAGAGGAGAAAAGATGCAGTATGTATACAGTGTATTCACCCACTTTCACTGATGTCCTCTTAGTTCAGTGAAAGAAAAAGCAGAGAACAAATGTCCTTCTGTGCATGGCATGCCAGAGCGCACCCATCTTTCTTAAGACTCACAAGACCTTGGACTTCAATCAGTATTTTGGGCAGTCTTTACAACCAGATGGTGTGTGAGTGGCAAACATTAACTTCTAGCTTACTATAGCAGGTGTTTGGACACACCCTTTTAAATCCGATAACAGGTCTTAAGCAATGAATCTATCCAGTAAATCAAATGCAGACCTTTTCCATACATTTACAGAGTTGGTACTGTACATTACTGACATACTTAACCACAATACAAATGCACAGCTGGAAGGTGAAATTTTAATCAATTCTTCTTGCCAAATTTGCTCAAATTTCCCTTTAGCGGGAATTCTACCCCACTATGTCTCTCACTCTCTCTACTATGCCGGTCTCCCCACTCCCCTTCATATCTCTCTCTCCCTCTAACAAGTAAGGATAATTCCATTCCCCTGGGGCCAGCAGTTTGTTATGGATCAGCTTCAAATCCATTACCCCACATGCAAAACTGATGAATAATAATCAAACCTCTTTGAAGAATATTTACTCTTCAAAGCCTCTATCTTCAAAAATGTCACCTTCAGAAGGGACGGGCGGGAGACTGATGGGGCCGGGGGGGAAAAGGGGATAACTTGAGCCTCTGTCTTATTACGAGGCCTTGTCACACCTATGACACTGTGCAGCCATCTATTTTCAGAGTCCAAAACATGAACGCGAAATGACAATTTCCCTACGACAAAGAATAGATGAAAGTTGGAAACGCGGGCGCCGAAAGGTCTGGATAAAATGGAAAAGCAAGCGGACTCTGAAACCAGTCCCCTTATCCTCTCAAAACATTGTGTGAGTAAACAGGGTTTAAACTGCAGAAATGAAAAGCAGCACGCCATCGCTTGTCAAGTTAATATTTTCTGCAAACAGACAGATTGTTCTCTTTATACGGAGTGGGGAATCTTGGCAAAAAACTATTTCCTGGGCTTGAAACAGAAAGAAGAGCCGCTGGAATGGTTTTGCTTTAATGAAACCTGCTGAGAAGAAATGATTACAAAGGTATCTCTAAGCACAGAGTGAGTGACTTTAATTCCTATTTGAATAGCTACAATAGCAAGATGTGACATAGGAGTGCTTCTCAGTGATTTGAATCCTTGTGGTGGGATGTGATGTAATTAACTGAATCCCTGTCCAAGTCGCTACAATGGTGGGAGTGATGCAGGGATTCTCATTCCTCTTGAAGTAGCAGCAATAGTGGAATCTGACGCAGAGTATAGTTTTAGTTCATGTTAGTAAAGTCTCTCATATTGAGGGTGGGTTCCTTGTCCACTGGACGGACCGCTGCCAGGTGTGTGGAATCACACACACACTCTCGTGTGGACTGAGGCATTCTGAAGACGAACAGCACGCCCCCTGAAACCATGTGCAGGATAAAAGCCCATCAAGCCAAATCAATGTCAGGACAATTCAAGTTTAACCTTCACCATGGGTTATGAGGTCAGCCATTGGCTTATGCTTACCATGGTATGATGTATTGTAATAACTCCACTACCACTGAATTCTGTACATCTAGCCAATTGTCATCACCACTGCCTAACTGCTCAACACTATGTATCCCCACTTACTCCTCATTTAAAAATAAAAAAAATACAAATGACTAACCTTTTCCTTCCCAGTGTTACAGGTATGGTACGCAGGTGCCTGCAATGATGTCTATCGCTGTATTACTGCACTGATCTCTTGCGCAAACTATGATTGTTCCTACCATGTATTAATGCACATCTTGTAAGTCGCTCTGGATACGCGCGTCTGCTAAATGCTTAAAATGTCATGTAAAATGTAAAAAATGTAATAAGTAATGTTTCCAGCAGGGGCAGTGTTAGTGCAGTGATGTGCTCTACGGTCCAGATTGGATTCCAACAGTGCCAGTGCTGACTGTGGCCATGACTCCATAATGTCGCCACACAGGCTTCAGTGGTTCAAAGTTATTTGGAAGCTCATTTCAATAGCGCCAGTAGTATCACACACCCAGCCCTGCTGCCACTGGACAGACACACAGTCCCTCCTGTGATTCCATGCTGTACAAACTCCCTGAAGGTGAGGTCCATGCTGGTTTACACTGATCCAATGAAAGCATTCCCTTTCTCTGAAGTCTGCCTGCTTGAACTATTTTTAACAACATTAAATATTGACACTCCAAACAAATTTGACTACACAAAATTGAACCAGTACAGTGTGAAAGACTTCCTTTAGCCAGAATGTATTCTTCAAATCTGCCACCAAGAGAGCTAATAGTGAAAACTTTGCTATGAAAAGTGACCTTTCGCAAATATGAAAAATCGATTCACAAATGTATTATTGAGTGTATGTTTGGAAATGACCTATGTGAGACATAGGAAGAGTGAAATCTACAGTGTTGTTTCTTTATTTTGGCAGTTGCCTGTACATTTCCCCATCAGCATGTCCTCAGTGTGGAGCCACTGCTGGACTTCTGAAGGTCCCAATGCATTTCTCCCAATAGATGTTTTTGCATCTGCTGCCAGCTATGACTAACCCATGGAAGGGTCAAATTGGCCACTATGTTAACTGTCAGTATTGGCACACAGTTGGATAAATCTAGTATGACCAAACATGTGACTATCAGTCATCGGCCTGCGCTGGCCAGAGATTAGGACATTACAACAGCCCAAGAATTATTCACACATTGCTTGCCAAAGAGTAAACCACACTAAGGGCCAACTTGGATATTTTTTGTTGGGTGCAGTGGCTAATGTTGGAGCGTTCTTGCTGGTCCCGACGGTTGCCAATGAGCAAACTCATAAATTCATAAATAATTCAATTCATTCATTATTTTCATTAATAATTCATTCGTAAATAAAATGAATAAAACTCATAAATGTGGTCCTCTGATGTACGGAACATGAAGCAAGCATTGGGCCAGCTAGGTCCTGTTTACTGGGAGACGACATGTGACTGCCGCACGTTTTTGGGTTCGCTGTTCTTTTTCTCCATCTGCTGCCCTCTGCTCAAGCACTCGATTTGAGAGGTGAAGGTTTGCATGTGCACAGCACAGTGACAAGATGTACTCATTGGTCCTGAAAGCAACATTCCCCACCTACACATCATATTCAGCATCCCTCCTCTGTGAACCCCAAACAGGCAGCAAACAAACATGAGCTCTGTGATCAGTGTGGCACAGCAGGGCCTGGGAACACAGTTCCCAGAGAGAACACGGCGTTCCAGCTCTCTGAATAGTCAAATGCTAAGTAGCTTGAGCACGCAGACACCTGAAATATTTCAGCCTGAAAACCAGCAACGTTTATGTAAGCAAGAGTTACAATGGATGAAAACCAGAAGCATTTTCCGTTTTGGGATGAGACAATTTCAACTTGTCTTATTTGTTAAGTACCCTCAAAGATACTGTTCATTATGGGATGGTGCGTATGCTGATCGCACACATTGCCTGAGAAGTGAAGTCCTCGTGAAACAGCCAGCCCTATTTATTCAGATTGATAGAGATACCAGGTCGCACACTCTTTTTGACAGAGAACAGATGTAGGTGCTCTTTAAACTATAGCCCAGGATTCAGATATTGAAAACTGTTTGTGGGCACTCTCTTTCTTCTATTGATACAATTGTCTGGTTATTACTGTATGTCCATTCACTACAAAGTGTGTGTGTGACTGTGCACAATGTGCATGAAACTGTGCTTGTGTGTATGTCAGACTGTGTGTGTGTGTGTGTATGTGTGTCTCAGGCTGTGAGACTGTATGCATATGTAAGTATATTTATTTTTTGTCTCCCTCTGGTGGGGTATCAGGGAGAGACAGGTTGACACTCATGTAACTGACATCTTGTAGATCTGTACCTGTGTTGAGTTTTGAAAACAATCTAATTTTAGGTGCCTTTCAAATGAAAGCCCCAGGCTGTGACAAGATTCCCCCTGCATGTGTTCTGTACTGCAGTTCACCCTTGCCAAATTCCATCAGCATGTTTATTTGTTCTGGTGAATTCCATGAAGCAGGGTGCACAGAGCCTGATGTAACACAGAGGACAATAGAGACCAATCTGTCAATTTTGCTCATTTTGCTGGTATGTGCAGTGGTGCCCATAGATGGAGATAACTGGCCTTTACACTGATAACAGTCCTGAACCAGGGTTCTGTGGTTCACAGATTTTAGAGTGAAAGTCAACCGGAGGTCAGAGAAAGGTCGATACTGCCATCTGCTGGCATTTGGCCGTAATGCACTCACCACATTGACCAGTTGCAGCTTTGCCAAGGCCTGGACGCATTGATCTTTGATCTTCCTCATGTCATCCCCACACAGTCCAGCTTTCTCTCCAGGTAGCTCAGGCCCATCTGCGCAGAGAAATGAGTGTGAAATGAGAACGATATATATAATCACACATGACCTTCACACTCACGGGCATGCAACAAAAGACAATCAATACTGATCTTGAGCCCAGATCCCTTCTTATAAAAGAGCCCGATAGATCACACCATTGAACATAAAACTGCATTCTGTAAAGGGAACTGAACCAATCAATAGCCTATAAAAAACTGTTTACTCTCAAATGAGACTGGTCTGTAAATAGCCTATCTCAAATAGCACTAGAGAAAAATGCACTAGAATTAATCTCCCCTTTGCTTGGAAGCAATTTATTTTCAACAAACTCATTAAATCAATCAGCACCTCTCTTCCTGTGCACCTTTCACAACACTGGAATGATGTAATTATATAGTTTTAGTTTATTTTAGGATTAATCAATCATGAGGGAATACATGTTTACAGGAATATTTAACATTTTATCTCAAAGTCCAGATGCCAAGAACTGTAACTACCTCCATTGTGATGGTACACCACCAAAACTGTGTGACCAGCAAAACTTCCACCTGCCTGTGGAACATCTCCACACAGAGATGGGGGGTGCATGGCCCTCAGATTCCTGTGGAACATCTCCACTAAAACATGTGGGTGGGGAGAATGCATGTCCAGGTTCTGTTTCCGGTGGAGAGGTAACAACAACAGCCATCTTTAAGAGAACAGACAGGGAGCTGTCACCCAGGTAAAGCTGTGTGGAGTCAGGTTGGTCTGTAACCAGGTGGCAACCAGCTCAGTGCCACCTGGTTAGCAGACCGCCTGGTTGACACCCAGCACACGGGTCAAAGGATGACTTTACCCAGCGCAGAACACACAGGTGAGAGGATGAATTTACCCAGCTCAGAACACACAGGTGAGAGGATTAATTTACCCAGCTCAGAACAGAACGCACAGGTGAGAGGATGAATTTACTCAGCTCAGAACACACAGGTGAGAGGATGAATTTACCCAGCTCAGAACACACGGGTGAGAGGATGAATTTACCCAACGCAGAACACACAGGTGAGAGGATGAATTTACCCATCTCAGAACACACGGGTGAGAGGATGAATTTACCCAGCTCAGAACACACAGGTGAGAGGATGAATTTACCCAGCTCAGAACACACAGGTGAGAGGATGAATTTACCCATCTCACAGAACACACAGGTGAGAGGATTAATTTACCCAGCTCAGAACACACAGGTGAGAGGATGAATTGACCCAGCTCGGAGCACACGGCTCAGAGAATGCCTCTCTTTCAGCCCTCTCTCCCTTCCAGGATTTTTTCCCCATGATCATTACCTCATGATAACACTTCAGTTTTGATGCATCTGTTTTAATGCAGAAAGGAGCTAAAAATATGTGATGTTTATATAACTGCAGATGGCTCTCTCCCAGCTCCCTTTAATGAAAAATCACTGACTGTTGTGATGTCCTCTGTTCTGGCTCTGACATGCTGCCAAACCAACAGGGTTAGAACAAAAGGCTATTTTCTCCTTCCAATTGACTTGCACTAATTATGTTATTGGTGACACAAGTCCTGACCTCAGACTCAAAGGCTAGGTTTTTTTTGGAAGACTGAAATGACCTCAGCTCCACTTCAATTACGTTTTAAGGAAGAATGAAGACTGAAGGCTGAATAATGTTTTATTTTATAAAAGGAATAGAAGGCGGGAGTGATGCATAAATGCAAATACATAATGACAATTTACTCAAATAAATTATTTATTTTGCTTGCTTTCGATGTTGAAAATTAACCTTAACCCTTAAACCCAAAATATTGTTTTCCGAGGACTGAGTTTAGGAAGTTATGGCTTATTATTATAAATTGTAAGTTATTAAACATTTTACATTTCGCTCACATTTTTCAATTTAGCGCGCACTAAATATGACCGTGTTTGTCACGAGGGCAATTATTTTAATTGATTGACCTATGTTTACGGATAGCTTATTTATCGTATTTTCGATGCCTGCATAGTCTGCAATACCCTATCATTTTTATAGTGGCATGCCACCTGCAATCTCCATCGATATATAAGCCGTATGTCCTTATACAATTCTACAGTACACAATTCATTGTAACCCAATTGATTATTGCTATGTCTGCATCAATTACAATACAAAATAAACAACGGTTTGTAGACATTAAATTTTGAGCAAGAAAATCCAGTTAATATGATGCGCCGCTTTATTTGATTGACAGCTACATTCCAAAACATCATATTAAAAGGACGGAACTGCACCAAGGTTTAAAAATAAGGCCACAGATCGTCTAATACTTACGAGATAATTACTCAAATCAACTTCTCTCTTCAGTATCACGTGTAGGCTACTGCCACTATTGTTTACTTTTGTCATATCTATGAATCGAGGAAAAGAGTGAAGTATTTGTGTTTCTGACTGTTCACTGGACTGCGCTTATTGTAATTTGCCGTGGATTCAAGGTTTGCTCGGCCAGTAAACAGCTCAGATGAGCTATTCTCATTTTTTTAAACTTCCACCATATTGTATTCTGCTTATGCTGTGCAGAGCACAAAACACTCCTGCGTCGTATCAACAGTGAGTTGAATATATGACAGCCTTTTTGAGGGCAAGCGCTGGGTTTGATCTAGTTTGGCACAGCTGAAACGTAAATGTGTTGGAGTTAAATATCTCTGTTCTTAGGAGTATCTGTGATAACATACACGCCCTCCTTCATCGTCTCCTCCTCCGTCGTTAAAAAAAATATTAGTATCCGGAAATGGACAAACTCGTGATGTCGGCGGTAAACGAACGGTTGGTAGTTGGATAAAACTAGCTAGATTTCTAGCTACAGACAAAATAAAATGGATGTGAAATGTGGCTAATGAGGTGGCTAAAAAGCTAGCTTCGAAAGGCTATTAGCATTTCCTTGAGAGGACAAGCGGACATTTCAATACAGCATGGAATGCCAGTGCAACGTTCTCACGGGATTCACGTCACGCTGAAGCTAGCCTCGGAATTAAGCATTTTCATGTCATCTTTTCCTCCCTGTTAAAGCTGCCCTCTTCGTCTGTGCAAACATGAAGGGACTTACTGTGGAACACTTAACAGACTTTGGCGATTTTACTCGAGGTAAAGATTTATGTGATTTTTTAAAACTGTGTTATTCAAATGTTCCTTATAAGAAATCTATGTCCGACATTCGGATTAGTCCAGATGGACACCACATACATGCCATTATTCGTAAACCAAAGACTCGTCTCATAACTTTTGATAAATGTCAAAGACCGCCGGTAAACCAAAGTCAAAAACATCTCGATTCTGGCTTGACGAGGACCGTACCCCTTTCGGAACTCGTCTATTTGGAATGTAGCGATAGAGACGGTAGTTCAGCTGTTCTGGCGGTCGTGTTCGAGAATGGCAGGACGGAGTTCTGGAAACACTGTGAGCGCAAAGGAGGCTGGCACTTACTACAGACTTCGGATTTGTGTAACAGCCCGAAAGCAAAAGTCGTTTCTGTTTGCGCAAGCGCCAATTTCATTATTTGGTGCGAGGAGAGACCCCCATCGGAGACTTCCTCAGCGACCTCCTCGGCCGGAAATGCCACACGCAATAACTTCAGGTACTGTATCTGCAAACGCACCTACGAGGTGGAGGAAGGAGGTGTTTGTTTAGGAGGAGTTAAAATTGCATTGCACAACAATCCCTGCTACAGGGTTATCACCTCAGGAGACAATGCTTACCTTCTGCCGGACGTAAAGGAGAATGCTCTCGCCAGCGTTGGCAAGGTCTTTCTGACGTGGTCACCGCAGACCGGCACAGTGTCTGTCAACAGCGCCTGCAGGGGTACCCTCTTGAGGAAGCGCTCGCTGGCAAGCAAGGAGTCCGATTTCAAAAAGCTGATGTCGGAGTGCGTCGGGTTGCTGTCGGTCATCAGCCCGCCAGAAATCTGTGCCTTTGCCCCCACCGGATGCGGCGGGCTCCTGCTCCTCCTCAGCTCCGGGTGGATCAGCTGGCTGCAGAAGGACGGCGTTTTGCGGAAGGTGTACAAACTGGCTGACAACTGCCTGGCGAGCTGCAGGGTCCACAGCAGCATGAGTGTGTACGGCGACGTGCTGGTCCTGGCCGCCGAGAGGACCCTGTATGTGATCGACATCCACTGCGGTCTGGAGCTGGAGAAAATCACCCTGAAGAGAGAAGGCGTCCTCTTCACAAACAGCAAGGAGCAGCACACCCCGCACCTGCTGTCCGAAGCCGGGCTCTTTGCGATCAGGCCCGGGGAGCCCGACTCCGACGGCAAGCTTCCGGTCCATTCCGAGAGCCTCAGGCCAGGCTCCGTCCTCGTGGAGGCCGTGTTCGAAGAGGCCTGCAGATACTACCAGCAGAGGAGCCTGAGCAGCAACCAGCTAACCGTTGAGAAGCTGAAGAGCGGGGGTATGTTCCAGGCACCTATCGCCCTCTCCTCCATTCTCAGGGACTACCTGAGCGGCCAGAAGACCAGCGACCCGGCGCCTGAGGCCGTGGGCTACGCCAAGCTGCTGGGCTCGCTGGAGGCCGAGCTGAAGAGCTTGGTGACGCTGGAGGACGTCAAGACGGCGGTGGTCACTGCCTCGGAGAAGGACCTGGAGGGCCACTGCGAGACCTTAGTGCACAAGGAGGTGGGCAGGCTGCTGAGCTCCGAGACGGACAGGGAGAACGTCCTCTACCTGAACAGCATCTTCGGCACCTTCCCGTCGCAGGCGTGGCTGTCGCTGCACGCCATCCTCCAGCTCCGGTGCAATGGCGACGGCTCCCTGTCCACCAAGGCCCCGCCGGAGGTGTGGAAGACGGCCCTGAGCCCCGTCCAGGCCGCGGCGCGCTGCCCCCAGGCCGCCGGCCAGCAGAGGCACGCCCCCGCCAACGTGGCGGTGCCCGTCTTCGAGCTGATCTGCCGCTCCTGTTCAGGTTCCAGCCCAGCTGGCTGCCCAGGTTTGTGGAGCTGGCGCAGCAGCAGGCGGGCGCCTCCTCCTCCTGGAGCTACGGCGTGAAGGAGAGCCCGGAGAGCATGCCCCTGTACAAGCGGGCCCTCTCTGTGCTGCCGGAGAACGGCGAGGTCCGGGACCTGGAGGTGGAGCTGCTGCTGTGCAGCCAGAGGCCCAACGCCGTCATGCAGGCCCTGCGCATCCTCATCGGCCAGCAGCAGTGGGGGTGGGTCACCCAGGTGGCCGAGAGGTTCTGCCGGCAGAGCCCCCTGCTCAACAAGGAGATCTTCACCACCCTGCTGTGCGAGGTCTCCCAGCACCGGGACCTGGACCCGTACCTGGACCTGCTCTGGGCTCTGTGCCCGGAGGACCTGACCGTGACCAGCATCCTGAACATGGTGCTGAAGGACCTTCCCACGTCTCCCCAGGGAGCGGCCCCCTTCCCGGCCCAGGGGGGCCAGCTCACCATAGGCCTCCTGAAGCCCCTGCTGAGCAAAGTGCTCTTGAGAGAGACCAAGCCCAGCCAGAGGTACGCGGACATCCTCCAGTCGCCCTCTTTCCCTCCCCCGACTCCCCCGCCAGGCCAAAGGGCTGCCCCGCGCGGTGACCCACCCAGTCATGGACCTCCAGGAGCCCAAGCAGAGGACTGCCTCTGGGACAAGAGTGATGTCACCGTCCCCTCACTTATAAACAAGCCCCCCCCACCCCGAGCTTTCCCTGCTGCCTGGCGCCACTGGCTAACTGGAAGAGTGGTCTCTGTCTCCCTGGGGATTTCTCTGTGCTCAGCATGGGCAGGGAGGTCATTACTCAGCATTGAAAGGGGAAAGAGAAGGTCATGCTTTGCAATGAAACGGAGGACTTTCCAGTCTTAACATCCAAAGCTTTTGAAATTTGTCTGAATTCCAGATTAACAGCCTGTCACAGTGGAATATTCATTATGGTGTTCTAAGACCAGCAGTGTTGATGTTGTTTTTTTTGTTGTTTTTTTAAGAAGCATTCTGACTTTTAAAAGGTTACAGTAAAATATTCTTAATCGGAACCAATTTTAAAATGTGAACGTGGTTTAACAGAACAAGCCTCTTCGCTCCTTATGCCTTACAGATCTCTGAACCTCTTTGGCTAAGTTGTCTCAGCTGGTCCATTGCTTGTTACTTCATAATAATTTAAAAATACACTGGCATAACTACATTCACGTAACATACGTTCGTGTAGATATTTATTTTTTTAATAGTTTTTTTATAGTGCTAAATATCCCTTCTAAGCCAGGCGGTTCAAATCAGCAAGTCCGATCTCATGTGGAAGCGCCTGGCAGAGCGCGTCGCACTGAAGTGTAACATCACATTGTGCGTGCGTGTGACTCGAGAGAGAGGGAGAATGCTTCGGCAGACGGCTGTGAGCAGAGGACTAAACAAACAGGCATTGCCATCGAAGCAATGGTGTTGGCCCTGTAACAGAGATTTTACCACATTCCTCATTTAAACCTCATTTAAACCTTGTGTTTACCGCCAGAAGTATCCAGAACCATTGCTTAGCGACTACTATATTCATTATTATTATCATACTACTATATCAATGTGGACTCGGACATGGAATATGTCTGCATATTTATTTTTATGCCTGCATATTTGTATGTATATTTGTGGTGTTATTTAATGCCAACAGGCAAGAATTAGAACAATATGTACAGCTCATAAATATGAAATATTAAATGCAGCATGGATATGGATATACAAACTGTACATCTCACTTTACTGACTCCCCGTCAGAGGGCTCTACAGGTCAGTACTTTGGTGAGATCACAATAATAACAGTAATGTAGTTTTAGATTGTAGAGGAAAATGTAACTCAACAATAATGGGAAGAGCATGTTTGTATTGTGTAGTTTTTTAAAATTCCCGGGCCTTAGGAAACAGCGATTTTATTGCTGATTTTCAGCACTTTGGTAGGGCGAAATGTCCCTCTCGGTTAATCTGGGTCTCTGCGGCTCATTAACTTGAACGGAAAGTTAATTTATAAAGCATCGGAACACTAAACAAACTCATCTCTCACAGCATCGGCGAGATGGTGAGAAAAGGTGCGATCACACTGTGTTTTATAGGTTGTATATATATATATGCAGGTAGGAAGGCCTTTTAGAAACGTCCCAATAAACGGACTCAAGAGGCACAATACTGAGCACAGAACACAGCCAAATAATCAGCTCAGCACAAGAGCAAGTAAACATTTCAGCCAATGTGGGAAAGTGGTATTGCATCCCGTGTAGCATGTTGTATGTTAACACTCCTTTACAAACATGTCTGGTGCCGGTGTGAGCTAACCCATAGTTCCATTCAGATGGATGCAAAACGACATTCCCCCAGTCAGTTCTGTGCTTTCAGCATTACCCCACCAGAGGATAGATTATTCCTCTACAACACCAAAGTGTTTCTGGCATCACAGATCACCAAAATAAACGACTGGTTCAAATGTAACATTGCCGGTGATTCTGGCTTTTATGTCCGCACGAGAAATGTGATCCAGTTTTGATCCAAATTTGTCTGTGGTGAAATAAAGGTTCTCTTTGCTGCCCTTCCTGCTCACAGTGCAGCAGTGTGGGACTGGAGAGAAATGTCTTATATCAGGGGCCACGCCCACTGCATTCCTAGCAAAGCAATTCTTAGAATCCCATTGCAGACGTGACCCCATTTTAAATCGAATTTCACCTGATTCTATTAGAGCGGATGGTGATAGCTGGACACTGAACACTCATAACACTGGCTTTCATGGCACAAGATGTGATTCGAGGATCCTGTAAACCTCCTGTCACGCATGTTTGACATGGCCTGCAGATGTACATGAACATGCAAATGCAGTATTACAGAAATTCACGGCACTGTGAGAGACTCTTTGTAAATGAGTGTAAATGGCTAAAGACCAAAAATTATTAATATATTTGCAGCGGTATGCAGTCTTACATAAAGCACTGAAAAAGTTCATGTTCAATTATGTAGAGCGGCTACTGAATCTGAATGTCTTTTTCCTCCAAGGAAATTGATTAGTTGCCTGTTAGTACAGTACATACCAGTTCCTTTTGATTTGTTTAAATCAAAAACCAAATTCTGTTTTACAGTGTACAGAGCAATTTAATCTAGTACTGAAATATATTTTTCATATCTCCCTATTTGAATTTTGACTGTGCCACTGCGGAAAATGTCACCGGATAATGATTTGAACTTTTCCTCCAATGCTGACACACCAGAGACGGCCTACGCTGTAATCGTGAAATGTCACGGGACAGCTCGGTTATCTTTCTTGGTAATTTAGCAGAATTGAAAGGTCAGCTTTTCCTCACGCTTCAAATATGACAAGAGGGAAGTCAAGAAGAAAAAAATCATTCTCCAAATATGTGATATGGGCGACCAATGAAAGGCTGAGCCCTGTGATAGGGTGTGGGCCCTTCAAATGTCAAATCAAGTGAAAGTTAGGCTGTAACAACGGAGTTTGTTTGAGAGGAACTGCAAGCAAAATGTCTGTCTTAATTTATTCACCACTGTGCCCAGCCTCCCCGACATACAAACGGAGGTGTGGGGGCGTGCTCAAAGTGTATTTCATATTCCTTGTAAACATGCAAATGAGAAGATGTATGCATATTTATATGAGAGGCATACGTGTGGCAATTAAAGTTGGAAGTTCAGCCTCCTGCAAGAGTGTACTGTTTTGTGTTCAGTGTGTACAGAATTGATACTAAATGCTGCCAGTTGTTATCCCTCCAATAGTAACTTTGAATCAGAAATGGCCTGAGGTAAGGGCTATTGTAAGAAGTGCACCTCTTCTGTGTTGTGATGAACGTATATATGGGGGCATGTTTTGTAAATGTTTCGTAGAGTTGTTTTGAATGGCATTATAATCAGGCTGTTGGTTCTTCAGGTCGTTGGGGTCCAGGGTGTAAATCTGAGGCACACTGGAAGTTAGACAGGTTCATAAAAGGCCTGTATATTCGCAGGTGTCCAGGACTGGAAGTTTGTAGACATTGCCTTTGTGCAGAAATGGTGAAACGGAAAGGCAGGCTGGTGGGGGAGGGTTTACGGTGTCTGTGCGACAGATCGCTCAACCCAGATACAACCCTCTTATTTACAGTCGTCAGACTGATGGTTCCAAAGACCAACAAAAGAGTTAACTCAGCAAAGGCTTGCATTCCAGGTCACAACCAAACCTATTTTACACACAGTATCTCTATGTTTACAAAAAAGATCCCTTCTCTCATTGTAAGGGTTGCATCACAACTACAGTTGTATTTTATCAGGGTTACCCACATTTGATTTTGAAGGTAGGGAATTCAAGGCTATGAAAGTTCTGGAAATTTCCACAGAGTGAAGGTGTTTGATTTTCTGTTTGTTAATGGATTTGTTTAATGTGCTTTCCCGACATCTTATATTGCCAAAATCTAAAATGTTATGCATTCAATGACATCAGCTTTCAGTTGTCTAAAGCATGCAATTAGAAAAGTCAATTTATAAGATCAATCGTTGACAAATAATTCATTTAATCAGTTTTAGAACTCAACACCCTTACAAAATAATGTCCTACAACATGTTAGAAATATATTTGATGTCAAAATACAGTGTGTTAGAAAATGGCAATTGTAATTTTTCATAAATGTATAAAACTTTGGATCATAAAACCAACTGTGCAGCTTCAGTGGGCTGCAGACTGAAATTCAGCAGTAGCTGGAAACACGCGCCCTGGGGGATGTTACATGCATGCTAGAGGTTGTTGCATGCATGCTAGAGGACGTTACAGCGTTACATGCATGCTAGAGGACGTTACAGCATTACATACATGCTAGAGGTCGTTACATGCATGCTAGAGGTTGTTGCATGCATGCTAGAGGGCGTTACATGCATGCTAGAGGGCGTTACATGCATGCTAGAGGGCGTTACAGCATTCCATGCGTGCTAGAGGACGTTACAGCAATGGGACAGGCTTACTAATAAGATTGGGCATTCCCAAACTGGGGAAAAGTGAAAACGGAATAAAAGATTTGTTAAAAAGCGCTGAAAACTATCATTAAGACAGCAGAATCTTTAATACAGTAGTGTGCACATGTATCTCATGTGTATGACCTTTGAGAAAGATTAAAGTGCTTTGTAATTACATGCGATGGTAAAAAATTAATCTTCACAGAATCACCATGGCAAATTATTTCAAATCTTCATTTAGAAAAGTCATTTACAACAGTAAAAAAGTTGTTCTGTGGCACACAAAGGCAAAGTGAAATGACTGACTAAAATGATCTTGACTCCAGGGTCTTTCAGGGGGTCTGGTAGGCCTCGCCCGACACCGCTCACTCGTCCACAATCGACCTGAGGACTTTCCTCACGACCGTGCGCTGAATGCCAAGGTAGAGACAGACTTTTCTCCTTCAATGATAGTAATTGTGAATCGCTGTATGTGAGCACAGATTCTCACAGCGTGCTTCAGTCTGTCTGTGCATATGTGTGTCAGGGGGGGGGGTCTCCTCAGTCCACAGTCCACCAGGCTCCATGAATATTGACGTATGGGTGAGTCGAGGGGGCATTTGTGTCCCTGAGTGTGGAAAGACCCATGTGGAATCGTCCTCTCAGTATGGCTTTAAGTTGGCCTGCGGGAAATGGTTCATCTGTATGTGATTCCTGGGGACAGAGACAGGAGTGAGTGAACAAAGAAGGACATGTACTGTAAGTCTATGGGCACAGATACTCCAAATCCCAGGAGCCACCGGGGCTAGAGTGACACTCACTCAAAAACGTCCGTGTGTTTCATTTTCCTGTAGAACTTGGCCAACTTGACGGAGAGGATGATGTTGGGGATGAGGAAGATCAAGCACCAGCCCAGACTGAACCAGAAGGCGTTCTATTGGGGGAGGGGCAGACAAGACACCTCAGCCAATCAGAGAGAACAATGCAGATGATGGCAGGCGAAAGCATTTTTGAGCATTGAAGTGGGGGGGGTTAGACAAAGAAAAAAAAAAAACGTAACAGATATAACCTAAGGTTCCCAGAGCCACAAACATTACTAGGGGAAATATACAGATAACTGCCAACAGAAAGGCAACACTTCAGTAAATGAGGGATCCTTTATATATATATATATACAGTACCAGTCAAAAGTTTGAGTACACCTGCTGGAAACTAGGTTTATCTCATAATTGACAATGTTTTACCACATATAAGTTTCTTTAAATACTTGAAAATGACAAAAAACACATGTAACGATAAAGAAAAGGAACAATAAAATTGGATTCCTCAAAATAGCCACCCTTTGCTGTGATAACAGCCTCACAAACACGGGCCATTCGGTTAAAAACTTTCAGCAGGAAATCACCCGATATGTCTTCCCAGCTCTCCTGCAGCAATTCCCAGAGGCACTTGTGGGTTGCTTTGCTTTGACTGTTCTGTCCAGTTCATCCCATACAAGTTCTATGGGATTGAGGTCTGGACACTGGGCAGGCCTAGTTTAGGCTTAGTTTGAGTTGTCCTTCACGTTCCCCCTTCACCAGACAGTTCTTGCACAACTTCAAGGTGTGTTTCGGGTCATTATCTTGCTCAAGAATGAAGGAGTGCCCGCTTAGCCATAGTCCAGATGGAAGGTGTACTCAAACTTTTGACTGGTACTGTGTATATATATATATATATATGTATATATATATACATATGCCATTTAGCAGACGCTTCTATCCAAAGCGCCTTACAGTAGGGAATGCATACATTTTTCAGTATATGTGGTGCCAGTAGGAATCGAACCCACAACCTAAGCGTTGTCAGCTCCGTGCTCTACCTGCTGAGCCACACAGAACCACCTTTAAACCGATGCAGTACCGCGAGTGTCCATCGGTGGGTGACCCAGCCGGTACCGGCCCCGGGGCAGGCCCGTTCCAGTACCCTCTGTTTGGTTACCAGAGTGTTTCCTTTATTTTGGCAGCTACCTGTAGTGTCCACACATTATACGAGAAGTGTTCTCACCAGGGATTCCGTCACGTATGAGCAGACCACCACCTCCACGTCGTCTACAGCTGCCGCCACCGGCCCGCACCGCCCCACCTGCTGGGTGATCTGCGACAGGACACAACACCACCCCATTAAACGCAGGGACGGACCAGAACTCAGCACTGAGGGCTCAGGGTACATCTCTGTTTTGGCTTATTTATTATTTAGTGTTGTCTATTCACTTGGTAGACCCTCCCTACAGAGCCACTGTGGCATAATTCATAAAGTGCATCATAAGAGCTGCGTGTGTGTAGAACAGGAGGTAGCACATCAAGGAACACCGAACAGAATTGGGCTGAAGAATGATGTCACACAAGCGTACACTTCTCATAGGATACATTTCACTTATTGCTCATGGGTGAGTGTGTCACGGATTGCTGGCAATGCCACGGGCACATTCCATTTTAATGTCATTTCCTGTCACCAGGAGAAATATAATGGTATAACCATACCATATAGTTACCATACCATTCTCTTTGCCCAGTCAGCGTACGCCGTGAAGTACTTCATCTGACAGTCCAGGAATTTTTGGCTTTCCTTGGGAGGGAACAGGGGAAAAACTTAACGCTGACATCACGTGAGACTTTTTCAGGTGCAAATGTCATGAGAATTCCCAGACCCCTTTAGCCCCGACGGGAGGGAACATTCCGAGCCGTGCGACTGAACATTCCCGTCAGTAATCACCTCGACCGTCGCAAAATCGGGAGGCTGGAGCGCTGACCCACAGCCCTGCGGAAGAGGTCGGCGGCGGTACTCACAGATTTCACTATTTGCGACGTGTTGTGGTTTAAGAAGTCTTGAGCGGCACCCACTGTCCTCAGCACAGCGTTCACCGTGCCCTGCAACAAGGATTCAAGGGGGAGTGAGGAGACACGCTTCAGTCTCGCGTTAATCCCGGAGCCCAGCGGGCAGCTTTCACGGGCCGTTACGAATAGGCGCTGAGGCCGTGTGACTCGAGCGAATCATGAGCGCTCTTGGCGAATGCGCGGCGGGCGGACGTGCGCGAGGGCGGCCGCGTAGATGATCTCATCGGCGGATTAGCCTCGCATGCCGCGAGAGTCTGCGGAGCCGGGGGCAGCGGTACTCACGTTCGCCGTCGAGGCCTGAGCTTCCAGAAGCTGGATTGTGGAGTTCAGATCCCCCTAGAGAGGTCAAATTCACTTTGTAACTGCGGTCTGTTCCAGCTTACATTTTACATTTTACATTTACATTTTAGGCATTTAGCAGACGCTCTTATCCAGAGCGACTTACACAGTTTACATTTCTTTACATACAATCCAATTATACAGCTGGATGTTTTACTGAAACAATTCAGGTTAAGTACCTTGCTCAAGGGTACAACAGCAGTGCCCCACCTGGGAATTGAACCTGCAAACTCTGAGTTACAAGCCCAGCTCCCAAACCATTACACTAAACTGCCATCCCTTAGCTTGTTGAGCTTACACTGCCATCCCTTGTGTTTGCGCTTGTTGTCTGTCCTTGCTCCAGCCATGCTTACGGGTTCAATACATTATAGGACTGATTAAATGGGCAGAGCCTAGGCCTCTCAAATAGACACATTGTCAGTCTCGAGATAGAGAACAGAAAACAAACTCAAGTCATATGAGGATACTTCTCTGAAAACCTCATAGCTAACCCATTATTTTTACGAGCACACATTACATACAGTATACACATATGTATTTATAGCAGAGTATTAACATTTCAAAAGTTCCATGTAGCAATTTGAATGTAACAATCTGAAAATGACCCCCACGTCCTGCGTTTTGTTGAAACGCACAGCAGGCAGTTGGACACATTAATACGAGCTTCCTGCATCCAGCCACTGTTCTGGGCGTTCAGTGTCAGAGCTGCTGTAGCTGTCGGACCGGCGGCAGCCCTGCCTCGGCTCCACGGGGGCGGAGAGAACGTACCACTCGTGGCAGGACGGAGCCCTCGATCTGCGCCTGGATCCTCCTGACCTGAGTAGCCTCCTCCCGTAACTCCGACCTCACGGTGGGGTCCACCTGCGGACGGAGAGAGAGAGAGAGAGAGTTCAGCGTTACCGTGTTCACACGGCCCGGGACTACGGAGACTCAGGACACGCGCAGAGCGTCCCTCACCTGGAGGGCTGCCAGGTCATCCAGTTTGTTAGCGGTGGAGTTCAGGTCTGTCCTGGAGATGTTGTTAAGCTGCAAAATGAAACGGCACTAATGTGAAAATGTGTATGTAACTATTTACCACAACAGTACCATATGGTCATGGTTATTTTTCCAATTAAACTATAAATGTACTGTGCTGAGAAACAAAATAAAATGAATACATTTCTTACTATAATTATTTTCATCAAACATTTCCAATGAGACACTCAGGTTCATTGATCATTTTAAGGTAAACTACTGACAATCTTTCAGATAGGTGACAGAGAGAAATAACTGAGGTTTTCAGTAGTCTGGTCCATGTTACCAAAAGCTGCTTCAGACAGACCATTAGACAGACAGGCGACAGGCAGGTGGAGAAACAGACACCGCGAGTGATAGGCTTGCAAAGAAAGTCAGGCAGATAATGAGATAGACAGACGCTCAGACCTGTTCTGTGGTGCTACTCAAGTCCACGTCAGTGGCCATGTTGGAGAACTTCTGCAGCTGTGCGCGGGTTTCGGGGCTCAGGAGGGTGAAGGTGGGCAGGGTGATGTCATTCTGATCGAAAATCTGCTGGATCTCGTCCGTGTACTGAGAGAGAGAGACAGGCACAGGCGCGTGTCCCGTAACATTCTGGTCACATGTCATGCCCATTACACATGAATGCAGTCATTGAAGTTCACAAACGCCTATCATATGGTTTGTTTTTGCATGTCTGTCACTATGAAGTTCTATGTTCAAATGTAAAAATCCAAAGTGCCACTAGGGGGCGGCAATTGGCTGTCCGCCCCAGGGAGGGGGGAGGGAAGCCAATTGTCACTGAGGACTACTGCATGAAACAAGAGTGTGTTATGGTTGACGGCTTGAGAGGGGGGTGTGTTTGTTTGTGTGTGTATTGGATTGTTTTGGACTTTGATGAAAAACCTGAGGGTATAATTGGCTACTAAATTGGGATAAAAATGGGTAAAAAGCAGAAACAGAAAATCCCCCCAAATTATATATATATATATTCCTTATATATTGTATTTCATGTTTTACCATCTATTGACCCTCACGTTTTCACTGAGTGATGTGATGAGCAAACTCTGTTGTTGGTTGTGAGAGTTGTGGTTCACTGTGATATAAGTTTGTACTGCATGTAAGTGACAGCCTACGGGCTTGTACTGACCTTGGACACGTTGAGAAGGTCATCAAGGTTGATAATCTCCTGCAGGTGCAGTGTGGTCCACAGGGAACTGTCCCGCTGGCAGTCCCTGGGAACAAAAACAGGAAACGGGTAAAAGTCGGTATTTGAACGAATGAAATACTCGAAAAGCACCAAGCCAATGCCATCACAAGCTGATTTATTAATCACTCAAACACTTTGTAAAGATGTCCTTTAATGAGGCTTAGTGTCCCACGTCGTTGTACTGTATATTTTCACAGCTGTGTGTTGTGTCTTACTCGTAAACGTCAGAGATTGTCAGGTTTGTCTTCAGGCCCAGAGACTCGGACAGCTGGAACCCTGGAATCAGGCCTGAGGTGTCGATGATCTGGAGCGAGGTTCATGTGCGAAATGTAAGAACACATATTAGTGAAGGTTTTCTACCCTTGAATACATTGGCTTTGATTGCTACAGTATACAAGTACACTACATGATATAATGTATCACATTATATTACATATAATTCACGTTATATATTATATGTGATACCTCACATGGTAGGTTTGCATGTATATGGGTATTTTGCTGCAGTAATTCAGTTACATAAGGTGCTCAGTAGAGCAGCAGATTCACTCTGCTAGTTACACAGTCCCTGTGCTCTCTCACACACACACACACACACACACACACAGAGTGCAAACAGCCCTCTCCCACTGCGGACGTGACCCTTACCTGGAGGAACTCGCCACTCTGCCAGGGTTCACACACCAGTGTGTACACGTTTCCTCCCAGCAGGAAAAGCAGCAGCACCAGGATCATGAAAAGCCAGGAGAACAGGAAACTGAACCCCACGCCACTGCAACCGCACCAGGGATGAGTCAGAGACAAGCCAGGAACATGCCATTGTGTGTGTGTGTGTGTGTGTGCATGTGCATGTGCATGTGTATGCATGTGTGTGTGTGTGTGTGTGTGTGTGTATGCATGTGTGTGTGTATGTGCATGTGTGTGTGCATGTGTGTGTGTGTGTATGTGCGTATGTGCATGTGCATGTGTATGTGTGTGTGTGTGTGTGTGTGTGTGTGTGTGTGTGTGTGTGTGTGTGTATGTGTATGTGTATGTGTGTGTGTGTGTTACTCACGCCATCAGGAAGGTTCCCCCACAGTGGGCGGTGCCAGAGCGATGGGTGGGGTCGGCTTTGGGCTCTAACCCCACTGGGCCCAGAAGGAGGCCCAGGATGTTGCACACCACCACCAGCAGAACCACACAGCTCAGAATCAGCCCCACAATCCAGCTGGCCAGAGACAAAAATAACATTCAGACCAATCAGAAAGCACAAGGGCAGCAGTCCAGAGGGCCAATGCATAAGTGCCCACAGCATCACCAAGGGATGGTAGGTTTAAGTGGGGGAGCGGGATTTCTGAGAATGAAAGTACGGATGAGGTATGCGTCAATGCATGCAATGATTTTCAGTCAACCCCAGTATTGGAGAATGTTAGAGAATGCACACGCAGCACATTTGTTGGTGAATTGTGGTGATAACAGCCAAGCAGGTCAGAGGTGCCACCACCTGCATCCCCTCAAGTGCCAGCAGTGTGCTCCCAACAAGGACGGGTTTGATGGTCCCAGGCTTGTACCTAAATGTAGCATCACACCACACCTGTATCTACAGGAAAATGAGAAACTGCCTTGGTCTGGACAGCTGAGTGGACAAAAGACACAGGAGGCTGAAGAAACATTGCATTGAAAATCGGGAATTTCGATGCACAATTGCTCTCGTGTACTTGAGTTTTGAGCCCGTGCAGGTCTTTGTGTTCTAGATTCCTGTTGGCTCAGTACATGGCACATATGTGGGTTCCATTCTGAAAAATATGCATTCAGTACTGTAAGTCGCTTTGGATAAAAGCGTCTGCTAAATGGCATTTATTTATTCATTATTCACAGTGATTAAGCCAGTAGATCAGAACCGCCATCCTCCGAAAGTTAGAAGAGTAACAGTTACCTGTATCTTTCTGCTTTCTCCACCTCAGGAGAATATTCGTCAATGTACCCTTGCACTTCCTGCAGCTTCACGGACACCTCTGTCAGCGTACTGAGGGGGATGTCGTTGGTCACCTGGGAAATCTGCGCCTTGATGTCTTCGAGCTGTTGCTTCACACCTACGCAGACACAGGGCCGGCGTTAGCGTTGCGGCACAGCGCACGAAGGTGCAGATCGTTCTCAGCGCAGTGAACGTCGATGTACTTTTGAGATTAGAATGTTTGAAATGTTCTTTTGTGCCACCGAGAGCTGAGAATGTGTTCACTTGGGAACCATGGAAACAGACTCAAACTTCCACTGCTGGATAATGCAATGGAACGGGAACCCGATAACTTGCTAATACGACTGAAATAGAAGCCGTTCAAAGACACGCATAGGGATTGACTTACAAGCTGTTATTGAGCCTGTTTCTAACATATTACTCTCTGTGAAAGTCACGTGACAATGTATGGCTAAAATATTAAATCCAAAAGGAAAAAAAGAAAGTATACATCTGAAAATAATCAATCATTATTAGCCTCACTAGTAGCCTCAGTGTAAATACTTAATTTTGCATTATATGTATTGATCACAATACATTCTACAATATACATCAATAAATATAGATAATATAATCATATAGGTGCAAAACTGGCATATGAAAGAAGTAATAATTATGCTAATATGGTAACACTGTTTTAAATACGTGTTGCATATTTTGACATACATTTTGGATATTAACGTATTTGATGATTTTGAAGGATCACACAGCACAGGTCAGGGTGACAGTATTAAATCTAAAGCCGCCCCCACACATTGTGGAAGAGACCTTGTGCTCCTGACTCACTCTCTACTGTGCTTCTTGTCTCGTTCGTCACCCTCTGTGGAAGGCTGTCCATGTATTCTTCTCCCTGGGAAAGAGCAGAGACCCACTCAGACCCTCGAACCCGGATATTACATTTCTCTGTCCTCACAGGCCGGCTCAAAGGCCATCACTTTCAGCGTAAGAGTAAATTATAATTTAAAAAAAACATATCTTCATTTGAGAATGGCAATGTGCATTCCAGTGTCAGTATACAAATTTTCAGTTGACTTAGCTGGCTAAATAAAGATGAGCCAAGGCAAATGACAGAGCGTACAGTCTACACAGGTGATACAGGTTTATACAGCTCAATATTTACTAAAGCAGTTTGGGCTCAACACAAGCATTGCCCTGCCTGTGGTTTGCACCCACGCTCTCCTGACAACAGGTCCGGTTTCCTCGTCCCGCCTTGCTGTACTCCTATGTTCACTAGATGCCTTCTATATTCACTCATATGGGTGCAGGCTGAAATCAATTCAAGGTTCGCTACAGAATTGCTCACCTTCACTGACAATTGAATACAGTTGAACCGAGAATGTGGAGAGGTTTCTTTCTTCTAAAGTGTGTAGACATGCTGAACCCCTGTAGTTTTCTCAGACTCTAATTGATACGTTGAGTTTCACAGCTGTGGGCAACTGAGCAGTGCTTTACTGGCCCAGCCCCTCTGCTCTCGTGTAGAGACCGGGGGACTCACCTCCTTCAGTCTGGAGTCAAGATCAGCATCGACAACCTCGTCCACAGCTGACTGGAACTCGCTCAAGTGCGGTACCTGTGTGACAGGGAAACCACATACTGTGGGCTCAGAAACAAGCACCTGCCACGCCCTGTGACTGTGGGAGTCAATACAACACAATTCCAGAGACACAATCTACAATGACAGCTGAGGTCTGAACTTAGAGCCAACCAGAGGACTCAATATGCCAAATGTTCCACAGCATGGTGCTCATGGGAGATGGAGTCCAGTGCAAGGCATTGTGGATGATGGTTATTTGGGGTGTATTTCATGAAGCGCTATGAAGGATTTGGCCCGCTAACTTTTGTAAATACTGCATCGTGGAACAACTGTGGCTTTCCGCTTTCATGAAATGAATGTCATCTAGTCAGGCTTAGTTCCAAGGCAACACATTCAAGACTGTAAATCTGCTCAATAGCAGGCTAGCGTAAAGTCAGCCTGGCTGTGGGTTTACATTGATGATGTTCCGACCAATTAAATCAGATATTCTCCATTCTGAAAAAATGACATCACTTTGATATAGACCTCATGGACACGGGAGCTGTAGAATATAATTCTAGATTGAAATGTAATGCTATGGCTGCAGCTGAATAAAATGCTCATGCATTCGTCATGTGAATGCTTTCATACACCCGTTACTGGAATACTCCTATAAATCAATGTGCTGTGTATAGCAGTGTGCAATTTATTATAGTGAATAATTCCATTCATTTTTTTTAATCAACCAGGGGGTCTTCAATACTGCAATTTGTGCTTGTGTTTCTGTGGTACCATAGAATTTGTTGCCCGTCACTCTTTCTTGGTCATTACTCTGTTTTACAGTTCCTGCAGTCATCTCCACACAATGTAGTATGATTACCATTTTCTGAATGCCTATTGTGCGGTTAGAGGAGTTATGTTTGAACAGTGGTTCAATGCTCATTGCTCTCAGTGGTTCATGCTAAATTGCACGAGTTTGATGGTTATTGTTTATTTTTATATTTAAATATACCTCAGTTTAAATGCAATTTCCATTTATTTCAGGGTCGTGAACTGCCTCCATTTTTGGGACGAAAGCCACTGAAGTTTGTCACCAGAGGGCAGCACTGAGCAGACAACAGCGCCCTCCAGAATTATTGGCACCCTTGGTGAAGATGAGCGAAAAAGGCTATGAAAGAACGTCTTTGTTGTTCGCCAGCTTGATATTACACTCAAAATACGACAGAAATCCAACCTTTAATTGTAGTAAAATTATACTTATATACCTATAATACTAGATTTCTCTCATATTTTGAGTGTAAGATTAAGCTGATGAACAACAAAGACATTCTTTCATAGCCTTCTTTGCTCATCTTCACCAAGGGTGCCAATAATTCTGGAGGGCACTGTAGGTCCATGCTCAAGTGACAGTACACTGTCCTGTTATTCAGGTATTGATATGTATTACTACGGCTGCGACCTTTCCTCATTTCCTCATTTCGTGCCCTCGCCTCCTTCTCCTCATTTCGTGCCCTCGCCTCCTTCTCCTCATTTCGTGCCCTCGCCGCCTCCTTCCTCATCGATTTCATGAAATGTCAGAAGGCGATGAAGGTAGAACAAACTGAGCAGCACAGGGGAACCGGAACACCCTGCGCACACCTGTATCACCTGACGCCACGTTAATAAGCAAGGACATCAATCCTAGCTGTGTGCTCAGGGGTACCGCTGTAGGACCAGACCCATTGCATATTGGCTACAGAAAAATAAATATATTTATTTATTTATAAATAAATTCCTCTTCAACTTAATGGTACTTCTCAATATTTTAGCACATATTCTTCACTAATGATGAGCGGCATGTAATAAATGATCATTTATGAAGTCATTCTTCCACGCTACTAGGTTTGCAATGCGATCGAAAGATAAAAACTGGTGTACATTTCATGCTTCGTGTTTGTTCCCAACTAAATGTGGTCTTTTCTCAGAAGTTTCTTCATGATTTAAGTTGCACCAGTTAAGCGAATTACTTGGCAAGCAATGTAAATAATGACAACTCCAACGTATCAAGTGTTTTGAGATTAGTAATCCCTTTTGCAAAAGAGACCTGGAAAGACAGCAGCAGAGCAAGTCAATCACATAAATCATTTAACATATCAAACAATACTTGATGTACAATCTATGCCAACACAAATAGATTATCTAAAAACAGTCACAGTTATGCAAGAAACAGGTTTTTTAAAACACTGACAGGCATATGATTCTCTTGCTTCATTTGTTTTTGGATGGGGTTCCATGATTATGGAGCATTATAAATATACATATATTTCCCCCATTTCCCCCCGTCCTGTACCCTGTGTATTTGGGCGCAACCCTTGTGTTACTGCAGGGGTCCCTAACCCTGGTCTGGGAGGGTATCAGGATCTGCTGGTGTTTGTTTTCACCTAAAAATCACAAACCAATTTAGACCCAAGAAAGCAGGTGAATTAACTCTCTAATCAACCTCTTTAAATGATCATTTAGATACTGAGTAACAATGGAAACCAGTGGACTCTGTGGCCTTCCAGGGCCAGGACTGGGGACTCCTGTATTACTGTAATCAGCAAACAAAGGGAGGCATGAAATGTCTGAGGCTTTTCAGGGGTGTCCCCCAGGAAACCCATCTGGTACATTCCAACAACTTGGGGGTGTCCCCCAGGAAACCCATCTGGTACAGTCCAACAACTCGGGGGGTTGAGTTTCATTTGCATAGTACCTTTCTTCAGAGAAATATCAGAGCAAAAACTACGTCATTCGCACCTCAATGAATTTACTTTCTTTTTTTTGTTGGTTGTTTTTACGACTATAAGTGGCGGTCCTTAAAGGAAGCATTCAAGCCTTTGTGCTGCAAAGCTGATTGTGGACCAAGCCAACCGTCCCATTGTTCTTGCTCTGTTCTGTTTAAAATACGTGGCGCACGGACACGGGTTTTCATGCGGCGTAACTCGAGCCCGCGTGTTTTGTGCGCCATTGTGTGGGCATTACTAGGGCAGCCGCGCACCACTCCAGAGGAACAGCGGCACACTGTCCTGTTCCCACTAGGATCCAGTGACGGAAGACTCCAAAACCACCCAAGAAAGGCACGGCGTCTCACAAAAGAGCTGGCGGAAAAACACACCTGCTCACGCATTCGTTTAGATGAACACCTCATGTTAAATCTTATGCGTTATGTTTCAACCATTTCCTGGGGCAAGAACTTCCTGAAAGAATTCCGTCCAAGACTAACAGAGAGTGATAGCCATTGCTAAGCGATATTATGTACACAGTCGTGATAAGAGGGTTAGAGCACAATTCAAGCTACTTATAAACATAATGCATTCTTGTGTGATGAGAGTATATAATTAGTGTTGTGGTTGCTGGGTGATGAAGCAATGCTCTCCTTCACTCACGGTGAAGCTGGTGTCCAGGGACAGGGTCCTCAGCTCTTCTTGGAACTGTGCGCAGCCCAAGCAGGTCGGCTTCCGGAAGGTTCCGTTGACGCGGTCCCTCACGGCGGTCAGGTTGGCCTGCGTTGTGTCCAGCTCCAGCCGGAGTTCCCGCAGAGTGGCGTTCACCTGGTCAAGCAGCTGGCTGGTGCTTTTCACCTCTGTACCAAGTACCAAAAAGCAGCATTAGAAAACTGTGGCTGTAACCATTCCTTTTAATGGGATTTATTTTTCAATGTATTTGTAAACCATAAGCCAAGGCCATCTCAGTCACCATGAGCCAGCTCTCAGGAAGGCTCAAAGGGACTAAATCCAGTCACCTGGTGGGAGGGGGGAACCCCACAAAGTATGACTTTTCTGGTACAAGCTGACAGTGTGTTTTTTTTGTTGTGTGCTGTTTCTTGGAAAGATACCAGTGTAGAATTGGACTGAAACCCTCCACTGGCAAACAACGAGTAAAACTCGCAACATAGAAACACTACCTTTACCCTTCTGGCATTAAAGTGGTGGTGACTCCTTAAAGCTCTGTTTGGCAACAGACATCGTTCAAATTCAAAAGCCCACTGGTCATTTTTGAATGAGGCTCCCTCCTTCCTTTATTTGGTGTGGGGATGTCATATCAAAAGGACTTCCTTTTGTCACATTGTTGCTGAAATTGTGTTCTATTGTGTGCAGTCACCATTGTATGAGGGCAACACCTCTAAAGTTCAACATCCTGTTAAAGGTGTCAGAGGTCCATTAAACCACTGTGCGCAAATAAACACACGCATACAGCACAGGCACAGGTCTCCCACACATACTTTCAGCATCCACAGACACACAGTATATATATATATATATATATATATATGTAAACAATTGTATTTCTATATACAGTACATATAGTGTATATAGTAAGATACAGTGCCCTCCATTATTATTGGCACCCTTGGTGAAGATGAGCAAAAGCAAAAAAGGCTGTGAAAAAATGTCTTTGTAGTTCATCAGCTTCATCTTACACTCAAAATATAAGAGAAAGCGAACCTTTAATTGAAGTAAAATTATTAAAAGGAAAAAAAAATCCTTATCAAAATTTTTTGTCAAAACACGTGTCACAATTATTGTATATAGATATATTGCTCTCGCTGCAACCCCCACTGTGAATCCAGGAGAGTGCAAACAAGCGTGCACTCTGCTCAGAAGCACGTATGTCAGCCGACGCTTCCTTCCTTTCACACCACAGAAATAATGAAAGGAAAGTAGCATGGGCTGGGCTGAAGTGTGAAACGGTAAAAGATTTACAAGAGGTAAGCAGCAGTGAGTCTGGTACCTTGGGACATCTTCCGGACAGAATCCAGAGCGGGGTTCACCGGGCCTCCCAGGGCCTCCTGGAGCTTTTCGCCAAGCAAGCGGCCGATGTCTGGAGGGGAGCGGAGCGAGAGGACGGGGTGAAGGACAGCAGAGGTGTATTCCCCATTTGTATTTACACATTTTTTCATTTATCCCCCAATTTGGAATGCCAAATCGCAACTCTAAGGCTGGTCCATCACTGCAATGTCCTCCTTCAATTCAAAAGGGCGCCCACGGGCAGGAGGGTACCCCCAGAACGCTAACTTAGCCAGCCACTACTCATTTTCCCTCTGCAGTCCAGCAGCCGAGTTACTGCAGAGGAGTAGACAGTGAGCACAGCTGGAGCGGGACGCTCACGGACACATGATCAACCAGAGGAGTCCCTGTCGTGCGCTGGGGCAGGGGGAACAGCCTGCCAACTGAAACCCTCCTTCCCTGGGCAATGGGATGGCTGAATATGCACTGGCCTATAGTCAGCCTTGGTGTGGTCAGGATTATGATCCTATTCTCCCAGGGTCCATCCCTCACCATTCATCGCTCACCATTCAGCCTGTTTCTGACCGCATTCACGGGTCACTCAAGATTCAGCCTGATTCCTTCATTCTCCCATTCAGGTCCATCCACGGTCACCCATTCATCCCTCACCATTCAGCCTGTTTCTGACCGCATTCATGGTCACTCAAGATTCAGCCTGTTTCTGACCGACCTCATTCATGGTCACTCACCATTCAGCCTGTTTCTGACCTCATCCACAGTCAAGAAGCTCAAGATTCAGCCTGTTTCACCACCTCATTCATGGTCACTTCCATTCAAGAAAGTCAAAGAGAAACTTACTCAAGATTCAGCCTGTTTCTGACCGCATGTTACAAACAGCCTGTTTCTGACCTTTCACCTCAAGGCCTTTTCTGCTCTGATCCCATTCAGCCTGAGCCCCACGGTTACTTCAGGTTTCTGAATCCACGGTCACCAGCAGCCTGTTTCTGACCGACCTCATTCATCCCACCATTCAGCCTGTCTTTGACAACAGTCAAGAAGTACCACTGTGTGGACTTCCTGACATTTGTTCTGCTGTGTCAAACAGCTTAACTTTCACCTGGCTTTTGCTCAAATATTTCATTCAACATCCCTCCTAGCAACAGGAAGTAATGGTGTTGACATTTCCAAGTCACTGTGTCAAATATTTGTTCAACAACTGGCATGATCACATGATCACACATTGACGTACAACCGCAGGTGTCTCTCTGTACACAAATATATAACTACTTCACCCTTCTACCCTTATATTAAATTTACCCCTCAACAGTTCCTTGGAACAATTAAAGAAGTATCAAAAAAGTAAAAAAGGAGAAATTGTCTAGTGGTCTTTACAGAGAATATTTATACATTCAACCAAATACTTTCCCTATATTAAATTGGTTTTTAGAGAAAAAGGGATCCGGCTTTATGTCATTACCCGTGGTACAGCTGTGAGGTAAGTCTGAAGGTTGTCCAACGTGCTGTGGGACTGTGTCATACTGCGCCCCAAACTGAAGGCCAGGGATTGGTTGCTCCTAAACATGCAAATATTCCCAGCCCTGGGAAAACACACATTGAGGAAACGGGAGCTGTGGCTCCTTTGTTGTGTGACATGTCACTAAGCAATACCAGTAAGTCCAATTTACAAACAGTTACAAGCACTGATAACACAATGAGACGTCATTATGTTCAAACATAGGATTGTACTTTGAGGCCTGTAAGTATCGCCAATAATATTTTATGGACTAAAATATCCATTCCCGTTAAGAAGGAAAGAAGAATAAAAAGGCCAAAAGGCACCCGGTGAAAAATGCACTTGGAAAACTTGAAACGCTTTCTCCGGGTGTGTTCTCATGCACTTTGAGGATTTTCATTTTGACAAAAGTTAAGAAAGGTTTGGATATAGGTATATGTTAAATCATATTGGAAAGATAAACAACTGAAAGCACATTTCAAAGAATAAATACAGAAGGAAAACAGCTTTACTTAAATAGACTGGATGGTTAAAACATTTCCACACTTGTCACCTACAGATGCTTGGGGAAAATGAATACCCAAACACAAATAAGATAAGAATATTAAACGTGGCAACAAACCAGAGCTTTGCAAGACACCATGTATGGGAGTATCTTATTTCTAGAGAAGAATACAAATGTATTTATGTAACATACATGAAATATAAACACCCATTGCATTGTGAATGGGTATATTGTACAAGTACAGTGCACATGTGGGTCAATCCAAGGAAATGACAAAAATGACAGGATGTGATGTCATAGAGATGTGGGTGGTCCTCACAGTATGATGGCAGTAAGGAGCACCGTTCCCCAGTAGATCCCTCTACGTCGGCAGTTGGTTGATTTGTTCTGTTCCTGGTACATGTGCCCCCGCATCATCTCTGCGGGACACAGCTCTGACTGATACAGTATACCGCATCATCTCATTGGGACAGCAGGCAAAGAAGAAGCCCACCACAGGCATGAGGATGATGTAGAGTATACCGGATCATCTCTGATGGACACAGCTCAGACCAGTAAACCCTGACCAGCTCTGTGAACAGTATACAGCACCTGATACAGTATACCAGAGATGCACAGTCACCACCGAGGGACACAGCTCTGTCACGCATCATCTCTGAGAGACGCAGCTCTGACTGACACACAGTATACATCATCTCTGAGGGACACAGCTCTGACTGATACAGTATACCACATCATCTCTGAGGGACACAGCTCTGACTGATACAGTATACAGGGACATTGACTGATACAGTATCATCTCTGGGGAAGCTTTTTTAAAACACAGGGCCCTCCTGGGTGGTCTAGTGCAGCGGTCCCCAACCTTTTTCACGCAAGCCCAAGCCCAAGGGGGCCCAAGGGGGGTGCATGGAAAAAAACTTAGACAAGTGCGGAAAAGAGGCACAGACGGAAGTGGTCATTTTTCAAAATAAAACAACCTGCAGACTGTTAAAACATAAAATTAAAACGTTTTTATTATTTATGTGCGGCCTGGCACCAAATGCCTCACGGCCCGGTACCGGGCCGGTGGTTGGGGACCCCTGGTCTAGTGGATATAATGTTCGACTGGGGTTAGATTCCACTGGCCGCGTGTGTCTGCTTTGGCCGGGAGTGCCACTAAGGGGTAGCAATTGGTTGTCCACTCCAGGGAGGGGAGAGAGAAGCCGACATGAGTTTCCTGCGTATAGGAGTGGCTCTGTGTACCGGAGTTACAGTCGATGGCTTGGCAAGTGCCGACTCGGAGGAGACGATACTTCGCCATTATCACTGCCGGTCTCAGGGCTACGGCAGCGAACTCACAATACAAGGGGGGGATTGACATAAAAAAAGAGAGGGTGTAATTGGCTACTAAATTGGGAGAAAACTGGGAAAAAAGGTTTTAAAAAACACCTCTTCTCTGCAACATGATCAGCAGTTTGCCTGACATTACCTGGTATCCTGCAACATAAACCTAGAAATTGGGATATGTCCGTTCAGTTCAAAAATGAAACTGTGGGGGGCTGGCGGATAGCGTAGTGGTTTAACGCACCCGTATTTGGCTAGTCCTGTATGAGTGTGAGCTGTCTATCAGGGCTGTTAGTCTCGATCGGGGGGCGGCATTTGGCTGTCCGCTCCTGAGGGAGGGGGGAGGGTGGTCGGCACGAACTCGCTGTGAAGCACATAAGGGTGTCTCCAGAAAGGGGGTTGGTGAGTTCCGTCTCGAAGGAGGCAGATCATTGCCAGCCACGGAGAGTAGCTTATCCCGTAGAGACGGGCGACGAGCCTGGTGGGGGAGGGTCAATCAAAAATAAATATAGGGTATAATTGGTTTCCAATTTGTGGAGAAAAACAGGGAAAAATCTGAAACAAAATGTATAAAAAAATTAAATAAAATTGTGGAAAAGTCTTTAGCTGAATGTACTGATGAAATTAGGCTTACAGGGCAGATTTATGTATGCTTTGTTCATACGTCCCCAGATTGTATTTTCTCACTGAACCACACAAGATGCCCAGACCCTTCTCACTTACAGTAAACAGTAAAGCACTGACATAAGCACAGAGCAGGGACACAAACGTCAGCGCTGAATGTCGTCAATGAAAGACAAGTTTCAAAAAACAGTAAAGGCACTTGTTCTACTGCAGGTTGGCCTCTGGGGTTCGAGACCAGGCTGCGCCAGCCACGTGTCCCGTTTGGGGGCTGTCCGCCCCCAGGGGACGAGTCTAGCAGCAGAACAGTTTTGATTTGTAAATTATTGCAAAGCATGAATACATTTTATGCATTCACACACTCCTGCTGAAAAACGACTCCCCTGACCAGACAGAACAGTAGCTGTATAAACCCTTCTCGGATCACCAGGTGAGGAGCACCATGATGAAGCCCTCATTATGTGTGTTTGTGACTTACCTTTTTGACAGTGTCCCGATCGATGATACCGTCGACATATTTCGCCACTTCAAGCAACAGCTCTGGAGAAGAGAAAGGACAGGAAGGACACACTGAATGGCAAAAAAAATCTCAGGCAAGGATTTCTGATTTTTGTGTTCAAGAATATCAAATGATACTGTTGACACAGGAGATGGCATCCTTTGGCAATTGCCTTAAAGCAACATTTAAACATGGAATGAATGATATAATAGTCTCAAAAGAACAGACAGTAGGGTCACGTGACAGTGTAGGCAGTCAGCCAAGGAGGCGCAGATACTGTATACAGATATAGGGGGCAGGTTTATATTTACTGTAACAACATCCAGAACTCACCTTCAGAGCGCCACTTCCTTTCTCTCAGTTTATGGGATGAGTTGGCAAAAATACACCCTCATATACTTATCTTTTCATGGCAATAAGAATGCAACTGTTGCTGTCCAACATAAAACTGCAGTTCTGCTTTCCTTTGTCAGAATTGGGTAACTATGACCACGCACTGGCCCAACATAACTGCACGCAGGTGCTGCGTGGTGTCCGTTACACCAAGCCCCTTTTGCTAGAGGTTGATTGTGCGCCACACCTACTCATTGTTGAGGGAAATTAGAAGAGCGCATTGTTGTGGTGAGACTGTAGGAATTGGCTGTATTGCTCCCAATCACAATGGAACAGCCTGAAGAGGTAATTCACAGCACCTGAGCTGTTTCACATCGCTGTGAATGGTCTGAGGAGAGGAGGGTGCGGTGTTTCAGTCTGTCCTCCTTAACAGCACTTATTTACTTGTTTACTCATGTTGGTTTTGCACCGTTTCCCGGGTGGAGCTGCTTTTGTGAGAAAGCCTTGTCAACTTCGAGGGCTGGGTGGGGTGTGTGGTTGGGTAAAGGGTTTGTTTTTGTTTGCTGTTTTTCGCTTCATGCCGATTCTGTTATTCTGACTTCCTGGGTTGGATTGGGCTAGAGTCAATCAGTGCTGCTGCTCTTGCCACTCCATAAAACAAACAAAGATTTGAGGCTGAGAAAATGGAGACCGGGAGTAGTTTCAAAACTCCCGTGTTCGAGCCTAGGCTTGCCCAAATTTCTACGCTGTGAGGCAATCTGTATATCAGTGCATCACAGGTCGTGCAGTAAATATCAACACGGTACAACAAAAATATCAGAATGTAGCCATGCGGATATGAACAGATTCCTTTCAATGGCAGCAAGTCACTGCCTGGTTTCCATGGCATTTTGAAATGCACAACGGTGTTACCAGCAGGCTGAGTGGCAAGATGGCAGACAGCCGAATAGAAAGGGGGAGTTTGGAGGGGGTCAGCATTGCCGAGGCCAGAGGCTCACAATGGGGCCTTTTGCATTTGCACACTACAAACAGGATCAGTCTGCACCAGTCTGGTTCACAGGCACATTGGTTACACGGTGGAAATCAAACATGGGGTCTCAATCATACTCAATCACTTCAATAATGGCAACCTACTGACTGAGCCAATTAGTTACAGTTTAATACCTACTTTTCTTAGACATGTATTGGGTTCCCAAACAGGTTATGAGTGCACATGTTAATCACATAATCACATGTTAATCACATGTTAATGTTGTGCATGGTCTAGCTGCTAGCCATGTTTCCACATGTCCAACAACTATCACAATCAATTGTACAGATAAAATGAACATGTATGTGTGTATGTGTTTGTGTAGCTACTAAACCATGTTTAGCTGTGTCATCAGTATTAATAATCCGTTATTTCACCAGGTAAGTTGGTTGAGATTCTCTTTCACAACAACGACCTGGCCAGAAGACCCAGTGAGTAGTGTGTAGAATAAAATAAATAAATACATTAAAAACAGCAAATAAATAAAAACACTTAAAGATTTAAAGTCTACACTTTAATGTAGATACAGTCACACATACCCAGAGCATATACATGACATTAAGTGAGCAGGGAGAGAGGTGATAGGAACCTCAGTAATAATTAATAACAATTACATGGACGGGTTAAAAAATCATCCAGTTGTTTCAGATCCAGTTTCAGAGCTGTATTCAATGTGTTCCAGTCAGCAGCAGCACTGAAAAGCACTGTTGCCAACGGAGGAGCATGATTTCAGGACAGATGAGGAAAGCAGAGTGTTGGATCCGAGACTGTATGAAGAGGTGTAGAAGTGTAACAGTCTGGAGAGGAAACTGGGAGCTTTTCCCAAGAATGTCTTATAGATCAGGGTGAAGCAGTCAGAATCCAGTCTATGCTGAAGTGAGGTTAGGCCAATTTCACTGTCAAGTGTGCAGTGGTGAGCGTGGTAGGGAGCTCCTGTTGCGAATCTGACTGCCAACTGATAGAGTGTGTCCATTTTGGGGAAGGTCATTTTGTAGCGTTTCGGTAAATAACATCTCCGTAACCTATTGTTGGCAGTATGCATGAGTGATTTTGGAAGAGAGGGTGAAACAGGTTTTGTTCCTGTAGAGAAAGTCCAACCTTGATTTAATTTGGCTTTGAAGTTTATTAAGATGAGTCGTGAAGCTGATATTGGCAATTTGGGGCAAGCCCAACCTTCGGGTTCAATAGGAGATTGGTGATGTGTGGTTAAAGAGCATTGAGTTAGGGCTGCAGATTATTTTCCTTAAGAAAAGCATGAATGTTGTTTTTGATGGGTTCAGCAGTACAGTTTAAGGTCTGTGAGAGCGTGCTGGACGGATGTGAAGTCGGTTTGAAGAATGGAGGTAGCAGTGGGGGTTTGGGAGCGGGGGTGTAGAGAATTGTGTCGTCTGCGTATGGATGAATTGAAGCATCTGTGATGAAATTCGGAAGGTTTTTGATGGAGATAACGAGGTTGGACCTGGAGAGGAGCCCTGTGGGATTCCTTTCACAACATCTCAGGGTTTAGAAATTGCATTAACATTTTTGACACACTGGGAGCTAAAATAGCTGGAGAAATAGTTCACTAAAATAGCTGGAAAACTAAAGGAGGCATTGGTCAGTAAAACCTATTTCTCTCAGTCTATTTAGTAGAATGCCATGATCCACTGTGTCAAAAGTGTTGGATGAATCAATAAATTAGGTGGCACAAGAGTGATTTTTGTCCAGAGAGCTGTAGATATCAGTAAATACCTTTAGGGAAGCCCTGATTGGTTTCGAAATAATACTTTGAAAATGAATACTGGGGCAACATTTGTTGCAGAGAACATTTTCTGAACAGTCAAGGCAACAGACAGAGTTTGCACAGGACACAAAGACACCAGCAGAATGAAAAGGCCAAGGCCATAACCCAATACTGCACCTAATCCGTACGCCCCAGTTTGCAACCTGCTGTTCTTTCAATGCAGGGGGAAGACAACAAATGAGATGGTGAGACTCAAAAGGGATGAGCTTCAAAACCAGTACTTTCAGGGTTCTGTGTAAAGGGCAATGCAAGACACACAGGGGGAGTCCATATTTAGCACTGTGTTTATCTAGGAACGCCATGCAAACACTGTTACCATGCCATCTTAATCAGGTTTCCCCTCTCCCTCCCGTTTCTGTCTTTTACTGTGAATTCCACACTATCTCGCCCAACCGCCTAAAATGGCTGTTCTGAGTAGATTATGTGGAGAGAAGAGCAGAATGCAGCATGAACATAAAGTGTTTTCCCAAAACAAAGGACGCTAACTCCACTGGATATACCAGCGATACCATGTGAAGCCAAAGGAACCCACAGTCGCTGCATGGATGAATGAATTAAGGGGGTGATATCCGCACACTTGAGAGATCTTATTTCTCCATCTCACCGACATAGCACCGGGCCATCTCGCTAACAAACAACGTTTTCAGTTTCAGAATTCCAAAGGTTTGGAATGACCTTGCCCAGATCGTACGGCAAGCAGAAAAGTTTTTGTTCTTTTTGTTCTGTTGATCACCATTACCTATTTGGCCTCTCATTTAAAAGCTGTCCCCTGTAATCCAAATCTGTGCCCTCCTTGACTCTTGTGCATTTAAACTATGGCCTGAAAACGAATTCGCCGGGCCGACGGTGAAGTCCTGCTGCACACATTCCAAATTTACATAGAATATCGCAGTGAAGGGCCATGCCTGCCAAACTGCTGAGAAAAAACGAGGGAATAAAACAACAAAGCAATGAAGAGAGCCGGTTGGGCACAGCTACTGTACAGCACTGTTCAGTACAGCCACTTCAGTACGGCTCTTCATCTGCACCTTCTGATATTGTCAGAAAAATATTACTGGTTCTCCTCAACATTTTGTATTGACGTATCTGTAGGAGCAGAACTGGTTATGTCATTCATTTTGTACTTTTCTGGAACAACTGAGAAGAAGTGATAGGGGTCCACCCTTTTTTTCCCTGCATGAGGGTTGTAACTTTGTCTATGGCTGTGACGGAGATAAGACATGACCTACCCACGGTATGCTGAAAGGAAAAGAGAACTGCAGAAGTGGCACTTCAGAGGCTGGCTGTAATTGCAGGGAATAAAAGAGAACAGTTCTTCAGCTAGACCGGGCTGCAGGGCCACCGCCCCAGGGCAGACACCATGACGGTCACTACCTTCCTCATTTACCAAGTTCAGAAACTTTTTAACAATGTTGACTCGGCCTGTTCTTCCAACTCAAACTTCCCCAACCTGCCTACTGAACTGACATTAGAACAACATCTCTTTGTCATTTTACCTATAGTAGCCTATATACAGTTGATTATACACAGAAATAGAAAATACAAATAAGTGGTCAATCAGGCAAAGAACCAATGATGAGATTTGATCAAATTAAAACAATTTAAAAAATGAAAATACAATAGCTATACAATAATAGCTGTTTATGTATGTGATTTTCATTTCCAGGCTGAGAATCATTGTTCACCCTTAGTGTACTCTGATGGCCGATTGGTCTCACTGCTGCATTTCATTTCAATAATGGCCATTAACACACATGACAAAAAAGTACTTCATTTTTACTGTGGCCAATAAATGAATGTACTTTTGCAAGCAGGAAGCAACCAGTAAAGACCTGAATGGCCTGACATGGCAGCAAAGACTATAAAATAATCAAGCATTTTACAACAGAACTTGATGTCCACTTTTATTGTTAACACACTGACCAGAAACCAATTGACCACTGACCAGAGGCCCATTTTCGAAATAGTGCTTTGCTATAAATCCTCCTTTCTTTGAAACGGAGCGCTGCCAGCAACACCTTGATTGAACCAGTTCAACTTTGCACTTGAAAAGAGGTTTCCTCAAGACGGCCCACACCCACAAACACTTCACAATCGGGTTTGCACTGTTAAACATTCTGTCTTTTACAGAGAACGGTCTGAAATAGTTACTGATTAGCCACAAATGTCAGCACTCTCCCAGGGTCAGACAGTGGTCTTGGTCACGCATGGGCAAGTCTACAGCAACATCTCAGACATGCGTATGAAAATGCAAAAGCCATTCATAATGTCACAACTTTGCATGTGATTTACGTACTTAAATCACATTTACTGGCTTGTTCCAGTTCCCACTGGCTAATAATGTAGGTCACTACATTACACTGCATGTACCTGTAAGTAAGTCACTACTTCCTGGGTGAAGTTCTAATCAAAATAAAGGCTCAGGGGCCTCGGATTGCGTAGCGGTCTAACGCACTCGCATCGACTGGCGCTTTGCAAGTGTGAGCTGCCTATTGCGGTCGCAGTTTTGAAACCCGACTGTGTCAGACCGGCCCTGGCCGAGAGCTCCAATCAGGCGCAGCGTTTGGCTGTCCACCCCAGGGGGAGGGGGAGGGTGAGTCGGCACGAACTCGCCGGGAAGCGCGAGGGGTGTCTCCAGAAAAGCGGGGCGAGTTCCATCTCAGAGGAGGCGGATCATCGCTGGCCTCAGGGGAATTAGCTTGATCGGGAGGACGGGCGGAAAATTCTTGGGGGAGGACGAATCGAAATAAATATATATAATTGGCTGCTAAATTGGGAAAAAAACTGAAAATTTGTGAGAAATAAAAAAGTAAAAAAATAAGTAAAGGCTCAAAGGCTCTTGCCTACCTATTTAAGGTTATTTGTTTATCACTATCAAGTCCATCACAATCAACAGCACACGAGTAGTGCGGTCGTTTAACCGGCAGATCCCAGATGCTGTGATTCGTCACTGTGTTTTAATTGAGCTTTAACGCACAGAAAGGAGGCGAGAGGCCGGGCGAGCTCACCTTCAGGGAAAGGATTTGGCTGGACCGTACCAAGGAAGGACTGGACAAACGCAGACAGGAAGGTGGTGCCCCCGTCCGGATTGGAGCCCGGCTGGTACTGGCTTCCGTTCAGGTCTCGCGGGGCGGGTCCCATGGAGCAGGGGGCGGGGACCTGCTGGGCACCACACTGGGCCAGGAGCCACACCACCAGACATGCCCACAAGGACACCCAGCGGCCCGGTGGCCAGTAGCTCACGCCCATTCCTCTCGCTGCACACGGACAGAGCAGGACGGCTCACTTCATGGCCCAGTCCCCAAACCAATGAGGCTGAAGACACACAGAAATCACAGGAAGCATTTACCTTGCGATTAAACAGACTATTATATTCATTATGTAGGCGCAGGCCCAAAGCTGACAACATAAAAGGTATGCAAATGGCCGTGTGGTCAACCGACATACCTTAACACACATACACAAAGCCACAAACATTGTCCTGAACCATAATAAGCTAACAACAGATTATGTGGCAGCATTACCTACATGTGCTACACAGCACATAAATTAAATTATAACAAAGTGATTGGGGTTGCACACAATTATATGGATTATGAGAATTGGTTGAATGGTTAAATAAGGACACGGGACAAAAAGTTCTCAATAGCTGTTATTAATTATTGTCTGGTCCTTTCTTAACGTCTGGCCATTTTTCAAAAAGGTTTTGTTTCTAAAGGCAGACAAACGAGAGACCAAAGCTCTTGTCACAAAAGCCAACCTGTACTCTGTCCATTTACAGAAGATGAGTCAGAGGAACTTTGAGCCACAAGCTGACAGAGACAGCGACAGCGACAGCAGAAAACCTCTATAATTACAGCTGCTAATGATTCAGCGATACAAACAATACAACGATATAAATGAAGTGCATTCATGATGCTATCTTAGTCCCAGCAACACAAATGACTCATTTTCTCAGACTACAAGGTGTGCCTCATCTAACAAATCTGACACCCTCTTGAACCAAAACAGGATTGAATTTAATTTCGATTACATTCGAAGCGTACTGAGACACCATACATTAATGCTTTGTTTTCAGGCTTTTCTCTCCTGTGTCCTCCCTAAGGTTTCTTCCTCTTATTTCTTTCCTAATTTTATGATTAGGATATCTGCAAGTGTGCCCTTGCAGTGATTTTTGCACCTCTAGAATGACATTGGACCAAACCGTGCTGATGGACACAATTGGTTAAGTTAGCTACATGATCTCGGCTGCAGTGAGTCACCCTACCACGGATCTAATCAGAGTAGCTGCGATTTATTATTTTAATTCTTTATTTAGTCACTGTTCTTTACTGTATGTGTTTTCTTTCCACATAGTCGTTGTTGGCACATGCCTCTTTGCATGATGAGTCGAATCCTTTCTCATTTTGTCTTTTTTCTGTTATGATTTCTGAATTACAGGTATGAGTTTGTGCGAGGGCAGCTTCTTCAGTCATTCAGTGTGCTTCAAGTCACATGGTTTACCCTCAACAAGACCGGCACTATCCAGCCTCATATCTACCACAGAAGGAAAATAAAAATAGTTTTTCAAAATGTGTAGGCTACTTTTTCCATTTCACAAAACACTAAAGTGGCAACACATTCATTCAGCAACACTACTGATGGTTTCAGTGGGGTAAGCACATGACTGAGCTCTTGGACCCCTTTTGCACCTTTTAATGTTGACAGCTGTTTTGCCATGTCTCTATTGATATATATATATTATTATTGAGAGGGTTAAGAGGGTTAAGTGGTAGGTAACGGGCATAGGTCACGGCAACTAAAGCTTTCTACATCACAATGTCACTTTGTCAAGACATTAGTAAATGCTAAAATGTCCTGTTGTCATCGGTGTCACCCAGCCGTATCGAGACAGTAGCCAACAGAAACGAATCAGAGAGGAGGGTGAAAACAAATAGGAGTTTGCGCCCTTGACTGGAAACACTGAACCAAATGTGCACAGTAAAAAAACACTCAAAGATTTAACAACAAATATTTTGACAATATTTAGCTCTCTTTAGTGGTTCTTAACTCCGAAGCACTGCTGTTTGTGTAAATCAATCGAACTAAACCAAGTAGGCTATCAGTTATATAGAGAGAACTAGCCTACATACTTCCCACTCTGAGGAAAACAATAAAGTTCCTCCATAACTGTAACTTCCTAACAAAGTTTCTCGATACAAACTGGCTTTAGGCGATTCAAAATAAATACTAACAACGATTACTAACAATACCATAAGTTTGGTATAACTGAGTCTAACGAAACGGGTATAAGACAATGCGGTACCTGTTCTCCGTTAAAGCGCGACAGAGGTGACCCAGGTGTAGTGGAGAAACCCAAGATCGTTGATCCCTTCTCCAGTCACAGAGTTGCGCGCGTGCCCTCCTTCGAAAGGGTTTTGCGGTGAAGTTTGACTGTGTCCAGTGTAGTGAAACAATGGAACTAAAATAGACAGGAAAATAAGAGAATGAGAAAGGTCAGAGCTAGAGACAGAACATGAGTGATGTGTTTACGAAAAAAGGAGACTGCCAAAGTGTAGAGAGAGAGAGAGAGAGAGAGAGAGAGAGAGAGAGAGAGAGAGAGAGAGAGAGAGAGAGAGAGAGAGAGAGAGAGAGAGAGAGAGAGAGAGAGAGAGAGAGAGAGGTGTGGACTAGAAAGAAATATGACTGTGACGAATATAGGAAATAGTGAAACGTTACCAAAAAATAATAATATTGAAGAAAATCATACAGCTACATTACATTCAATTTGCTTGTAGCAAAAACAAGAAACTGCGTGGGAAATTTCTTGAAACTTGCTGCTTGACAACAAAACCTTACCTGGCGAACTCTCAAATTACTTAATCCAGGTGGGAGAGTATCCTACTTTTGAGTCCTTGGAATGTTCGTGTTGTTTCCGTTAAAACTGACGAGTAATATCGTTGCTTTCACGTGGCCAAAATGTTAAAAACAAAACTTCCCTGGGAACCCTTAAAACTGTCGTAATATGTGAGGAGATATGTGTGCATCCGGATAACTGTACCTCACCCCAAAATGATACAATGTGAAAGCATGTTACGGCACGGAACAAGAATCCAGAAAATAGTTTGCGAAACATATTTGATCACGCTGGGGGAGTCAAGCAGAAGTAGGAGGAGAGTAAACGATGCATATATTTATTCACTGGTAACGGGAAGGGAGTTAAAAGCGCACACACCCTTATGAAGACCATTTTATTGCGTTGCATTATCTGTTGTTTTTATGGAATTGTTTTCCTTGCAGGAAATAATATTTAAATAATATAAAGACCAGTTAGGAAGTAAGATGATACTTAGAAACTAAACCACACTGGCCTGAATACGTCCATTCATTGGATGTTGGAAATGAGTCTCAACAATGTTGGTGTATAAACCACAGACATATAATCTTTATTTGGCATGAACTTAACCAGAAGAACTTAAAGGGCAATGATGGCAAGATAGATTACATGCATATCACAAGAGTAGCTCGGTGAATGAGCATCAAATTAAGGAAATAGTGATAAAATAAAAGTTGTTTTAGCATACATATGGCCTAAAATGTATCATTAAATGCATCAAATCTTTGTCATGGTAATGGATATGACCTAACAGAGCAATATTATTTTATAGCATTCAAATTGTGTCAGTAATTCAAACCATTAACCAAACTTAATTGCCATGACAACCAAAGCTACACCGTTTATTTGTCTTAGCAATAGGAAAAGAGGTGATATAGGAGTTTGACACCATCGAGAGCGGCAAAACCCAGACGGCCAGGGAAACCAAGCAGAGGCTCGTGGATGAGTGTAAGATCTCATGGTCCATTGAAGTTAAAGAGGAGCCAAACTGCATAAGAAAAAAACAAGAATATGCATTTGAATATGAATTTGCATACAGAAAACTGATAACTAGAATGATAAAGTTTCAGGTGATACTTTCACATGTAAAGGCATTTCTCATTGTATCGTTGCAATGTTTGGAAAGTATTTAATTATGTTACTGGGTATGGCATTGTACATTGTATATATTAAATAAAATGTAGCGTGTTACTCCCTACACCAGGCTCTTCTTTCTTACAGTGTAAATCATGTCCTCCTAGTATGAGCTCAATCTCCCTTTCCTTCTTTCACTGACATTCTTTCACCTAGAAAAAGGTAAGTGCTGTGAACACTGCAGCAGGGCTGGGATCCTGTGGGACCAATGGACTATGTTAGGGGGTGGGAGCAGGATCATATGCTACTATTAGAGCGATGCTGCAGGATTCTGGTTGTGACCACCAGAATCACAACCAGTAGGAGGAAAACAGTTATTGCTGGAGTGATCCAAAATACTGCGTGTGGGCGGAAAAACATTCCTGTGCAAGTCAGCGCACTGCAGCCCTGGGAATATTTACTGCAGTGAGCTGGTTCCTCATCATATCAGAAATATGACTGTGAGCCTCCTGCATCTACTGTCTCCAGACTGGCAGACTTTAAGGAAAGGTTGTAAAGTGTTTTTATTTGTTAGAATATGTTGGCCTAGTGATCAACAAGCAAATGATAAAAACCATCCCTTGCTTTTCTTGAGTTGCAGGAAGTCAATGGAAGTGAAAAGTGGTCAGATGTCACAGCCTTAAAGATAAAGGTGCCCTCACCAGATGACTGGGATTTTCTAGAGTTGCACCAGTCAAGATGGGATGATACAAGGGCCTGCACCAGCAGCTGGGTTTCAGTGAGTGCTGAGGAACGGCTGAACTCTCCTGATGTTGTTGAGGAAGAGTGTGAAGGAATGACTCACTGCTGTGATGATCTGAGTGAAGGTTCTACGTGAGCTAGGTGTGGGAAAATTTTGAAATGTTCAGGGTTATGGAGAGTTGCAGAGTAGTGTTTGGATAGTAAGCAGAATGTGTCTGTCTTGGACTGAGTGCAGAGAGACAGACTATAGAAATGGTGACATAGAGTGATCGTCGGTGTGGACACAGGGGAGAGAAGGGTCATCTGATACTGGGTGGGGGAAGGGGGCAAAGTAATGATTATGTGATCACGATTAGCGAGCTTGGAAATATGTGAGTTTCCTGTGAAAATAAGGCCCGCCTTGTGTATGGAAAGAGACAATGTGAGCGCCTGAAAGAGTGAGACAGTGGGAGGGGTGTGGCACACTGGGTAAACATTGAGAACATCAAACAGGATCAACACAGTACCTTCTGCTGGAAAGGTGCTCAAGAGATGGCCCTGTTCATCCAGGAAGGTGTCAAGTGCCCCTACTGGGCGTTAGAGAAAAGCATACTCACGTTTGGTAATGGCAAATTCAAGAGAAGGAAAGAGGGAAGAGAGAGGGAACAAAAAATAATCCTAGTGCAGTAAAAAGGAAATCAATTGCACCACCCTGGCCTGTGAAACAAAGGGAGTGAGAAATGCTGAAAGCATAGCAGGAGTAGCTTGTGCAGGCAGACAATGGGTGCCTAATTGACTGATGGGATTTCTGTTGTGTAATGAAACAGGGATGTCCTGCCGACTGCAATCCCTCCATCCGTGGGTGATTGGGCTGCCGACTGGTTCAGATTCTACACCGAACCTCGGGGCTCCACGCCTAAACCCCTAAAAAGTGGAATCGTAAGCTGCCACAGTGAGCGAGGACCTCGGTTTACTGTGTCCAGGTGCATTTGTGCTTTGTGTTGTGTTTTGTCTTTGTCTTTGTTATTGTAAATGTACCGTCAGGATTGTCACTCAATTTCGTTGTACTCTGTGCAATGATGATAAAAATAAATCTAATATAATTTCATGTTCAAACTCCTGAAGAAGAACATCTTGATCCAGTCTTCTGTTGTAGTCTGCCAGTCCGTCTAGTCTCTGCAGCTTCCGCCAGATCAGATTTTGCAAATGTTCTTTAACCTCGCTATGCAAAGGTCCTGCAAACAATTTGTTTGTTTTGGAACAGGTTGGTAGTAATTTCTTTATATTTACATCTCCAACCTGGAACCATCATACCTGAGTAAAAAGCACCGGCACACCTTTTAAAAGTTTTAAATATAAAAGACAGATGGCAGCCCTTCAAGCAAGAGAGCAATGCTCTATAATCAATATTTTTTACAGCCAATCACTTCCTGTTACATGTTACTTCCTGGATGTTAGTGCTGGAACATTCAGCCATTAAGAATTACCCAGTGGAAGTCTGATTGCGCAAGAAGCGTTTGAACATGTGATGGAAAAAGTAGGCTATAGTTCTATCACATTGTGTTTCAGTTAGCAGGAATGCATATGTGATCGCCACAATTACATAGGCCTACTCTAATAGTGTGTTACAGTGGAAAATAGTTTGTGTAGAGCCATAAAGCAAACTCAAATCACACTGTGCGTCTATAACGGAATGTCATAGGCATAACAGTATTACCATATGACAGGCCATATCTAATGTATGATATGCATTTCATCAGACAAAGCAGGCAGGGCTACTCACTTGTGCCAATAGGTGGCAACATGCATTGTATATATATATATATATATATATATATAGCATATTATCATTTTATTGCCCCAGAAACAGGAAGTGACATAAGGCTAGCACCACCCAGTTGATGACATCATCACCATGCCTCCTGCAGGCACAGATCATTCTGGTAAGAGCCCCTTCTAGGAAGTGTTATAACTATGGTGGTGTCGCACCAATAGACTATTGACTTCAAGGAAGCACATACTGTGTCCTTTCGGACAATTGGGCCTAAAAACCTTCCTCCACCGGGTTGCCTTTCCATAGTTCCTGTGCATCCTGGATTTATGTTTTCTTTGCCCTTTGCTTTTCTTTAACACACATCATTGTGCAGCACTTTGAGATTGTAAAATTAAAAGTTATTATAAATAATAAAGTATATTATTTTACTATATTAGGCCCTGAGCTATTGGTCATTTTGTTTTGCTTATGTACAGTACTGTAAACCCTATAATTGTGTTCAGTTAAGATCACGATCCCTGATCCAAGCCTTAGATGGGCTTACTTAAGTCTTTCTTGAACTTCAAGATTTTTTTTCACTGATAAAAATGTCCTTAAGTGGCTTTTTGCCAGTCTACACAATCAGTCTTCATGGCCACAGCTGTACCTACAAATGTGATCTAATTTCATATGGAGCAATGAGGATATGGAGCAATCTAGGTAATCATTTACAGGCGGCCACAATATATGAGCAATCTGTGGCCTAACCAGGTGATACATTAGATGTGGTTGTATCATAAAGAGAATATCCTCATTCCACACCAGTAAACTAATCTCATTTTATCGGGAACAGAAGTGTCCATAGATGTGGAGCAGCAACACCGTTTGCCTACATTACCATGTACACACGGTTCAGACCTTATCAGCATGCTTCCACTTGTGTTTGAATGTTTCAATCTTGGTTCTTCTAAACTTCAAAAGCGTCAGCACAAAAGTGTAGGTGAGCCGCTGCCTTTCTTTCCCACATCTCGGAGGACCGAACTGAAGTCGCTGAGTGCTGTACCCTCCGCGTGCAAAGCGCAGACGGTAGATTTTCATTTCGCTCCGACCAATCACATCAATTTTCCAATTATTCATAAGTTGGTTTTAAACACCTTCAAGGATGGGTGTCCAATCTTATCCGAGAAGGGCCGGTGTGGGTGCAGGCTTTTGATCTAGCCCAGCACTAAAACACCTGATTCAACTAATTCACTAATCATGGTCTACAATCAAGACCTTGATTAGTTTAATCAGTTGTTTAGTGCTGGGCTAGAACAAAAGCCTGCACCCACACTGGCCCTTCTCAGATAAGATTGGACACCCCTGCCTTAAAGCGAGGCTAACCAAATGTACCCTTTATTCTATCGGAGCCTCCTTGTCTACAAAATGTTTACAAACCCACCCATTTCAACAAATCAACCAATCATGGTGTTCAATGAAGACACCTTTATTACACGAGTCATGTGATTTAGGGCTGGGCTACAACACAAGCCTGTACCCACACCAGGCCCTTCTCGCAGAAGATTGGACCAATGCCCATCTCTCTCTATATCAATGAACAGGAATAAGTCAAGGGTGAAACGCTTACAGTAAAGTGAAAATTCATCTTTATTGGTACCATACATGAATTATCAATGGCAGAAACTAGGCAAAAATATATATATATCAAACTGCCCCACAAACAGAGGAGCTACAGGGACAGCAATGGGTACATCACCATTCGGTTTAAATTTAAAATATTTATATCTAGGAAATCTTATGATCTTTTGAGAATAGTATTACTATTCAATTTTGGGTAAATGTATAGCAGACATAAGTCTATTTCAAATGTCTGCCTTTCAACAATTTAAAATCTAGCACATGCTACATTTGGAAGGGGGAGTGTAGTATTTTTTGTTGTGCTCAACATTGCCCTCAGGTGTTGAGTACTGGTAGTTGGCAGGAAAATAGGTCTTCTGCCAGCAACACCTCCACTGAGACATTAGCTGCTATAAAGAATTACAATTCAGCTCATAAATCAAGACCATAATTAATGGCAGAGAATGAATCATGGATAGAGTTTAGTTGATGTAGTGCCTACATCTAAGGCTTGCTTAATCTGGGCCATGTTAAAATGTCCAGTACAGACACTACTCAGTACAGCTCATAGAATTCAGCTTCATAGAATAATCACAGCAGGAAGTGAGGTATGTGCCATGTACTGACTTCAACTGGATAAATACAGGTAACAATATCATTCAAGAAAATGTAGCTGAATTTAAAGTGAAAAGCGGCTGTACCCCCAGTTTATTAAAAGGTCATACATATTCAAAAAAAGGGTTTGGGTTCTTTTTTTATTTGTTTACATTAGATAGGGATGCTTTTAGGGTGCTCTAAGGAAGAATACATTTAATTACAGTTATACAGAACTCGGCTACTACCTTAAATATACAAGCACAATTACACAAAAACAAAATCAATGAGCTGGAGAAAAAGCCTTCACAACATGACTCTTTAAAAAAATACAAACCAATATATTTTGGGGTTGGGATTTTAAAGGATCTTGCAAGTAGTTCCTTGGTCTGTAGCTTTCAAAAAATCAAATAAAAACATTACTGGGAAGTTGAGGGCGGTAAAAAACCTGATTCACGTTTCAAAATGTCCTGTCAAAAGCTTTAATAATTATTTGATGACCGAACAGAACCATAAAATCCAAGCTAATAGGCTTTTGAAACCAAACATATCAATGACTGGACACTGAACAACAAGTAATGATCAGTGTATCACCTGTGTTGACCACTGTCTCCATCTCCCATTCTGCTGGACCAGAGATTAAACATTTTAGGCAATGGCTTCATCCTGGGCAGCCATTTTGGATCTGTCAGTACAGATACCAAAGAGCAAACACTTCCTTGTCCAGATTTAAATAGTATACACAGAGGGACCTTTTGAAACTGCAGGAAAGCTTAGTTCCCACCTAATTTATACAGCGTTACCTGTACACCTGCACGAATGTGTCCTCAGTCATATCCAGCTTCATAACTGAAGTGAGGGGACATATGGAGATTATGGCAAAAAGATAAGAATATTACGGTCTGCTGCTTCGATCACTTAAAGCACTGACCACAAAATTACTTATATGAAATAATAATCCTAATAATATAGTCATGATACAAAATTATCTAGCATTAAGAGTTTACATTTACATAGATTTCTATTCTCCAGTTACAAGTATTGGACCTTTGACGTTTTAACATTAGGAAGATAGAACAGTAAAAAAAACACAGAAAAAAACAATCGAGTCATATGAAAAATAGACTGAAGATACAGTGGAAACAGTGCAAACAATATTCTGGGGTGTTTTTTTTGTCTGTTTGTTGGTTTCTTTTAAAAATTGTTATAAAAATAAAAAATAAGTTAAAGACAGGTTAAAAAAAACAACAAAAAAGAAAAAAAAACACTTTTGCAACTTGTGTAGAGTCTGAAATCATGTGACCAAGGTGTGCTCCACCAAACCCCTGGTACCTCAATGCATTAGTGTCGGTGTGTGTGTTTAAGATTTAACGCTGTGGTTCTCAACTCCGGTCCTCAAGCTCCGGCACAGTACAGGTTTTTGTTCCAACCAGGTCCCACAAAAACAAATAATTTAGTTTTTAAAAGCTCAGTTATATCCTGAAGTGCACACAGTAAGGTTTTTTCCAGAGAGGTCAATAAATGTTGCCGAGGGCAGACAGTGAAGAGGTATCCTGCCCCGGAGAGCGCGTCTCAAACCAGCAGCCCAGAGACCCGAGGTTGGAACAAGAACCCGCCGCTGTGGTCGCGAGCGTGGACGGATGGAAAGGCTCTGAGGGATCAGCAGGACGAGGCCCATCTCTGTCTGGCAGGCGTGTTCAGTGACGGCTGAGCACGGCCATTTTGAGACTGCAAACGTATCTGCAAAAAAAAAAAACCAAACAAGAGACTAAGAGTGACTGGAGACGGACGGATCCAGGAGAGAGGGGTTTTTTGTGGGGGGTGTACTTTTGTGGCAGTAAATAAAAGTCTTTAAGTCCTGTGCCCCCCTCCACAGTGCCCTGCACAGAGGAAGCATCCTGCCTAACGCTGATCTGCCCAGCAGAGCGCCCAAACCTCAGAAGGCCCCGAGTTGAGTACCACTTTGTGAGCGTGACTCTGCGGGCAGGTGAGCACACTGACTTGGTCCCCTGTGTGAGGGGTACTGTCCCCCCCCCCCGCCAGCACTCTGCTTTACTGAGACGACTGTGACGTGGGGTTGTCGTTCTTGCTCTCCTGGCTAGAGGGCGCTTTGTTGTTCCAGGGGCTGTTGGCGCCCAGAGCTGGGGAGTTGTTGAAACTGTCCTCGTCGTCGATGCCGTTGGCCGCGTCGAACTGCGTGTTCTCCAGCCGAGTGATCAGCCTCTCGTCCTCATCGCCGAACTCCCCGCCCATCAGGGTGGGCTCGCCCACCACCATCACGTCCTGCAAAGGGGGGGGGGGGGCGCAACAAACATTATCCCCGTAATTCCCAGGAGGGGTTGACTTAGGGTAGAGGCTAGCTCCTGCTATTTGTCCCCATGGACACCGTTGTGAGACGATGCGCTACAACGACCAGTCAAATTGGCCTAAGGATCAACACGCTTGCTCAGTCGCATCATAAGGAACTGCAAGACGTCCATCCCTCAAGGGTTCCAGGCCTGACCAATTCCAAGTTTGAATTTCAATTAACTTTCACTGGAAATGGACATGCCACTGCTGTGGAAAAAAAACACTGGTGCCGCTGCACTGAAAAAAAAAAAAAAAGCGTGCCAAATATTTCACCCATAAAATTTCAAAAATACCAAATTCAGAAAAACTGAAACAGGATGTCCCAAGTTACAAAACAAAACATATTTATTATTTAAAAGAATGACCCCATTCTATAAATAGGAACCATTTATTGCCCAAGTCCTCCCCAACATAACAACAAAATAATAATAATAATCAATTTTTAAATGCATCCCTCCCTCCCCCCTCGTTTGGTAGTGGGACCAGCTTGTGGGCCAGGGTTCCGGCCCCTCCTGCTCCTGCCCCCTGATTGGTTGAAAGGAAGAGCTCAGATGCTTACAGGTACCTGGCTGGAGAGGGCGAAGCTGCTGGCAGGACTCTTCTTCTTGCTGTTGCTGTTGGGGCCTGTGCTGCCACTCACGGTGCTTCCCCCGGACATCTTCCTTTTCCTGCGCTTGTTGGGCGCTTGTCTGGCAGGCTCCGCTAGGACACAGCAAGGGTAGCATGAGGAACGTGGTTCTGCGTGGCTCAGTAGGTAGAGCGGCGCTGGCAACGCTTAGGTTGTGGGTTCAATCCCCACTGGGACCACATACACTGAAGAAAAATGTATGCATTCACTACTGTAAGTCGCTTTGGATAAAAAAAAGCATCTGATAAATGGAATGTATTACTATTATATTAGGAACCATAGCTGACTTAAACTCAACCTACCCTGGTGGGACAGAGCCACCCTGCCCTGCTGTGGACCCCTCACCCTACCCTGGTGGGACAGAACCATCATGTCCTGCTGTGGACCCCTCATCGTGGTCAGCTGATGACATATTCCACACTCAAACTAGCCTCCTCTAGGCCAGGGTCCTGGAAAACCACAGGGTCTCCCCATTGCTACAAGTGGTTATTGACACAGCTACCTCACCTCACCTGGTGTGTTGGGTCTAAAATGGCTGCTGATCTCTCCCCCCAACAAACCCAGTCTCTGCAGAACCCCTGGTCTAGGCTCCAGGGCTCAGCCAGAGAGGTTATGCTTTTGTGATTTTAAGTTTTAAGTTTGCAGGAAATTGAACTCGGGAGATGAAGAGGAACCTGGCTGGTGAGACTGATGGAAACGCACGGTGACCTGGGCATTACCTGGCGGCGCCACCATCCTCTGCCACTTCTGAAACAGACAGGTCTTCAGGCAGTCCCGTGGGCTGAGGCTGTAGGTTTTGTGTCTGGACATCAGCTCCTGCATGGGCTCCAGGATGACACACAGCTAGGGAGGAGAGGGGAGACTTCCTTCACAATATTTCACATGCGCTGAACATTTACCGTACGTACAGCACTGCTGTCAGGTTCACTAAAGAAACGCGTAGATAAATACACTAAAGTGGTATGACCTTAAAGAGGAAAGATTTCACGAGGGCATGTTGTATTAGCGGCAAATTAATCAGTAGAGATCCTAAAAAAAGGTAAAGCTGCAGACCAGGAGGAGACTGTAGGGGGCAGCATTCCCTTCTGTAGCTGAGGTTCACGCGTTCACCTGCTTTACTGAACTCCCATACATTCATTGCAAAAAACGATAACACTATGGCACTGCTTTGCAAACCTGTTTAAAAGCCCTTGAGTGCAGTCTTTTCCTGATGTGCACCGCAGTATTGACCTGACCTGACCAACTCCGCACAGTCATTCACTTCCTGCTCTTAGCAGGCCAGTGGTCAGTGGGTTATCAGAGGGGGGACAGACAGGCACTCACTCGGAGGTAGTTGAGTGTGGAGTTGGAGAGGCCGCATCTTGTGATGTTCTTCGACAGTTGGTCAAGCATCTGGGGGTCTTGGGCCTGTGGGCAGAACGCACAGTCATTCTACTGTGGGCACATTCCACTGCAAGGTCCTCCGACAATGTGGGAGAGCGCACGTGAACACACGTGCCCTCTGAAACACAAGAGGTCAGCCTGTTTTTGTGGGTTTCTTTCCACTCTGCGGTCCACCAGTTGAGCTGCCAGTCACTATGCCAGTGGGCTGTGCAACTAATGCAGCTGGCGCAGCAAGTCCACCTGCTAGGGCCAGACATTTATTCTTCAGGGCATTCATAGTGATTTCTGACACAATGTGGCCTTTAAAGGGTGAGTCATCCCTCAATAGATTAAGAACAAGGAACAATTCAGAGGAACAATTGGTGGTTGCAGTTGGGTCCGCATATGCAGTGGGTTCGCAGCCCCTGGAGTTAGGGGCTTTCACACAACAGAGGAAGGGGGCAGTTACATGCATGGCCAGGATACTGCGTGGAATCAGCTCGCGATGCTGTCGGATGCTGAAGTGCCACGTCTTAATCCTCATCATCTCGTCGAACATGAGCTCCAGGTACAGCCGGCCCTCCACACACACCTGATGGGAGAGAGGGGTGATCAAGGGGGTCAGAGGTCAACTGTGGACCAACTGCAGACACCAGCATGCAAAGAGAAACTGCATGAAGAAGAGCCTGGAGCATCAAATAAAGAGATAAGTAGAATGATTCAAATTTAAATACGTACGATAAAAAGGTAATTCGGTGTTTGGTTTGCTTTGCTTTGGCAGATATTTACCAATGACCAAATATGAAAATTAATACATATGGGAGTATGTATGTCGAGATAAAAGTTGAATCGCATGCATTTTTTACTTATTTTTGTCCGTATTCCTGTGAGTTAAACTGTTGGTGAGGGCTTTGATTATTTTTTAATCGTGCAACATGCAACTTCTATGAACATATTTATGTGGAATAATGAATGAGGTAAAATATGAAGATATTCGTTGTTGAAAACTATTCCTGTAGTTCAAACGGGCCTTTTACCTGTGTGAACATGGGCTTGCCGTTCTGTGTGACCATGGTGCACTGGTCACAGTCAAGAGACATGAAGTTACTGTGGAAGGACTCCTTGGGGTGCTTCAGAACGTAGTAGAGCTCAGTGGCGCCCCCTTCAAAAATACTACGGAAGTACCGTGGAATTAACGTCCGGCCAATGGCTGTGGAGACGGAGGACATTGGGACATTGCTGTTACAGATCAACCAAGACTAGCCGTTACAAAAGAGGAGCAGTGGAGAGGCTTCTTACTGTATCGCTTGGGCCCGTCCTCAAGACAGAACGTGATGGTCAACATGGCATCGTCCTCAAAAAACTCTGTAGTGAAGGCATCCCACCACAGATTGTCACAGTCCTGCAGGAGACAAGACACAACTGTCGTTTCTCAAGGGATTTAGGTACAGGAACATATTCAAATCATATTTTGTACCGTGTGCAACGGTATGACCAACCTAGGGCTTCTCTCTGACACGTTTACCTCACAACTATCGTTTGTATATAAAATAATATAGTGCATACCAATCACATGTATATCAAATTGGAACTGAATGGACAACTGAACAAAATGCTTCAGTTCAAGACCTGAGATTTCATGTACAGAAAGCTCCTGACACTGCCATTGGAGAGACATGGACTTCCTTCTCTCTCTCATTGTAACCAGTCAGTAGCTAACCAATGCACCTACTACAGTGAGTTGGCCTATAAGTTACGGAGTTTCTGCTAATCAGTTAGCAAGTTAGGGATCTACTAACAAACATGACATGAGCGCAGAGAAAAAGTATTGGGATGGCACAGAGATCAAATCCCTTGTTTGGTATCATGATTAAAAATGGAGAATATACACTTACAGATAATATCTGTTGATTTGTTTTATTCTGACAACAATCCGGCCATCTATGAAGCTAGCGAACGCACAGTAATACACTGGCCCTGCTCTCATTCACTGCCTGGGCGGGGGCTGTTGTGAGCCTGAAAATTTCCTCTTCAAAGATATACAATGCACTTCCATTAATACATATGAATATTTTATTTACTTTATTGGAAATTATGGTTTTGGGTCTTGCTGGAAACACCAGGAGATTGAGGGACTGCACAAAATCTTTATTCAAATCAGATGAACGTTCGTCCATAAATTCACTGCTAATATCCCAGGAAATTACATCACTTCCATATCCATGGCAAAGATCGATAACCTCACTGATTGCTTCAGTTGAACCCTTTTAAAGAGTTTTATGGAATAAGTCAATTAGCATTTGAGAGTATGTGAGAGCAATCACCAGGGAAAGTGTTTATCAGCGCACACAGAGTGGAGACGAATATCTAATATTCGTTCTTAAAAACCATAAACTATTCGAAGCTTATTTTGTCATCTCATGCACACCCCTAAAATACATGTGATATAGTCATTAAAGCCAGCCCTGCCCATCTCTCTCTTACCTCCGTCCAGTTCTGTAGCCGTTTGTTGAGCTCAAATATCCTGTAGTCTGTCTGATTTCCATACGGCGTGTGTCTCCTGTGAACAGACAGCAGAGCTTCAGAGGGTCTGAAATGCAGGGCAGCTCTTTCTCCATGGAGACCCGAGCTCTGGGTTAGATTTTTTTATTTTTTTTATTATTCAGGGATTTTTTTCTTGGTTAATCAGGAAATGTTTATTTTCAGACCATAGATATATTGTGGACATGTGTATGTCATAAGCATACACATTAAGAAATGTTGCACTCTTTGACAGCTGATAGCAAGAGAGAATGTTCAGCAAATAAAGCCAAATAGCCAGAGGAATGTAGCACCAGAAAATCAGCATTTCCTGAATAATCAGGAAAATCACATCCCTGTGATTTTTTTCTGTTTTTCTCCCAATTTGGTAGCCAATTATACTCTCTATTTCTTTCGATTGGCCCTCCCCCACGAACCCGCTGCCCATCACTACAGGGCAAGCTAATTCCCAGAGGCAGATGATGATCCGCCTCCTCGGAGACAGAACTCACCCCCCTATTTTCTAGAGACACCCTTCGCACTTCTCGGCGAGCTCGTGCCAGCTCACCCTTCCCCCAATCGCCGCCCCCGATCGGGAGTTTTTAGCCAAAGCAACATGTGACCGGAGGGGTCAGGACTACGTTTAGCAGCAAAGTTACAGTTCTCTCGCCTTCCATTCAAAACTCACACACGACAGGAAGGTGGCTAATCAAAACTCATACACTGCAGGAAGCTGGCTAATCAAAACAGCAGAATTTGAAACAAAGGTAATATCTGAAGCATACAGACAGTGCTGCGAACTCATTTACTGAAATAATTATTTCCAATAATAATTGTGCCAATTTTTAACCAATTTGCCCATTTCTTTTAACCAGGTCTAGTTCAACTTTATAAAACAAAATACATGTCTGCATTTGTAATTAACAAAGGGGTAAATATGTTCAGCATTTTTAATAGAGATTCCCATTCCAGTCTCTGCTATTATAACACTAAGACATTTCCCGCTATTCCATAATTCTTAATAAAGTACCTTAACCGCAAGACAAAATCGTGAAGCAGTGAATAAACGAACCACAATACCAATGATGCCGTGAATAAACATGAACTACAATACCACTGAAGCCGTGAATAAAAATGAACTACAATACAAATGAAGCCTTGAATAAATATGAACTACAATACCAATGAATCCTTGAATAAACATGAACTACAATACCAATGAAGCTATGAATAAACATGAACTACAATACCAATGAAGCAGTGAAATGTACAGACTCACCCTATTCCAGGCTCCAGGTACGTAGGGGGGTACATTGGTGTTGGTCTGAAAAGAGATGTGCAAGAGTCAGGTCTCAAACAGCCTCACACACAGTCACCAAGGGCTAAGTCAGAATGCGCAATGAGACTCAAAGTCCCAGAATGCATTTCAGCTTAATGAATACTGTGGACAGGCACTATGGTAGGCTGCTCTGACTTTTGTGCAGACATGCCTTCAGACATGCCTTCATAAACGCAAGGGCATTGCGTCCCTGAGTGACGTTATGGCTGACAGTGTGCCAACCTGTGGGGCCCCGGCCTGGGCTGGCTCTGAGACCAGACCATGGTAGAGGAGAACCACACATTGGAACATTGCCTTCACAGGATGAGCCACCCAGTAGCACCAGTAGAGTACTGACGAGCCAGCCCACGCTCTGCTCCAAAGCATGCCTTACCGGCCGTTTCTTCTTTTCCGTGCAGGCGCTCAACCAATCATCTTGTGCATTGAGACAAACACAACCCAGCCAACAGCTAACCACCCCCTCCCTCCCTCTCAGGTGATGTGAAGACCACTTGTGCACGGTCAGTATTCCATACCAGTCACCAACACTGAGACACACTGTACTAGCAGGATGAGTCACACGACAGCCCTTTCAAGGCAAATGTTATCATTTAGGAGCACTCACCCCACATCTCTGTCCAGCATGGTGCCCGGGTGGAAGGGGGAAAGGCGCTACCGTTTGGGGGCTCCTTTGGAGAGTACAGCTTGAATGACTTTGAGGAACAGCCTGCAGGAAAAGATAATAAGGTCAAAGTTGAAAGGCCAAAAGGTTAAAACCTATATAATCACAGTAACAAATCATCAAATGAAAACAAATCCTCACTTCAACAAAAGGTGACTCACCACTCTATAAAGAGTTAGAAGAAAAAGATTGTTTCGTATCCCGTAAATGATGGCTGTAGTGCAAAGCCACCGCCGTCACTCAATTATATATTAGGTAACAGAATTCATCTGGAGACAAGTAACTGAGCTCTTGAGATGGCTGCCACAGGGAAGGGTATGATATACAGCCCAGCGCATGATTTATGACAACAGCACAGCAGTGAATACCACCATAAGAGGAAACGTACTCAAATAATTCATAACCCTCCAGTGCATTCCCTTACAAATACTGTACCATCAGGGTACGTTAGCCAAAGTCACTGGCAGAGGGGAGATATGGGGCTTATTGTCTACAATGTCCTCTCCAGTGTTAAAAAGGAAATGATTAAAACACATTACGTGCATGTTTCATTCAAGAGCCCATCTTCATTTGATTTCTCATCTCTTCTACGGCTTAGATAACATCCACATGAGCATAAAAACCACAACCGTCTCCCCACCAACTCCCTGCCCAGTGCCCACTCTATCCACTCTCCTGCCCAGTGCCCACTCCATCCACTCTCCTGCCCAGTGCCCACTCCACCCACTCTCCTGCCCAGTGCCCACTCTATCCACTCTCCTGCCCAGTGCCCACTCCATCCACTCTCCTGCCCAGTGCCCACTCCATCCACTCTCCTGCCCAGTGCCCACTCTCCTGCCCAGTGCCCACTCTCCTGCCCAGTGCCCACTCTATCCACTCTCCTGCTGAGCGCCCACTCCATCCACTCTCCTGCCCAGTGCCCACTCCATCCACTCTCCTGCCCAGTGCCCACTCTCCTGCAGTGCCCACTCCATCCATTCTCCTGCCCAGCACAACTACATCCATTCTCCTGCCCAGTGCCCACTCCATCCACTCTCCTGCCCAGTGCCCACTCTCCTGCCCAGTGCCCACTCCATCCATTCTCCTGCCCAGCACAACTACATCCATTCTCCTGCCCAGTGCCCACCACATCCCCCTACGTGGCCTCCTTTTACAGTCTAATGCACATCCATGTCAATGCTAATCTTGGGGCCAGCCCATTAAACACCCTCACATGCAGACTGCAGTGGCCCCAGTGCTCCTCTACATGACTACTACTATTACTTCAGAAAGAGACAGAGGTGAGGTGGAAGACCAACCCCCCAACTAATTAAATGGATTATCAATAAAAGCCATCAAGCTGGGGTCATGACCTCAGAGTATAAAAGGGACCGGGGGAATTATTATGACAACGGCAGTCACAGAAAATGACCCGGAGTGTCACTGCAATGTGCACGCCTCATCCAAGGTGTTCATGCAAACCATCCACTTAAGAGGACATGCACGAGGCGGAACAACATTGTTAAAGAAAAAAAACTGGATCAGCTGTACACACCTCAAATAACCACATACAGTATCACAGGAACAAGGTTTATTTAGGCTAACAACACAGCAGGAGAGTGATAGAATCAGTAAATGCAGGCTATTATTATCAAAGAATTTGAGCCAGTGTTATATTGCATTCCTATGATTAAATTGTGATAACACACTGAAATGTGCTTTCCAGAGGAAATTTAAAAAGAGAGAAAGATGAAAAGAAAAGAAAAATGTGGCAATAGGGGGAAAATATGAATTATTCCCTCACCCTGGAAGAGGGCGGTCAAGGAAAACGGCAGCAAATACAACAACAATGATTTGTTTAGTCGTGATTTATATAGCTTGCACTTGTACATAGATTACCCACTATGCAATTCAATATTTTACACAAACAATCATGGTTAGGGACCTTGCTCAAGGACACAATGACAATGTCCCATCTGGGACTGAAACCAAGCTCCTCAGCTGCTACCACACATGGTTTCCCCAAACAGAGTGAAAGGTGAATCACTGTTACTCATTACACTTACTGTTAAATGTCTTTAGGTGACCACGAGTCGCATAATTTATCTTAATTATTCACAGCCAGTCCACCAGACATTGACCCCAGAATGTCGGGTCTTTGGATGTCAGTCATAACCTTCTCCTAAATAAAGGAGGATAGGTAGTGTACCCCCAATTCCCCAGGTGACTGTAGCAACCCAAAAACAGATGCACTTTAGCAATTGTCTCTCCTGTACCCGCAAGACCCCCTGACCCTAGTACCCTTAGAACTGTGGATTTATGAGCCCATATGTCAGGATGCATCCTTGCATCTAGGCCACTGTCCTGTACCAACACCTTAATAATATGGCCATTGTTCTTTTACTTACAATACCAACTCCGGTTTCAGTTGGAGATTAAATGTGAGATCATATATCGAATCCAAAGATGCAAAAGATTTGTGTGGGAAAAGGGAAACTAGAGAAAATGTAGCCTTACATATGGTGTGCCTTTGATTACCTCCCCTGAGCTGAGAGAAACACTACAGGGATTATACTCTCACACTGTTCATCATAGCAAGCTGAGAGAAACACGGCAGGGACTATACTCTCACACTGTTCAAACTGTTCGTCGCAGCTTCACTCCACCGCGTTCTGATAGCACAAAAGGCCCAAGGCTGAGGAAATAGTTGTATATGTTCATGGTTTTACAGACGCAAAGACAATGTGTAACATTGAATGAATCCTCTTTGTGTTTGATCCTAGGGCTCTTTTGGTCAGCTATACAAGGTAATAACCAGTCCCTCTGAAACAATGCACTGCACAATGATCACATACTGTGGCCAAGTTTATATTGTTAATAGACTGACTGCTTTAGCTTTCCTAACTATGCAGAAATATTTGGTTTGATCGAATAGAGGCTTCTTCACACATCTAGTGCCTTTGGAACCAGAACAGTCAAAATAGAAAAAATAGAAACTGTAAGCACTAATAGGTTCATTTCCCACATCACTGACAGTGAATCCTTAAAATTGGCAACAACATATTTCTTCCATTGCACACTCACACTGTATAGAATATCCATTAAATAATAACAGAACACAGTAGCCCAGGTAATGATACCGATAAAAGTACAACTGGACTTCTGCCATCTCCACCCTCCTGTGCACTTTATATCACCAGAACCTCCCAGAAGGAGGCCAACTTAGGCCATTTACTGCTAAGTATCACCAACCGCAACTGGTAAAAATATCTATATATGAATGGGCCCTAGTTTCATTGTACGCATAGACAGGGAAGTTGACATCTGAAACATTAAGGTTTAGTCTTGCTGCACGAAATGCTGGCTTATCCCAAGAGACCAGAAGAAGAAAAAAAAATCATGATATAAAAATTATTTTGAGTGGTAGCGTTGAAAGTATTGCCCATTTGCAATGACAGGACTGCTGTAATTTCTGCAATTTTACAGTCTCTGCTAAAGACAAGTAAACGTTGGTGACAAGCTTTATAGAAGAACTAGCAACTAACTGAGGTGCGCGAATGGTATCACTTTGCTTGCCCATAAATCTTCGTAGAAAGCATAACCAGTTTGGTAGCAAATTAATGGCGTGCTAACATTTTCGAGTAGGAACAACCCACATGGATTCAAGCTAGAAAACTAAATAATGCCAAAGCATCATGACTTAGAAATGCAAAGGCATACGTTTTCCAACCCAATGTTAGCCACTTCGTTCTCCCCTTATTGCCTTGGCTAACTAACGTAGCTAGCTGTGGTTATTGTAGTTATCCATCTAAACACTAGCTAATGTTAGCCACATACAGTAGCTTGTTATTCGTTAAAGTGCAAGGTTTCAACTAAAAAATGTAAGTTGAAAGGGGTGTTTTTGACAATTCAATTAGCAAAGCAATCGATTCAACTAACAATCAGATATGACGGGTCGGACTCCAGCCCCCATGGTCACGTAACGTTACCGTTACAGCTACCGTTAGTTAGTGGTTAATCGATGTATTGGTAGCTAACATTAGCAATGCTATGTCCAAAACAAAACATGAATTGGCTAGTTTTTTTTTTTTACCATTTTGATGAAAAAATGTATACAAATTACGGACGGTTGATGGTTCAACACTGTCAAATGTAGGTAGCTAGCTAGCTACCGATTACTAGAAAGTTAGCAAGCTAGCTAGTAAATAAGACTGGTCAGGTGGCTATCTTGCAAGCTGGCCTGGATTAGGCCCCAGTAGCAAGACCCCCCCCGGCTAACAAGATAATTTCAAGCAAAACATTTTGAAGTCAATAAACATTTATTTTGTACAACTTAAGATGGAAGAATAACCTTACAAATAATATCATACATAGCCATTTAGGCTTCGCGAGGTAACGTTACCAGCATGAACATACCTGCGGGAGCTCCAAAAGGAAACCGATATAGTCCGATAGCGCTCCACAACGGTGCTACCCGGTTCTACGTCGGATAGGCGCACTGTGGTGGTGGCGGTATCAGCAATCAATTTCCTTCTTCGCAAAAAGTATCTAGCTAAATAATTCAGAGAAAGTGACACTGTGATACCGTTTGCAGTAATGTCCCGCTGGCTATGCTACAAGGCCTCGTCTATGGGCACAAGCCTGATGTATAATGCCCGAGCAGCCCTTTGTTCCTGGACAGGCATGAACAATAGGTGCAGGCCCTCCTATCTCCGTTCTTCCCCTACTCTCTCACTCTCCTCTTTTGAAACGGCAACCCCAAGCTCCCTCCCTTCTCTCTGTGGCTAAGCGGAGCTAGCAAGCGCTGTCAGACAGCCCTTCCCACACCCTCCCCCAGATGCCGCAGGTACAATCCGGGAGCTGCTGAGGCTTCACGATTCGGCAGCGTCTTAAAAACTACTGCCGCCACACCGGGTTTATTTACGTTACACAAAAGTAGATTTACATACGATCAGAAATCCCAAGGCATTAGTCCAACAAAGATGGCTTTGGGAGTTGGTTCTCAGTGAATAACCACTTCACCTCGTTATAAAATAATCCTGACCTCACATTTTTAAGCAACATTTTATATATTTCCCAATGTGAAGACGGAGCCAATTCACTGTATTTGTTACATTTAGCCAATATGTGCTAATAATATGTCTTGAAACAGAAAACAATAGCACGACAGAGATGCATTGTCCACGTAAACAGCAAAAAATAGCTAACCTAACCATTCATGTAATTTTGCAACGTTAAGTGTGTAGCATGTCTTACAATACATTCTTGCTCTTAGTGTTTATGATATATTTAGCCTATTATTTACAATGACTAAACTACTTCACGCTACGCGAATTAATAGCCTATATATTTTTATACACACTACTGTTGTTCACGGAGAAATATGGTTTCTTATGTTTTAACTAACGTAAACGTAATGGGAAATAGTATCGCTGAAATGACCCTTTCAGGTTTTTCAGAATTGTCAAAATGTGAAATTAAAGGACATTGTAGTTGTAGGTTTACGGTACGCGTGCCCACTGGCTCCTCCCTCGAGGCCAAGTATTCCTTTTCCCTGGAGAGAGTTTGCTGTTCCTTCGTCTTGCCACCGCGCCCCTGCAACGTGGTATTCCACGGATCTTCTCGTGAAACACGGGGTGCAGGCAGCGATAACTGTCCAGAAATATGTAAGGAATAGCCGTTCTCTACAAATACGACAACCCCTTACATTTAAATTAAGATGAATTCCGAGGACCATGCGTGGTCACATTATGTTGCGTACTACAATGGTAATCTGAGTACTCACAAACTAGAACAAGCTCACAGAGCTAGCGTTAACCGTTTCATACACGTAGTGACAGTCTTAAACTGTGCTTTTCGGTACTAGAAACACAAATAAAGAAATCCCACAGCCTAGTACGGATGGCTGTTGACAATTGTGATAAGCAGGCAAACATTGAAAAAACTACTTGTTACAATATTACAGTTGGTGAAATGGTGGAAGGGGGTGGGACATTTTGACAGTGCTAAATCTATAGGGTTAGATCTGCACCATTCTTTACTGTGGCAACGTTTAATGGTCGGATTGTGAAATACCAAAGAGTCCAGCAATATATTTGAGTCCAGTTGTAATAATGGCAGTTAAAGCCGATGTATTATACACCACGGAGTATAGTTGTACGCGCTCATTTTCATGTTGTCACATAATGTTATTTCGTTGTTCCGTGTGTTCCGTTTACTACATGGAGCGTATGCGCGTGACCCATGGCAATTCCTCCACAAATACCAAATACCGGGGGCTGTAATGGGGCCTAAGCGTAGGGAGCAGTTTCATTCATTAACACCCACAATTCAAAACCAACCCAATTGCAAAAGGCTGTTTATCAACTGCTTATACAAAACTATTGACACTTGTTACTCCATGTTTGCAAGTATTAAGAACAACTTCGGAACAGGTTTAGGAATTGAAAGTTGAAACAAATAGTTGGGGACATATATATTTTTAAAGCAATCCCCTCTATTTGCATTTGTTCTAGACATATTGTAAGACACTTCAAAGTGATACACAGAAGTCACTATAAGAATGCCAAATTAGCTCAATTCTACTCTCAAGGTGACCTCAAATGGGTAAAACGGCAACATACTCCTAAGGCTCATACACGTACGTTTTGATTATGTCTCAAAAGTTTTAATTTAACTACACCATATTATGAAATTAGATGAAATTTTCAGAAGTACTTTTCATTGGCTGGATGTGAGAGCATTCACATTAAATTGTTGATAGAGAGGGATCAACAAGGCTCCTCCCTTACCAAATATTTGTTAAGATAAGTTTGGTCAGCAGAACAAGAGGCCAGGTGGAAATTAGTAACAGATATTAGGATGTTTTTTTACACAGAGTTGTCAATGCCTGGAACAGCTTGCCAGGTTAGGTAGTTGAGGCAGAAACACTTGGGCTATTCAAGTCCAGGCTAGATTCAGTACTGTATACTCTGTAGATTAGGACCTAGATGGGCTGAACGTCCCATTCTCATCATTATGTATTCTTATGTTCTTAATATGGACGGGCTCACCAAACACAGTGCTTTTAACGCTAGGCATTATATGCGTAAGAATATAAAAAATTAGGCTGAGGCCAGGTTTAATATAATTTACCAATTAATTGAACACTGATCATCATCTGGATTTGACATCAGGTAACTAATCTTTAACATTATCAACATCTTTAGCATTAATTAGTTCGATGGAGCATAGAGCAAGTAATGTAACCACTAATTAAGCTTAATTAAGACAGCTGCACCTAATTTGTGGAAGGGGCAGATATCTTTTTTTTTCTTTTTTTTAAAAGTAAATAAACACCCCACCCCCCACAACACACATTTGGATGAAATTGGGAAATAAAATACAGGCAATCAAGCCTAATTAGTTGAGACCTCAGCTGGAAAGAGAACATTGTGATTCCCAGGGACCAGGTCTGAGAAACATCTACCTACATAACAGTGTACATGATGCAAAGTCCCACCCTAGCCCAGCCACGCACCCATCCAGAGACACTCTAAATCTCATGCAGCTGAATCCTCAGAGATGATGGGGCATCAATGCCTGAATACGAGTCTTCTCAACATATTTCAGCGGTGTGTGTCAAATAGTCAACTGTACTTTTAAAGAATACCTGCTTGCCCTGTTCTGCCCAGAATCTGTTTCATGTATGTTATTTTAATGAAGTGCAGTACCTGAAAGGCTGTAGAATTCTTATTAGAAAGTGAATGCTATGGGATTATTAGGTTGTGAGCGGTGTGTGAATTATTGAACAAGTGGAATAGCATGTAAGCATGTAATTGTGAATCGACATAAATTGTCACTGAGAAAGTCAATATCCAGATGCAAATTAAATCCGGAGAGTGTTTTGTTGGACGTACCGAGGCTGATGGATGCTTGCTGCATTCAATCAGGCGAATCCCCTAAACAAATAATTGACATCTATTAGTGCCTTTGACCACTGCATTGTACCACCAGGGCAGAGGCTTGCAGGGGTCATCTGGCATAGTAAAAAATGAAGGAAAAGCAAGGCGTGGCACCCTGGGGCGCTTCCCCAAACTGATCAATATGATCCTTCTCCAAGACGAGTCTGCTCCAATATGCCATCGCACACCATGTTGAAGATCCTGGGGCCTCGTTGATGAAACATTTGTATGCACAGACGCACGCACTACGGAATTGAAGCCACTGCTGTGATTTATGAACCTAGAACCTGACGTGCTAATGTGCACACCTCTACGCAAGCTCCAGACCGCGCATACAAACTGTTGTTGTGGCTGTGGCTGAGCCTGGGCGTGGCAAGTGCTATGGAAAGAGGGAGGTCATTGCCACTGTGCCCGGTGGTTTGTGGATAGATGAGAAGATAAAAAGGCCGGTAATGGATGTTTATTGCTCCGTGTTTAGAGAAAGAGAGCGAGAAACTAAACCCCCACCAACACAGCTTTTCCCATCTTAGTCGGTGGTCCGCAACCCTGGAGAGCTAAGTTCAGCTGGCTTTTCTTTAAACTTTAAAATCAGAAACCAATCCAGACCTGGGGTGAGTTAACTGTAATCAAATGCTTTAATTTATCGATTAAGTGCTGCCTACCAATGTAAACCAGTGTGTGGCTGTCCAGGGGTCGCATTCATTAACCGTGCAAAACTGTGAATGCCCAATATCACGCCAACTTAGTAATTTATCAACGTTTTAATTTGCTGTGGAAAAATGTGTACCTCCGTGCAAACTTCAGGTTATGTGTACGTGCAACTAGTGGCTGAAAAGTCATATTGCAAGCCATAGACATACATTTTATTCTTTTGCTAAATCGAATATGAGAGTGGGTTTGCGTACAGTCGTTTTTTTAAGGACATTGCTGTACCAGAACATCGATCTAAATAGTTATGTATTACTTATGGAAGGCTCCACAAATCCTCCATTACAGTGAAAGAATAGAATGAATCCCATGAAATACACACATTAGCCCAAGCGGATAACCATAATGTGAGACTACTGTGGGCTAGTATGATGATGTGATGAATATAACATGCATAGAACAAGACCAAAGCATCAAATTACATGTTTTTCAGTGTTGGTGTAAGCAATTCCATAATTATTCAACTTCCGCCTAAATTCAGCCATTTCCATGATTTTCTGTGTGGGACATGGCCTCAACAGCGCTCTTAAAGGATATGTGGGCTAGTGTGTGTTTCTGTGTGAGTGTGTGCGCTGTGGCCTTGCCACTTCTTTGCACATGATGACGAATGGTGCACCACGTAAGAGTAATTAAGGCCATTCACTGGGAGTGGAAGTGAAGTTTGCACGTGTGTAGATATTTGCAGGATAAGTGTGATTTATCGACAAAATTGTGTGTGTGACGTATGCAACTTTGATAAATGCAAAGTTTTTCATGCGTACACTGGACTATGGATTTGAGCACACGCTCAAATTTAGAACTAAATTTACACCAAGTTTGATAAATGAGGCCCCAGGACCAAGGTTTAGGAACCACCCTCTGCTCTTCCCCCACTTTCCCCCTGCTTCACAGATGTTGATTTACAGAGCTATGACGCAACTGTAAACTGCCCCAGACTGTGCCTATTCTCCTGTACTCTCCCACACCCCTGTGTACACTGCACCAGAGGTTTGTGGGATTGAGTCACAGATGAGAGAGTGCTGTTGTTTCCCTGAGAAGTGCACCTTCACTGCTCCAGTACCATTCCATGTGTATAAATGGGGCTACAGTAATGAACGGGTCATCAGCAGTGCGTTGTTGTTAAAGTCGTCTGGTAAAGAAAAGGTCATCTAATATTACATTTTATAGAACTGAACAGCGTTTCCATGACTACATGGTAACCGATCCAGCTCACTTTTGTTTTTACAAGCTCGATGTACAGACAGGGGCAGCCATGCATTGTAGCACCACACGCTAAGACTCCTGGAACAGACTCGTTAGCATCAACGGCAGCCTGTCAGAAAGATCCAGTGTTATTGGATTGTGATCATCCTCCAGCACACACCCCCCCCGCCCCTCCATTTCTCCCAATGAGGTGGTGGGGCTATTGTGCATCCAGGGTGGCGGATCAGCACACAGTTAAATCCATACGGGCAACAAATCACATGTGCAGCACGTGATACGGCTATGCCTCATCAAATGCTCCTCTTATGCTTGAATAGAGGGAAATATTTATGAGACAGCACCGCCACCTGCTGGACTTGTGCCAAACTACTTTTCTACCTCTCTTTTTGTTTTGTGGACATCAAACTTCCAAAACCAAATCTTAGGGATCTCACCCATTTCATTTTGTGCAGCATTCCGAAGGAGCCATGGTGGTGGGAGGGGGATTTGAAAGAAATGAGCAAAAACAGAACCTCTCATTCTTCGAGACTAGACCATCACCTACATGTTCCAGCCGTATGTCATTGTCACGGACACACTGATACTCTCTCATCAATGCGCTATTTCTATGATATGACTATAATAAAGACTGCAGAGACATTGTTTTGTTACCCTTGGAGCCTCTAACCTTAAGCCACACAACCGCTTAAACCCCTTTAATGCAGAAATACCATTTCTAGGTCCATGTAAGTACAATACTGTTACAGCCCAGGGGATGTTAGCTGTAATTAACTCTTAAAAACTCTTCAACCTGCTTTCCAGCACAGCAGCGAGGCTGACAAAACTTTGTAAAGTAGTAAATGATTGCTGAATGAGCCATGTGCACATATACACTGCCATCTCCAGTTAGCTCCAGTAAGCATCACAGCCTTTGTCCTCTGCGCTTATCCTCCCGGACCTATCCTCTGCATTCGACACAGCTGATTTACACAGCACAGTTAATTACAGATCGCTCTTGCAAAAGGGACTCCTCATCTCAGTGGGACTTCCTGGTGAAATATAAAGTTCAATATAAAATAATAATGAAAAGAATTACCAGGTCCTGTTATTGGCTTTAGCAGAGATTTGTATCTTGGGAAAAGCCCTCAACTGGATCACATCCTAACTGTCTGAGTGCTCCTGCCGTGCACCCTGACAAGGCTACATTTCAGTTTAGCACTGCCTTTCATCAGGAGGCCTAAAGATAAAGCATTCCAGTCACACTTGAAGTAGGAAGGAAGAAAGTAATTGTATATTTCAAGAGGAGTCCACCAGGGGTTGACTCTGGTCTGATCTTGTTCTCATTCCACATAGAATCCCTTAGATCCATCCTCCAATGGTTTACTGTAGCATTCCTATGCTGGCAATGCTAAACTCATTCTCTCCTTTACCTCTGACATTCAAGTCTCGTCACACATCACTGCGTGCCTCAGTAACGTCTCAAACTGGCCCACAAATCGGTATCTAAAACACAAGCTTGCCAAAACTAAAATGCCCCATCTCCCAATCACGTCCACACCCATCCATGACCTTGTCATTACCTTTGATACTACAACTCAGACAGCCAAGAACTCTGGTGTGACACAAGACAACAAGCTATCACTCACTGCTAATATAGAATCGGTGGCTCTGATCTGTAGATTCGTCCTCTACAACAGGGGTCCCCAATTAGGGGCCGTGGACCAGTACCGGGCCATGGATCATTTTGTACCGGGCCGCACAGAAAGAATAAAAACGTTTTAAGTTTTATTTTATTTCCATTTTATTGACTATCGCAGTCTGCAGGGTGTTTTATTTTGAAAAATGACCACTTCCGTCTGTGCCTCTTTTCCGCACTTGTCTCAGTCGCAGTTTTTTTCCATGCACCAATAAATTAAGCCCACAAGCTAACCCTAGCAAAAATGAGTAAAAAACAAACATTGCTGGAGAGCTTCTTTGAAAAGGGGAAAGAGCCAATGATGATAGGCTACAGCAGAAGACTCCAAGACCGCCCCCCAAAAAAAGCTGCATTTAAAAGAAGTTGAGTTGAGTTGAGTCACATTTACATTATAAATGTAATAATTAAATTAATAATTAAATGATATAATATGCACTTTATTGTGTTTTGTTATGCGCGTGATTCTCCTCCCCCCCGGTCCGTGGAAAAATTGTCTTGCATGAAACTGGTCCATGGTGCAAAAAGGTTGGGGACCGCTGCTCTACAACATCCCATTTTCACCCCTTACTCAACTTAGCTCAGTGGTGGAATGAGCTGTCTACAACAACAACAGAAAATCTGAGTTGCTACTCAGATGGAGAACCCATCGCCTCAACCTTTATCATAATTGGTTGGAACAAAAGCCAGTACACACATCGGCCCTTCAGGCCTGGAGTTGTGCAACCCTGCTCTAAATCAACTGGGGGGCTCTGCACAGGCCTCTGCACCAGTAAAGAACACATCAGTATGGACAAGTGTGAAAGAGCTGTCCACTATAGTGGAGGCTCAAATGTGGTCATCATCGAAAACAATTAAAATAGGCTCAGATGGCACAGTTTAATATGTAATTATGTTGTGATCAATATACAAATATAGTTCACACGAACGCATTGATATTCTATAAAACTCCATATAATATTACTGAAGCACACCATATATTACTGAACACAATAAATATATTTTATCAAAGGGCAACTTTCAGTGGATCATGTTTTTTAATTATAATATTAAATATTAATGTGGCTCAGTAGGTAGAGCATGGCGCTGGCAACGCTTAGGTCGTGGGTTCAATTCCCATCGGGATCACATATACTGAAAAATGTATGCATTCAGTACTGTAAGTCGATTTGGATAAAAGCATCTGCTAAATGGCATATGTTACGTTATATTGAAATAAAGAATTGTTCTTTTGTTACCATCTTTTACAATGGAAGAAATGTAAGTAATTCTGTATCATCTTTCAGTGTTGCCATAGCTTTCTGCAATGTCAGTTTATGTTAACTGCAATCAATGAAAATATTAATGTGGTCAAGTGCACCATTATTCAATTTACTCCCTTAAAAAAATATCATTGACGAAAAATGAAGCAGTTTTATTCACCAGTTCACTGAACAACCTCCATTTTGGCAACGATGGTTGTTTATCTCAGAGAGGAGGAGGTGCTTCAACTGCCAGCCCGGAGACGCTGACACTTTTAACAGATGGCTTGTGTTTTTCAAACTATTTTTATTTTGTAAATCATTTGCATTGCATTGACAGAGTTTCTCTCGGCTGACCGGATTCATTCTGCAGGGTCCGAGCTGTGGGATAATGACGTCCGAGACTAGAATAAACAGAGCAGTGTCTCTTCTTCCTTAACCTGGTTGTATTGTTATGGGCACTGTATGAATCTGCCATAAACAGCATTCTAATAAACACCTCTGGGGAATCTTACCAAGCCCTAAAGTCTAACATGAGGGGCTGTTCGACTTCCAGAGGAAGTGCGACGCTCTTTCTAAAGCCTTAATGTCTTAATTCGGGAAGTAATGATGGAGACAGAGTTCCCTCTCTGACCATCTCCAGTTTTCTTTAGGGCAGCACTGGTTAACAATTTTAAAGAGTGTCAAATTGCTGAGGCAGCACTTTGCCCTTGTGAGTTGGCCTAGTTTTAGGAGAGGGTCTGTGTGTGTGTGTGTGTGTTGGGGGAGGAGAGTTTATATCGAAATATTAAACCCAATTCCCCATTCAGTTCACTTCCAACCATTTAATGAAGACCGATATTTTAAAGGACAAAGGAGAGAACTATCCTGTTTTACCATGGCATTCAGACTCCCTGTACACATTGTATGTCATGACCCAGACAGGAAGGGAACTCTCCTGTTTTACCTCGCTGGCATTCAGACTTCCTTCACACAAGCTCTTATTTGTAGTATCGATTATAGCTCAGCTCCCTACCTGCCTCGGATACGGGGAATAGGTATCAGTGTCACGGTGTGTCCAGACAACCTGTCCGCTGCCATCACGGATCGAGCCAGGAACCTTGTTCCAAAGGCTTGACCGCTGAAAATGCTATCGGTCCGATAAGCCCTGATAAGGGATCGGAGTGAGGGGATAAAATGTCAGCCCGACCGCTCAAAACTTCAGTAAGCGCTGCACACGCACGGCCTGACCTTTGCCTTCCTGGTAACATTCAAAAGCAAATGGTACCGTGGAGAAAGCAAACATATGGCTGTGTCACAGCGGTGTGGGGGCGCAAAATGTGTCCTAAGGTGCCGATGGGCAAACCCTAAAGAGAGGTCGCTGTGCCTAAAGCGGCAGTGTTACTGTAACACACTGCAGTAATATTCACACGCAAGAGAGATTTACACAGAGACTCTGTCCGTGACCGCTCGTTGACAGTTGGACACATGCGGACTCTCCGGTTGTGATGGCAACAGGGAAGCCAATGGCGGGGCAGCAAACCTATTCTCAGCTTGCCCTTTTTTGTTTTTTTAGGGACGAGCGAGTGCAAGTGAAAGTGTAAAAGAGGGAGAGAGGAGTGAGAGACAGGGAATGAGAGTGGGACTGAAGGATGATGAGGGAGAGGTAGGGAGAGAGAGAGAGAGACAGACTGCAGTTGGCTGTGTTTAATGTCAGGTGAATGAGGGACTACAGTCAAACAACACACACCATGGTGGATGTAGTTTATGACTAAATTGCACTTTTAAGATGGGCTAATGAAAGAGAGAGGAGTAAGACGTACTTTTGGGATACTACTATACAAGTTAAGATGGCCTTCTCTAACGGTACAGTATAGTGGTTATAGCGATGGACACTGGACATGTGGGATGCGGGTTTGAGTCCCAGGTGAGACGCTGCAGGTCTACCCTTGAGTAAAGCACTGTTCAACTACATTATGACATGAAAAGTTGCCCATTTCCCAAAATAAGGACACCTGGCAAATGACACATCTCTCTTCGAGTCCAGAAGGGCGTTTTATCAATACAATGATGAAAATGATAAAATTATTATTATTATTGCTGTTATTATTATTATATGAAATTCAAACTTCCTTTTACAGGCAGGAATCTCTCCCTCTTCTGTTCTCTGTGCCTAGATGCACCTGACATCGCACACAAGCCTTGATCTCACTGTCATTTCCAGCCTTCATCTGCCAGTCAGTGAGGGTCACATCCCTGCTCTCGTCTCAACATCTCTGGCCTGCGAGGAAGGGTGTAAGCCTCTGCGCTGACACTGTCTGTCTGCTGGCTGCCTAATGACTGAATGAGTGCAGGAAGCCATTTTGTTCCAGCACGCAATGAGACAGATCTTGGGAGTCCTGTGGGTGGGGGCAGTGCCAGTTCAGCCGGGAAACAGTGAATCAGACAGGCCTTGGAGCAGGCGCACCCTGCCCTGGTGACTGGCGACTGGCCGAAGCCACTGTGAGTGCTAAACAGCCAGCATTTATACCTTTGCCATTTTAACACTGCTTTGAGTCATCTTCCTCTAATCCAGGGAACCACATCCCTACAGTCTACATGAAGCAGCATGGGTCCTCCTGATACTGAGTGTGTGAGTGTGTGTGTGTGTAATAATAATAATGCATTTTATTTGATTGGCGCCTTTCTTGACACCCAAGGTCACCTTACATAAAAGTCAATAAAAGCAACACAGGGATTACAATGTGTGAGTGTGTGTGTGTGTGTGTGTGTGTGTGTGTGTGTGTGTGTGGTGTGTGTGTGTGTGTGTGTGCTGGGGGGATGCATCCAAGCACAGATGATCAGGGTTTTTTATGTCTCAATAAAAGAGATCAGTGGCGCTATAAGAGATTCAGATGGTTTGCATTCAGACAACCTTCTAAATTTTGCGGCAAACTGTGGCAGAACATACAGGTCAACACAAAGCCCATAAGACCATGTATAAACACAGGAGCGCTGGCCAGCGCAAAATGATTAGCAAAGCAAGAAGCAAAGCATTGTGTTTTAATGTACTCTTTTTATCTCCCCTTTGGAGAAGAACTTTATTTGAACACAATGGAGATATGAACTTGCTTCCCCCAGTGCATTAATACATAATCATCATCACCTTCCTCCACAGACAAAGCTGAGGCCATGCAGCCCAGAAACAGGGAAAGAAACTGACAGCACTGACACACCTAGCACTGACACACCTAGCACTGACACACCCAGCACTTACACACTCTCAGTACTATGGAAAGACTGGCTGGCAGTTTTCTAAAGAGATTAAAAGCAGCGCTCACACTGCCCTTCAGATCAAAGACAAATGACATTTTTAATGCGTCTTGTATTACCCATGAAAACGAAAGGGCAGCCCACACAGAAGTGCAGAAATAGCATTGAGATCAACTCAAAAATACACGTAGACAGACCTAGGCTGTTTCCCTCCCTCCTCTTTTATGCTCTCTCACTCACTCACTCTCTACCTTCTCCCTGGCCCCAAAAGAAGGGAACAATCAAATAGGACACAAGTCAGTGGAAATTTCCATGACGCCGCTCATAAAAAATGCACCCTTGTGAAGATAATCTGCTTGATTTTAAACAAATGTTATGCACCAAATGTGGGCCTGTTTATCAGCCGAGCTGCCAGAAAGGCTTTTAGGGCAGGGAGCGGGTTCTGGGATAAACATTGAGAAACTGCTCTCCCCCAGCCCCAATCAGCCCATCTCTGTTCCAAATCCCTCCCCAACCCCCTCCGTGCAGAGGACACACGTGTAGAGGAATGTGTTTACAATACACTGGAGGCTTTCCCTTTGAATTCTGGAAAATGTAGTTTTCTACAATATTAATGTGAAACTGCTCCGATCAAAGGAAAAAAAGCAACAAAAAAATATGTAAAAACGGGTGTCATTAATTTTTCGTACGCCTCTGCAGTTTCCATTGGAGAAAGCTGGGCTACCCATGGCAACCGTGATCTTTACTTCCTCTCCCACCGTTTACAAGCCAGTAAAGCCCTGACGTACCCTTGTGGGGTGACAAGTCTGCGTTTACTACCCCACAAATCATGCAGTTGGGAGTGATACTGGGTCTGACACTGGGACTAAGTGCCACTCAAGGACCTGGTGTAAAAGCTCCCTCCCTGCCGCAGGTAACAGGTGTAAGCCACAGCCGTGGTAATTTCACATCGTGCACACCTCCACACACTCCACACACACTGTGCCAGCGTCCCATTCATTTAGATGGAGCTGGGCTTGGGGGCATGGAGAAGAGGCTTCTGGGAAATCCCAGGTTGCTCTCTCCTTGTGACATCACATCAGCTTTGATACGCGCAGAATGTTGCAAGGACCCCTCTGCAGCACTGCATCTTGGGTATGCCGGTGCGGTCCCCCACAAGTGCAGGGGGCGTCAGCATGTGACGACCCCTCCCTCGAGGCCGCGCTGTTTAGCCCAGCACTGACTCCTCCTCCACGGACAGCATACGGGAATATTCCTCACTATGAAACTTAATATCGCCATTAAACTGACAGAAAAGTCTCCTAATTGAATTTGCCGGCTCTGAGAATCCCAGCGCGGGTGCCGGGTATTAAATGGGTTGGCCCCTCGGATCTCCAACCATGTGTAATACGCACTGATTTTGTCTTGTGCTCAGCTGGCATCGTAGAGCCAGAGGAGAGACCGCGCTCAGTCGGCCCCTGGGATGCGTCTCCCCCTCCACAACCCCAACACTGTGGAACTCTCAATCCCTCCCCCAATTCTTAAAAACACACAGAGATGAAGAATAGCACTGTATTATTGCAGGTGTCGCAAGTCCCGGCATCGACAACAAAAAGCACATTGGCAACGAAAAGAGAGATTTTGGAAAACAGATGGGGACTTTTGAGGGACTGAACAATTTCAGACAGTCCCTGGTCCTGCATTGTCTGTACGCAGATGGATTTGAACATAAAGTGTCTTAATACGGCATTGGGCCACCTGGGGCTGCCAAAACCACTTCAATACACCTTGGCATAGATTCTACAAGTGTCTGGAACGCGATTGGAAGGATGCATTCGTCAACACCACTATTCAACAACATTCTTCCATGAAAAATTCCATAATTTGGGGTTTTGTTGATGGTGATGAAAAACACTGTCTCAGACACCACTCCATAATCTCTCATAACTGTTCTCTCATAAGGTTAAGATCTGGTGACTGAGACGGCCATTGCATATGGTTTACATATGTTTCATGCTCATCAAACCATTTAGTAACCACTCATGTCCTGTGGATGGGGGCAATGTCAAACTGGAAGAGATGACTCCCATCAGGATAGAAATGCTTCACCATAGGATGAAGATGATCACTCCGAATGGCTTTGCATTTATTGGTGTTCACCTTGCCCTCTAAGGGGTTGAGTGGACCTAAACCATGCCAGGAAAATGCACCCCACACCATAACAGAGCTGCCGGAACCCTTCTATTTACTCAAGTATTTCCTTTATTTTGGCAGGTACCTGTATGTAATATAATTGGAGGTTTAACTTTGTGTAAAATAAAATTGACTGTATTTTAATCTCAAAGCTGCTAAACTCTCTTGCCCTGTGTTTTATCTGCTTTACTGTCCTGATAGACCTGATAGTCTTGATCGACATGGATAAACCACAAACCAAGCACAAATCTGATCTCCAGAAATATCGTTTTTTCATAAAGTCAGTCAGTGTGTCAATAAACCACACGAGAAACAAAGAAACTACAGAAACCCCCAGTTCACATGAGAGGCCACACACCGATCGGGCCCACACTGCGATGTTTCAATTAAGAGCGACAGCTCCTCAAAACCAGCACCACAAAAACACCACAAACGGTTGTACTGTTGGCATAAGTCTGTATGAAACCCACTGCCCCCACCCCAAGGCTAGCCACACACACCAGTAATTTACGTTCCGCTTACACCACGTATGCAAACGAGCCATCCAACCCCTCTGACAAGCAAAACAGCACATCTGCTCCACACTGGACACACACTGTCACAAACACAAACAAACCAACTCACTCATCTACACCAGCCTCACGCTATCACAAACACGAAGTACACCAGCCTCACGCTGTCACAAACACAAAGTACACCAGCCCCACGCTATCACAAACACAAAGTACACCAGCCCCACGCTATCACAAACACGAAGTACACCAGCCCCACGCTATCACAAACACAGTACACCAGCCCCACGCTATCACAAACACGAAGTACACCAGCCCCACGCTATCACAAACACAAAGTACACCAGCCTCACGCTGTCACAAACACAAACAAACCAATTTTCCCCTCAGAAGTCTTCACTGCAAAACGCCCCCCTGCCCCCCACCCCAAAAAAGAATACACTGTAACATTCTTGATTCCTCACTTCCCTTTGTGGAGTTTCTTCTGTTTTACAAGGAATAGCCACAATAACCTTTTAAAAATATGCACGGTATAAAACTTGACCTAGGAGCCTCCTTTTTTTGGTGGCTAGGTAAACAAATCGCTCTTGGCTTCTCCGGTCTGATTCACACAAGCCCCGAACATCTCTGCATAACCTTGCAACGTGCCTAATTGAGAACACATTGAATCGGAGAGGAAACGCGCACTCACCAGGGCAAGCACAGCCTCCAACAGACATCTTCTCACATGTTTGGCCCTGCTAGGAATGGAACGTCTCTGTCTCCTCCACGCACTGTTTGCATGGGCTTCCACTGAGGACAAGGAACAGAGGATGGGGGGGGAAGAACAGGAATAAAATGAAATAAGAGCTCTCTGAGAAACAGGAAGGAGGAATTGTATTCTCGTACTGCTGGCTGCGCTCTGACTCATTAATATGCAAATTACAATACTGGTGGGAGGAGAAAATATGAGAGAGAGAGGGAGAGAAAGAGAGAGAGAGGGGGAGAGAAGGAAAGAGAGGGAGAGAAAGAAAGAGAGAGAGATGGGGAGAGAAAGAGAGAGAGATGGGGAGAGAAAGAGAGGGGAGAAAGAGAGAGAGAGATGGGGAGAGAAAGAGAGAGAGAGAGGGGAGAGAGAGGGAGAGAAAAGAGGAAGAGGAAGAGGAAGAGAGGGAGAAGGGGGGCTGTCAAAGTGACCTGTGCGACAGACTTCAGAGAATAACAACCATGTGATGGAGGTTGTTTTTTAAAGATGTATTTGCTATTTGTCCCCGGTGCTGCTGCAGGATGCGAGGTGTCTCTGTGGGAGCATGGCAGCAGGGGGGGGGGTCTTTCCCTGAGACTCATTACTGCTCCGCGGTGCTCCAGCGCCACGCCATGCCACGCCACGCCACGCCACGCCACGCCGAGCCGCACACAGAGAGCTGTGGCTGCCTGCTTACACCCCGCTCACCCTTTCAGGAGCTCTGCCTCCTGACCGACTGATCTCTCTCCACCGCCACCCACTGCCTGCTCCCAACATTTCAGTCATCGCTCCTGCCTTCCATCTCTCTCTGACTCTTTCTCTCTCCCCCTGTTTTTCTCTTTCGGTCTCTCTCTCCCCCTGTCCCTGTCTCTCTCTTTCCCCCTGTTTCTCTCTCTCTCTCTCCCCTCGTTTCTCTCACTGTCTCTCTCTCTCTCCCTCTCTCTCTCTCCCCCCTGTCTCTCTCTCCCCCCCATTTCTCTCTCTCCCCCATTTCTCTCTCTCTGGCACTCACTTACCCTCTGTTTCTTTTTCTGCTGTGCTGAAATAGAAAAACAACAGAAATGTCAGTGGTTACAGACAGACTTGATTAAAAATGTAAGGCCCACCTGGAGCGCAGGGCCACCGCAGGCGTGTGAGAGTACACACGCACACGCGCACCGAGACGCAAAGGTTATACAACCCCTGCAGAAAGGGCTTTGTCTGTCTGTCAGCCTCCAAACGCCCAGCCCTGATGCCCCTCACGCCTCACTGTAAAGAGTAAACCCCCTCTCCTGTATCCTCGTCCTCTCTCTATCCCTCTCTTTCTTTTTCGCTCCCTCCCACCCACAGTAGTCTTCCATGTCAACCTTTTGATCGATCCCTCATTCCTGCTTCGGTTCACCTTCCCCATCCCACGCTTAAACTCCTTTTTCCACCAGTGTGTGCCCTCTAAATAGCTGAATCTCACACCTCACTGAATCCCATGCGCATTCTGTCAGCCATACTGACTGCTCTCATTTCAGATCTCTTGCACGCAGGGGTGAATGTAGTTACAGGCTAGTCTACTCCTTACACCTAAACAAGCACCTAGCTCCGTTCATTAGTCCGTCCTTTGTGGCCTATCATTTAAGAGCTCGCGCACGTAGGCTCTCTAAAAACAAAGATCGTCCCCATCTCTCTCTCTCGGGCTTACGCGCAGCAGTTTGAAAGCATTGTGCCCGCCGCACACACATACACAAACACGTACGTGTGGGCGCAGGTACAACGCGCACACATGTACATACATGACAACAAACACACAAACATACACACACGCAGATATCTTGCTGAACCTCCCCTCCTCTACACCCCCACTCCCCCCACCAACACACACTTTCTACAGCCACACTGCTGACCATCGAGCAGCAGGGTCATATGGAGGAGGCAAACAAACTGCACGGATACCGACAACGCCATCTCTCTCGCCCTCACACACACTCGCATACGCACACATACAAACTCAGCTAACGTATACATCAGGCAATGCAATGATTCACAAGTTATGTCGAGAAAGCACTACGTATATAAACAACTATCGTTATCTCGTCTGGTTAAAATATATCAAACATAGTTACCGTTGTCCTTTAGCGACAGTCTACGCCGTATCTTGTTGCACAGCAAGCCGTATCTTAGCGCGTTTATACGGAGAAATTTAGCAACAACAACAACAAAAAATAAAAGAAAGAAAGCGAATGTGTTGGAGTGTAGGAGGAGGCAGGAGACTGCTCACAGATCCACTGGAATAAATATGACGCAGAGCCAGAGCAACTTCTCCAGCCGACGTACCCGGAGAGGGCACTGTCGCCATGGCAACGGCAGAGCAGTGATAGCGCGGGGCACACAAGACACAGCATTATTCTGTCTGTGCTCCCTGGAAATGCACAGCTCCGGGCAGCCAGGCGAGCAGGCGGCCAGGCAGACGGGCGCCTCCCGATTCAATTAACTCCACAAATCCTGAAACCCCCGCTCCTTCAGGTCTGCGTGCGCCTGGCCGAGACACGGCCGCTGATGACCAGACTGATGGGTTAGCCATAGTCTGTCTGGTCGCTCTGATGAGATTTTTTTTTCGGTGTTCAGGCTCACTGCCAGCAACGCATCGATGAAAATCCAGTTTAACTTCAGTATTCTGATTTTCGGTCGTTTCTGCCCTGAGCGTTGTGACCTCACACCTGAATCCCTGCGCGACGAAAGTTCATTAATCCAAACATGTTGAAAATATAGCCTATATATTATATACATATAATATATAGGCTATATTTTATAAAATATATGTATATTTTTTAAATCTGGTGTCTAGTGTCTAATATGTTACAATAATTGTAAAAAAAAAAAAGAAAACATCGACCAGGACACCAAAAACCGCGGGCTCCCTTGGGCAGCAGCATAAGTAGCACCGTGTTACTTGCGATCCATAAAAAGTTACATAAGACAGCAATCTGTGTTCTGTCAGATACTCGTTTGTTGCACTACATTACTGATGTCAGATTATTTTACTGTACCAGCTAGGGCTTGTTGAAATGCGCGCCACAGATGTTCAACAGCATGTATTTGTTCAACAGCAACGCGTGTTTTACCACCGAGCTGTCCATGAAAATGACGGCTCGATCAATCAAGTCAAAATATCCCGTTACCTCCCAGCGACTTTACAGCTGTTCAGCTGACGTCTCCGACGCTCAGGAGTTGCAGTGTTCGTTTCCTACACTTCCATCTTTCTTAGATATTTTCACAAATTTCCCCTGCAACAAGTGGGATTTTTTTTAAAGCAGCACATATTTGTAATGTTCTCCAAACAGCTTATTTCGTGTGAGAGGTGCAATCCCAGCAAGCAACTCAGGTGTTTGACAGATAAGAGAAGCACATTATATGGTTGGCCTTTTTCAAACACCTCAGCAGTCATTGTTGTATAGGCTGGACAGTGGGCCAGCCCAGACACACATCTATTAGAGAACTGATAGCCCTCTCTCTCTCAAATACCTGCTTGACCTTGACCCCCTTCCCCCTCCCCATTAATATATTGTTCATTATTAATATATCCATAGAATGTTTCTTTTTTAAGTAAGATTTGTATTTATTTGGGTATAAATCATACAATATATAAACAATTGCCATGGATAGCATATAAAGGCATACATGAAAACAGTTATTTCCCATAATTAAATACATAAAAACAATCATTTCAATGTGGTCTTGCAATTAAAATAAAGTTTTGGGGGCTACAATAATACTCTTTTTGTCAACCCCATGTGGGGTGGGGTGGGGTGGGGTGGGGCGGAGGGGTGGCATGTGCATGTTCTGCGGTTGTCTTGGAGCCTAACCTTATCCATGTGGTCCTTGTCCAAGCAGCGGTAATAAAGAGTGCCGCGCTGGTGGAAGGTGACCCAGTTTAGCAGTCCTCCCCCTCCGTCTCAGTAGATGTTTTGGCCCCATTTCAGTTGGTTTGTGCATGCATGGGGGAAGGGGGTGCTGCAGCGCTGCAGCAGAGCTGCTCTCATCAGCGCTCTGATCCAGAGTGACGCGACACAGAGGGCTCTCAGAGGACGAGTGCGTGTCACTGCATCGGTCCAGCGTCAGGTCTGGTGCAACCAAGTCACAGCACAGACGTGGATTGGGGGGTGTGCAACATACAGGTATGTGACAGCTGCTGAACAGCAAGTGCTTCATATAATCTTTGGTGGGTGGATCCTCATTTGCTGTTGCTGTCGTATTGGCGCACATTCTCACTGACTTATAGATATGCTAATCTCAATTCACCTCAATTATTTAGATACATGTGTCCACTGGAAATTCAAGCAGTGTAAAATGGGTTCATGCAAACATGTACCCTGTATTACTATTTATTTTAACTCCAGGTCAGGGTAAAGGGCGAAAGGTTGGGGGTCAGTCATTAATCAGTTGATGACTGAATGTTAAAATAATTCGTTTAAATAAAAAGGTATTCAGTGGTTCAGAGGTTCAGTAAGATATCTGCGTGTGTGTTTTGTGTGTTTGTTTTCATGTATGTTACATGTGTGCGCTCTTATCCACACGTACGTGTTTGTAAGATGTGCGCATCAATGCTTTCAAACTGCTAGTAACAATCATAGATGGGGACGATCTTTGTTTTTAGAGATGACTGAATGTTAAAATAATAGGCCAGTTTAAATAATGAACGGAGCTAATGCTTGTTTAGGTGTAATATATTTATTCTATATCTATATTTTCATAGGGCAATCATTTTGTCACTTGTGTTTAGGCACCTGTGTAGATTTAACATCTCTCATTTCCATAAGATGTACATAATAGATATTAACTTTATTGGAAAATGAAAATGTATTGAGGCCAACATGGTGGATTAGTCATGTGACTCAACAAAGCCATATCATTGGTGATGGCTAGATAGTAACCCTATTTTTCCCTCTTCTTGCAAGGTTTGACCCCACAGTCAAGAGTCCCCATAGTAACAACGGAAAGCCAACCCTCATTCCAGCTGTCTTATACTTAGGGTTACAGTTAGGGTTAGGTCTGGGAAAAAAAAGGGTTACTAAAAATCTAGCCATGACCCATATCATCGCTTCTGAACCCCATAATGGGTGGGACTACAGTATGCTCTCAATCCATGACTTCAAGCACCCAATGAACCAAAGGGGTCGCCCCCTAGTGGTGGCATGGCCTACCTACTGTAACTATCAGGATGGCTGAACCAATTGCTCATAATATGTTTATAGGTAATGGAAATTGCTATCCATTAATTAAAATCGTGGTACCTTATTGGCCAAGTTTGATGTTTGATCCACTTTCTGTTTATGACCATTTGATGCCAAGTTTCCAAATTCTCAGCACCATTTTAACACAGCCTATGTGACACAGACTGCCATGGTGAACATGCAGGGTTAGTTTTAGGGCTTTTCCATTGTCCTCTTTTAGTCTTTATTTTAAAGCAGTGGCAGAATAATAGCGATAGTGATAATAATCAAAAGACGAAAGACACCACATCTGAGATCAAAAGTAAAAGAACAGTGTTAATGATATAATGATCTGAATAAAGTCGGTGGAGTTTCCTAGCTGTCCTCATGAAGGTCCTTGTGGATTGAAATGTTATCCATCTGTGTGCAAATAAAAATGTATGAGTTATTTTCTGTCTTTTGTTTGTACCTATCTTCCCCTGCACCTACCACATAGTTTAGATGGACATGTGACTGTTTGTATGATAACACTGATCAATGAGACAGCAATGCAAGAATGGCAACATGCGATTGGTCATGGGGGGGATGGGGACTGCATTTTGGCCACAACTGTTGACCACAACAGGTGGTCAACTGAACCATACTAAATCTTTCAGTGGAGAACTTTGGTACAATAAACCATCTGCTGAAAATGCTCTTCTGCTGCATTAGAACAGAACAATCTGCAATCTGCCCTGCATGATGCTTAATGCCCTGCATATTTTCTGCTTTCCTCTATGATCAAACATAACTTCAAGAAGATCAGGCACCCTTCCAGTAGTGGAGCCTGATTCCTGACTAATTTATGCGTTTTATATGGGTTATTTTTGTTTGCATTGCCACACAGAGGCATAGAAACCAACACTGGCCACTTTAATATGACGTGTACAGCACCCTGTCCTACATCACAAGCATTAGATATTAAAACAGCAGGTCATGTGGCTTGCACATGTTTTACACAAAATGCTTTTGGCTGGGGGATGAGAATGGGAGGGGGTAAACTGATCCTGGATCAGGGACAGAAACAAAACCACAGATACAGTCTCAAAAAAAAAAGATTTCTGGCAGTGGAAATGACAGTGGGCCACACCCTCCTTCAATATTCTATCACCATATACTATACTGTAAGAGAGGGGAAGGAGTGAGAAAGAAGTCATTGCCATTTGTTTCCTCAGACTGTTCATGGGAAAGTCAAAACTATAAGATGCAATTAACACTAAAATGCAAGAACATATCTTATGTGAAAGCAGAAAACATGCCTTTATTCAAATAAATGTATATTCATTTAAAAAATATAAATAATATATCATTTAAATTTGAACCAAAGCATTTGGATGATGAAATCTCATATGTGTATGTTTTGTGTCTCCTCTGCTTTGGTTTGTTTTATTAAACTAATATTATGGGGTAACTTTAAATGGTGAAGCAAACTGTTTGTTATCAGACTGGGGTTCAAAATGAGCACTTATTTTCTAAGGAATATTTGACAGAATGTGTGGCCTTCCACTCCACTACTGCCTCCCAGGCAGAGAGAGATCATTACAATGACTGAATTTACCAAATTTCCAAAGCCAGATACCACCACTGTACTAAATACACTTTGCCCACCATCATACGTCTTCTTCTGTGGATTTATTGGCAGGTTTCAAACCAATGTAAAGGTGCATAGCAACACCTACTGTGCTGGAGTGTGAATATATATTTAAACTCCCTTACATGATGTGGTCTTATCTGAATTGCCAATGATTGTTCAATCAACAAAATGTTATTTAAGGCCATGCAAATTTGCACATGCTCTCATGCAGTGGGCAGTCTTTTGAAAACACATCTGTTGCACGCCTATAGCTGTGTTGCTGTCATCCAATTACTCACATTGTGGCTCCTAAAGTAATGATACAGATGTGGTGTTGACCAAGAGCACAATGGCAAGGGACCTAACAATACTGCAGAATTCTGAGTGTTGACCTGAGGTGTTTTCACCATAGCCACAATTGTCCCTCAAATGCATGTTAACTCATCCAGTGGATGAGAAAGAAAGACAAAAACATGTGCAGGTGCATCAAAAGCTACTATGTATGTTTAATTTTATTATCCTGACCCCTGGTCCCCTCCTCATGCAGACAGAATTGTGTACATTTGCACAATTACATTTGTTCTGAATTCACTCAATGCATGAGTTGAACATGGATAATATCTGTGTTTAATTCCAGATTTGGGTCAGAGCACTGTATTTTATTACACACATTTATTGAAGTTAGGTCATTATTAATGGCAAGTTCCTGTGTCAAATGCAGTTTTACATGATTGCTGAAGGCCATATTAGTATAGTCCTAAATACCCCTGACTTGAAAAGTCCCGCAGAACGTCTCAGTAAAACAAATAATTATAATTAATTTTAAATTAATTTAAAAACACTAACTTGCGCAGCAAAATCAAGTGCAATGTATCGTATGATTCGGGACCCTATCTGGACCGCGGATGATTTAACATCGTGATATAATACTAAATTAACAAATTAACAGTCATTTATTAATTTAGTTATTTAAGTTATTGCTGTATTACTGCACTGATCTCTTGGCGAACAATGATTGATCATACCATGTATTAATGCACATCTTGTAAGTCTCTCTGGATAAGAGCGTCTGCTAAATGCTTAAAATGTAAATGTAAAATGTAATATGCGAATTGGTTGCGCACATCTGTCAGAACGTCACTTCAGTTTGCGGCTAGATTCTGCGCATAACAGTCGGGGAAAGTTAACACATGTTGTTGTGGGTGGGTCTGAACTCCGACCTTGTATATCGTTTCGCCGGGAATGTAAATCCCACGTGTCTCCACGCCGGTTCTGCGCTGTTGCAATTCTGTTCATGTTTTATGTGTGGTGCAGAGTTGTAAGATGGCGGCGCGGTGGGGAGAAGGGGAGGAAAATGTATATACCTGCAACATGGAACTTTTCTCTACTAATGCACTATCTGAGGTAAGAGAAAACATTGAGAATGTCCTTTTAGGAAATTGGTGCGATATGAGAACACGTGTCAGTGTTTTCGGTGGTGAACTGAATTGGCTTAGTAGGGAATCTATAATGGAAAGTGACACGTGGATACACCAGATAACGTTAGCTAGTGTGGGCAGATAAACTAGCTTGCTGGCTAGCCATAAGGATAAGTAGGGGAAAATGCATTTCAGGAAGTGAGTTCTCTGCCGGGGTAAAATGCCGAAAAAGGACACAGATGGCAATAAGATGTTGGATCCTAATTGTGATTGAAACGTTAACTAACGTTAGTGTGAGTGCAACGTTAGTTAGCCAGCTTGTTTCCATTCATACTGACAGTAACTTAAATAAACTATGTCTATTTGTATGCTAGTTTGTTAAACATATTTTAGCAGATGCTACTTTAGTAATTATATTGCGATTATCAGTAGGACTATGGGTGCTATGTAGTTTTCAGACTTTTAAATATGGCTGCTATCTCAAATGTTGGTTAGCTAGGTAGCTGGACAATAATATTTCATAAATTGTCTGCTCATATTAATCATGACTACATTGATAGCTACCTCACAAGATAAGACGATACAATATTTTGCATTTGTGTCTTGACTTCTATCCAAGAAGGATGGGTAGCTACATGTTTTATCCCATCACTGACTAATTCCCACGTGTTGAAAATGCTAGCTGGCTAACCCATCTGAGACCCAAGTAGGGAGTTGGCTGACCGTTAAAGAAAATGTCCACTTTTTTATCTTTGCATTTGATGACATCCGTTGCATGTTAATGGTCCATATATCTAGTATGATTACATTAGCACAGATGAAGGAAAGCGTTACCGTCCCGTGCGATCTGTGCATTTGTTCAGATGAGGGCGATATTTGCTTTATACTGTTCGAATGTAAATACAGGAACTATAGGTGCCGTTTCTACCCAGTGCATATTATAATATATCCAACGGTAGCTGTTAATAACTATTCCCTCGTAATGGAGTAAATGTAGCTAAATGTAATGGAGCACTAGTGGGTTGGACACGAGGTTGCATTTGTCAGGAATGAGCATACTGGATATATTTGTTGCCTCTTCAGTTTGTAAGTACCGTATACTATTGCAACAAGTAGCCGCAATATATGAAACAGAAATGTAGCTTTCAGAGCCGATCATAGCACTGCGGGGTAAAGTAGACTTAAAATGCATTCTGGTTCTTTAATCTTAAGCGATGTTGGGTCATTTCGCCAGTTAACGTTAGCCAGCACGGTTGCGAACAGGTGAGATTAACTGCAGCCATAACACGTGCCAAATGCAAAATGCCGGTATTCTCAGTGGACCATGCTGGTTCCCGTTACAGTAAAGCGGGACAGCATGCAGACTATAGCAGTTCTCTGTATATTGATTCCGTATAAATGCATGGAGCTAATGTCAGAATGCAAAGTGGTAGCTCAAGTTCCTTTTAATATTTTTGCTACCGCCAAGAGTACATGTTTTACCACAGCACGTGGGGAGGGATATCCTGGCCGGCGTGCTCCTGCTGCGACACCCATGCCCAGTCGTTTCACGCAACGTGACCGTGATTAAGATGCTGCTCATCCTTTTGTGCGAGTGTCATTCTGTTGGATGAGATCATGTTCCTGTTCTCAAATTCATGATTTCGGATGAGATGTAACTTGCATCATAACTGTGTCATCAGTTTGACCGATATTTTATAAATCTATTTTTTAATCGAAGATGAAAGCGTTCTGTTGACAGGTCTTAGGAGAAGAGGGCACACAAGTGATTGTGTATTATCAGGTGTAGGGTATATGTAATGAGAATATAAATATATATGTAGCTATATGTAATGAAAGTATATTAGCTGTACATGTATCAGTTTTCATCGGATTCCTGACTGGTGTTAAGAATTAAATGTTGATTCTGTCAATTCTGTTGGCTGTCAGATTGTTCCTTGAAGATCATTTAAAGGGTACCTGGTTCCATGAATTAAAAATGATCTGGAGAGCACCTTTATCATTATAATTTAAGATGGCAGTGTACCCAGAGCATAGACTAACTTTGAAGTTTAATGTTACTAATGTATCCCACCCTATGCCTTCCCTACGATTTACTTTCTTTTAAACCATCATAAGCCACAAAGCTTCCTTATCAGTGAATTGCTATTATTTGTATTATTTATAGTGTTTTTCACTTCAGTGTCAGTGAGAAACAGGCCCCTCTATTTTAGACCAATCACAGACATGCGGGCGCCTCCGTCGTCCTGAACATTGATGGACATGTATCCCTTGGTCAGCAGGCAGGCCGTTTCATTCATGGTTTTGCATGGTTCAGTCTGGTCCACTGCAGCTCTTTGTTTGGAGGCTGGAACCGTATTAGCTTCCACAGACACTTTGCTTTTAAGGCACGCAGGAACAAAATCTCTGTTGCGGTGTAATGAATATAAATGTACCCCATAATTTACAGGGTGCTGTAATAAGACCTGTTAGTGTAGTGCTTATTCATAGTCTGTAGGAAGTTATTAATGAAATGACCATGTGCTTGTGCTGCAGGACGCTCTGACCAGTGGGAATGTTCACGACTCGAGCCTGGATTCCAGAGATGCCCTCCAGTCCTTCACTGATTGCTTGGACCCCTCAATTCTCTCAATTTTTGAGGAGCCCTCTGTGGATGTGAGTGCCCTTTATAAGCAAACCGCAAACACCCAACACCTCCACCCTAGCAGAGCACCCACCTAAATGGAGGGGTTTAACATGTGAACACTAGAATTGAGTAATTTGTCTTGAATTATTATTTGTTTCACTTTGCAGACACTTATTTGAGCATTTGTTTTGGCAGTTGTGAAATCCCATTTCCATAAGCATTAGCAATACATCATGCTGCAGCCGTTCTGCCCAGCTTTCCAATATATATTATTTATACATTAATTTGTTTAGTTTTTTTCTGAGATTAAAAATCTGTGTAAGTAGATATGCTTACTATGTTGGTGGGTAACTAGATCTGTGTACCATAGTTCCAGATCAGTCAGTCAGTCTGGATCAGTCCCCCAGAGGGTTTCCAGTTGTAAACAGTACAGTTTCAATGAGGATTGACACAAAGAACCACAGATTTGCTTTCTGTCTGATGATGTACATTGGTGAAATAACAAGGGTGAGAATTGAAAAAACGAAACCTTGTGGCCCTCAATGAATAAAGTGTTCAAGATGTATTTTTAGTTCTGCTAAAGAAATGGTGGGGTTGTTTCTTGATCCCTGAACCACTAGATAATTGTATTTTTTCCATTAGAATTGTGTAACCGGTGGATTTTTTGTGTTCAGGCTAAGAGCAACCTGGATGAAGAAAGTGAAGCGACGCTGCTTACTGCTCTCACTGAAATACTTGACAATGTTGACGAGGACAACCTGTCCCCATTTGACACCCTGCCAGACTCCGAGTTCCTCTCGGGTCAGAAGAGCAGAGAACAGTCCCCGGTGAGTTACCAGTTGTTCTCCTCACCTGCTATAGCGCACCACAAATGTTCTCACACCTACTAAAGCGCATCACAAAGGGTGGTCTTGTGATGAGAGGGATTCCCAGCTCTCTTAATTGCTTGTGTCCTCAGTGCTGGATGTGGAAGCTAAATTTGCTCAGCCGAGGCAGTGATCGGTCTGATCAGCCTGCAGATAATGGCCGCTTGTACACTTGGGTCCTTTAGGACCAGTTACTGGAGCATGCATGCTCAAGTCCTGGAGATTTCTGTCTTTCCTACATTTATTTTTACCCCAGGTCCCACCAAAATAGAAGTGGAATGCAGAAACTGTAATGATACTATGGCTGGACTGGAGTCCCTTCTTCAGAAACACTGAAATGTATTCTGAACTCCACTCTCAGCCCCGTTGTCCCCTCCTGCCTCAGGACCTTGAGCAAGGCCAAACGTCTCAGCTGCTTTGTGCCCTTCAAAAATACAATAGAAATGTATAAGTAGAGGGGCTTATAGCCCTAGTTCCTTGAAGTTAATGTTTCAACATTAGGTAAGGGGGCTACTGTGGCCCTTGGGGTCCTGGTCTTAGCAGCCCTGCTACACTGGGCTTAGCAGCCCTGCTACACTGGGCTTGACTACCCACAACCCCTTCCCTGTAAAATTGCATTCAGTTAAAATATGTTTTGACCTGGGGGCGGCAACATTCATTGAACTTCAGTTGGTCAGAGCTCTTATTCACTGGATGTTTCATATGTGGAAGGTTCGTGTTCATTAGATTGTGGATGAGCGTGTACTTCAAATTCTCTCTCTGTTCTAGTTGAAGAGACTCCTGAACCTGTCGCTGTGCTCTTCAGACAATCCCAAGTCTATGTCCTCCGTCGGAAAGGTGATGTGCTCCCGTAACAGTGGGGTGTCCTCTCTGAACCATGAACTCCCCTAATAATTCTGTTTGTCCTGCTTTGTGATACAAGTCACTAATTTTATGTTAACTTGCCTCCACAGGTGGAGGGCTTGGGGATGGTGTGGGAGGAATGCCCTTGGTGGGAGGTTCAGGGCATGGCCCTACAGAGAAGCGATGGCGAGGAGGAAGATTACGCCGAGGCTAGCTGCCCAGACCGCGTATCCGACAGCCATCCCTCATCAGGCCAGTGGGGTCTTCCTCTGACTTTGGGCCAGGAGGGGAACTACGTCTCTGTGACTCTCTGCCACCTGGTGAAAAACATGCATCCTTACTGCATGCCTGTATGCCTGGAGCCAGCAGAGGGCGACAACGAGCAAATGCTGCCTGAAGGTGGGATATTGCTCGAGGTGGTGGACCAGGGAGAGCAGGGGGAGCCCATCCTTGCCATTCCTGATCTCAACTTCTCTGTCATGCTGCTCAAAGAGGAGACTGAGTCTGAGCAGAGGGTGCCGGAAGAGGAGATTCCTGAAAACACGCAGAGCAAGGGTATTCCCAGAGGACCGGTTCTCCTGCCCGACCCTACCCCAATGACTCAGGAGAGGGAGGAGAAGGTCATCATGGAAAGGCCAAAAGAGGAGACTACTGAAAAATGCCCCTCACGCTGGAAAAAGAAGAGGAAAACCATAGAGGGCCGTCACAGCAAGGGTCGGATTTTGAGGAGCACATCCGCTAATCAAGGCCTGGAGCCTCTTTCCCAGAAGCCCCTACAAAGTGGCAGGAGGTCCTCTGAGAAAAAAAAGAAGGTAGCATTTGCACTTCAGGTTCCCCTGCGGACCCAGAAAGGTCGACTGAAGAAACAACTGCACAAATTGAACAGCCAGAGCTGCAGCAAACCTCCCAACAAGGGAGTGCCGCTGCAAAACCACCGCCTGACACAGCCAAAATAGCAACTGAGTTAGACTCCTTACCGACGCCATTGACTTCTACGCAGCCTCTTCAACCTGAAGCTGAGGCCGATGGTATACCAGCTAGCATCAGCGAAACTCCAAGTGACCCCAAGCCCAAGCCACTCAGCCTCCAGCAGTACAGGCTGTTGCGACAGAAGAGGAAACCGGCTCCAAAGGAGAACCAGGAGGACCACAGAACAAAGTGGCCTACTCTCCCTGAACCCCCCAAGGAGCTGCCCCCTCTCCCCTGCCTGCTGGAGCCAAATCCTCGGGACCCCCGGAGAACGTCAAACTGTCAGTTGACCAAGACCGCCTCCGAAATCACACCGACGTGGCAACCCATGGGCACCTCTGCTCCCCCTATTCCCGAAGCTCTTCTGATGCCCTTGGGGTCTGCCCTGGTGTCTTCTAACAAGATCTCTGCCCCTCTAGCCAAACCCCACTTGGCTCAGCCTGCTTTGACTGCACTGGCCACCTCACCAAAGAGACCCACTTCAAGGAATGATCTGGCACCAGTTGGTGGTCTACAAGGCACCAGTTCTCCTGTTTGCCAAAGTCCTCCAACTGGTGCCCTCCAGCACTGTCCTCCGGCAACCAGACCTTCACAGTCTGAGAAGGCCACATCACTACAGAACACCACTGATGGAGTGGGCAGCCAGGAGCCAGGTGTCCAAGGAATTGAAATGCAGCAGCAGCACAGAGCCTTTCCCACCGCAGCCCTGCAGCCGGCTCCTCCCACCACTGAGCCCGAATGCCCGAGAGAACCGCTGCCACAGACCACTACAAAGACCACAGAACAACGAGGGCAGTCTGATCCCACTCCTCAGAAGGCAGGAGCTGAGCTTCCAAAGTATCCTCTTCCCACTAAACCTGCTGCTATAGCTTCCGAGCCCCCGCCTTCAGCTTCCCAGCCCCAGCTTTCAGCTTCCCCGGCTTCAGCTTCCCAGCCTGGCCTCCCAGCTCAGGCCCAAACCACAAAGCCACAGCAGGCAACTGCGAATAAACCCACCCCAGTCCAGGTGCCTCCTTCAGGGAAGAGCAGCGGCACCAGGGAGCTGATCCAGGCTTTCACCACTGAGATAGGTGAGCACAGCCACTCCAGTGCATGGAGTAAGGTCCGATAGGTGTCACCGTTGCAGTTCGTGACGCTTGCCACGTCTGTCGAAACCGTTTCTGAAAGAGCAAGATTGAGAAGCCAGTGGACCTGATCAATGCGCTTGTTAATTAGAAAACCTTTAACACTGAATTTGTGACAACAAGATTGTCAAGTGGAGACCTTGATTAAATATATATATATATACACACAAATCTACTGCCTGAGTAATGAATGGTTGACATCTACTAATCCTGATTTTCAGATGGGATGGAACGTCATTAGGGATGTTGCCAGTCTGTCTCGTCAGACGAGGCCTTTGCCGTATCTGCGGTTCAGGAGGGTGTCACAGGCTGTACATGTTAATGATCTGTTAATCATCTGGCCTTTTGCAGGGATTGAAGCTGCAGACCTCACCAGTCTGCTGGAACAGTTTGAAGAGACCCAAGGTAAGCCATTGTTACAGCTGTCAGAGATATTGGCCAATAGAAATGCGGGTTAACAGGTTCAGCTCAGAGCTAAATTGGGCCACAGGATCCGTTTGTCTGGTTTTGCGATACAATGAAGTATACTGTTACATTCCAGAGGTGTTGCAGGAGGCGATTGATGCTGCATGAGCTGGTGTTAAATGTGTAGATTAAACAATGAAGAACCATGCACTTTGATATTTAACAAGTTGCTGGCCAACTGGTGAATTTACAACAAATAATCTGCCTTCACTGTAAAGGTGTGGCTGCTTCTTGCTTGTTTAATGGCACAACATGGAAACAATCCCAACACAACATCTATTGATACTGCCCTGCCTGGAACTGTGCGTGGATTCCATGTCTTAGCAGTGAGTCTTATTTGTACAGAAAGAACGAGTTCTGTACAGAGTTCCATTTCTGTTGGGCTTTGTCAGACCCCCTGGGGTTATGGTTCGGAAATAAGTGGTTTGTTTTGACTTCCGTCTGGAATCTACAACACCCAGCAGAGTATCGGAGGACAGTCGGTCTTGTTGCAGGCCCTAAGGCAGGGCCATTTCCGGGTGCGATTGATTGGTGATGCATAGTGCGTGCATGGGTAAACATACATTTTTTCACTTCAGTTTTATTCTTACATTTTTGTGTTTTCCACATATTGGAACTTCTTATGAGCCTACAACAGTGCTAAATGTCTCTCAGCACCATGATCATACGATTTGAAGAAAACATTCTCAAACTGTCACAAATCGAGATGGCATAAGGAGTTATTTTCAGATCCTGTTCAAACAAATTCCTGAGTAAATCATTTGTAAGTTTCCCTGGAGAGGAGCGGCTGCTCAATGTAATATAAATTTAGATCAGGAGTAATGGCCGTACAGACCTGATGTTAGCCAGGAACAAAGTAGAAAGGGCTGCATTCAACAGGTAATGCAGGGGCTCAGGGGTGGTTTGGCTTTAAGAGAAGCTGCTGCATGGTCAGAGCAGCTGTTAAGCACTCCTGCTGGCTGAGCTGCTGGAATTCTGCCCTGTCTGCAAATCTATTTTAACCCTCTGTGCGCTGCCTTTGTCTCAGCGTACGCAAAGGCCTCACTTAAAACAACTGGGCCCAAGCCACCGCTCACAGCCCCTAGAGCTATGCCAGTCCATACCTCTATCTGTCACACCAGGACTAATGGCTGACGTAATTGGCAACATCACGAGACAAGCAGCTCTGCTCTCGGTGTGGCATCATGGGGCATGTGTGGAATGACTGACGACCAAATAAGTCACACAGTTAGATAAGAAAAATCATATATTGGCTAGTTCTTTTTACTATCCAAGTTGCTGGCCGTCAGGTAGGAAAGCACAATTTCAGTCTGTAATCATGGTCGCTGCATGGACTTGTGGCTGCTGCATAACCTCCATACTCGGAACCACCAGGCTGCAAGGGGAGGTACTGCAATCTGCCAAGTGTCCACCCCCAGTCCAATTCATTCACCTACACAACTTCCCCTGTCATTCCAGCCAAAGAGCAGCAGAGAATGCCGGAGGTCTGTGGTAGAGCAGCTGCTGTAGGAAGCTCCCGGTGAGTATAAGGAGTTACCCTACAGCTTTCGCTGCTCTTGCACCTAAATCATGGTGCGCAGCGCTGATCAATTTTACCAAGACCTGCCGCAAACAAAACAGCCCACAGACACAAGGCCTAAACCAGAAGGCGGTTGGTAATGGCGTTCAGATTTTTAGGTGCATCCTCAAGATGCCAATTTTTTTTTCTTTATTTTGTTTTGGCATGGCGAACTTGTTTTTAGATGGTGATTTTCACTTTGCCAAGACCATATTTTGTTATCGAGTGTCTCGGGTCCTGTGAGCCGAGATGTGTTTTTTAACATCACTGAACAGAACGTCCATGAACAGCGCCGAACGATCTCAAATTGCTGTGGTAAAATTTAATGATTCTTACTGTTGACTGGGCCAGTGAGGTCTTCAACCAGTAGTAAATGGTCGCCACGGAAACCCCCCAAATAATCATCAGATCTTTTTCTCTCAGAAGATGTCTTTGTTTGCTGTGGACCTGTCTGTGTAAGACTGCAGCATTACGTTCTGTTGTGAAAAGTGGCGATAACATGGCCGCCGTGTTTCTGTTGACAGTGTGGAGCAGCAGTTGGACAGGAAGTCCCTGGAGCATACGCAGATTACAGACTTGGCCGGCACTGCTGGTGAGCCTGGACTCCATCACTGCTTTTACATTCTCTGACTCATTTATTACACATTTATTTTATTTATCTTCTGGATGACCGATTTATAACATTCTTCTGTCTTTAGGGCTTACTCCTCCCGCCACTCCCCCGCATCAAATCTGGAAGCCTCTAGCCCCTGTGGCTCTGCTTGGGAACACCAAGGGCCCCAAACGGTCACCTTCCAAGGTCATCCAGATCGACCCCCGTCCCCTACCCGCCAACATGTCAAGCAGCAAAGCCACACCACCTCGGCCTCCTGCTCAGCCTCCTGGTCAGCCTCCAGTCTCCATAGACCACGACTACTGCCTTCCTCCGAAGGAGCCCCCCATGGGGGAGGGCAGGCGCTGGAACGTCAAGCGGCAGGCTGGCATCACCATCAAGCCCATCGAACGGTCCTCCCCCAACGACCGCAGCTGCCGTTTCAAAGCCTGGAAAGCTTTTATACCGTCCTCTCGATCACAGGACTCAGACTGAGGCCTGGCTTCCCACAGGCTCGGTCTTGTTGTCACCAGAGAGCTCCCCCCGCAGGCCAGAGGTCGACATTGTGCAACCGGAGGAGAAACGCCCTAAAAGCAAAAGCGCCTTCCGGAACTCCGAGCAGGCAGCCAGCCCGCCCAATAGAAAGAGAGGCCGGGCTAGCGTGCGCTACAGGGTCCGATCTCCCAGCTCCGACTCCAGCAGCTCCGACTCCAGCTCGCGGTCCTCTTCAGAGTCCCGGTCTCGCTCTCCACGCAGGAAGAGGTACCGTACCACTGTTCGTGTTACTCTGGTTAATGGATGATCCTCCACTGCCAAGACAGTGGTAGATGTGGACCTGCCAACATTTAGTTATGACATGAGGTGAAATCTAAATTATATCCCAAGCTTGGCAGGTCTGTAGATGGTTATTTGACAGGGCATTGCCGGTGTTCCAGTCCTAAAACTCATTGCATCGTTTCTTTGGATACTGTCCCATGGCTGTTCCCATTTTCTCCCTCCCCACTTTGGAGACGTTTGTCTCGTTGTGCTAGTGGGCCGAGAAGTCTGAGTAGGTGCCGTTTCCCCTCCCCCAGGTTCCGGTCCCGTCACTCAGAGAGCAGCTCCTCTGGCTCCTCCTCCTGCTCGCCACCACGGAGACGGCGATACTCGTACTCCAGCTCGCGCTCAGGGTCCTGGAGCCGCTCACGCTCCCCGCAGGGCCGGCCGGCACAACGGCGCAGGAATGGCAATGGCTGCTACAGGTCAGTGGACACCTTTCATTCAGCGGTCTGATTCATTTCATAAACAGACTGACTGTGATTAAGATTGAAATATTTAGCCTTGTCTGTCCTAGGCATGCCATCTGTTTTTAAAGTAAAGTTGTGTAATTGCAATGAGACAGCTGGGTTGACATGGGTATAAGTTTATTTATTCCCCGACAGCCCGGGTCACAGGCAAGGTTATCGATTTGACGCCAGGGACGGTTTCCAACACGATGATACAAAACACCACAAGGAGAAAGCCATTGTGAGTACATGTGAAATATTCAATGGCAATGCTGCCGAGGGAATGGTGAGGGTTTTTTCTTCCCAAGCCAGAATGTGTCATTTGTTTGTCAAACAATGGAATAAATAAGTTGTTTAGAAATGGTAATTTGGCTAATTGGTAACCTAATTGTTGTTGAGACTCGTATGTTATGTTAAAATTTTTTAAGTGGTTGTACCACTCTGGTGCCAGCCAACTGTTTGAATGAATAATTAATAAAATCATATTCATTCATATAAAAAGGTTATATAAAATCAAGATTAAATTACATTGCATTAATTTCAGACGATAAATTAATTTAATGTCATTTAATTTCTGTTTGAGCAGCCAATTTTATCGTTTTTTTAAATACCAATTTAATACTTTTAAAACATTTAATTATGAATTTAACCAAGGACTACAATTTTGGAGACAAGTACATCATACAATATATATATATATTGTATCTCTATACATGTCATTTTTCTAATCAGTCTCTTAGTCTGGTCAGTCGCAGGTTTAGGTAATACACAACTTTAGTATCCTATAGGTGGCGTATAAAGCACACTGCAGTCGGGGTCAAGAGAAGATTAGACTAAGTTGGAAGAGCACAGCGCAATCAGAACTAAGACAGTTTGGTCTTGATCCTGTTCTACATCAGGGAAACCCTGTACTACGCCGTAACTGAATGTACACTGCAACGGCCCCACAGGTCTGAAAAAACGTAGCCGTTGTTGGCCACCTTCAAAGTTCTATTGAAACTATTGTAAAAGCAGAAACCGAAATGTCCAAGCCCCTGTTCTCGGAGAGAAGGCCACTGACTGATATCTTTCATGTCTCGTTTTCAGGAGGAACGGCGTGTCGTGTACGTGGGGAGGATTCGCGGAGGAATGAGCAGATCCGAGCTGAAGGAACGTTTCTCTCTCTACGGGGAAATTGAGGAATGCACTCTGCATTTCAGAGACCATGGGTAAGGAGACGGGAGGGAAATGGGGAGAGGCGCATAATATCGGTCTGTTAAACTGCCAAGGAAATCTCACATCTCACACTTGATGAAATGGAGTGTTTGTATGCAATTTGCATACGCCGGTTTGGTTTGATTGAGCGGTTTCTTTAATGCTCAGGATTTGGCATCATGTGACAAGCACATGCATCTTCTGTTCATTCTTTTTTTACAGATATGCTAATTCTCATGTAAGGTGTTTTATTTGAGTCCCTGAAACGGGTCTGTAATATGGAATGCATTCGAGATTGAAAGCATCTCTTTGAGACCGCTGCCTTGAGTGATATTGAAAGAGAAAAATCTGTTTAGTAAACCACTTCATATGAACACCGCTTTCTTTCACTGTGTATTTGCAGATTTTATATAGAGATTTCAAGTAAAGATCAGTGTTCAATGAATGGCTCAATCAGTCCCAATAAATTGGTCTGAACTGGAGCTAATACCATTGTGCACAGCATGCCCCCAGCATGCCAGGTCTGGGAAACACTAATTTAGTTCATCCCAATAAAACTACCTAGAAAGACCACTGTAGCAGTTGCTACCAGTCTGTATTTCCCTGAATTGCAGCATGAAGCCCACCTTATGGGCATATGATGCATCACCCCCCACACACACACAGACAGACACACAGACACACAGACACACACACACACAGACACACACACACACACACACACACACACACACACACACACACACACACACACACACACTCACACTCACACTCATCATTTTACATAGTGTGCTGAAAAAATCTGCTTTTTCCCCCAGGGACAACTATGGGTTTATTACATACTACAATACAAAAGACGCGTTCAACGCCATCGAGAACGGGGGCAAACTCCGACAGCCAGACGAGCTGCCCTTCGACCTCTGTTTTGGAGGCCGCCGGCAGTTCTGCAAATCCAGCTATGCTGATCTAGGTCAGTTTGGCAGTGCGCTCCCTGCTGTCAACAGCCTCTGCTCTCTCTCGCTCTTTATGCCTCGGAGCTCCCAGGAGGCCTTGGAAACGGTGTTGAAAGTGCTCTGTTTCATATGTGGGAATTTCAAGTTTGTCAAAGTGCTTGGATGGTGCACAGAGTGCCCGAAGGCGCTTGATTTTCTGTTTGTTTATGCATTTTAAGAAAACTTTCCCGTGGGCTGACACATCCCATACGATGAAACTTTTTTGCGACGTTAGTGACCTCCGCATTCTATTTTCCAAAGCACACATTTTCGCAAATAAACCTGTTCGGGTGGCCAGGTAAAACACCACCTGTTACACGTCCAGGTAAAACACTACCTGTTACAGGGCCAGGTAAAACACTACCTGTTACATGTCCAGGTAAAACACTACCTGTTACAGGGCCAGGTAAAACACTACCTGTTACAGGGCCAGGTAAAACACCACCTGTTACCTGGGCCAGGTAAAGCACTACCTGATACAGGGCCAGGTAACCAAATTACCTGTTCAGATCTAATCCTGACTGCCGGTGCAGAATTGCCAGGAGTCTTGAGGTTGCGCAGAACTGGCCATAGCATCAGCCTGGGGAGTATTCAGCCTCATCACACAATAGTGGGGTGACCTCTAGACAGACAGACAGACAGACAGACTGAGGCAGGGTGTTCAGCCTCTTCACACACTAGTGATGTGACCTCCGGAGCACTAACTGTAGCTCTGCTGATGAACTCCACAGTGGAGTGACCGTGCTGGGACAGGCCTATGATAGGGTATTTCTGTTTGGGGAACAAGGAAAACGTTGGATAAAGGTTTTTTTCTCAAATATATTGTAAGATCATTTGGTTAAAGTAATATCCCTTATAATATTTTAGTTTTTTACATTAATTGTTCTAGGAACCTTCTCTCCTCTACTGCTAAGCTTAAAAATGACTTGAGTTGTTTTGTTTCTTTTCAGATTCTAATCGGGAGTACGACCCATCGCCAACAAGGGGCAAATTCGATGCACTAGACTTTGACACTTTACTCAAGCAGGCTCAGAAGGGCTTGAGAAGGTAACACCCAGAGGGCTCGGCTGGAGGAGAGAAGACCATGAATTACCTCAGTCACTTTGGGCGTGTGCCTTCAAATGTTGCCTTGTTCCCTCTGAGTTTTCTTTTTCTTTATTTCTTTCTGCAAGCTTACACCTTCTATTGAAGTGAAGATTTGTAAGAAAAAATAAAAGCAACAAAAAAAAAGAATAATGTTTAAAAAATAATAATAATTTTTAAAGGTGAGTAATTTTTATAAAGGAATTTATTTAAGTATTATTTGCATTCCAGAACGGTATGTGAATTGACGCAATATGGAAAACATGAAATCATGAAGGCCAATATGTTGAGGCTCCCCATAACATTCTCTGGAGGAGGAGTGGAATTGCACAAATTGATTGCAAACCTAAATAAATATTTGAAAAGTAACTCAGTTTTGTGTATTCTAGAATGTCTTCAGTTTCTCTACATGCAACTGCGTGATTTCATAAAAACGAGAACATAAATCACAAAATAAGATTAGAATAAATGCAGAAGTAATGCCTTTGCCAATTTTTTGTTGTGCAATATCTGGAGCAGTAAACCAGCTGATGGTATGTTTTTTAAGGCTGTATTGTAGCAGTCACTCAGAATTCTAATGGAAAAGAATAAATGGCCATAGTAGTTAAAATATAACTCCCAATCACCCTTGCAGGCCTCAGCCTGTGCTGGTAAGATTGTACACAGAGACACAGAAAGCTATAGTGGTGGTTCCCAAACTAGGGTGGGACCTGCTGGGGGGTGGTGAGACATGGAAGAAAAACAAAACTTGCTGTATATAATCCTTTCCACTGACATTCACGCCATTCGACTTACCAACAAGTCAATAATGAAATACTGCACCGCTTGCATGCCACTGCACTAATTTACAGTGCACATGTCGTTTTGACATATTTTGAACACACTCTTCATTCTGTATTACAGCAGATTTTAATTGTAATAAGTGGTGGGTTACTCATTAAGTGGGCTGTAGGGCTTAAAGTTTGGGAATCACTGAGCTAGAGTCATCCCCCAGAAAATGTAACCGTTAAAAAATGTATTTTGCGGCCTCCCGCGTGGTCCAGTGGTTACAACGTCCGACGCTGGCCACGGAGACCGGGGTTCAATTCCCCGTCTCGCCAAGTGTCTGCTCTAGCCGGGAGTGCCACCAGGGGGCGGCGATTGGCTGTCCGCCCCAGGGAGGGGGAAGGGGAGCCGACGTGACGTTCGCTGCGTATAAGAGTGGCCCTGTAGTACCGGGTTGCGGTCGACGGGCTGCGGGTGCCGTCTCGTAAGAGGCGTCACTTCGCTTCGTCACTACCGGTCGCAGGACTACGGCAGCGAACTCACATTACTAGGGGGGGATTGACGTAAAAATAGCGGGTCTAATTGGCTACCAAATTGGGAGAAAATGGGAGAAAATCTGAAACAAAAAAAAAAAAAAAGTATTTTGCCTGGCTTACAGCGGTTATTAAAATAGATTCCAGAAAATGGGGGAAACTGAATGTTGCTGTTATGTTCTGAACCGTTCACTCCCATTGGCTTATATGGGCATGGCCTTTGATGTGGGTTTTATTGGGGACACCTGAATTGTTTTCGTTCTGGAAATTGTATTTTAATCCAACAAAGGCTGCTTATTAAAAATTTTAAAAAAAAGAAGTTATTGCATTTCCAAAAGGTGTACACCATTTTCCCCACTATCGACGCCTAGGCATGATTCAATCTGTTATTTGGATGTGGTCTTCTAATTCATGGCTTCAATTTTGCCTGCAAGCAACCCATTGACACCAACCTTTTGAGTCGGCAATACCAGATTTTGCCTGTGGCATTTTCATCATTGGCATACATTAGAGGATAGGTATATGGGTGTACCAGAAAACCGGACCTGGGATTTTATCTGACACTTTGAATATAAGACCTCTGCTTAGAGGATAAGTACTATGGGATTACTGATTTGTAGTATCCCTCGTTCATTTTAAAATGCAAAAATCCGCTCCACTGAATGGAGTCAGTGGCCCCAAAAGGCCATCCTTAACTGCCAGACCCACAGAACCGCTATCTTATTTTTCTCATATGTAATCCTTAGCCAATATCATAGTCAATTGGGGCAATTCCAGGTCCTTAGTAAATTGTCCCAGCACTACAATTTGAATACCTTCAGTTTTCTGTCTGTTAAATGCTCTGAGAACTTGTAGGGAATGCGTTTTCTATATATATTGGCCAAATTAATACATTAACTTTCTTGTATTTTTGTGGTGATCTTTTTCTACCTGTTAAGGACACCTTTTTTTGTTTTGTTTTGTTACAGTGGAGTCTTGAGACTGGTTCTTGGTCTTTACCTTGAAAAATAGGCTCAAATCCAACATTTAGTTTGTCTTGCTCTTGGCAACATGCAGTTATTCCCAAAATGTGGGTCGTTGAGGTGGGTCACCAGATGAGACCTAAAAAAATGCACTGAATTGGCTAGTGAACACGCACTGTTTTAAACATGTTTTGATATGTTAAAAATATATATAATTGTATATCAGAACATGTGTCTAGCTATCTTTTTAATTAGGGCTGGGTCACAGAAAATGCATTCACTCATTGAATGGGTTAAAGTTTCAAACCACAGCTATAGCATGCATGTATTTCTAAAAGAATGGTACCATAGTCTGGTTGATATCAGCCTTGTACTTATGGTTTATCTCATTTAGTTGGGTTTTGGTATTTGGTCAGTGGTGATTTACATTTGTCACTGGAAGGAAATTGCCTCAATTGATACAGCACAACACAAAATTATATATTTCTTTTTTTCAAAGCAATCAAAAATGAGTGATTAATTATGATTATACAGTATGATTCCTTGTTTAAAACAACGTATTCCAGGGCAAGCATATAGCATTTGCTCTATGGAAAGGCTTTAGGATAGTGATTGTGCTAGATGCAGTTCATGTGGAAATTTTCTTGCCGCAGCACTCGAATGTGCACGCCACTTTAAGGACCCCCTCATTAAAGTTGTACAGCGCATGTGTAAATCCGCATGATTAGCATAGAAAAAAAAACATCACAAGACGAGTGACAATCTTTATTGAATAAGGCATGGAAAATAATGTAGGTACATTTATTATCACGTTGGAATTAAGAACGAACTTCTCTTCGATATCAATATTTAAAAGTTTGAATTTTAAAACATTATTTCATATGTCGACTTGTTTTTTTACTTCAGTCTGGCCGGCGGTAACTGGTTTTATCTGGTATGTTGAGTCTGCGCAGTAGGTGTAAACAGGAAGAAGAGAAAATTTAAGCTGGAAGCAAATAAATCGGAGAATATTGGATAGGAAACAAAATATATAAATACGATCATTACGGTATCGGTTATAAAGTATTACGCTATATCGATATACAATACCCGAACGAAATAATAGAAGTTAATGTCTTTGCTAGCTACCTTGACTGAGAGACGGAAATCTTTAGCACGCTAGCTAGCTAGGATTGTGAAGGATTGATAAACTAACTAGCCAAATCAAATGCATTGGATAGCTAGTATTGTTGGTTGTAAAAATATCCCATGGTTGTCTAAAGTTAGCTAGGTAGTTATTTCCATTACGAATCTAGAAGGTGAAGATAATAGCTAATGTTCGCTAGCTGATTTGCTAACACAGTCGTTAGCTAATCTAGGTAGCTAACTTGCTGCGTGCATTACGGTAGAATTCCTTTCATTCCTTTGCCAATCGACCCGATGGCCTACTAACCCGTTTAGTATTTCGGTCGATTTGCATTGGGGGTTTTTTAAATACATTTTCCGTTTAGAGAGCATTAGCTCGCTAACTTTAGCAGAAAAAATGGTTCAGAAAGACAAGACGGTGGAGACCTCGCAAGCAGACGGCGAGCCGAACGCCAGCCCGGGACCGGTTGAAGCGGCTGCAGAAGCACAGGCGGCGGTTGAGGAGCCCGGTATCGGGCTTGAGATAAACGGGCGTCGGAAATTTATCAGCGGAGTGGTGGAAGGTGAGAAAATAACTGCCATATAACGTTAAATTCGGTACCTACCTAGCTGTACATTATGAAGTAACGTCACTCACATAGTCCCAGTTAAGGTGGATTATGAGCCATCTGACGTTACCAGGATTTAAAGTTCCCCTGTGTACAGGTGCATTTATATTACCTCACAGTTAATAAATAAGTTAACCATGTTCATCTTATGAAATATGAATTTCTGGCTTAATAAATTAGAATCTTAAAGTTGCCACTGAATTGTATACACCACATTGCTCTTTAGAATCTTGAAACCCCATCATTGCCTAAATCCATGAAAAAATATTTTTGAAACGTTGCGCAAATGACAAACCATTGATTTTGTCCACAAACGTAACATTTAACACGATGTATATTGCCTTCTTGTAAAATTACACATTTTAAGTAAAGGATTGTGTATATGCACAATATGAATCCCTTTGGGTAGATTTATTAGTATTTTATTTAAAATACAATAAAATCTGTTTAATATTACATTCTGAAATCTGAAACAAAATCGTGAGACCAATTTGATCATCGAGTGAAATGGATGATGCTAAAATGGATGAAATGTTAATAGCATTTATTAGGAAAAAGACCATTTAGTTTTTGAAACAGCTGTTGGTAAGGTTGTACTGTGATGGAACTAAACGCAGCCTTTGTCGAAGTGGTTTCTTGATTTATATTTATGTTTATTATAATAAACGTAAAATTGAAGGGTAATTTAGGTCCATAAGGTCAATTTTAAGTTTATTCCCCCCCCTCTTATAGTACAAAGGCCTCCAGGTTTGTTGTAAATGTAGTCAAAGTCCTGTAGGCAAGCCCCATGTAACCTCTGAGACAGAGTCACAGTTTTACAGTTGAACTGTGCCCAGAAAACATGTGCTGTTTTTTATGTCAACTGAGGTCAGTTTCACAAAGGTGCAGAATCGAAAGTCAAACAAAAAGATAAACTCATAAGCCAGGTTGAAATGGTAGCTTTGAGACGGGACTGAAATATGGTGATGGATTCTGAGTTTTGGACAGCAGGCTGGAAGTTCTGCAGCCTGGGTGTCACTCTGGGAAAAGTTCTAGTACCAAAACTGTGGTGGTTGGATTTAGGGTTGATGAGATGGACAGCACTAGATGAGCTGATACATCACTGTAGAGACAAAAAAGATATCCATACATTGACAGGGAACCAATTGAAACTTGGCCTTTTACTGTTGTGTGGAGGAAGAAGATCCGCTCTGGCTCTTTACCATCGTTACCTCCTGGAACCTGTACGTTTATCTTCATAAGCATGGCATTTAAACCACTTTACCATTTAAACTCCTGGAACCTGTACGTTTATCTTCATCAGCAGGGCATTTAAACCACTTTACCATCGCACACTACCTCTTGGAACCTGTACGTTTATTTTCACAAGCAGGGCATTTAAACCAGTCAGAGTAACAATTTGTTGAAGTTTACCGGAATGGCTGAAGTAGGAGTGCATGCAGTTTTTGCATGTGTGTCAGGGGAAAGTAATTGTTCTCTCTTGTTTGAAATGACAGGCTTTTATGGGAGACCATGGACTATGGAACAAAGGAAAGAGCTGTTCAGAAGGTATCAGGATTGTTTTGTTTGTTTTGTTCCAATCCCAGTGTAACTATAATGCAGTTATATTAATGCATTATTTTAATTTAATTAAATATAATTTTTTTCAGATAAAACTTCTCCCCTTGTTCTTTTTGATAAAAATGATTTTTAAAAAAATAAACTCTCATTGCTCACGTTTGTATTTAGCATGGGCTGACTTTTTGGTTGTATGTGGACCTTTAGAAGCTAGAGAAACTGCTTTACAAAACCATGCATTCTAATTTCCAGGCAGCAGAAATGGGGATTGAATACATACCTTTATGCTCCAAAAGATGACTACAAACACCGGATGTTTTGGAGAGAGATGTATTCTGTTGAGGAAGCAGGTAGGACCTTAAAAGTCTGTTGCCGGACTTACACACTGAAGTGTAGACCAATTAGAAACTCGCATTACACAAGTTTGCATTCTAGGAAGTTCATTAAGAGTTCTGGCTTCATGCCCTCCACTTTTCTGCTGTTATAATCCCACTTCTCAATGTTCTACATGGCATACATTTACAGTTTATTTTTACCACTAATTAATTCTTCCTGTATGGTTCTGTGATGCGATGTGATGTGATGTGATGTGATGTATGTATTACCTGACACATTTTTACGCATTCACGTACATTGTTTCAGAAAATGTAGGACTACTAAATGTATCACTAGTTTTGTTATTTGTAAATAAAATAAGCTATGGAATGGCCTACTGTTCAGTTAATGTAGGATTCTTGGTTGAGAAATACAGCAATAAACTGGCAAGAACCATGAATTCCCTTGTTTGTGCTTTTTTATTTTATCCATATTTTAGTCTCATTAAGCTTAGTGCATTTCTTGTGAGCTTCACCAAAATACACTATGGGTGGAAAATTCAATTTAACTTAACTTGTAAAATTAAATTGTCATTTCACCCCCAAAAGAGTCATCATTCGTAATCCAAGGCGAAGTTCCGTCACATGTATAAATGTAACTGAGCAATGTCCTTCTTTCTTTGCCTCTTACAGAGCAACTTATGACTCTCATCGGTGCTGCCAAAGAGCACAGCATCGAGTTTATTTATGCCATCTCCCCAGGGCTGGACATTACATTCTCCAACCAGAAAGAAGTCTCCACGTTGAAACGGAAGTTAGATCAGGCAAGAAAAATGACTTCAAATGATAACTAAATACTGTATATATGTGAATGCAGATTTATTTTTTCATAATTAGCTTCGATGGGTGGTTTTAGATTTTTTTCTGAAGATTTCATTTGGTTTATGTTTCCAACATTTTTCCTGTAGGTCTCACATTTTGGGTGCAAGTCCTTTGCCTTACTGTTTGATGACATTGATCATAACATGTGCCCAGCAGACAAGGAAGTGTTCAGCTCTTTTGCACACGCCCAAGTGTCTATCACCAATGAGATCTTCCAGTATTTGGGAGAGCCAGAGACATTTTTGTTCTGCCCTACAGGTAAGGGTTATAATATTTAAGTTAACAATTTTAAGGGAAAGTGCAGTCAAAAAAACATTCTTTCAATTATACACATGCAGTAAAGGAGGTTGGTGTTATACATTCTGAAGCAATGTGCTCTGAATATAATTCACTTTCCATTATAATATTGTGAAGTAAGTATTGTCTCCAGCATGCAATAACTAGGTGTATAGGCAATGGCACAATGTGACGCTTTTGAAATAGTTTGAGCCTCTTTAAAGCAGTACATTTTATTCAACACAAGCAATAACTAAGTCAAGTCAATAGACACTTTATATTTGATTTAATTGCTACTAGTATTATCAATGCCCCACTTGGCAACATTGATTTCTCACAATATTGAATATTTTTCCTCACTTTCTTCTCTGAAACTGTAAAGACCACCTGCAGTGTGAAGTTGCGTCAAGAGTAAATGCAAAGTTTGGTTTTGGTGTTTTACATGTGTTGCTTGTTGTTTGTTTTGCCCTCCCAACACCAGAGTACTGTGGAACATTTTGTTATCCGAACGTCTCCCAGTCGCCGTATCTACGGACTGTTGGCGAGAAGCTGCTCCCAGGAATTGAAGTGCTATGGACAGGTAACGTTTCAGCACTCAGGATGGTTTATTCATTATTGAAACTCTCTGCCGTTGGAATTTGGTGTACTAACACCTTAGGGCAGAGCTAAAAATTTAATTTCATATTTTGTAAAAAGAGATAAAACAACAGTAACAGTCGGTGCTCATAGCAAGTAAATGTCAGATATGTAATTGCTTGTGTATGTATTCTAAATGCATGTTGTCCTCATTGCAAGGTCCCAAAGTAGTGTCTAAAGACATCACAGTGGAGTCTATTGAAGAGGTGTCCAAAATACTGAAGAGGGCCCCAGTTATCTGGGACAACATACACGCCAATGACTACGACCAGAAGAGGCTGTTCCTGGGCCCGTACAAGGGCAGGTCAACAGAACTCATCCCCCGGCTGAAGGGGGTCCTCACCAACCCCAACTGTGAATTTGAGTCCAACTTCGTGGCCATTCACACTCTCGCCACCTGGTACAAGTCCAACATGAATGGAGTACGAAAAGATGTTGTCATGAGTGAGTCAAGTTTACGGGTCTCCCAACAAGTCTGCTTCTATGTGGCGCAGAAAGAATTGGCGCTGCACTCTGGATACAGTACAGCAGAGGGCTTCATAAAGAGCATTCGAGCAAAGTGCAGACATCTGCATTTCATTTCAGTTAAAAAGCCTTCATTCTGAGAGGTGGCCAGAGAAATTATGGGAACATTTTGGCAAAGCGCTCCATAATTCCAGCCTGAAACATTCCTACATTTCTCTTGCAACCCCTGGTTCATAATTAAAGCGTATTTATATACTTTTCTCTACATCTTTTCTCTTGTGAATGTAGTAGTTGTTAAATGTTTGAGGATTTTGCTGTATTTAAGTGATTTCTCGTGACAAGTTTACGTTGGGTGTTATTTGCTGGCGTTTGCAGGCTGCAGAACTCTCGTTAGATTGTAGAATGTTAGTGAGGAAAATGGAATGAAGATGTTACAGACCCTTCCTTGGCCACCGGCTGGCATTTAGAGAAAATCATGGGGGCATGTATTTACCTTGGCACTATTAAACGTGACAAAGCCTTGTGACATCTGGTGCCGTTACAGCAGACGGCGAGGACAGCACCGTGTCCATACAGATTAAGCTGGAGAATGAGGGCAGCGACGAGGAGCTGGAGACAGACATGCTGTACAGCCCCCAGCTGGCCCTGAAGCTGGCTCTCACAGAGTGGCTGGGCGAGTTTGGAGTGCCTCACCAGTACAACAGTAAGGCCACAGCCCCCTTGACTCCTTCAGCATTTGGCAGCTTGTTAATTAGGTGTATAAATTATATTATATCACATTACATTCTATTAGGGCTGTAGTGATTAACATATCATCAGAGCGATTGTTCAACTCATGCGTTAGTCGAGCTAACAATTTTTGAATTGTGTTATATATATTGTATCATTTGTCACAGTTCCAAAGATCAGTAAAACGTGCCGTGTCCTGAGCAAAAACATCTGTGTGACTTCATACTGACTTTATGCATTTATTAATTTACTAGGAACAAACACTAGATTAAGTATCACAGAAAAAAATGCCCAGGTCTGATTATTTCAGCTATTAGGAAAAAATATTTATATTCATTTGTGTATCTTAAAAAAAAAATGTTTAACTCTATTTTACATTTAAAACATCACAGTGTAAAAAAAGATATGCCTTGATTAATAAGAAAATAAGCAACTGATTGGTAATAACCATGTTTAATTGACCAGAGGAGGTCTGTGCAGGCTGTTTGCATGAGCCTGAATCACCAGAGGAGGCGCTGTTGCGCTTTTTGTTTTCTTTTTAACGTAAGCAATTTATTTGATAGGCCGGCAGGTTCCTCACAGCGGAGCAAAAAGCTCAGCTATCGATGTGTCCTCCCTGGTCACTCCCAGCCTGTGCTCCTCAACAACGGTGACCACCGTCTTCCAGCAGCCAATCATGAGCCAGGTGGTGGCCCTCAGCGAGGAGCCCCACCCTCTGGGAAAGGAGGAAGAGGTGGAGGTGGAGGTAGAGGTGGAGAAGAAGGAGTCGGACGAGGAGCCTATGGAGATGGCGGTGGAAAAGCAAGATGAGGCGGACGCCAAGAACGTCAACCAGATCCTGACCGAGATCGTCAAGGCTAAGATGGCGGAGGAGCTGAAGCCCATGGACACGGACAAGGAAAGCATCGCAGAGTCCAAGTCCCCCGAGATGTCCATCCAGGAGGACTCGGGCAGCGACATTGCCCCCATGCAGACAGACGAGCAGCAGAACAAAGAGCTGTTCGTCCCAGGGCCCAATGAGAAGCCGCTGTACATCGCAGAGGTGCTCTCCCTGGAAGACCTGACCCTGCTGGCTGAGCTCTTCTACCTGCCTTATGAGCACGGCCCCAAGGCCGTCCAGATGCTCAAAGAGTTCAACTGGCTCCGGGCCAACAGCAGCATTGTGAGCGTCAACTCCAAACAGAAAGAACCAGAGAAGGTGAGCTTCAGTACCTTTGAGCAATGCTGCTAGACTAACTTCATTACCTTTGAGCAGACATTGAAGTTAGTCTAACAGGAGCCCTTCAGGCTTGTGACCTGTATGTTACTATGAGCCTGGTTGAGGCTGATGTGAGTTAAGGCCAGGGAGGTGCTTTGCTAAAAACAATTTGTCAGTTGCTACTTCTGATGAATCATGGTCTAGTGTAGGGGGGCTGCAAATGGAGCAGGTGATTCAAGCTAACTCAATCAGTGACCTACAAAATAACGCTGGCTACAACTTCCTTTTCAAATGCTTTAGACAGAGAGTGTCTGGGGTGTAAACTTGTCTGACACGTAATAATAAGCAGCGCCCTCTAATAGCCATGTAGTTAGCAGAACATTTTGTATTGTGGAGTTGACAGCCTTACTGTTCCAGCTGTCATTTGAAGTGCCAAGTACAATACAACAAAATGGCTGACTTGCAGGCCTTTTTCCCACCATGGGGTGGCGCCTAGAAAATACAATATTTTGAGCTGAAATATTTTGTATTTAAAAAACATTTTTTAAAAAGCCATTTATTTTAATTATTGCTATGGCATAAAGAACAATTAAGTTATTCTTCTGGAAATGAACCAACATTATGCAGAAAAATTAAAGGCTGCTTTTATAAGCTAAATGCATATTATTTGCATGATATTGATGTAGGGTTGATGTTGATGTGTTGTCGATAATGGCAGAAATTTAGATTTAGCCATTTTGAAATACCATTATTTTCTCCATATTATAAAGTCATCCAAACATACATAGAGCATATACAGGTTTCTTCAGCATTCCAGCGTTAATTATAAGAGGTAAAATAAATAATGTGGATAGCATAGTGTTTAGAGACCGGAGAATTGATTGAAGATCAACTCAGTGGTGCTCAAACCCACCATTGCTGTCGCTGTGGTACGATAGAGAGGTCACTGCTGCCTCTGTTGGCTTTGCAGGTTGTTGAATGGCAGTCCAGGGCGGAGAAGTTTGAGGAGATGTGCTGCTCCGTCATACAGATGTTCACCAGGCTCTCCAACTCGGCCAACAGGACCATATTGTACGACCTGTATTCGTACATCTGGGATATAAAGAGTATCATCTCTATGGTGAAGTCATTTGTGCAGTGGTTGGGTAGGTACAGTCAGTCTTCTGTCCATGACCAGGGCTTCTCTTATTTCATTAGCCCATGAAATACACACCATTCAGCTCTTCTGTCACACACTACACACGATCCTTCAACACGTGAGCCACTTTGGCCTCTGTTGCCGACTAAGCGCTTTCCGAGATGGAGATGATGGGACCACATTACACATTCTGAACAGTAATAGGCCTTCAGCATATGAACTCTTAGTCTGCAACAGCTGCTTCTCAAGGATGCCATTGCAGTGGTTTCTATTCAACTTATAGCAGAAGTCAAAAGAAACATTTAGTTTGCAGCAGTTCAAAGTCTGTTGACTAGTTGACCTACATACTCCCATGCTTTCATCGGCATTCTTAGCATTTCTTGGGCTAATATCAAGTTCAGGCTTTTTTATTTTTTATTTATTTTTAATTTTTATAATGTACATTTTTTCTTTGAATGACTGAATGCTGCCTGCACTCTGCCAGTTCCGTTCCCAAAGTCCCGTGACGATCGTGGCGTTGAAACGGTGGTCGTCCGTGCCAGTGGAGCACTGCTGCTTGCTGTGTGTCTTGTATCACCATTGTTGCACTGACTCGGTTAACTCCTGCTGCCGTCTCTCTCTCGATCAAGGGTCTGACTGTGAAGGAATGTCGGCCCCTTCCACCCTAGCGCGCACGCGAGCTTGAAAACAAGGCGGCGGCGTAAGGCTATTCTGGTGCAAAGGGAGAAGTGTTACTTTGAGGGGTAACGGGGCAATATTTGCAGTGTATGCAATTTTCCAACACAGAGGATTACACATAAATCTTCATTCCAATATATGAATAATATGTGAATTGGTCCTGAAGATTCCTATCCTCGAGCTCCGCAGAACACCTCAGATAATTTAGCTCTAACTGTACCAGCGCCCCAGGTCTGATTAGGCACCCACGTAACACTCGTCAGTCAGTTTTCAGCTGCACAGCCCAGTGGCTGCTGTGCATATTTGGACCAGGATAAACCCACTTAAACTCCCTCACGTCCTGTGAGAGATTCACACGTCCATTACTTGTGCCAATTGCAAGTTGGAAGTTGAAAGCACCGGGCAATGCTACAGTTAGAGTAACTGATGGGGTGTCTCTGTTGGAAGCGGTTTAGACTGAGAAAGCACCAGCATGGCCTATAAAGTGTACTGGCGTAACCGCGCTTCATTCACAGGTTTCTGTCCGGCTATATGGAAAAGCTGAGGACTAATGTACACAGCAGGCAGCAACCAAACACTGGCAGAACCACCGCTAAATTTCTCGTTTCACTGATTTCTCACTTCAAATTTCAAAGTTCTGCCTCTCCACAGTTATCAATGAGGCAGAGGTCTGAGCAGCTGGTAGAGTTGCGGTTACCATCGATTTCATATTGGGGTCACTAAGGGGGTCAGAGAAATTAGACGGCCTATCGCAAATGATCAGCTGCTTAGTTCAGTTTTTATTTTTTTATTTTTTTATCGTGCTCAAAAGTACGCATTTCGCATCCTCCACCTGGTTGGACCCGATGGTTCAATGAAAAGAAAAAGTGAATGCTACGGCCATTTTAAGATTTGTTAATGAGGCAGTGGTAATAATAATAATAATAATATTGCACTGATCTCCACTCTATGTGCAGTATTGTTTGTTCATTTGTAAAGTTTAAGTGAAAGGGTATACAGGACAGAAACGATCTTTGAATCATCCCATTCCAGAGTTATTTTAAAGTCCCTATCTGACATTATTAGATAGTACTGCTAGGTGTTTGTCATTTTGTCATCAGTGGAAGTTTACCCAGTTGTCACGTCAGTACACCAGTATTTCAGCAAGGAAGCACGGATCCCTGTATGAGCGCGAGCAGGTGAAAGCCCGAATAGCCCACACCGTGGCCCTGCTAGAGCAGCACGGATCTGTTTTCCCTGTATGGGCACTCGTAGATGAAGGTCAAACTAGCCCACACTCTAACCTTGCTAGAGCAGCACGGATCTGTTTTCCCTGTATGGGCTTGAGCAGGTGAAGGCCAGAGTAGACCACACTCTAACCCTGCTAGAGCAGCACGGATCCCTGTGTGGCCTCGAGCAGATGAAGGCCCAGCTAGCCCACACTCTAACCCTGCTAGAGCAGCGCGGATCCCTGTGTGGGCACGTGCAGGTGAAGGCCTGAGTAGCCCACACTGTGGCCTGCTAGAGCAGCACGGATCTATTTCCCTGTATGGGCACTCGCAGATGAAGGTCAAACTAGCCCACACTCTAACCCTGCTAGAGCAGCGCGGATCCCTGTATGGTCGCGAGCAGATGAAGGCCCGAGTAGCCCACACTTTAACCCTGCTAAGAGCAGTGCAGAGAGCAGTCAGTCAAAGCCATTTTTCATGAGAACAGTTACTAATGAACTTTTCTATTGTCTTCTCCCTTCACTGTGTACAGATGGAAGAATCCTCTGCAGCAGTTTCTACTGCTACTGGATCCACAGTGGCCGATGTGTGCTCAGCGCTGGCGTTATTTTTTTATGTTCGCTTTTCTTTTCGTTTATTCCTTTTCTATTTATTTGTGAATAGTTTATATGAATACGGTATGAAAATGCGTTTGTTGTTTTTCTGAAGAGATGTTTTGATTGAAGTCACATTTGCGCAGCGATAGCTCAAGCGATACGGTTTTAACACTTGCTTTTTTTTCTGACAGCTGTTCTAACATGTTTTAGTTTTTTTCAATGATTAGGCCTGGCGAGCTGGCTCAGACACAGACTGTGACAGTATACCTTCTTAATGGAATTCAAACCATTTCCACTTTTCTCCTGAGAGCATGAGAATTCTGGGTTTAATCGAGGGGCTTATCATTAATGGTCAGCTGTCATCTTTGTGAGGGCAGTGCAGAATTCCTCTTTAAGTGGTGCGTCCATGAGGCTGTGTCTGGCCAGCTCATCAGATAATGTGCGTTTAGGTCCTTAATGAATTCACACGCATACGAAAGGCATACGTTTATGCCTTTGCGCTGTACTTGTCTTGCTACATGACTTGAAACGAGACCCCTCGCCTTTATTAGCGATATTGGCGTTTATTATACTTCAGTTCAGGTGACCGGTTTCTCCACATGCCAGGTTCACATTCAAACCCATTTGAACAAGAGAGGTATGTTTAATCTGCCTTTCAACAAAGATGGACCGCACCCCCATTTTTGTTTTGAGGGATGCTTTGATTGCCCCAAAGTCCTGTGCAAACAAGCTGGGCTCACAGGTCACGTGACAAGGCAGGCAGTGTTAAAAAAATGTGACTTCAGAGATGAGGCGTGGAAATCAACAGGGCGTGAACAACTCAAGCTTACACGTCAGTCATTCCTAATAAGATGTCCGACTTCTCAAAAGCTTTTCAGGTTTTTTTTTGTTTGTTTGTTTCTTTTCCACCCATAGGTTCTCAAATATGGGGGTTGTAATTGCTATTGTCCCTTTTATTTTTAACATCCATAACTTGGGAAAAGTTAAATATTTCCTTCCTAACACATATACTGTATGAGTTCAAATAAATAACATGTCATTGGGCTCTCTGGGGACTAATTTCCCTAAGGAAATGAGAGGTAAATATGGCAAATATTAAATATATATACAAAATTCCAAGATGTATTTTTAGAATTAGATGACTGCAATTTAAGCAGTTCTTAAGCGAGCCCTATTCACTTACTTGGGTTCCAATATATAAATGTAAGCTTTGGTTGCTCGAGCCCCTGGGGCCAGCGCCTCATCTTAAAACGAAGCTTTTACTGAAGAAATCACATATCTTATTACATACGTATATATTTCTTAGTGGTCTTTCTTATTTTTTTAAATCTTTTTTTTCTTTTTTTTCCTGCGATGAATACAGATTAATTTATGTGCTTTTGAGTGGTTGGAAAATAGCCGCATCTGCCCCCGAACCCCACCCCCCCTCCCCTACCCCCTTCCATTTTGTCAGAAAGCCCCCCCCTCACGTAACGTTCTCCGCTTGGATCTGATCCCAACAGGGTGTCGTAGTCAATCCTCAGCACAGTTCTTAAGTGGAGACCAAGAGCCTTGGGCCTTTAGGGGCGGTCTAGCAGGAGAGTTCCAGGTATCAAATATCAAATTCACAACCAATTTGTTGAATGAAGAAAAGGAAAGACTGGTGTGTGCCGCTGATTCGAAAGGGTTGGTCTGTTCAAGGCATGCTGATCGCGTCCACATTTGGATCTCTTCGTTGTCTGCAGCTAATCCTTTCCCACTCGCAAGACCCGCCGCCCGTAAATAGTGCAGTGGCGTTCGCCTGCAAAGAGCAGCCCTTTATTACACCCCGACACTTGTGACTTTTGTGTTTTTGTGTGAGCACACGCAAGAGTGGTGAGCAAGAGGGAGTGGATTAACTGAAAGGGAGCCGACAGAAGGCTCTGCCGCCTGGCATGATAACGCTAGTGTCGCTAATCCCAACTCAATCTGAATCTCTTTCAGCGACTGACCAAAGGCGATGCTGCTTTTCCCGAGCGCCCGCGTCCGCGCAGCACGGCTAGGTTTTTGTTTTCATGACATCTCATTTCTTTGCAGGAAGCACAGCGTAAAGCCCTCCTCCCGCCCCGCCCCTCCCCTCCCCTCCCCCCGCGCAAGCGTCTGCATCGCTGTGTCCGCGTGCGCGCAAGCCAGTCCGCCCGCTAAAGGTTCCATGACCAACGCACACCCCAGTCACTTCCAAACACTTCTACTTTCTAAAACGAAGCAGTGCGAATCCCTGCCGTTATGAGCCACTGTGCGAGTCGGCGACGTTTTGCGCCTCTAGCGGTTTGTTCATGGAACCTTTTCCATTAGCCACGTTCCCGCATCATCACTTTTCTCAACAGGAGTTTTGGCGCAGCGAAATCAACCGCATTGCTTTAAGGGAAAGGGGCATCTCCTTTAGTCAGTTAAAGCCTTCTCAGACCAAACCTCTCCTCTCAGATATCTTCTGGTTGTTTTTATTTCTTTGTTTTCCATCTTTCAAACAGTTCTGTACGCTCTGTGTTAACGAAAAGATCGCATTTGGTACTGATGCTGCACGCTGCCGTTCACTAAAAAGGCCCTGGCAACCGTTGGTAATGAACCGCGCTGTAGTTTTACAGTTTTACACGGCCTGCGGCCAGTACGGCCAGTTCTTTTTGTTCGGGCCTTGTTGGTGTGGGGTGGACACAGCAGTAGCAAATGGACTATGACAAGTGAAGCACTGCGAAAGCAGAAGTAGATCATCGTGTTTGAGGGTGTGAGGTGCTGAACGTGTTGTGTTTGCCTTTCACAGCGATTGTTGCCAATCGATGGGGCAAACGATCTTTTCTACCAGCCTCCCCCCTCAATGCCAACTTCAAAAATCTATTCCATACGACCGTATTTTCCTAAAGACGAGGTTAGTGCTTTTTCAGTTGTTTCCTTTGCGATTTAATTGATCGGTTTGCAGGTGAGGTTAAGTGTCTTTACCTGTAAACTGCGCCAAGCCCTTCACAGAGAAGTACACTTAAGGCTGACTGTTGCGAATTCATGTTTTTCAAGGCTGTTACAATCTTCTGTCTCCAGGGGTGTCATTTATCATTGTTGCTTAGAAACGATCCTAAAATAGTTTTTACGAACAAAAATTTGAATGTTCGTACGCAAAAGAAAAACTTGATTTATCGAACTATCGTAGCACTGACGTACGCACGTCTGAAAGATATCAACATAAATAGATGGCAATTGTTCTCAAACCAAGCACTCAAAATGTACATTTAGAAACGCCCCCAATTTACCACATATGGTGAAATTATCCCTTTAAAAAGAAATGCAATGGATAAAGAGTGGCGAAAAGCAAACGGATGTAATTTTTCCGAAACTGAAATTGAGCTAATAGTGTCAGATGTGGAATCCCAACAAAATGTTATTTAGTTCAGCGTTGGGAGTCAGGAGAAGACACAAAGCTGCAGGCAGCAGTTTCCTTTTCCAACCTAGGAGATGCATCACGGCACAAATCCAGAAAAACTGCCTTTGGGAAGCGGCATCTGCTGATGAGCCGCTTAATGCGCTCAGCTAAAAATCGTCTTTGAGAACGGCGTTCTCTGGATGGTGCCATTGGTCAGATCGTGTTCTCTGCGGACGTGTGAAAGCGCAGGATCAGCCACATTGTATTCTGTCCTATCCTTATTCTGAACTGTTTATGTTTTTGTCAACATCATCACACTTGTGTGTGTGCTTATTATGATAAATCTAATGATCGTTAATGCTTTAAAATATATATTTGAAGGTAGGCTGTGGTAAAATTATATATGCAATGAATTGCTAAATTGTTATGTAAAATGGAGAAAGTAATATATAACATGTGTATAAACATAAGCCCTGCCAGTTAACTTCCACTTCACTTCCCTTATTCTACCGCTTGGCATTGTGTGTAAGAACAGTCATGGGTGTAGTCATTACACACAATCTCATCTAAATCGATAAATATCACTTTGCATATAAATGTTCGATTTAGTATCAAATCTGTGCATACACACAGTTGATAAATGACCCCCCCCCCAGGATTTTTTCAAATTACATTTCAAAACAGGAGTCACATGATGAGTAAAGCTGGGAACTGTTTAAGCATCGATACGTGGAAAGCCATGTCTAGTTTTGCGTGTCGTAAATGATTTTCAAAACCCAATGTTCTGCGTGCAGTTCTGCACTGCGGAATTAGTGCGTTTGCCAGCTGCTCAGATCTGATTGGCTGCCGTGCTGGGTCGGTAGAGGCCTTATCTCCGTCTGCCTCTTTATTTCAGCCCTCCATCTACAAGATCTGCAAAGAGATGTACAACGAGGGACTGGAGGGCCTGCCTTTCTCTGAGCAGGAGTCAGACCTGATCGGAGACCGGTAAGGGTGGAACAGATGAAGTGTGTGTTGCGTGTGTGTGTGCGTGTGTGTGTTGTGTGCTTGATCTCTGTACTGGCACCGGGACCCACTCTTGAGCGAGCGCTCTAAGGCCCACCCCGGACACCGTGACAGCGCTGCGTCTCTCTCCGCAGGCTAGTGGGCGGGTTCCTGACCCTCAGCCCGGACTACGGCTTCGTCCTGGAGGATGAGGAGGGGATCTGCGGGTACGCCCTGGGCACCGTCGACGTCAAGCCCTTTGTGAAGAAGTGCAAGATGAGCTGGATTCCAAGCATGCAGGAGAAGTACAACAAGCCTGACTGTGAGAAGGACCTGTCTGAGGCAGAGGTTGGTACTAACCAAGCACACTTCTCCATAATTGTCAATAAAATGTACCAGGGTTAAATGCCAAATATTTTATTTGAAAAGTATTATTTTTTTTCAATAATCTTATTTTCCGATTTTACCCCGTTTTGGTAGCCAATTACCCATGTGCTTAGTTCGATCCCCCTACCCTTATGGTTCGCTGCCGTAGTCCTGTGACTGGCAGTGACAAGGGTGAAGCGCTGCCTCCTCCGAGACAACACTCGTCGTGCCGTCGACTAATTCCGGTACCCCAGAACTACTCCTGTGCGCAGCGAACTGTGTGTGTCGGCTTCCCTCCCCCCTCCCTGGGGTGGACAGCCAATTGCCGCCCCGATGGCACTCCCGGCCAGAACCGACTCTGGCGAGACGGGGAATCGAACCCTGGTCTCCGTGGCCAGTGTCGAACGTTGTAACCACTGGACCATGCAGGAGGCCATTTGAAATGTATTTTAACTTGAATTAACCATTATAATTCTTTTTTTTAATTTTTACACAAACCTTTACACTGACTGTCCCTGTCCCAGTCCTGCCTGTCATGCGTGAAATTAAATTTAGCATGGGAATTTAGTGCTGCTTTTCCTCGGTCATGCAGAAAATGATGCTGAGCTTCCACGAGGAAGAGGAGGGCCTACCTGAGTCCTTCCTCAGTAACTTCCCGTCTCTGATCAAAGTGGACATTCATGCAAAGGTCACAGACCCCAGCGTCGCCAAAAGCATGATGGGATGTCTGCTCTCGTCACTAAAAGCCAACGGTAAGTCACAAGGCCACCTTTGAGTCGTGAACAGGATGGGTGGGCCACTTTACCACCTCGAGACATGTTTCACAGTACAGGTTTTCTGTCGGCTATCTGAAAATGGAGACTTGTGTAGGCGAAAGATGAAAGTATTGCACAGGGAGGGTTTCATTACTGGCCCTCGAAATGGCTTCACGTGAACCGCCTTTGAACAGTCGGGGTGGTCTCGTCTTCTCGCTCCCTGCTCAGTCTCTTCAGCAGAGACATTTTTCTGCATATTCAGGCCAAAATAATTCTCTCAAACCAAAGTTAGACAGGAATATAAAACATGTATTCCCAGAGCATCTGAATCAATGGCCTGTTTAATAAAATAATTTCTTTGTTCTGATCCCTTTTCTCTCTCTCCCCCACTCTCTGCGTGTAGGCTCCCACGGTGCCTTCTGTGAAGTGAGGCAGATGGATAAACGGATGTTGGACTTTTACAGTAAACTGGGCTGCTTTGAGGTTGCCAAGATGGAGGGATTCCCCAAAGATGTGATCATTATGGGGAGGAGCCTGTGAACTCGGAGGGGCCTGTGAGCTCAGGCCGGGCACAAACGGGACCGAAGGCTCGAGACTCAACTGTGCAGAGCTTCAACACCGCCGTGTCCACCCTCTCCTGCCCCCCCCCCCCTCCTCCTTCCCCCCTCCACCACCTGAGAGAAACGACAGCATAAAGGCCTCCTGTATTCACCCCCGCCCCCAATCAAGAGGGGCTGTGGTAGCCTTGGTGATTGTGTGCTGAAAATGTGGCTGTGGAAATGACAGCTTTTTTCCTCGCTTTGCCGACTAGGGGCACCTGAAGATGTGGTCCGGGGCCCCGAGGTGCCACCTGCGTCCCGCACATCCCCGATCACACGAGACGCCAGTGGCCGGGCCACCAGGGGTTAATCCGGTCTGCGCGCGTAGTCCACTTCCTGGTGTCCAGGTAGCATGCGTCAGTCAGTCGCCATCCTCTCCCCTGACCCTCCCCCCCTGTGGCTCTGCAGCACAAGCTGAGCGAATGGCTGCATGTCTGCACGGGCGAGTCGGGAGGAGAGTGTCAGGCGCTCGAGTGGCTACCGCTGGGAGTGGGCATGGCCTTGCTACGCATCACTTCTTCTTTCTCATCGCCACCATTTCAGACCCAAGCGTGTTGAGCGGACGGGAGCCGCGGCTAACGGGAACGGTGATTCTTCCGTTGCTCTGATACGGCTCTGCCGCTTTTCAGGCAAAAAAGAGGAAAAAAGCTACTCGGAGTCTCTCTCGCACAGAGCGCTGCTTAAAACGAACCCGGGGAAGGAAACAAACTGAAGTTGTGTTTTTATGATTTCGTCGGAGGTCCACAATAGTATGAATTTGACGTGGAAGTAAAATCGCATGTGTTCCTGTTGTTCCCTGTAACCGTTTTGACCATTTTTTTTAAAACCAAATTGATTGAGTTAGACACAAACATGAAATGCTCAAATGCTCATTCCAATGTAGAAATCTGAAGACCGCACATCCCATCAAAGTGCTTTTATACTTTTGCAGTTGTGTGCATTTTTGACGAGGTAGTTGGCACAGTATTGATGAATATCACACACAATGCCTTTAGAAATTCAAACGTGCGCTGCGACACAATGAGGAAGTCCCTTGCTGTCAGAATGCTGATGCAAAATGAGTGTTATTGAATAGAGGGGATCCACACACGTTTGGCCCGTGTTTATTAACTCTGAATAGAGGGGATCCACACTCGTTTGGCCTGTGTTATTAACTCTGAATAGAGGGGATCCACACTCGTTTGGCCCATGTTATTAACTGAATAGAGGGGATCCACACTCATTTGGCCTGTGTTATTAACTCTGAATAGAGGGGATCCACACTCATTTGGCCCGTGTTATTAACTCTGAATAGAGGGGATCCACACGTTTGGCCTGTGTTATTAACTCTGAATAGAGGGGATCCACACTCGTTTGGCCCATGTTATTAACTCTGAATAGAGGGGATCCACACTCGTTTGGCCTGTGTTATTAACTCTGAATAGAGGGGATCCACACGTTTGGCCCATGTTATTAACTCTGAATAGAGGGGATCCACACGTTTGGCCTGTGTTATTAACTCTGTGAATGATGTCTTCGTGCTCTGCCATTACAATATGGCGCAAGAGAAACACAGATTGTAATCGTGATTTAACAAACCTATACCTTGATCATAAACTACTGAAAGGGAGTGACTAATTGGTGGATTGAAGCATAAATATTCCCTAATAATACTCCCTAGTTTTCTTTTCAACCAAGCATACTGATGAAACGTGGCTCAACACTTCTGTCTCAGTACTGACATGTGAAGGGTTTCCTTAACGTTTACTGAGGTTGTCCCCATGCCAAAGTGGTAAAGAAACCAGTTATACTTTTATGGCCCTTACATTTAGAAGTGTCATTGTTAAAGGTGTTAGTTTTTGTATCAATGTATTTTATACTGGTATTTTTTTTTCTTTTTGTAAATGTAACTTGAAATAGAAAAGCACTTTGCCCATACCACATACAAGTACGGCCATTGCTTAGACTGAGACCCGCTTCTCTGGTGTATTCTCGAATGGCCTGACGACTTCATGTTGTAATATTGCATTCATCTGTATTATGCATGATGCATAATAGATTTAATTTTCATTGCGTCCATACTGTGTGCCGTTCGGTACGTTTCTGTGGTGTACACCTCTGAGTTTATCAACCCTGATCTGCGTCAGAGCTAATTCCCTTCCACCTCTCTCTGTACCGGCTCGGTGACACACGTCCGCTTACCACAAAACAAACAACAACAAAAAAAGCCCATATAAGGTGTGTGTTTGTGTCTTATAATTGACATTGCGTTACCTCGACATATGTTCCGTCTTCCTCGTGGCTATTTTTCTCCCAATGAGCACAAAAAAAGGTTTGTACCCCCCTTTAAGTTATGATGCTCGGTTTAATCAAAATCTGCCTTTCTTTCTCGCTGCTCCTGTCTGTTCTTGTCCCACCCACTCCCTTCTAGTTTTGTCCACATCAGTTTAAAGTGCGTGAGCGTCTCCGAGCAGCCCTGTTAGAGAGACCAGGAGCTGTTTGCAGTGAGCTTGTTGCCATGACTAGCGGACCGAGGAATTGAATTGAAGTTGCGTTAAACCGGTTTTAGGTTTCACAGCGTATAGTCGGCAGCTGTAAACATTATCGTTAATAATATTATTTCAAAGCTGAAGAGTTTCGACATTTCAGTCGCGTCACTTGACATCGTTTTTCTCTCTCAGAAAAGCCTGCTTTCTTCTGTCGCTGCTGATTTCTAAGGCCATTTCAGAAAGCCTTCCATTTAGAATGCAACACCGCTTCTGATGAGGATAATTCAGTTGGAACAACACTGGCATTTCAGCACACCGGGGTGTTACAAGGACATGTAGCTGTAATTTCTGTAAGATTTGTATGTAATTAAGATGGTTAATAATAAAGTATGTTAAATCAAGTGACTGTGTATTTTATACTTTCTCTGGCAGAGGGATTGTTTTGTAACACACATTATAGACGTAATCAAATTAGATTTATTTAAACCAAGACACCATGGTCTGTATCATTCTGGTTGGCAAAGGGTTTTCTATTGTTTTGTAACAAAGCACATTATGAGAAGGTTTGGGCTGGATGTTGTAATCATTCCAAATTTGATTCAAAGCACCCGCTTCCCCCTGTAATGGATGCGCATGTTAAAGTCCACTGCATTGGTCAGAGCAGCCATCATTTATCATTTTAAATCTCACCTCTCCACTCTATCCATGTGTGCACCTGTGAACAGTACCTGCTGTTAAATTACAACATATAAAACTTAAGGTTGGTGTGTACACATTGGTGGGTTTGCAAATTGCAATATTGAATAATATAAATAACACATTAATAGTTCAGAACCAAGTTACAAGTATGATTCCTTTAGGTGGGTTAGCCCATGTGTTTCTTACTAGCCAGCTAGAATATTCTACTGCATAGTTTTACAAGACCTACACTAAATTCATCTACATAAATTCACTTGCACAGCGTTGCTGGAAATAAGCCCCCATGTCCATCATTTTCCTCTTGAACATGGCTCCAAATCTAATATCTGTAAAGCCAAACAAATATATTTAAATGAGCATTCCCATGGTTTTAAGTTCATTTTAAAATGGATGGACGTGGTGATGATATTCAGTACAACTGCCTGCCCGCCACCAAGCCATACCAACGTCGCTACTACAGGCCATTACGCATCAATACCATTGTAAAGCTAGTTAAAGATATTGCTGGTTTTTATAGGCTAAAATAACCTTCGATTCTTTTTATTAGCGCAAAATAGCGTATACACTTATTAAACACGGGATTGCGGAAAGAATTAACACAAACTCATAACTTTCTTATTCCAGGACATCACGTTCTGTTGAAATATAGCCCAGCTGTGTTTTAATTCTTAATGCAAGCAAGGTTATTTTACATAAATAAGCTTTTCACATGGTGAACTAACGTTCGTTTTTCATACCAGCTAATACCAAATAACGTTAAAATGTACGCGATTGTACAGGGGTTACACTCATACAGGTGTGAAAACAGCTTTCTTATCCAGATCAATTTTGACGGGAGTGCTCCTTTAAGATGACTGACGTTAACTCAGAATGCTGTCATTAGAAGCATCAGAGCAAGTTACCATATCAGGGTTGTGTTCTGGAAAACGAACTTAGATATAAAGCAAAATATAAATATTTTTATAAGACAGTTATTTAAAAGATCAACAGCTAACTATGTGGAACATAAATAATACACATCAAAATGAATTTTCATGCAACCTCATTCCCCTCAGATGCGTACTGGATGATTGCCAGATAATTCCCTTCATCCTTGTGGTCTGTGTCTGCGTGTCTGTTTAGTGACCGCAAAGCACACACACATAAACAATATAGCGCTGCAGACACTTTTGTCACAAAGCACTTGGAAGAGAGGCATATTTTTCTGCGTGGAGCTAGTGCCGTCTCTTCCGCGTTTTTAGTTCAAAGCACTTTAAAAAGTGTTTTTTTTTAGGGGGGGGGTGTTCTGGTTTGAAAAATTGGTAATACGTAGCCTTAATTTACTTCTTGAATGGAGGTCTTTCACAGGTCCTTATTTACCATCTCGATACATCAATAGTAAGCTTTACACATGTTTATGAGAAGTTTGTTCACCGTTGATGCTGGAGGCCTTATTTGTCAGTGAATGGATTCATGAAATGCATTTAAGCCTCGTGCACTTTTCTTTTTTAGCAGCATCCTGGCGCCTCCTGGTGGTAAATTTGACACTATACGACTGGGCTACTCCAAAGAATTGGTAGTCGAGCTGCCACACACCACCTTTTTTGCACGTTTTATTTTTTTTAGGAAACCGCATAAGGATTATTATCAATTCTGCACAGGTTCTATGATCTTTAAATCACCACTACTCAGTTTAATTGCATGATTATAAAGGGGACAAATTTCATTTGTATTTGAGTTGTAAAAATGTTCTTTGGACTGGGTGTGACCTGCCTGGTCTCATTGTGGAGCAGGTTGTTACTGTGTCCCATGTTGTCTCTGTCTGACTGACTTCAGCAGAGTTCCCCCCAGGTCTCCAGCTGCAGTGTGTACAAAAAGGCACTTATTACACAAGTGATGTAAAATGCTATTGTGTATTTAGGTTAGTATCGAAGACCAGAATCAATGTCACAGGGGCAAAGGTCATAAGTGCCCTATTTGGAACTCTATACTTCTATGTACACCTGTGTCAATGGACTGAGTGCTCTCTTTCACTTCACCATTTTGCACAGGCTAAAGTTGGTCTGGAAACCATGAAAGGAATTAATGTCCTCTCATTCCTTATTCAAATAAATGGAAAAATAAAATCAGCATGGGTACCTACAGGTAGTGATGATGTAGTCTATTATGGCCTGTACGCGCCCTGGCATTGTCTACCAGCTTCTGGAAATCTGCAGGAGGAATACGACACCACTCTTCCACACGAAAGTCAATCAACTCACTCTTCGTTGATGGAAGTGGAAAACGCTGTCTCAGATGTCGATCCAGAATATCCCACGATTGGGTTCAGATCGGGTGACTGAGGAGGCCGTGGCATGAATAATGTCAAAGTCGCCCTTCTCAAAGCGCTGGGAAACTACTCGCGCTCTGAGGACGGGGGCATTGCCGTATTCAAAGACACCACTCTGCAGGGGAAAATGCTTTAACGAGGGGTGAAGTACTCGGTACCACGGACATCGATCTCACCTTCTGAGTGCACCCGAACCGTGCCAGGAAAATGCATTAGGGAGCATACAAGGCTACACGAACACATCAATCTTATGACACATTTTGTGCTGTAAATACAGAGTGCATTGCAGTTTGATTTAAATGGAGGGATGTGTCTTTACATCATTTGTGTTGTGTGAAAGTTTGTTGCATGATGTGACTGAAGTGGACACGAGTGCAGCACTACGGCGTTGGGAGAATCTCATTTTAAGGACCGCTGTTCATTTGAGCTTGTAGAAATAAAACCCCTCAAAACCACTTTTTCAAAATTTTGTTTTAATTGATTTTGTTCCGTTTCATAGTATTTGGTACCCTTAGAACTGCCATGTTCAGTACAATGGTTTTGGTTGACAGTCATATCATTCCTCTCCGATATCACACAGCGTACCATCCTCCTGTGATGTCACTAGCTTCCAGTTAGCTTCCACGACTTCAGAAAAGAAAACGTCACTTCCCCTTTGGTCTTCTCAAAGATAAGAGGCACAAAAATACATTCTCAAAAGTGAAGGCCAGTGATTTGGAGGTAAAATCGGTGAACTGTCTTGCATATAGTTATTGTAAAATTCACAGAATATAAACATAACCCATGGGCAGTCGCTATGCATCAATGCCTCCATTGCGTACACCACATGCATCAATGTACAAAAGTCATCAGTTAGTTTAATCTGTGTTCAGCATTATGTAGTCCAAGGCATACATCCCACCTCTTCCTCAATTCAAGTTCCTAACGTAACCACAATGGGGGTGCATGACACCCAGCTAATTCAGTGGTTATGATTAATAATCACTGATTCATGATTAATTAATAAACTACAGCAGCTTAAATAAGGTCCAGCTCACACACCTTCACGTTGTAGGACAGGGCGTTGCATTTGAATGACCGAAGATAAGCAGTTCAGGATTTGTGCCACACGTGTTGCTCCGTACGCTGCGGTAGGTTGATTCAATCAGAAATGTTCTCACTCAAGACCAAGATCTCACTGACATACATATTAACAAACTCGATTAAAAAAGATATTTAAAACTAGACTCGTCAGCTGGGTTCTCTCGGGAAATACTGAACGGAATCTTGCGGGTAGCGTGAATGCTGGATGTTGTGCGTCCCCTGAGGGACCCCCGTCAATGATGCGGACCGCCTCTAGGGGGTGCTGGCTGTGGAGACAGACCGCCTGCTTTTCACAACCCCTTGTTGAAGTACACATAGCGGACTCCTTCGCCGTACTTAGACATGATGGAGTCTCTCAGCTCCGGCTCTAGTTTTGACACAGCCATGGAGCTGAATAAATCAAACAGAAGAAGGAGAAGACTGTCACGCACCAAGGAAGAGTGCTACAGAACATAACCCAAGGGGGCAGGCAATATGGACTAAAATGACATCACAATATTTTTAAAACCTGAGTGTGATATTTTTGGTTTCTTTAAAAATGTGCTTATGTGCCTTGCAGAAAGATTCAGAGATCCCACATAACATTTGAAGGAACATTTGTTTTCTGTCACATCACACCAGCATATGCAAGAGCCGAGCACTCTGGGCTAAGCAAATTCCATGGGCAATGGCAAATCAAGTTTTGTGCAGGGTGTGTAAAAATGGGAATCACTCAAATGAACATGACTGCTACCAGCATTTGAGAGGCCTGACTAATGAATACAATATGTACAATATCCCCAAATTAAACAGGGTTATCGTGTATAAACAATGCAGCTCCCACTCATGCATAAATCAGTAGTGAGCTGGATATAGATTCTTACCAGTTCTGGGGAAACAGCGAGCAGGCAGCAGGCACCATGAAGACGAGGCTGTAAAGATAAGATTCATATTTTTCTTCCAAATTCAGGGATGTCAGAAAACTAGGGTGGAGACCCTCATTGTTGAGGACAGGTTGCGTTCACCCCTTTAACACGCACACATAGGATGTTACCTGGCTGAAGGTGAAATATCCGTCTCTGTTGTTCCTGAATAAATAAATAAAAACTACTCAATACTTACAACACTCCCACCATCATCACTTGCAGGGGCCCGTGGAGAAATGTGATCCTCTGTTAAGACAGAATACACACTTTTAATGCAGGAAAAGCCTTGTATTCACTGAATTATTCTTACACACAAAACCATGTGTGGTTATGGCTTTACACTAACAAATCTATTTTTTTTTTTTAAACAAAAAATCCAAAATGCCTCCTTTCTTTTCCTCAAATTACTGTCATCACCACTTCTATTATTAAGTACGACAAACTATAGTGAGATCAAAGCAGGCCTTTTGGATTTTTCATTGTAAAATTTTATTTCCACAAGGCATGCAGCATTACTATCAAAGATTTTTTTAATAACATGTTATATGCGGTATCATTACAGATTATACCCATTGCTATGGTTTCCGATTTCATGCACCTTGGTAGTTCGGCAAAGAGCCCTCAGTTGCTTTTCTGCCCTTGTGCAGAGCATCTCACAAAGAGGGGCGGAGAATTGGCCGTGCATCCTCAAACAACTGGACTTACCTGCATGAACCTGTACTTCTCAAGCCTCTGCATGACTATGGGCAGGATGACTGAAACATGACAGGAGAAGGAAGGATTACAAAGACCGCCCTCGATGAGGCAAAAACCTGCAGTCATGTCACACATCGGCAAGAGACCCAACAATCTCGCACAAGACCTCGCGACTGCAATCCATGCAGCGCACTGTTCGACAGCTTTACAGCAGCGTGAGATCTTTTGCAGAGTGCACCCTGTAGGCATATTGTCTTGGTTGCAGTACAGGCCAGTGGACTTCACCCAAGCTGAATTAGATGAAAGATTAAGCACTTCTAATAAGAGGAAACACTTTTAAAGTCAACAGAAGAGCGGTGAGTGCTTCTCTCGTGCTGGGAAACTAATGTCCAAACATTGCTATCGGCAACACTTACTCATGCCCGGGGCTGCCATGGTTACCCGAGAGATGACCACCTGCGTGATGCCCTTGACGGCCGCTTTCTGTACCGAAGGAGAAAGAGAAGGAGAAAGGGAGAGAGAGAAGGAGAGGGGGAGAAAGTGTGAGTATGTACTGAGGCCAGGTGGGGACAAGGACGATGCTAGGCTCGACAGTACCCACTGCTATGTGGTGTTCTCAGGAAGTACAAACGCTTCATTCCACTGCCCTCCAGTACAATTAGTACCAGCTCAAAATGCTGTAGATGTCTGATGATAACAGAACATGCTGTTCAGTCATTATGTCCTACCATTTTATAAAATGTACAATATTAATTTAAACTGGTAATTCCTTTGGCTTCAACACATGCCATTTCCCTTTAATCTCATATTATTAGGACTTTAATTTGGCAATAATCATCAAGTTCTTAAAGGTAGTCTCTTTTTTAGAAGTTGAATGTTGAATGTTCAAATTAAACTTAATAAAGATGAGCTTGTTCCTGTTTTTCATAGTAGTTATGTTGTTTAAGATTAGGGATTATTTCACTATCGAGTACTCTGTGAAATGATTATACTCGCAACTAAAAAACATGAGAATATCTAATGTGTGCACATTTATGTAAATTGGCTAACAAAGAAACCAAGTGCAATTTGAAATTAATTTACTGAACATGAAAAGGCTGACATTCCTCCTAACCAGACTACATTTGGCCTACTAAACTATCAATTCAAAAGTGTCATAAATACAATGGCAAATACATTAAAAGGTTAGTTTTACCTAGTTAGCCACCTCTGGTTTATTCATTACTTAATCTTAATACTTTCAGAACTACTGTCACACAATGATATTTATTCTAAAACAAGCCATGACATTCTAGTTGATTCTAATTGATGACACCACAAAGGCCTGCTAATGGCATCCTCAAAGAACCGTAACATTCCAGAATAAAACAGAAAAAAAAACCCCAGAACTCTTGATTTAGAACTAGAATAAACTCGCTCCTCAAAATCGTTAACTAGACAGGATTACTATTTATTCTTGTTTTTAAAGGTTGAGCATATCCACAAGCTCAGGGGAGAGGCAAGTAAGATTCCAAACCTGAAAACATCAGTCTGTTCAGGGTAGCACAAAGTACATCAGGGCTGACATGCTCAACTTTAGACACTGCTGAACATTTTCATCGGAGATGCAGACTCCGACTCCTGGCCAGACTGACTGAGCAGAAAAAGTGAAAAATATTTGCCCATCATCCCGCTGCAGGCGCCAGCTCCACCCACAAGATTCTCACCTGCGAGTGGCCTAGTTTATTCCCGTTCTCATCTGTGACAGCAATGCCATTGAGGATTTCCCTGAGAAAGGGGATAGAAAGACAGAGGAGATCAGAAAGGCGAGAGAGAGAGAGAGAAACAGATCAGCTGGTCCCCCCACTGCCAGCCCGCTACCCACAATGCACCGGGACTCACTGCTGTCTCATCATGGGGATGTTGACGCAGTTGGCGGCGGCCACGGCTGCAAAGGGCACCCAGCGGGCCACCAGAGGGGGCGCTCTCTGTGAACACAAGAGGAACAGAGTGATGCCGAGCGGTTCCTGGAGGCGACGATTGACCAAGATCGATTTTGATCGACCGCAAACTAACCGTACCTTGGTGTACAGGTTCAGCCCTACAGCTGTAGCCAGAGCTGTGCTGGTGGCAGTCGCGTAGGCCACACCGATCTGCCTGAGAAGAAACAGGAGACGTGATGCAATCGAAGATAGTCTGAAACTTATATTGCTCTACAAAAAAACAACATGCAAGTATAACAGATACACAAGTCTAACATGACTTACATTCTCGCTGGATTATCAATTTACAAATAAAAACATATTTAAACACACTGAACCAGCTATTCATTTCATGACTATTCAAGAGAGAGGCTCCAGTGGCTTACATGGGTGTGATGGGGGAGGCGGCATTACGGTTGGTGTAGTTGACCAGGGCGTTGAAAGACTGGTTCACCCACTGCCAGAACACCACCGCAGGCACCGTCCTGTAAGCCATGGAACACAGAGAATTGGCTCACTGCAGAGGCTGTGGTGCCCCAACCCCACGCCCCATCCCTGGACCGCCTGTCCTGCTGGCTAACCTGTAGAACTGCAGCATGAAGCCCGTGATGGCCATCCCACCTGGCACCTGGAAGGACATCCGGCCAATCAGGTTCATGCGATCGCCTGTGTCCGGGTGGAAGGCGGAGTCGTACAGTTTCTTGGCGTAGTGAAGCTGTTCTTCGGTGGTGCCTGGGGGCACGCTGCCTGCCCTGAGGTGGACAGACCACATCAGACAAGCGCATCCACATCAATCCATGTCAGACCAGTGCATCCGCATCAAAACCAGTCCACATATTTCAGACGACGGGCACATAACATTAATACAAAAACAACACACACATTGTCCCCTGTGCTCCGTGGCTATGGACCATGCTGTGTACATTCTGTGCATGAACAAGCAGCTGCCTTCCAGCCAGCCTAAAACGAGGACGTCCTCTGTGGACCTCGACCACGTCGGGTTTTCAGTCTCGGCACAAGAACGTCCTATAATTACACGCAGGTCAGCCCATCAGGACGGAGAGGACAAGCAGCACTTCAGGGCAGCCTGGGAGATCACACTCCAGCATGCATCAACTGCTTTAATTAGATTCATTATGGGCAGCAATAAATATAACACCAGCAGCAGCCATAGAACTGCACTAATGAAACCCACAAATAAGAATAGAAGAGATGACTCCACCCCATCTGCCCTAACGTTACTGAGTAAACCTCCTCAATTTCAAATAACAACTCTTCAAACAATAGAGGCCTAACGGGGAATACATTTTGCACACAGTAGCAGAGATATGCTCACCACACAGCCCAACTGAGCACATCTACACTAGTCTCAAATCCACAACCAGTTGTGCTTGGTTTTGATTAGTCTACCAACTAGGCTTTTCCTGACTGGGCATTGCAAACTGCAGAGCCCGGACAAAACGGAGCTCAATGATAAAAGTTTAACTTTTTCTTTATTTTTCTACATTCCCTGGCATGGCAACACAATGCAATCTACATGACTAAAGCTGCTTGGCCATTGTTTGATACCTTCAGTGTTAGTCAGTCTTGGTCTGAAAAAGCAGCACAGAGTGACTACATCTGAATGAAATGGCAACCAAAAAAATGTGATGTTCAACTATTCAAAAGTGAAAAACTGACTAAGTCGCTGCTGAAATCAAGATTGTTTGTTAGTCATGAGGGCAGACACACTTCTGAAACAACGGATCAAATCAGTTGTGTGACGTCTTCTTGAGTAGAGTCCAGTCGAGTTTCTTCAGTCTGGTCGTGGGCAGCGGTCTTTAGAGGGGGGGCACGGTGAATTAGGGGATGAGTTACTGTATGTGAGTTAGCGGGAGGGAATGTAGAGGGGGCACGGTGAATTAGGGGATGAGTTACTGTATGTGAGTTAGCGGGAGGGAATGTAGAGGGGGGCATGGTGAATTAGGGGATGAGTTACTGTATGTGAGTTAGCGGGAGGGAATGCACCCTACCGGCAGCTCTCCACCAGAACCTTGGCCTGATCCAGCTTGGCATCAGGCAGCAGGGCCGTGCGCCAGTCTGTGATGTTCAGGAAGTGTTTGAAGCGCCCCACGAAGGTAGTCTGGTCCCAGCGATGGGCATCGATGTTGAAGCCTCTCAACTCCATCTTTCCTGTGCTGGATAGGGGGGGGGCACACAATGTAAAAACAATCTTACGTGAAGCTTTCATGATCTGGAACACCCAAACCTCAATGAAACCCTCACAGTGCTACTTTGTGCAGCAGAACAATGTTCTTTTCTCAAATCTTATCAAATTTAATAAGATTTGAATAAGGAAGGAACTTTGGTATATAATAATAAGTATATTGCTAACACACTAAATAATTACTTTGTTGAGAGCTTTACTAGAGAACAAGAGGGCACAGGTGGAAATTAGTTATATATAGGCAAATTCTGCACAGATATTAGGTTTTTCTTTACACAGAGAGTTGTCAATGTCTGGAACAGCTTGCCAGGTCAGGTAGTAGAGGCAGAAACACTTGGGCTATTCAAGTCTAGGCTAGATGCAGTACTAGATACTCTTTAGATTAGGACATCTTAGGTTCTTAAAATGGTAGATATGTTGTATAAAATCAGGTTAGGCTCCCATTGTCACAAAAGATACAAACCATTTAAATGAGATTTTACAAAATGCTTCACTTATCACTCATCTTCACATACGGTAGCTTTGGTATCGATGTTTAGCCTGGTACACACAACGTGACTTTACAGCAAGTGAGGGTGACACACACAACGATTGGGCAACAGTAGAATCAGGCAAGCCAGGGTGACACACCACATATGTTGTGTAGCATGCCCCCACTCGAGGATTCAGCAACCATGGCGAATCCGTCCGGTGCTTCCGACAGTACTCACACTGCCCTACAAGGCCATAATAAGTGTTGCAATATTCAATGTATACAACTATGGTGTCCTGCTCTGTAGAGTTCTCAATGGACCATTTTTAATGAAACTGCCTGCTTACGCCCTAGATTGAAATTTGCAGTCGATTGATTTAGAGCTGCTTGCCTGTTTAACCTCAAACTAATGTATGGATATCACGATCCAGGAGTATGCACTTCCAATCACAGTTGCCCGTTGTTGATGACGTCTTTCCCTCAGAGTTCCATGCCGACATCACCTTCGTCACTGCTCAGCAAGTTGAGCTGTCTTCATCACTGAAGCTCCTGCCAAACGTGCTCCAACAGTTACCCCTCTTTCAAAGACAATGAGGTCTCATCATCTAGCTATAATTGTAGGCAACTGGGCCTGCCCAGCATTTTTGTACAGGACCCTGAATATTATTTAACTAACTCAGGAACAACACCTGTGTGGAAGCATCTGGAATTCTCTCCCAAATTGGGAGAAACTGGACTTACTCAACTGAAAAATGTAAAGAAAGACTCATCCTCATTACTCCCTCATTTAGCCAGAACGTAAATGCAAAACAATGAAAAACATTTGCATCACTTTGAATGGCTCTTCTGGTGTAGCGCGCTCTCCGTCTGCTTTCAAACCTTGAATGGAGTGTGGAGGGAGTTGTGAAATTAGTTTTCAAAGGTAGGCTATACAAATATCCTGATTATGCTTATGAAGTTATTATAAATCTATGGCACCTGGTTGTGCAGCATGTTAATAAATGTAGATACATGTTGGAATATGAAAATGAAAAAATTATCTTATCTGTGCTTGTAGGGCATAACACATTACACAAAGGCTTCATCTTGGGTACGATTTCAGCATGCACGCTCCATCACTGACCCACTGAAGTGGGATCCCACCTCCCTTTAAACACTGATCAAAGCAAGCTGCTCAGAGCTGCCTGTGAGACCAGGTTCAGAGAACAGGTGCTATTACAAATGACAAATGACCCAGGAGAGAAGCTTTCAGATGTACTCTGGTCAAAATGTATTTCAAACAAGTCTGCACCCTGCAATGTCAGTTCAGATCAAGTCCAGCAGACATCAGGGGCTGGGTTGGGCCAGTCTGCCCCCGACTGAAGGGAAGCACTCATTTTTAGTCATAGAAACTTCTGACCACATCCTATCCAATCAAAACCAATTGCGCACACCCCTCAAATAAGAGGTGATTGCATCTGCATATATGAGTGGAAGGGATTCCACTCATATAAGCAGATGCAATTACCTCTTATTTGACCTCTTCTCCATGTTCCCAACCTTACACACCTGTGAGCACTTTACACAAGGGTTACTCAAATCACAGTCCTCGTGGGCAGAGCACTGCTGTTTTTCCACAATTCCTCTACCTGGGAGTCAGGTGTGAAGACATTCTGGCCAATCAATGGACCCGCTGAGAGAAAGCAAAACCAGAACCAAAATTGGATTCATGGGCCAGATTTGAGTAACCCTGCTTTATACCATCGATATACAACCTCTGGGTAAGGCTTCAGAGCAGTGCTTCATCTAATGGCCAAGGTTTCTGTATGTGGTATACAAGAATTCCTAATCCCCACACATCAAGCTTGATATCTTGAACTGGATATTTTTGCTTCAATTTCTTCTAGGGCTAAGCTTCCCTGGGAATGAGGTGCATCAAAATTGTACATATTGCCTACTTAGCAGCAAAATAAACGTATATAGTATGTTCATACCAGTAACGAGTATAAGCTACATACAGTGGGTATAAAACGTATTCACCCCCTTTGGCATTTTTCACATGTTCAAAGTCTGATGATATTACACATGATATTAAAGCACACAAGTACATGGTATAAAAAGGAGGACAATTCTCATTTGAATAGGCTACATCCTAATCTACATATCAGAGGCTGAGTGCTTTTATGCTATGCACTGGCCTAAAAATTTATTTAAATTTAATTACATTAAAATTGCTAGTACAATAAACCACTAACTTTAATCTTCCAGTCACTGCCAGTATAAAGTAGATTTGTCATGCCAAATTTCACCTGGCCAACAGTTCAAAAGTTCAAAAGTCGAAAGTGGAAGAGAATTCACCAGCCAAATAGCAATGAACTGAATGCAAATATTGTTTGGGGGGAGGGCAGTCATGGTCAAAGCATATCAGAGCTTTTTGCTAGCGTGCCGAGAGCTCCCCCGGAGCAGCTCCCTCAGCCTGATAGGGCAGCATTAGCCACTGTGTTTGCCTTGCAGACAGGGCAGAACTGGTTCCTGTGTAGCCTGCTCTTTCCCCAAAGGTTAAACTCACTCTAATCTTCTGCTTTGCACCTGTTCACCCCGCAGACAGTGGTGCGTTCTCTGCCAGTTAATGAGGCAGCCGGAACTTTTCATTTTTATATCAGAAAAGTGACAAGACTGAACTTTTTGCACCGTGCATTCTGTTCACCCAGCATGATTCCACCTCATTGGGGGATTGCTAAACTACTAGGCCTACATGTATGAACTACATGTTTGATATCTACAGCATAGTCATTAAAACTCACTTACATTTTGATGAGGCTCCTATAAGTGTGTAAGGCGTCTACTCTCCCTGTGGATGCAATTTACTGCACTGTATGGTGATTTGTTGTTTTAATTTGTTGTTAAAACCCTCCCCACAATTTCTTCCAATCACTGCTACAGTACTAATTGGGCTTTGAGAGCAATAAAAGAAATGTTAAAAGTATCAAGTCGTGGGATGAGATAAGGTGAACAATACAAGCCATGAAGTAAGGGAGTAAAACACTGTAATGTCGTCCAAAACCTAAATTGCACTGTTTTACCATTTTAAGACAGACAGATCCTATACAAATAGTCAAACTCAAACTTGTGCTGCAACAGAACAAAGCCCAATGCGTTTTCAAGTTCCTCAGGCACCATTGAGGGGGACACTTGGTCATCAAGAAGTGTTCAACTGAAGTGACTGGCATAAAACATTTAACAAAATGGAGTGAATCAGAAACAATTACTTAAATAACAGAAAACAAGTGAGACATACTTTGCATCCACTTCAAACCTTAGTTCTAAACAGAAACAATGTAACGCCAAAATACGTTTAAGCTAGATCGTTGGGCATCATTACGTCTACCGTGTGCAAACAAGTTCAGATAACTTCCAGAGCCGGTAGCTAGGCCTTCTGGTTTGACAAGATCTCACAGAAGAGGTTTGCAAGAATTCAAACATGTACGTTCTGCAACATAGAACCAAGGGCCCATGACAGCGGTACGGCTAGCTCCCTAGACCTGCCCTTCGGTCTTTCGAAAAGTGCTGCACATATAAAACAAATTTGGTTATTTATTTGTTCGCAGCTGTTCGGATAACTAAGAAGGACTTAGTTAACTAAGTGTGACTGAAATTGCTGTTTGCCGAGTAAACAACGTCATACGCCAATTATCATACGCTTGTTATAAATAACGAATGAAATCAGACACACCGGCAGTTTTACAATGCAGGTAAGTGTACTGAATGTGCAATTTCAGGAAATGTAGCCAGCTAGCTTCAATATAACAACAAACCTATACAACATAAAGTAAGTGCCCATGTTTTTATTGGTGGATTTCCATAGACAGCAGCTAAATAGCTAGCTACCAAGTTGACCCCGCAAGCTACTCTAAATTACATTACAGGTCGTCCTGTGTCGGTTTTCGAGCTAATATAGACGACAGCGAACGGTCAGATAAACACATGTAGTTACCACTGAAGAAACCGATTAACATTAACTGATGCTCAGAAATTGAAGTGTTGACACGCGTCATCGACGGTTGTGCATCTTTGAATCCACGTGGCCAATTCCAGATTAAAATCATTACAACACAAATGATCTGGCTACATCGATCTACACTGCTTTGTTACATTATAAATAACATACAGTACCTTCACCAGTATGATATGAAGTGGTGCTGTAGAAGTTCTAAAATTGATTGTTCAAACGGTGGTGTATTTCTGGCGGAGTGTGGAAGGCTCACGTGGCACTTCATCTTCCAATCACAAACGAGGGGCAGTTCCGGCAGGTTTTGACTTGTTCGCTAGTCCACAGAGTTGCCACAATCTAAAAAAATGCATCATTGACGGGGATAAATTACATCTCTTGTGGAACGAGTTTGTCTATCTATCGTAAACTAAACTATTACTAAACTAAACTATTTCGTAAATGTATAACTGCATTTGAAAGACCTACATTTGTTAATTAGATCATCATGATCATAGTGGAAGGAGAGTAAATGTTTCATGATGATCTGTTATCACAGATCGCTACATATAAAACAAATATATATATCACTGATAATACAAATATAATATAATTTGATATCCAGTAAAAGATTCAAATGATTATTATGGATGGATGATATATTCAATGGCCATCCCTTTTTTCTGCATATAATCCATCTTCTGCTGAAAATGTACACCTCATTATAACTACTGTGATTAATTGCTTGTGGAACAGCCTGGAATATTCTAGCCAAGCCTGGCCCTGGAACAGTGTCCACAGAAAGAGATAAAGAACCACGTGTTAGTTGTAGCCTATATTACACCCAGATTCTTGGATAACTATGTATGTATTCATGTATGTATGCATGTATATACATGCATGCCTGCGTTCAGATGTAATGTAACCACTACTTTATAAGTGAGAACTATCAAACGTGTATGCAGTTGTAGGAGCCATGCATGTTATGTTCAGCATTATTTGGTTTTTGTTGGGGGTGTTAGTACTAACGTTTGAGTGGGGAGCACAGTTTTTTAACCATATTATTATATGCTTTGGAAGAAGAAAATAAATACTAAAACGTTTTGAATTGGATTTCTCCTCGTTTTGTAAATACGCGTTGGAATCTGGCCCTTTAGACACTAGTAAGGGGCAACACATTTTGATCCACTACATTCATGTTCTGATCAAAACTGCTCGCTGGGTTTCTCGCTACACCATTGTTTGAAATGCGGATTTATGATTAAAAGCCCAAGCGTCAATGATGGATCAAAAGACAAGGCGGAACTCCGATACTACTGTGAGTACTACAAATAAATTAATGGATGCGAACAGCAATCCGCCAAAACAGCGACCGTTGTTTCAAAAGGAAAGGTGTGCCGTTTGGACTGTATGACTACCTTCAAGGAGCTTCTCTGTTAATGGATATGCTTTGGAATTTCGGGAATGAATGAATGAATGGAATGTTAGCAGCGCTCAAGTCGCTTCGTTTGCAACTCTAACCGCTGCATAAAATGCGATATGAAACACTACTCATGTGCTCACAAAACAATGCTGCATAATACGCGAAACGTGCGTTCACAAAAAACACTAAACACTTTCAGTGCGTCTGACCAGCGTAACCGGCAAACTCAAACAAAACGTTTGCAAATGGTGCATTATTGTGGACACGGTCAATTGGCCTGTGTAAAGAAAATAAATATGTAAACAACAGATGAGCTGGATAAATATGTGGCTGCCGAGCAGATGCTGACAAAGCTGATTGGTATACGTCAGACGAGAAATATGTAACATCTGAAACCAGTGGAAATCAGGCACACATCACATAGACCCCCAAATCACGCAGCGGCCCAAACTCAACAAGACCCTTGCTGAGTGTGGGTAGAAATCACCTAAATGTTGAAGTTCACAGCCCAAGAAGAAAAGATGCTCGTATTAATCAGTTCTGTGGGTCTCTGCAAATGTCCCTCTATTCCTTCACGATTCACAGGTGGCAACCGTTGGTAACTGTGACCAGGGTCAGGTGTTGATCCTCCGCCCCACCCTGTTGGTAACCATGTGACCAGAGTCAGGTGTTGATCCTCCACCCCATTGGTAACCGTGTGACCAGAGTCAGGTGTTGATCTTCCTTGGTAACCGTGTGACCAGAGTGGTCCAATTCCTCATGGTTAGATTGCAATGCTCTCCAACAGGCCAATAGTGCAACCTCTGCTGGAATTGTCAAAAATGTACATTTCGGGATGTGAGATAAGATACAATATTAAATAGGACTATGTACTGGGAGGCCTGGGGTCAAAGGGTGTCCCACCATTGATGTGCTCTCTGCCCTTTGAATACCGAGACGGAAAACAAAGCATTATTCAGACACATCATGTGACTATGTCAAAGTCCTGTATCACACCACCACACCTCTCACCAGTGAGAGCATTATAAGTGATCACTGTGTATATTTTATGAAGGTGTCACCGATTGAGCGTTCAGGCGATTGAGTGTCCACTACAGAATGTGATATCATCCCTGGAGAAGCAATAAGAGTATGATTAGTATTCATACAGTGTTTTATGTATAATATGTGGGAAATATTTATATCAGATGCACCATTGTAAAATGCCTTTTGTAAGAAACAGTTGAAAAATCCTGGTAGGCTATATCATATGATCAATTTGCGCTCAAGGCAATGACAAGATCTAGTTAGATATTGCACACTCTTGCACCTTAACTGTGTACATAACCATTATCTGTACTGTATTTGTATATTTGTATTTGTATTTGTATTTTTGTATTTGTATATTTGTATTTGTTTGTATTTGTATTTGTATTTGTATTTGTATTTGTATATTTGTATTTGTATTTGTATATTAGCACTGTACTGTACTGTATTGTATTGTATTGTATTGTATTATATTATATTATATTATATTATATTGTATTGTATTGTATTGTATTGTATTTTTATCACACTATTTAAAAAATAAAAAAATTCTAAGCTCTTGTTATTGTTTTGGTTGTATGTTGACACCCTTGCACTAAGGCAAATTCCTTGTACATCGTATTTGGCGAATAAATAATTCAGATTCAGATTCAGATTCACCCAGGCCGCCATTGCAAATAAGAACCTGTTCTTAATAGCTTTGCCTGGCTAAATAAAGGTTAAATAAAAAATAAATAAAATAAAAGATTCAGATTCTGATATTCACTTAAGTATTTTCAACTACATGTTATTTTACATTTTAATGTAAATTACACATTTACACAAATATTGTTTATTTGTGTATATATTGTTTATATATATATATATATATATATATATATATATATATAAATGTCACTCAAGACTTTGTTTTGCCAAGAACATCACGATGGTTTGGGATTTTAAAAGACACCTGGCAACCCTGCTTACGTCTCTCTTTTGTGTGGAACGTCACACACTGACCCGCCCCTCCCCCCGCTAACCCTTGGTGGCGTTTTGGTAGATAGATTAGGTATTAAAGGTGGTGAGTCAATTTTATTGTAATTAAAGTAGTAGTTGGAGACAAGCGTAGCAAGAATGGATTGCTATTTCCGTACTCATGCATCTTTTCGGTAGTCTATGAGATGCAGATTCCTGAAGAAAGCTGCCCAGCTAGATAGATTTTGCTTTTCACTGCTTGCTAGCCAGCTAGGTATATATTCGTCGCAGCCATCATTTAAAATTAATCCGTATCGTTCACTAATTTATAGGCTACTAGAATGGCTTTCCTTTCCAGGCGTCTAGTTAAAGATACTATAACGATAAACTAACATTATCCGGCCATATAGGAACCGAAATTACTCGTGAAAGCGAAATGTGCAACAACTGGCAGATTTGTTTTTTTTAAACCTCGGAGATCAGCCTCTCGTGTTTGTTGTAACGACGTTGGATTGTGATTTCACTTTTTTTCTCACACACAGGGATATTCACGCACGCACGCACGCACAAAAACATGCACAGCTACCAGATCTTTCTAAATTGTGAAAGCACATCTCAGGTGGGGATATTATACCCTTGAGCAAGGTTAATTCATAATAAATTGTCTACATAACGATGTGTGCATTTCAAATACATACAAATCAATGTACGGAAGGTATGCATAGTAGCCTGTTGTATTGATGGTTCTAACACAGCAAATGTTTTTAGTTGAAGTACAATTTTGTACAATTGCATTTACATTTAATGTAGATGCACTGGTTTGTGGTACTCGTTCTAACTCCTTTATAATGAACTTTGGAGTGATTGAGTGGGAAGTTGAATCATTGGTCATTCCAGGTGTCAGTCAAATGCTAGTTGACAGGCACCTCTAAATCCCTCAGAACTGGATTTCCAGGACTTCAGTGATTCAAGATGCTGCAGTAGTTTAAAGCTGGGTCATCCAGTGTTATTTGTTATGAATTTGCCCGTTCTTTTTTTGTAAAAAATGCACCCAGTTTGATTATCAAACATCACCAGAAGGTCTGGTTTTCTCAGGACGGCATGAACTGGGTCTGCAAAAATGCCAATGCCAAGAAGAAAGTATGCTACTCTGCTCAGATCCCAGGGCAAATGCAAATGAATTTGGAACCCAACCGAGTGTCGGTCGTGAGTAACCAGCTGGACCAATCAAAGCTAAGAACAACTCAACTCACGCAGCAAGGAGCTGCCCACTCCAAGAACCCCTGCCCCTGCCCCTGCCAGACCCTGCACCTGCACCTGCCCCTTCCCCTCGCCCACGCCCTTCCTCACCATGGTGCCCTGGACCTCCACGGCCTATGGCACATCTGGGCATGTTCCCCTTGACTTGCATACATATATTTTTTTTAAACTTAGGAAAAATCATATTATATCCACAAATATTACCCGGTCTAAACCAAAAAATCCCTTTCACGGTGTTGGTTTAAAAATTGTTGCATGCGTCCTCACAGCTACCAGATAAAAGCACATCTCAGATGGGAATATTATACCCTTGCGCAAGGTTAATTAATAAATGGTCTACATAACGATGTGTGCATTTCAAATACATACAAATCAATGTACAGAAGATATGCATAATGCCATAGTAGTGATGGTTGTAATGCAACAAATATTTTTTGTCAAAGTAACAAATCACAGAGATATTAATCTTCTTTTTCCACCAAATGTAAGAAAAACAGTAAATAAAAGGGTAGATCCCTGCTTCAGATGATTCCTATGGAAATCCCTGCAATCGCTGCAAACTCCCTCTGTATAAATGACATAACCCAGAGATAATATGCTGATATGGTGCATAGGCATATGCTAAAATGAAGGAAATTAAACCAGTCCCACCTTCATGAGGAAGTTATTCTTATCAGCCCAAACACAGGTTCTGATGACTCAGCTCCTTTGCAACTAAGCTCCTTACTTGTGTAGGTTTTTCAGGGGGTTCATTTTTATATTCAGGGTTGTAGTCCTGACAGAAAACAGAAAACGGTAAAATGTAAATCATTGGGCACAAAATTATATATTTTTTGTTCCATATTCAACACATTTAAAGTATTGTACAATTTTGTGGATAGAATACATCAGGTTGTGATGCAATTGCTGGCATTTTTATCATTACGTAGTGTGGCCTCACTCTAAACTCTGAGGTAGCATATCAGCCCCATCACTAGTGGCAGTATTGGTCTCTCCTCAAATAAAGAATCCATTTAACACCAGTGCCCCCACGGTCCACGCTGCTGGCTCCCCTGGCTGAATTCAATCTTGAGAGAATGCCAGCACATGCAACCCATGTTACACAGGCCCACTCCTACAGCATCTCAACACTCCCAATCTCAACTTCAGCATCTCAATGCTCCCATTCTCACCTTCAGTGTCTAGACATCTGGAGGTTCACACTTCACCAGCACAAAGTTTTCCTTTGTCTTTGTTTGTATTTTTATCTGTATGTTGATTTGTATCATCCATCCCCTCCAGGTGGAGCGCCATACCGACACCTACATCAAAGCCCCGCCCATCACTGTTAACGTGGAGGCTAACGGCTAAACTGCATCTCTGTGTGTGTCGTGCATTTATAGCGCTCCACCTCCGAATATACTAGCACAGTTCCAATGGGCTGGGATTTGTCATCATTACCCCCACTGTTAAAACCTTCGCATATGCTGTTGAAGTTTCGGAGATGAGGCTGTCTATCAGCATTTAGAGAATAAAACTATAAATCTCCAAGCAGGGGATAACCCTGATTTGTTCTCAGATAATTTTTTTGAGATTCCAGTCTCCAGCTTGGCGGGTAGGCAATCTTCCTTGTGTTTCTGTTTAAAAGGTATAACAGCACCCGGCGATGAGGTTGTGGGTGGTGCGAGGAGACAATCAGAAACAAAGTCAGAAACAAAGGGCCGCAGCACACATAGCCTCTGTGATGTGTTTGAACCTTCAGGGCATTGACTCGGGCTGAAACTGGAGAACACAATGGGAAAGACTGGCCTCCCTCATCCAAGGTAATCACACACACACACACATATACACACACGCATGCATGCATGCATGTTAACAAGCACAGCAGAAGCATGTATGAACTCCCTGCTTTCAAGCTCAACAGCGTACAAATGTACTGTACAATAGATGTACATAAATCTGCTCCCATGAGCGGCAAACACAAAGAAAGCGTACAGCCTCATTAAGCCTTTTCATTTCGCACCAGCTTCCTGCAAAATAGGGACCACTTTCCCGCCTATTTGCTTGGATGGCTTTGAAGTGAATTGGAGCTGAAACCGTTCAGTCAGTGAATAAACACTAGGACGTTTCATATGCATGGACACATAACAACCATATGTCACGTAAGATGTTCAGATGAGCCTGTCATGGAGACCTGAGAGGTGAGGGGTGCTTCCTGTTTTTAATTTTGCTAACAGGCACGCTACTGTGCGGGCCCACCCTGATTTCATGGTTTCCTCACAGTTTGGTTTTGTATTTGAGCTTTCCTCTTTTATGTTACTCATTATATCAACTTTGAATTACCCAGAAAGCATCACAGTTTTCAGATTCTGATTTTGACTGGTGCAGTTTTAAAGGACCTATACCAACATGTGTCAGCCATTGTTAGTGTGAATTGGGCCATTGCTGGTGTGAATTTGGCCGTTGTTGGTGTGAATTGGGCCATTGCTGGTGTGAATTGGGCAGTGTTTGGTGTGGACTGGGCCATTGTTGGTGTGAATTGGGCCATTGTAGAATGTGAATTGGGATTAGAGATATGGCTCTAGTGTAGCGGTCTCCACCTGGAGAGCCACATGGTGTGCTGGTTTCCATTGTTACTCAGCACTAAATTTGTCAAGTAAAGCAGCTGATTACACACTTGCCTCACCTCACCTGGTTTCTTGTGTCTGAATTCGTTGTTGATTTTAGGTGAAAAGAAAAACTAGCCAACCCTGTGGCTCTCCAGGACCACACCTGATCTCAAGAGCACTACCATGTGCTGTGGTAGTGCTGTTGTTTTTAGCCAAATGTGTGTAAATGCGTGTACGCCTATTTCTGGGTGTCTTTTGTATAGCTGTGACATTGTGTGCACCTTTGAGTAAGCAGAGCTTCTGGTCTGAGAAGGTCAAGAGGAGCTCTTTTGTGCACTCACGTGTCTGTTGTGCATCCTAGTGAATACGTAGGTGCAAGTTAGCGTGAACTTACCAATGCACACAAGGGTGGGGCCTGTCGGAGCCTGACAGCTGTGCATTACCGTGGCAGCAGTGTCGGCCACAGAGGTGCCTGGGCCAAGGTATTCTTTACGGCAGCGTTCCGCCTGGGAACCGACAGCTGCTCCACAGCTGCTATTTACATTCACTGCCCTGTGGGGCTTTGGGCTTGGCTCCGGTCCTTTCTAACACATCACACTTCTGTTTTCAAAAGCTCCTTAGCTAATCAAAGACATCCATAGCGCATAACGTGTCAGAAAAACAAATGGTGCTTGAACCTTTCAGGTTTGCATTCTACAGCAAGCGGCCAGAGATGGAAGGAAAGCGGCCATTTGGCCTCGCTCATTCTTCCCTGAACATCCCAGTATAATAGTATGACAGGGGTACACGCAATGAAGTCTGAAGTCTGTTGTATTGGTGTGCACTCACCTCCAGTGGTGTAACCTGTGTTTTAGTTTAACCTGTGTTTTAGTGTTTTAGTTTCATAAGTTAAGAATATATGCTGTTTTATATTTCCAATATTCCAGCAGCACTTGAGGCCCAAAGCATTGTTCTCTCATGCCCAGCAAGAGGTTGAATCGTGTAAGCCTGAGAGCTAAAGGTAAGAATGCTAGAAATGTAGTTGAGAGCTGATTTTATATTTCAGTGGAGCAGAAGTGAGGAGTTGAATATCTCCATCAGCTAAGGCAGGTAGACCAACCCAACAAGCACATTCTCCTTCACCGTCACTATGAAGGCACTAACGTGACAAACCGAAGCACACGAATCACTCTCAAACACGCAGAACCTCAACACTGTGTAACCTGAGAGTATTATTGTAGCCTGAAACTGGCAATCAAGGTGGCTGAGCGTTAAGCAGACATACAGTGTTGCAGTGGAACTGTGCACGAGCTTGCCATATGTAAATTCCAGGGTAGCCTTGGCTTAGACCGTTCGCTCATGTTGACTAGAACTACAAAACTAGTTCTACAAAAGCATGCTTGTTCCTTACTCAGAATTATCAAGGTTGAATCCCTGCTCCTTGACGTGTCCTTGTTCACAGATAACTCCTGTACGTCCTGACTGAAAAAGACGATTTTCTTGACCAAATGTGGTCTGTCGTTTTGGCATTATGGGCTTATTAATCTACAGTCACTAATATGAACCAAGTGACCATGAAACAATAGACAGATCATCAGTTACTGTAGGCTGTCCGAGGACTGCATCAATCAGATTTAGTCATTGCGCATCAGATGAAAGATCAAAAACAAATAATGAACAAAGAGCACAGTTGTATTGTAATGGTTACAACTTTCTTAATTACAAATACAGCAAATTACATTTTAGTTTTAAAACTCCTCCTAGTTAATTAGGTTTCATGAGCTGCTGATTTTACCCTAATCTGGAGTTGCATCACCTTAAAGTTGTCTGCTTCAAGTCTGACGAGAGAACTGTTGTGAGATTTTGTTTATACCAACAGAAGGCTGCAATTCAATGTGTATTACATATTTTCATTTTATTTGTTCCCTAAAGTTGGGGCAGCTGTCTCAGTCAAGCCTGATTGGCTGAACTACTCAATGTGACCAGACCTGAGTTGTTTCGTGTGTCATTCACAGACACACTAACTACACAGCACATTTTTTCACTACGGCCAAATTGTACCTGCCTGCCAAGAGATGTCAAAGTCAGACTTGATTAACAGCTAAATCAACCCTAATTAGGACCCGAAACAGCATATCTCCAGGACAGAGGGTTAGGGTTAGGGTTAGGATAGGTTTGGAAAACACCAGATCTAGAGCATAAAGCGAGTCTAAAATGTAAGTAACTGGCCTCACTGAAGTGTGGAATTTGGAATGTTCATCTCACTGCCCTGGATTTTACAGGAAATGTGGGATATTATCTCATATTACGCTCATAACCAATAGCCACTGTACCTGCAGATGGCTACTGCATGGCATGGTTATTTAAATATACTGTACATTTCTCCATGTTTCACATATACCTTATCCAGTTTCAGTAATAACCTTGGAATCTGATATCAAGATATCTGGAACCATCTGAAGACAACAAATGTTTATGAAAGAAAGGGAGGGAGGGAGGGAGGGAGAATGCTGCTTGCCATTTGTGAGCATGCATGCTGCAGGGAGTAGATCTTAAGGTATACTTCAAGTTCAGTGTGTGCTTTTGATTTGCAAGGACAATTTTGATGGTGGGACTATGATCAAGTGTAAATAGCAAGGCCTGGCTGTTTTAGATGGGTGTGGCATTGATTTAGGAGAAATGTTTAAACAGTCTACCAGTGGGAGCAGTTTAATTTAATAACTGGCCTTAAAGACTGGCTATCTAGTGATCTGACTATGTTAGCTAGGTAGCAAGCTGCAAATAAATTGTTAGCTCACCAAAATATGTATGTTAACCTGGCTTGCATGTAAATAAGCTATATTTAGTCTACTTATATTAACCAGGTAGCTTTATCAAGCACAATGACTGACAAAAGAAAAAGTTATAATTCCAAGTCTTGATTGGAATTTTATCAGCATACCAGCATACCTTTTATCAGCATGCCAGCCTTCAATTGTTTACACATTTTATTTTAAGGTGCCCTATCAAAAATCCCATGCCAGCCATTTCTATCTTTTGGTAATTGTTGAATAAAGTAATACATATATAGTAATATATATATTTTTAGTTAATACATTTTTTCTTTCAGAGTGATTTTCATAAAATGTCTCTCCCGGGATAGTATGCCCCCGGGCCCCCTTAGACAGCCTATTCCTCCAAGGGCTGGAGTATGGGTTCCACAGTGGGGAAGTACAGGAGTCCAGAGAGGGGACACCCCTGCCTGATCCCCCTAGTGTGAGTGTGCAGTTAGACTTGATCATACTCTGCGCTCCCGCGTACAGGAGCTTCACATCTCATCTGAAACTAGCCAAACTCAAACACCTTGTGTCCTGATTAAAAACACGTCCAATGTCTTCATCTGATCCAGAGAAAAAAGGCAATTTACCTGTGCAGTACAGAGCAAATCACAAAGACAAATGATCAGATTTATCTGTCTTTAATACAGTACGTTTGGGCAGCATGGATAAGTAGGTTCATTTCATTCTTTAGCCTGTTTAACCTGATTTCGTTTGCCATGCAGTATCTCATTATCCAAGCATAAAAGGGCAACTGGACACCAGTTCTTCAGAAATAGAGGGGCCTCTTCTTAGGCAATAAGGACCACACTGCCCTTTCACAGCTCTCTTGGATGACTCAGGGGCGTGTCCAGGGAGGGGCCTGGGGGGCACCTGCCCCCACAGAAATCTGGTTGCCCACCCTGGGTGCCACCCTACTTCATCTGGCTCTTGATAGGTTATTAGGTTGTCAATCGCATCTTTTCAAATGTATTACATTTTGAATAACCCCCCCTGTGTGGTTCTGTGCCACTCTTGGGCCACCCCTGTTAAAGTGGTCTCGGCCCGCCACTGGGATGACTTCCCAAAAATATGCACCAATGTTCCAAAAGACCTTTTGAAACTTGTCAAAGCACGTTAACCAGAATTCTGTTGATTTGCTGCTCTTGTTAGCTCTTTTAGAGGGGTTCCCAGAGTCAGACACTCTGGTTCAGATAACCTCTGGTTCAGATAACCTGGGTATGCCCTGCTGCAGCTCTGTCATTGTTGTCTCCTCACAGTCCTGTTTGCCTGTATATATCACACTCCAATCAGCTGTCTATATCTCACTCCAATCAGCACAGGGCTTACTGTAGGTTGCCAAGGAGATTCTTATTTTCTTTAAAACTCTTGTTTTGTCTTCATCAGATAGATTGGCCGTTGGCTGTTCTTTGTACAATGCTGGCAGAAAACCTTTATCTGAAATTTTCCTTTTGCCAGCCACTGACCTAGGAATTTGTATGCAGATTTCTGCCTCTGCCAGAAAGACATGAAAGCTTGGACAGAAGAAGTGGTCTTACATTAGTTTGCTGTTAAAATGCCAATATGAAGACCCATTAATGATTATTTGAAGAGAGAACAGAAAGGGAGCAGAAATCGGTGATCAGAAAGATGTGAAGCTGATATTGAGGTCTTAAGGAACCAGGCACCGGTGTTTTGAAAAGATAAAGCCAGTCAAGTCTCGCCCTTGAGATCTGATTTAAGTTCTCTTTTACACATGAATATTGCTTTTCAGTGAGATGTAGATTCATATGCACATCTGCCAGATTGAAATATTTCTCTCTCTCTCTATATATATATTTATTTATATACAGTATATATAAGTATATATACCGATCAGCCACAACATTAAAACTACCTGCCTAATATTGTGTAGGTCCCCCTCGTGCCACCAAAACAGCTCTGATCCATCGAGGCATGGACTCCACAAGACCTCTGAAGGTGTCCTGTGGTATCTGGCACCAAGACATTAGCAGCAGATCCTTTAAGTCCTGTAAGTTGCGAAGTGATGCCTCCATGGATCGGACTTGTTGGTCCAGCACATCCCACAGATGCTCGATTGGATTGAGATCTGGGGAATTTGGAGGCCAAGTCAACACCTTGAACTCTTTGTCATGTTCCTCAAACCATTCCTGAACAATTTTTGCAGTGTGACAGGGCGCATTTTCCTGCTGAAAGAGGCCACTGCCATCAGGGAATACCATTGCCATGAAGGGGTGTACTTGGTCTGCAACAATGTTTAGGTAGGTGGTACGTGTCAAAGTAACAGCCACATGAATGCCAGGACCCAAGGTTTCCCAGCAGAACATTGCCCAGAGCATCACACTGCCTCCACCGGCTTGCCTTCTTCCCATAGTGCATCCTGGTGCCATCTCTTCCCCAGGTAAACGACACACACGCACCCGGTCATCCACATGATGTAAAAGAAAACGTGAAACGTGAATGAAAACGCCCACCTTCTTCCATTGCTCCATGGTCCAGTTCTGATGCTCACGTGCCCATTGTAGGCGCTTTCGGGGGTGGACAGGGGTCAGCATGGGCACTCTGACCGGGCTGCGACTATCATAGCCAGCATTAACTTTTTCAGCAATTTGTGCTACAGTAGCTCTTCTGTGGGATCGGACCAGACGGGTTAGCCTTCGCTCCCCACACGCATCAATGGGCCTAGGGCAACCATGACCCTGTCACCAGTTCACCGGTTGTCCTTCCTTGGACCACTTTTGGTAGGTACTAACCACTGCATACCAGGAACACCCCACAAGACCTGCCGTTTTGGAGATACTCTGACCCAGTCGTCTGGCCATCACAATTTGGCCCTTGTCAAAGTTTTTACGCTTGCCCATTTTTCCTGCTTCCAACACATCACCTTCAAGAACTGACTGTTCACTTGCTGCCTAATATATCCCACCCCTTGACAGGTGCCATTGTAACGAGATGATCAATGTTATTCACTTCACCTGGTTTTAATGTTGTGGCTGATCGGCATATATATATTCAGTGGCGGACCCAAACCACTTTAACAGGGGTGGCCCAAGAGTGCGCAGAACCACACAGGGGGATATTCCAAATGTAATAAATTTGAAAAGATTGACAAGTGAAAGTGATTGACAACCTAATAACCTATCAAGAGCCAGATGAAGTAGGGTGGCACCCAGGGTAGCCAACCAAATGTCTGTGGGGGTAGGTGCCCCCCCAGGCCCTTCCCTGGACACGCCCCTGTATATATTAGAGAGAGGGAGAGAGAGACAGAGACGGATATTCCCAGTGCACAGAGCACTTATAGTTTTGAGTTTTATAGGGGAGAGTTTGGGGAGGACTGTATTACATCCTCTTGGGCGGTCTGTCAATTTGGGTCACAAGGTCCCAGAATCTCGTCTGACATTCAGGAGAAAAGAAGAGACAGGGTAGTCGAGACAAAGGCATTTCACCACCGAAGCCTGAAGAGAGAAATGCCTTAATTGGACCCTGGACCTGAAATAGTCCCTGAGGAAAACCTGATCACTCCTAAGTATTTAATTGTTTCAGAAGTATGGCACTATCAGCTGTTAAATCTGCCTTTTTGTCATGACAATACTTTGGGGGTTAATAGGGAATCGGGTCTCGATGATCCCAAACAGCAAAACTACAGACTACATGGGGGTTAGTCGTGCCATTTGGAAATTCCCCCTCACCACAAGCTAATGGTCCAGTGTGTTACCGTTCTGTGTGAGCAAGGAAAGGATCCAGGTGACATGCTTACTGCTCCTCAAGGGCATCTTTCATCAGTGAACCCTCCCCCCTCTCAGCGTCGGCTGCTTCCCCCTTCCTGCACACCACGGCCTTCACAGAGCAAATCTACTCCGAACACGGCTTTCACAGAGCAAATCTACTCCAGAACACAGCTTTCATAGAGCAAATCTACTACACAACACAGCTTTCATAGAGCACATCTACTCCAGAACACAGCTTTCATAGAACAAATCTTCTCCAAAACATGGCCTTCACAGAGTAAATCTACATCAAAACAGCTTTCACAGAACAAATCTACTCCAAAACCTGGCCTTCACAGAGTAAATCTACATCAAAACATCTTTCACAGAACAAATCTACTCCAAAACATGGCCTTCACAGAGTAAATCTACTCCAAAACACAGCTTTCACAGAGCACATCTACTCCAGAACACAGCTTTCACAGAGCAAATCTACTCAAGAACACAGCTTTCACAGAGCAAATCTGCTCCAAAGGGTGCCAACATCTTCAATGTATAGGACAGTCATCCCAAACATGGAAAGCATTCCCTCTGTATTAAAATGCTGCCGTCCCACATACCCAGGGCACGTTTTAATAATGAATGAAGGAGCACAGGGACACATGGTAAATTCTCTTTAATCTGTTCAGCTGTCACACCTGTGAGGCCCCTCAGCATTCGCAGAGAGTGATGTCACCCCCTTCTCATTAACCCCCCGCCCCCTCCTGCACTCTTGGCGCCAGTGGGATGGTCTCTAGGCAGGGCAGGTTTGACATTTGAGTGGAGCAGCCAATGCAGGAGCTACTGAAGCATGTGCACACACTCGTACACACATTCACTCACGCACACACACACATATACCCATGCACGCACGCACACACACAAAGACATTTAATTCTACCCTTGTAAAAATTCCTATCCCTCTGTTGAGCAGCATTCAACCAACGAGCTGAAAAATTCAAATAGTTCTGTGAAGACGGAATGTTCTGGAATATGACCACCAATGGCTAGATAGGAGCCATGTTGCCCCGGGTCTGCTGTGTTCTGCAACCGGTCCTGCAGGCCAGAATCTACCCACTATCCTGGGCCTGTAAACAGACTGACTCCCACCATGGGGATTCAAACAATTGCTGGGAAACAAACGCATTTTACGACATTTGGTCCACCCACAGAGACAAAGAGAAGGAAGAAAAAGCAAAAATGTGTATTCGGCCCAGTTCTCTATGGGTAACAAAGTGTTGCCAGTGTGTAGAATCAGGGAAATACCCCATTGTGTCGGGCTGTGGTGCGGGAGCCTGGTACACCATTAATAAAGGATGAGGTTCTCTTACGGCCCGATTGCGTCCTCCTCGGCTCTCGAGGCACTGTGGAGTTTGAGTGACATATCACTGGAACGCTCCGCACAGCGAGAAACCCTATTAAGGAGACGGGGCTCCAATCATCTGCCGTTCCCTCCCCCAATCCTCCGTCGGCTTTGTAACGTATCAAACGCTACGCGAGATTCCCAGCTGCTTACCGCATTCTGGCGGCCTCGCTGCACAGAAGAACCACCCTGGGGCAGCTGCGGGTCTGAATCCTGCAGTGTTTTTAACAGAACGCAGTGCACATAATAACCAGTAAAGGGACACCAGCACCAGCAGTGCAAGCCTGGCGCTGTGACAGGGAGTTCAGAGGTTTGTGTCCTGCCCTGCTCTGGCACTACCGGCGAGAGGACTGCTCGCAGTGCCCGGGCGACGGCCGGCGCGTGCCTTTGACGCAGAAGTTGAAACGAACGGGTCCAAAAATAAAACTCCTCTTTCAAGACTAACTCCTCGAGGCATTTTCAACTCAATGTGCCTCACTGTGCCCCAATGTCCTATCAGATTGAGCTTTGATGTTGTTGGTGACAATGGGATAAGGCTGTAGGAACATGCACGGAGTCAACAGCTTGAGTCTCCCTTTTACAAAATGAAGAGTGTTTGGATCTTTAAAAAAAATGTATTTATGTCAACAAGACTGGTGTTTCATCTGGGTCTAAGAATGAAGTGACTATCTTGAACTTTTTAAAAACAACTTATTATCCCCCATTTTTAGTTTTGTTTCAGATTTTCTCCCATTTTCTCCTAATTTGGTAGCCAATTAGACTATTTTTATGTCAATCCCCCCCTAGTAATGTGAGTTCGCTGCCGTAGTCCTGTGACCGGTAGTGACGAAGGCGAAGTAACGCCTCCTCTGAGACGGCACTCAGGGCCACTCTTCTGCGCAGCGAACGTCATGTCGGAATTGAACCCTGGTCTTCATGGCCAGCGTCGGACGTTGTAACCACTGGACCACGCGGGAGGCCTATTATCCCCCATTTTACTGTTTGTTCCAGTAGGGAAAGGCCAACTGTAAGCCTGTCCCATCGCTACAATGTCCTCCATCAATTTGGGAGAATGCAGATGAGCACATGTCCTCAGAAAAGCATGCTGTCAGCCACTGCTTCTTTTCACTCTGCAGTCCGTCATCATTCCGGAGGCCTGCGCAGCCGGCGCAGGCAGACTGCAGAAGCCTGATTGGCCAGAGTAGTCGATGATGTGCAATGAGGAGGGGCATACCTTTTTGACTGAAAGCCTCCCTCTCTAGGTGATGTGAGGTTTCACACTGCTACATTAGCTGTACAGATGATTGTTGTGGCCCAGATCCTTAAAATTGTCTGACCGCACACAGATGTGATCCAGAAGCAAGCTTAGTGAACCATTCTGTATAAACATTTCAGTCAATGTAATGCTCTTTGGCATGTAAGACAAAAGCAGAAAGAGGAAAATTAGACCAGCTCTGTTTGTACCGCCATGAAGAAAACCACTCGCGGCCACAAGGAAATTATAAATGAGCCATCGTATAATTATCATTTTATTTTAAACCACAACTCATTCCAACTTTTTAATTTGCAACCGTAATTTCTCAAGTTTCTCAAAATATTTACAAAAAAAAGCTTATGTATACATTTTTTTTTCGTCAACCAGCTTTTTAAATAGTCAGCTAAGCACATTGACTTTTTTTAAACATTTTTTTTAAACTTTTTTTTTTTTTTAACATTTTATTATTTAAGTTGATCACTCGTCTAATTTAATATAAAATTCAAAATGGGGGAAAAAAATCACCCAGTCACTAATGTTCCTGTCCCTTTTTACATACAGACAAGCCCGTGTGCTTGGTGCAGGAGGTCACATCAGCAGTGGTGAAACCAGAGCCCCCATCTCAGGTGAGGCAGCAGTTTGTCAGCCTGTTCCGTCCTTAAGGAGACACATTCAGCACTGACCCTCCGCCACATTCCAGTCTTTTGTATCGAAGAGGCGTTGGCCATCATTTGAACCTGTCATTATTTTCAAAACCACGCTGGGTTCCTGTCATGGTTTCCTTTAGAATACAAAACAAAACAAAAAACGCCTTTTCTTCTTCAAAAATCAAAGCAAATTATTTTATTTTAAAACGCCTAGTTTCAGAAAAGACCTTAAAACAATTATCCTGGGCTTCTAAAGAGCAGGGCGGCTCAAGGAAAATCAGATTCCTCCTCTGTAGGGTGGAGCCATATTGGTTAACTGCGGTCAAGGCCTGGAATACCCAAACCATCAATTGCATGAGACCACCCACCAAGAAGAGGATGCTTACGGCAAAATTGGTTAGAACGGTCGAACAGAACGACCCGGATGGCATAGCAAATTTACCATAAAGTGGGAAACCTGTGCATTTGAGAAATGGGGAATCAAGCTCAAATGTAAACACATTAAATGAAGCAACCTGATTTAAACGGAGCGGGCAAGTCTCCGAACAGCACCCCCCACGAGATGAAGGGAGGGGGGGCAACTAAAACAGGCATTATGTGCCTGTGGGTCAAACCGATTCCGTTCCAAACGGTTTAGAATTCTTTAAATCAAGTCAGCCCAGTTAAAAAAAACTGAGCCTTGGGCGGCGGATGGAGTAGCGGTCTAACGCGCCACACTTTGGTGTGGTGTGCTCTGCCTGTCAGGGACGCGGTTCGAAACGCGCGTCTCTACCAGACCGGCCCTGGTCGTCAGCCCCGATCGGAGGCGGCATTTGGCTGTCCGCCTCTGGGGGAGGGGGGAGGGTGAGCCGGCACGAGTCCGTCGAGGAGAAGGTTAAAGGCGTCCGTGGAAGAATTTCCGTCTCGGAAGAGGCGGGAACAATCGGCCCGGAATGAGAGTCTCACCCCGGAGGACGGGCGGTGGACTCGTGGGGCTGGGGAATTGAAATAAATAGAGGGTATAAAAAAACTAAAAAAACAAAAACAAAACAAAAAAATGGAGCCTTGAGCTGAGGCAGAGATTAAACCGATTTAAATGCGTTTGATAGGATGAAGGAGCGGGCACATTTGTCCCGTCTGGAACGCAACTCAGACGAGAAGATCAAATCCCCCACGCCGCTCCTGATTCTCGGGCCCACCCTGGCTGGAAGGTTAACTGGTGACGTAGTGCTTGGCGGAGGCCTGGCCATAGAGCCCGTAGAAGTCGGGGTGCCTGTGCGTCTGCGAGTCCATCCAGTCCCGCATGGAGAGGCCCTGGAGGGCATGGGGCATGGAGGGGGTGGAAGGCAGGGGGTGCGAGTAGTCCTGCGAGCTCACCGTCCAGGAGAAGGAGCTGGAGCGCGGGTACTGGGGGTGCGCCCGGTGGTTGACCGCGGACACCCCGGAGCAGTAGCAGTTGTCCACGGTGCACATGAGGATCTTGCGGCCTCCGTACTGCGGCAGCATGGGCTGCTGGGAGGGGCCGCTCCCGCCGGGGTAGCGCGCGGCTGAGAAGACGGAGCCGGAATGGTGGACAGCCTGAGCGGCGCCGCCGAGGCCCACTGCGTGCTGGGCGGAGCTGCAGGGCACCGGGGCCTGCGGCGATTGGCCCTCCTTGGAGGTGGAGGCGTGGCCCGGATACTTCTGCTTGCCCGCCGGGCCGGGGGGCGGCTCCAGGAAGCCGGCGGCGCTGTCGGGGAAGGCGGCGGAGTGCTTGCGCTTCTCCGCCCCAGCGCTGCTCGGCCTGCTCGGATACACCGGGACGCTCTGGAGGAACTGGGCCGGAGCATTGAGGGGAACTGCAGGGATGGACAGATGGAGAAATTTGGGGAGAGAGAGAGAGAGAGAGAGAGAGAGAGAGAGAGAGAGAGAGAGAGAGAGAGAGAGAGAGAGAGAGAGAGAGAGAGAGAGAGAGAGAGAGAGAGAGAGAGAGAGAGAGAGAGAGAGAGAGAGAGAGAGAGAGAGAGCGACAGAGAGAAAAAAAGAAGATTACACAAAAAGGAAAGGTTGGGGAGAACCGTGTTCTTGTTTCATTGTATCAAGATTCAGTATCAAGGCTAGCATCTCTTACTTTGTCAACAATACAACACTATTCATAACATTAACGTTTTGTTCACGCTTCTTTGGATAACTGCTTTAGTGCATTTTTGTCTCACCTTCCAAAATCTTGGCCAAGTTCTTTTCTTTTTTGGAAATCTCAGACAGGAAGAGCTTGGAGTTGAGGTGGCCCACTTTGTGAGGGGGCAGTCCACTGCCGGTAAAAGACTGAGATCTAGAAGACAGAGGAGTATAACCATTACAAGACACCAATACTAAGAACGCGCCGAGCTGAATACTTCAGACAACTACAACTCACTGACTCACCTGTCAGTTAATATTTTCACTGGCTTTGTGTTCTGAAAAAGAGAGAAAAAACACGAGGTAAAATAAGTACATACTACCATGCCGTGGGCAGATATCTTACCAGCGCAACATTATGCAACGTGTCACAATTGCACTTATTGCATACCATAATCCTGGACCATCTATGGATTTTTCAAAAATCCATATACTACAGGTCTCCTGGTTTTACACTAATGGAATCCTAGAGAGAATTGTAGAATTGACATTTGAAAAGGGAACTGGCCCATATTTATCTTTCAGATCAAATCAGATACTTCAAAACAAATTAGTCTTGTGTTGCAACCACTAATACCAGAAGAGTTAAGTAGCAAGAGCTGATCCAAGGTTTCCGGCCAATTAAAAAAAAGACAGGGTGGAACCAGACTCTATTTGATTCATACTTTAACATGACCAACCAATCAGCTAACGTTTTGAGGGCCAACCTGTGTGGTCTCCCCAGTTACCCTGTAAAGCCAGCAAATACTAAAGCCACTTATTTCTGTCCCAGCACTTTTGAGAGTGACCAAAGATATGTCCAAGTTTGCAGTCTAAAACCTATGAAACCAAAAATTGTTCACAGCTGGCAGGGAGAAAATGGTGTGAAACAGGCTCCCTCATTTCCTGTCATAATGTACTAAACACACACACACGTACATTTATAGTGAGCCTGGCACACTCTTCAAATTGTTGCCTCCAAAGCCTTAAATAGGACTTCACATTTCTGATCTTCACAACTTACTCCACACTCTCAAAGCGACATATAAATTCGGTTTTTAAAATGTGTAACAAGATGGACGGCCAAGTCAAAAGTAAAAGCTTCTCTCTACGTGAAAAAAACATTGTAAATAACAAAGAGAGACACATTTTTAACGGTGTAAACCCAGGCAGCCTACAGTTTGCTGTGCACTCAGGACTTAAACACGACGAGAGGAGGAGGAGGTGTGTGACGGCTTTCCTCATTGAAAAAGAAGGGAGATGAATATCTCTCCTTTTTCAAGCGTCTTTCCCCCGGAGGATAAGAAGGGCCTAGATGAGAAGTTAATACACACTGATGATAAAAGCAACCGTATTTCACCTCAAGGTAAACCAGAGCATAGCCATGTACAGGGCCGGTCTTATTAGCGCTGCTTGCAGTGAGAATGGTGTTAATGATGCGGACATATTCAACGGTGGAAAGATTCTCTCTCCAGTGACTTTCACAAACAGCAGCTGCTGAAATTACCAGCTGAGGGGTAGCGGGACAAAAAGAGAGAGAGAGAGAGAGAGAGAGAGAGAGAGAGAGAGAGAAAGAGAGAGAGAGAGAGAGAGAGAGAGAGAGACGCGTGCAGAATGAACCGCGCTTTGCTATTTAAGGAAACCATTATGGAACCGTCAACACAAAACCTATTCATCCACAGCCCCTTCTACTAGAGACTGTGATCTGGGTATGTAATGAAGGAGTCCTTCAAACAAGCAGGGGACTAACGTGAAGCAGGAACGAGTGAGACTGACACACTTACTATTTGCAGCTGCTGCCGCGCTCTGATTTAGACCGCAGGGCCGCGCTCTGATTTAGACTGTAGGGCTCTGATTTAGACCGCAGGGCCGCGCTCTGATTTAGACTGTAGGGCTCTGATTTAGACCGCAGGGCCGCGCTCTGATTTAGACTGTAGGGCTCTGATTTAGACCGTAGGGCTCTGATTTAGACTGTAGGGCTCTGATTTAGACCGCAGGGCCGCGCTCTGATTTAGACTGTAGGGCTCTGATTTAGACCGCAGGGCCGCGCTCTGATTTAGACTGTAGGGCTCTGATTTAGACCGCAGGGCCGCGCTCTGATTTAGACCGTAGGGCCGCGCTCTGATTTAGACTGTAGGGCTCTGATTTAGACCGCAGGGCCGCGCTCTGATTTAGACTGTAGGGCTCTGATTTAGACCGGGGCCGCGCTCTGATTTAGACTGTAGGGCTCTGATTTAGACCGCAGGGCCGCGCTCTGATTTAGACTGTAGGGCTCTGATTTAGACCGCAGGGCCGCGCTCTGATTTAGACTGTAGGGCTCTGATTTAGACCGCAGGGCCGCGCTCTGATTTAGACTGTAGGGCTCTGATTTAGACCGCAGGGCCGCGCTCTGATTTAGACTGTAGGGCTCTGATTTAGACTGTAGGGCTCTGATTTAGACCGCAGGGCCGCGCTCTGATTTAGACTGTAGGGCTCTGATTTAGACTGTAGGGCTCTGATTTAGACCGCAGGGGCGCGCTCTGATTTAGACTGTAGGGCTCTGATTTAGACCGCAGGGCCGCGCTCTGATTTAGACTGTAGGGCTCTGATTTAGACCGCAGGGCCGCGCTCTGATTTAGACTGTAGGGCCAGTTATCCTCTCCTGATAAAGACCCAGGAGGGTTTCTCTCTTTAGCGTTTTGAATATATACTTATACAGAGGGGGTGGGGCACCTTCATGAAGTTGATGTCCTCGGTCTTGTCGAACACCACCTGGACGGAGCTCAGGAGCTTCTTGGCCTCCTGCCGCCGCTCGTTGAGCTGCAGGGCCTGGGCCGAGTTCTCCTGGCAGAACGTGGAGTGCGCCTTGTCCAGAACCTCCAGAGAGCGGCCCAGATCCTCCTCCAGGAGCTGGTGCATCCTCCGGTACTGCGTCCGCACCTCCTCTTTCAGGTGCTGCACTTTGTCCTGCGGGAACGGCCAGCATCAGAGAGAGTCCACATGCTAACCAGTCACCTCCATACTGTGCCACATGACGCCTATATCCAAAGTTACATCTTTGTGAAAAACACGACAACGGCACTGTTTTAGTTGCACATTGGTTGGTAGTATTGTCATGGAGACTGAACAAAATCATTTCAAGAAAAATCTGCACGATGACATTTACCCCACTGTCCTGTGCTGGTCACTACAGAGACCAGCACAGGACAGTGTACCTGGGACAGCAGCACAGAGGCCCGCACAAGACCACTTAATCAGCCCAGCAGAACCACCTGCTGGATTATAAAACAACCAGCCTCTGGGGTCAAAGGTGACAATATTCATGCATGTTAAGGCCATGATACACAACATTGCCCCAAAAAATGGGAAGTGCATCATGGCCTTTAGTGTGTTTCTCCATGACGGGACCTGTAAGACACAATTCCAGCCGGATACAGATACAGTAGACCGGGGGCAGCATGCAGGGGGCAGGTAGGCCATCTCACCTCCACCAGCTGCTTGTCAGTCTCCAGCTTGCTCAGCTGACCCTCAATGTCCTGAACGCGCTCCTCGATCCGGTTCTGCTGTCTCATCAGCATTTGCTGCGGGGGAACGCAGGAGAGAACAGTGAGTGGACCTTCTCCAACAGAGAACCCGGGCCAAGCGGGAACGATCACCAGCAATTAAAAAAGAGGGCAGCTTTCTCTGTCTGCATTTCAAATCACTGCATTTGATTTCACTTTTATAAACGTTTTTAACTTATTTCCACGTGGGAAGAGTGACCTGCGGTTTAAGCTGGTTTTAAAATTAAGTCAATGCGATGGTGAGAGGCTAAACATTGTCATACTGAATTACTATAATAATTATTCTTTTAAATTGCTCCGTATTGTGAAGAGTTTTTTAATGCCCAAGATTTTTCTTTTAGTGTCACGTTGTGGTCAATGGTAAGAGTGTTGACAGGGTGTTGCAGGGCCCAATCTCAGGCCTGGGGACCCCTGTGTATGCTGGTTTCTCCTCTAGCGGAAACACACATTTACATTCTGTAATGAGATGTTAATTGAGTTGCAGTCTGTAAAGGGGACTATAGTACATAAACCTGATTGATTGATGTAATGATTGATTTCACACAAACCTACCTAAATGCTGAAAGTGTGTAAGTTTCTAAAGGAACAAGAGAGATCTAGCAGATTTAAAAAAGGTAAAATAATTGGTGCCCAAATTTCAGGTGCGTCAGCCACAGAAACAGCAAAATTATTTAACACACCAAGGGGAACAGCGCAGAAAATCATGACGGCATACGCCAAACAAGGAAAAACTAGAGAGTGCGGAGATTTCCACCACCATCATCTCTCAAAGAACTGGAGGCTTTCCTTCTTGAAGAATGGTCTAGTATCCCACTAGAAACAGTTCAAAACTTGTATGACAGCATTCCAAGAAGGACTGAAGCTGTTCCAAAGGCAAAGGGCAGCCCAACTCCTCATTGGTTAATAAATATTAATATATTGTTTGGTGTTTCCATTATTCTGTCCACCCCCTGTACATACACACACACTGTATAAGCTTGCACTTATGTGTGTTCAAAAAAAGGACAAATAAGATAAGTACTAACAATGCTTACATTTTAAATTACTCAAATCCCTTTCACACCAATTTGTCCCTCCCCACCTGAGACAATGGAATAATGGACACACCAGTGTGCCGGCACAGGCCAACGCTATTTTAATTATTTATCATAGCTGACAACCATTTTAACGATCCAATTATAAATGCAACCTGCATCCGTGACGGAGCGCATTAGCAAAGCCGATGGTTATTTATTTCTTTTACTAATCAACAATCACGTTTGATTTAGAGTGCAGGCAGTGTTTTTTGGTGTGCTGTATCTTCAAATGACACAATACTCCCCTTACAGAGGGCAAACATATAAATACCAGCCAGGCAAGTGTCCACAATTTATTGAGCACTGGCACACATAACCCCTCCCCCCCCAAAAAGCATATTTATGACCAACTGGGCAGTATGACCTCAAAAATCCTGTCAACCGTTTCAGAGTCTCTATGGCAATAAGTTCCAGAAGCCCTGCTAATCAAAGGAAACAAAAGCTGCCAATGATAAAGAAATGATCACAATAATTGAGAAATGTTCAGATGAGGCCATTCCCCGATGATCCAGACACTCGTATTTCATGGTGCATTCTGAAATGGAATTTAGACGGAAAGTAACTCTCTCCAGTTTTATAAAAAGGGATTTAGTCTGCTACATTTGTTCTCATTTCTGCAGGGTAGAGAGGAGAAAACAACATAACTAATAATTAGCTTGCAGAGCCAGCCAGAAGTTGACAAGTAACTAAGGAACAAGACGATTTACTTTTAATTAAATGAATGTTTATACATTGGAACGGCAGCCTCGGTTGAAGGAGGAGGGGCGGCGGGTGGTGGTGGTGCTGCTGTCATGACAACAAAGCACCCTGTTTTTGTGTCTCACAGAACCAGGGCCTGTCCCTCTGCTTTCTCACTTTGCACAGTATCCGTCTCTTTGTGTGCTCCCGCGTTGGTGTCAGTGACAGATTGTTATGTCCCCCTCATGCATAAAGCCGGAGCTGTGCTCTGTAGCACGAGTCCGCTGCGGGGCGATGGCTTTTATAGGCCAGGGGAGACGACACATTCCTGAGGCCCCAGGCGACCGGGCAGGCCGTGAAGACAGCCGCCGGAGCCCACAGCCCCGCCGTCCACAGGGCCTGCAAATCACCAGGGACACGCCGCTTCCTTCACACGCTCCTCCCCACATCCCCTTTGTGTACGGGGGGGCAAGACTAAAAATAAAACCAGCGGCACAAAGGATAACTGTGCAGCGCTCGATCCTGCACAAAAACATGCAGAAAGATTTCCGGAGAACATTTTGGCGGAGCAATTTATTTTGTGTATTTATGTGATTTTAGTTCATTAGTTAAATGTAGTAACTCATTTTGTTAGCTTTATTAGTCTATCGGAATCTCCGCTCTATCCGATGTGTCTAAAGTGGGTCGGCCATATTAGCCATTTCCCGAGTTAATCACTAGTTGAAAATTCCCCACTTTGGTCGAAAGACTTGATAACGGGTCATTCTACGCCTAGTGTAGAAGTCTGACCAGTCTATTTTAAACGATTTTGGAGCTTCTGTGGCTTACAGAAAAACAAAGTCTGGAGCTCACCCCCCAAACTCACATTTGAGCTTTCCGGGCAAGTATTTTTATCACTTCCGACCCACCCACCATTTACCCAGTAAATTATATGCTTCCAATGCGTGTATAATTATAAGTTATTGAAAAATTAATTCAATAACTTCTATTTATGTTTATTATTCATACTGTAATAAGTGAGACTCCCCAGACTGCAGGAGAATGCAGGATACTCGGGGTGTTCACAGCAGTGGAGGAGCCGATGGCACTATTCTGGGCCGGGTGTGCTGCTTCAGGGTCTTTAAGACAGAAAACCGAGCCTGAGACCCACAGACCAGCTACAGAATGAACGAGAACTTTGAGCATGCCAGCAGTAATCAGTGATTTTGTTTCAAAGTTATCCTCCACACGTGCAGCTGTGGACTGCATGCAGGCATTGCTCGGCCGCTGAATGAGTGGCTGCCATCTGACGCTGTCGGTTTGGACCGGTCTACGGGCACAGCGAGGGACGGTCGACCTGGCGCTGTCGGTTTGGACCGGGGGCCACGCATGCCTGTGGCAGTTCAACATAAATCCAAACAACAATTGTGAGCGGCCCTGATCTGACACGACAGGCTAGTTACACTCAAATGGGGCCAATGAGAATGGGGCATGCAAGCTTAGATAAACTTCAGCCAGTACTTCCCCAGCCTTCACTGCCTTGTTGTTATCCAATTAACATGTAATTGGATTTTTACAAACAAAACAACAAACTTGTTGTTTCCTTAATTACTGTATATTGCAAAGGGTTGATTGTGATTTGTTTTTTACTCAAACATTTTGGATAAGGAGTCGCTACACCATCTCTGAACTGTTCAAGTGAGAACCTGTTGCTTTGGAAAAGCACATCTTGCTGGGTTTTCAAAATACCATTTTTTGTTTCAAAACCAGTATGCCCCCCCCCTTAGACTAGACTAGAACTAGAAACTAAACTAGAGAATACCAACATGAGTAAAAACAGAAAAAGACAGATCATCTTTATCTTCATCAAAAACAGTCTGTCGAGAATACTATGATCGGCTTGCAGTGGATAAACCCCTTATTACACCTAAAAATGCATGTTCACTAGTAAAGTGGTGCAAAGAACACAGGCAGCATTCTACTGAGCAGTGGAAAAAGAGGTGAGACTATTCTCAACAAGCAGACGAGTACGTGTGTGTTGAACACCAAAAGAAACCTACAGGCTTGACTGCTTGTTCCCCACGGTGAATGGTTCTGGTGACTTTGTTATGGTGTGGAGTGCATTTTCCCAGCATGGTTTAGGTCCACTCAACCCCTTAGAGGGCAAAATAAAGGCCAATAAATACAAAGCCATTCTGAGTGATCACCTTCATCCACAGGTGAAGCATTTCTATCATGATGGGAGTGGTCTCCTCCAGGATGACAATGCCCCCATCCACAGGGCATGAGTGGTCCCTAAATGGTTTGATGAGCATGAAAACGATGTAAACCATATGCCATGGCCATCTCAGTCACCAGATCTCAACCCAATTGAACACTTATAGGAGATTCTGGAGCGGCGCTTGAGACAGCATGTTCAATATATACAATAAAAACAATGGAACTACAAATTATATATACAATGAAAACAATGGAACTACAAATGATATATGCATGTAGCCTCAATTTTGCTCTCAATGTCTTCAGAGTAACCATAGCTTTTCTCCAAACACATGCACAGAGAGCACTTTGGAAAATCATAGAGTAGGTCAAAATAAATCCCAGTCCTCTTCCTACCCCATGCAGCAAACTTAATTAGTCAAATGTACAGACTGTCTCGCAAAGGCCAGGGATCATGGACAGACACCATATCCCCAGAGACAAGCTCTCTTTGTGTATACAACACTCCTGCCAATTAGAACCTGTCCTTCCCAAATACACAGGGCAAGAGGCTTCACAGATCTGATGTGGTAAAAAGAAGCAGTATTAGTTCTATGCTACATTAGTTTATATACATTATTTTATATTTTTTATCATGGAACAATTCATGTTGTAATGTTGTAATCCTGCTCTGTGAAAACTGTCATAAACAGGGTCTCACCTGAGATTCAAAACCACCACCTATCCAAATCTCCACCCGTTTCCATATTAATCTCACTATAAGGCTGGGGTAAAGAAGCTGAAAAGCTTGTGTTTAATCCACTATCCTTCACAAAACAAACCCTGAAGCATAACAGCACAATAACCTTATGTACCTTCACCAAACTGTAAAACCTAGAACACACAGGACAAGTTCAGATCCAATAATACATTTTTATTGGTTTGTTTTGCTAGGATTATTCTTGAAACTTGGTGATCACACGTTGAAATTGTACACAAGCTTAATGGCATAGATCTTGTAATGTGTGAGGGGGCACAATCTACAATCGCTGCTCTTGCAAGCACTTGACTCAATTTCTGGCAAGCCCGAACATTTTCACCAGAATCGCATTGAGTTTTGGGTTTCAAGAGCTGAGCTTATGGGTAGGCCTGAAAAAGCGAATGAAAATCAGCCATTCAATGACATCATTTTCCAAACCAGTTCCTGTGGAATCACCGACCAAAGAGCCATGAGAGAAATTAAAAAGACAAGACACCAGGACCGAGGGAGAAAAGGCTCACACTGGAAGAAGCAGCGGACGAGGATCTTACCGAGTTGTGAAAATCAAATGGGCGTTTATTTGGTTGCGTTTGTTTAATTGCGGGCACGATGCAGATCGGAAATCACAGCTGCATCCTGAGGTTGTGAGATATAGGACTCCCCGATTTCCAAACTGAGTACGTCAGCCTTAAAACCCTGGATCACACAGAATGAAACTGCATAAAACTCATATAGAATGACATGTACTGTATAATTTAAAACTACATAATGGAAGAAGAAGAAAAATCAGCTGTGTGCTCTAGGTTCGCTGTTTGCTAATACCCTTTTGTCAATGCTTTGTCCCAGATACAACCCTGCCTGGGTTTTCCTTCTGTATGTCGCACAAAGAAAAAGTGAGAACAAACAATTAAACTATGGCTCCATAACCGATCTGGTGCTGGCTTACTTTAGTACCAACTAAATGTACTTATTCATTTTGTTATAGACTAATTACATTTATCTTGTTTGTTCTTACACATTCCCTTTAGTCCCCTGTAAGTGTGTGACACATACAGCATTAAGATACCTGTCCCAGCTTAGTTTATTGTTGAAAACGGATACTGTCGCTGTATGCCTATAAAGCAAGCAGCTCTGTTCAGTATTAAAAGCACTGGTGGTCGCTTTTTTTTTTTTTCATGCTAGCTAGCTAGCCAACTAACGGAACATTTTTTTAAACCAATGTCTGAGAACCTGGCATGTGCATTTTCCTCCTGCAAGGCATCTATGATGTCATACGCGTTTCCCACTGAAATGAGTGCGTGACGAAAGCCCAGGCACGGTAGTGGCGAGACTCGTCATCCAGGGAAAAGGGATAGAGACGGAAACACAAGCTGCCCTCGCCGCTCTCTCTCCTGCCCGCTGCAGCAGCAACTCTGTCTGTATCAATCCACGTCACGGAGAGCAGCCCGGTGCAGCCCGCTAGATGAGGTTACAAGGCTCGGGGTTCGTAAGCGCCTGCGCAGAATTCTAACATCACGCACATCCTGGGCCTTGCCTTTGCCCTCCTGCTCTTCCTTCCGGTTGTTTGCGTTTTCAAAAAAAAAACACCAAACCATCCAGATCCCATCCATTCTGGCTGAGGACTAATGTTCTAAATGTCAGGTTTTATCGTTTGATAAACACAGACCCTCACGCTTCACTGCCCAGTCCTGACACCTGGGGAAAAGGGGACTACTGCCTCTTTCCTTTAAATGGAGAATCGTGAACGGTCATGAATGGTCTTTACTTCTTAAGGATTAGAAAATCTGTCCCTGTTGTTTGAGCTCACCGTGCAACATTGCGCTGTTTAGTAGAGATTATTAAATTAATGCATTCTCGTACAGTTTAGTCTGTGCTGTAATCGTTTCACGAAACCACGATGTTTTAACATATTCCTTTGCGTTCACTTGGTCCGGAAACACTGCACTTCTGTCCAGAGTGGCTACGGTTAAAGCGAGCGAGCTGAAAATTTCACAAGTGAAGTCACCAGCCAGCAGCCACCCTCCTGACTTGTTCTGGCCTTTCTCCCATCACAGCTGGCCGGAGAGGAAGGGAGAAAGCCAGCGAGATAATGAGAGGAAGAGAGTGATGGGGTGAGAGGAAGAGAAAGACAGCTAGAGAGAGAGAGAACAATAGGAAGAGATAAAGAGAGACAGAGACTGTGAGAGACACTACCTTATGTAGACTATTTATTTCATTTCCCTAAAATCATCCAATCCATCGACTGTTATTGGTTGTTAATTGACTGTAAAGATTTATCAATATGTAAAGCATTTGTACATCAGGCCAGCCAATAAAGCGATTTCAATTGAATAAAGTGAGAGAAAGAGAGAGGGAGAGAGAGCAAAAAAGGGGAAGAAGACAGCAACACAAGCACCACTTCCTTCACATGTAGTACCATGAGCTCATCCCCGTTTCTCTGAAAGAGCTCTCCTACTGTAGTGGGTGGGGGTGGGGCCAGGGCCAGGGGGGGAAGGCACACCCTTCCAATTCCCCAAAAGGGAGCCCTCCACCCGCAATTCCAGACCCATCCCTGTTCCGGCGATGTGTGGGTGGGTGGAGGGGGATGGTTCGGGAAATGACGGGGAAAGGGGGCTGAAGCAAAAACTCTGGGGGTGAGTTGAGTCACTTTGGGCTGTTGCAAAAGAGCCGGAGGGCGTCTGTCAGCAGCAGCTGTGGAGAGAGAGAGACGCGGGCCTCCCCTTCCCGACCAAAACTTGGCTGCGTGGGGAGGCGTGACACATTGGCCATCTGAAACGCATTCCTCCACGCATCCAGGAGCCGCCGCTGCCAAGCACACCGCTCTCCACAGTTCATTATGCTGGGGGTAGACAGCTGGAGCAACACACCATGCAATCCCTCCCTCCTACGCTGAGCACCCCGGCTCCCAACAGCCGGGTCAGTCCTCCTCATATATATTAGGCCTGCGTAATCCATTTCACTGCCGAAGAAAAGAAGAGCTGCTTCACTTGATCTGCAGGTCTGCTTATACTACTGTGAGAAAAACCATGAAACAATGGGGGTCGAGTTTACGTGAGAGCCGGGAAGCTTTAGGGTCTTTTCACCGAGTGATGAATGCATAAAGGCCAGTGGGGAAGTCGTGCGCCACGCACCCAGCCTGGGTCTAGTTACCTCAAACTGGAAAAGTTAGGTTGAGACACGCATTTGCCTTTGTCTTTTCCGCCCACCCGCTAAGGCCAGGTTGAGCGAGCCGATTTTCTGCCCTCTTCCCTTTCCCCGTGTGCCCCACAGGCGTAAGAGCAGGCGATTATTTCACCCGTTTGCCACCGTGATCTCCGTGCCATTATCAATTTAAACCCACTGAGCTGTGCGCTTTGACAAAAGGCCGTGGCCGCAAACACGTTAGCGCGATAACAGGTGGCACTTTATGGCAGAAATACTGTGGAGTGCTGGCCGTTCTCCCCGTCGCTTCAACACGTCCTCGACACGAATTGTACAAGTTCCCTTGTAGCTTTTAAACAAACGTTATGTTTACCGACTTGCAGGTCCCATGAACATGCACACATATCCCCAGTCTACCGCAAATATCGGTTTTGTTGGACGGCTGGACGGCCTTCTCTTTTCCGATACAGTACGTAGAACATGTGACCTCGCACACTCAGCACAGCAAGCGCCTATCTCACCTCAACTCGGGGTTTAACAAGCATGCACCTGTTCTGGTAAGAAAATGTGAGATCCTCACGTTGTTCACAACCCGGCCCATTTCTCCATCGCTGTTACCGGGAGTGAAAATGCTCAAGCGTATGATCTATATGAGAAATCCATTCCCCGAGCCAAGCAGCTCCAGCTCAGCCTTTTCACTTCAACTTTAGCTGTTAAGAAAAGGTTGATGACAAACAACCGCCCCGCGCCATCTTTCTATCAACACAAGTCTTGCGAAATACACGAATCATGCAACTTTAATTTACGAGTTTCAACAATATGAGGTGTTCCTCTGATTTCTGAGAGAGGGATGGGATGGCGAGCAAAACATTTACAGGATTTCAAACAAGTAAATACTAAGTACTGTAAATACCAAACACTTAAGTTACACATTAAGTGCCGTTCAGTAGGAGCACACTCCTTTTTATGATCAATTATTCATCCTTTGTTTTATACACCATGGTAAATGTAATGTCTTCATCGTGGAAATCAAGTCATTTCAAAAACTATTCAGCTTAGGAAGGGAGCAAAAACCAGCCTAATTAGTTTAAATTGTGTAATTATCCGTGAAAATGTACTTAAGGCACATCAATGGAGCATGTTGATATGAAAATATTCAAAACTGGACAACACCTCGGACTATTAGTCATGTGTGTACACTTAGCACATTAATTTTTAAGTGTAGGGGCAATGAAAATAAATACTATGCAACTTGCACATTAATGTAGCCTACCTTGCTAAATGTAATTAGAATATATTCAACCATCTCTTCTGTGAATATGTTCACAAATATTTTTTACTTGTCTATTAGTCTACATCATTCCAATTTCCTTATTTTACTTAAGCCTACTGCTGCCACTACTAATGGCATCCTTCCGTCTATAGGCCAATTAATTCTTATGTTGCTTATTGGGGTATTATAAATAAGATGGCCTTAGATGGTTGCATACACAAAGACGTGAGGGTCCTGTTTGAGCAGTCTTACCCTGATGTCGTTGCGACGGACCTCCACGTCGCAAACTTGGTGACCGTGGCTGGCTGCACATCTGGAGAAGCAGCAGTAATGGCAGACGGCCACCTGCTCCGCCTCACAGTGGTACAGCCGGTATTCTTCGTGCTGTGGGCAGCTCCAGGCCCGTACATCCTCGACCTCGACCAGCAAATGTCCTGGATGGGGGGACGGTTGCTGAAGGTGCGTCTGAATGTGGGACTGGCAGCAAGGTGCGTTGCAGCGCAGGCAAACTTTCTGCGCGGGAAGCGGCGGGCCTCGCCGACACAGGATACACTGTAGTACAGCAGGCGTTTTCTCGACGTTCAGTGCGTTGAACTTCTCCACTATGTTCGCCAGCTTGATGTTCTTTTCTAAGGTCGGTTTCTGGTTGTAGGCGTGGTTGCACTCCGGGCACCGCACCATGCTCGTGTCTTTCGACCAGGCTTCGCTGATGCATCCTCGACAGAAATTATGTTTACAAGGCAACTGTATGGGCTCCACGAATACGTGCAGGCAGATGGGACAAATAAGTTCCTCTTCGAACCAGTTTTTCCAGTTGTCAGCCATTTCAACGCTTCAGTGAAAATTCTGGCGGGCTTTCGCATTAATTAAGAAATATTCCTCCTCCTGACAAAATGTGTTTTTCAACATAGATAGACGTTACCCCGTCGATGGGAGTTAGGTCTCAGATCCCCTTCTGTACGCTTAAAATGCGCATTTTAAAGAAACTACAAAGTAACCCAGTTAAATTCCGTTTATATTACAAAAATCACTTTTCCATAATCAGACATCTTCAGATATGATTAAAATTACTTGGAACAGAACCCAGAGGCTTCACTATTGCGCAGTTACTATCAGTGTAGGGGCTTTATGACGAGAAAGTGTAGAACTTGAAGTACTGGGACGAGACTTCGCTCAAGCACAGCGTGTGAAATATTCTCGAAGGAGTCCGAGCTGCGGCGAAGTTTAATGCACACAAGCGGACTAATTTTAAACCACTTTTGTGCCAGTTAGCTATGGCTATTCCTCACAGTAGCAACTCAAGTAAAATTGTCCATCGATAATGTCTTTGTCACCAGATTGCATCACGGGAGAATTCAAAACGACCTATATTAATGAATTAACTGCGACGCAACAATGACAACTTTTATCACGTACGGGGGGGGGGGCGCCGATCTCAACGCGAAACTATGCAGCAGTGATCGATCCCTGCCGTTATTGTTCACATATTGACATTGTAAGAAAAATGCATAGTCAGTTCTGAGTCATCGCTTATACGTTCAATCAAGCTACCGGCTAGGTAAAGGCTACCTATTGTGGCTCTAACTACAGCGATTCCATTAAGATTTTTGATTTCGCAAGTCCGATTTGATTTAAAAAGTCATATCTTAAGTCTACTTCTTCAAAACAAATAGCCTCACAAAAGTCCCCCTAGTTCTTACATTGATTTTGTATCACGTAGCTAGCAGCATCAAACAAGCAAACAAGTAAATAGACAATAATACGGCTTTATATATATATTAAAATAACTGATCACATATAAAATAGATCTGTCCACAAGGCAAAGCATTATGTGGTATTAGCTAGCTAAATATAAAGTGTCTAACGCTAGCGGTCCCCCCCTTGCATTATAAAAGGAAGTCAATCGCGCAAGCAAAACACACGACTATTGTATATGTAGTTAATGAAGACGGAGCTAATGAAAAAAACCTAGCAAGCTAACATTTAGCTACGAATCAAACGTTAATTATTTGGTTCCTCTATCACCGGCTATGTTCAGGAAAGCGTTCACACCTCTCCTCGTTAGCCAGCGACTAGCCACAAAATACTGTAGCCAGATAGCGAACTATCCGTCTTCATTCAACAATGTAAAACAATCCTCTGAAATACACTGATTTAGTTACCATTTCTACCTTCTTCCTGTCCTTCGAATATGTACATTTTCCCCGGTTTATATTTCGGTACCAACAATCGCCACGTAATGTCATGTACCCAATTTTGTTTAGCTAACTCGTAAAAAATATATATTTCATAGCGACCCTTTTTTTTTTTTTGCTCTTAAAGGGGACGATTCCGTTTTGCCCTTGTTATCGCTCGCTGTCATCAGCCATCTTGTTCCCCTCTTTAAAAGGAATAAAAAGCAATGTTTGTTTATTTTTCAACCTTTTCCATTGATTTATGTTTATAAGAATGAAAGTATAAAATGCCAAAAAAAAAAAAAAAAACCTTCTTCGCTTCTCTTCGTCAGATATTTCCCTGGACTTCAATGACGATTTGGAAATCCACGGGACTCTTTTTTTGGTTTAGTCCAGTCTGTATCTGTGCTATTATGTATGATTTTTCTTTAAAGCAATCTTTGATGAGAGGAGGAATGCAGCCTCTTGACTGCGAGTCTGGTCTCGGCTCGCGTCTCCTCCCCCTCCGACTGTCACGTGATCCGTCACAGCGTTGATACACTAAACGGGGAGGAGCCGATGGTCGAAGGGGCGGAGGTTTAAATTAAAAGGGCAACTCTGCACAGGCGATACATTGGATTCCAATAGGGAAGTCGTGTGCATTGCAATTTATTTCCCCTTTGTTCTTGTAACGGAAAATGTCTTAATTAATTATTTAAAATAGAGACTACGTGGTCACAATTGTTTCCCAAAATGAGTTACGCAAATATAATACTGTATCATATTATTTTTGCACATGTTGAACAATTATTTAACCTAAAAAGCAGTCAGTCATACACTGTCTTAAGTCTGCTTTTGTTTGAGGGAGCATTCGGTATAAAAGTGAGGCATTGATCATTCCACATGTTAATTTATGTTTTATTTTCTCACAGTCAACAATCAAACAATTGATTTTATCGCATGGAAAATAACAAACATATAATCTCGGTTTATGGGACATTATTTTAATTGTTGTAACACCGGTCTTACATCCTGGACCTTGTGCAAGATGTGCAATGTGCAGCAGTGTTTCTGCATATTTGTTTAGTGTTACGTAGGAGACGCATATATTCTTCATTAAAAGGGAAGTCGAACTGAAGGCTGTCACCAAGCGCTCGGCGAGGAGATGAACGGCATGAGCACAGATGCAATAAGGTGCTTATGCAAGACATTATTAAGCCTGCGGATGGAGGAGGGGCAGACTGCATTTTTAAAGAAAATGACACCTACACTAAGTAATACAGTTTTGAGTAGGGAAGCGCTGGAAATTTAAAAGGGCAATGCCAGAGGACGCTGACAATTTAATAAACTATTAAATGAGAGGATAATAGTTTTGAGGGAAAGTAAAACTGCTGACAATAACGTAAACATGAAACAATAAAACAAGTGAATCCATTATATTGGTCTTGGGATTATGCAAATAGCTCTTTCTGAATACATTTGAAGTGCACAAAGTAAAATGATGAGGAGCGATCCTCGAAAAATAAATGTATGGACTATCACCTTAGCATCACTATTCTTTACATTAACTTTACTAACTGGTTGTGATAGCATTTTGCCACCAGCTGGTTATAAATTGTTCTCAATGACAGATTGGAAGCTTTTAAGCATCTACCCAGTAGGAAATAAAAATCCAGGCACCCAGTACATCACACGTAGAATTTGATATTTACAAGGTCGGTGGTGGGAAAAGTTTGTTAAAAGATATAAGCGATTCGCTCAGTAGCGGGGCGACTTCCTACACGAAACGCGCTGGAACGCATACAAACTGCAATCCAACCATCAGCCACACTGGCCTCCGGCGCTAATTGTTCCTGTCCACCCTGTGATTTATGTTATCACTAGCTACAAACAAGAAGAAGAAAAATAAACGAATAATACTAGTTAGGTATATCCTAATATTTTTTTAAGACCCACTGAGAGGCAATTATACACAGCAATTGGTGTTGTGGCTCTGTCACAACTGGCAAGTCTAAGGATGACAGTTATCTCCTGCTCTGTGTGGCATATTCTTGTTACGGCAACCCAGCATTTCACTATATGGAATGGATTGCATTTATATAGCGCCTTTCATCTCATGATCTGAAAGTGCTTTACAGTGACAGAGGGAAACTCACCTCAACCATTACCAGTGTGTTGCACCCACCTGGTTGAAGCACGACAGCCCTTTTGCATCAGAACACTCACCACACATCAGCTGAGGTGGAGGGGGAAGGAATTATTGAGCGAATTAAACTGGGGGATGATTCGGTGGTAGATTGAAAGAGCCATGTTGGGAATTTGTCAAGGATGCTGAGGAACCCCACTATTTCCTATACGTACCATGGGACCGTTAATGACCACAGTGAATCAGGACCTGTTTAACGTATCATCCGTTAGGACAGCGTCTCCTACAGCAGTGTCCCCATCACTCCACTGAGGCATTGGGTTTTTATTTGGTCCAGAGGGAAGACTGCCCCCTACTGTCCCACCAACTTCCACTTCGCTTCCAGCAACAACTTTGTTTTCCCCAGGAGATCCACCAATTACTAGTCCTGCTTAGCTTCAGCCATTCAGCAGGAGGCTATGTGGTGTTTTCCTGTTGAGTACATTTACATTTGACATTTTAAGCATTTAGCAGACGCTCTTATCCAGAGCGACTGACAAGATGTGCATAAATACATGGTAGGAACAATCATAGTACGCGCAAGAGATCAGTGCAGTAATACAGTGATAGACACCATTGCAGGCAGCTGCGTACCATACCTGTAACACTAGGAAGGAAAAGGTTAGTAATTATTTTTTATTTTTTTATTAAATGGAGTAAGCAGGGGTATATAGTGTTGAGTAAGTAGGCAGTGGTGATGACAATTAGCTAGATGTACAGAGTTCAGTGGTAGTGGAGTCTGAACAGGTGGGTTTTGAGTCTGTTGTGGAAGATCGCAAGTGATTCTGCGGTCCTGACCGAGAGTAACCTAGTGGTTTCTGTGCTATAGCCAGAGAGAGCTGGGAAGGTGGGCCCCATTCCATTGACCAAGCCTTTCACTTTGTGCACTAAAATATGAACAGGCCATTTGCGCTCTGTGTCCAAAGACATGCAGGCGCTATGCATTTTTTTTAATGCCCTCTCAGCATGTTTCCATTTCTAGGAAAACAAATATTGCCCACTGTCAATATTTCAAGCCAACAGTTCATAAGTAAAGCATTCTATTATTGTTTGAACTTAGCTTTGTAACCAGTAATATATTGTGTGCTCTTGAATTAAGCATCCATTTTCATGAATTCTACCATGGGCACTATCTGTCAGTGGTGAAAGAATTGTGCTACCATAAAATACAATTCATTTTAAAATGCTGTCTATAATACAAATGATTATTTTACTTTGACTTTAAAGGGACAGCAGAGCAATGATTTTAAACAAAGTAGCAATCACAAAGAAAGAGAAGTGATTCTGCCACGGGAACCAGCATTGAAAATCTGAAGAGTCCGTCCCCCACCCCCCCCTCTTTGCAGCCCAGCATCCCACACATTCACACACCCCTGCGAGCTTTGGGCTCCGCCTGTTACTCCCAGCAGAATTGTAATTAAGATCACAGCAGGGCTCATCTTCTCAGGCCGAGAGGGGACATGAGACAGGAGACACGAGCGGAGTGTTTGGGCAGTCGATTCTCATTAACCACTCAGTCCCTGAAGACTCTGGGCATAAGTGAAGTCACAGAGCTACTCTCTGCCTATTCCTACAGCCAGGACACAAAAGCATAAGATCAACCAACATTGGACTGCACAACATTTGTACTACTCCTGGGAATGAGGACTGCAACTATATGCATGTTATGACTAACATTGGACTTACAGCTAACATTGGACTGCAACTACATTACTGTTAACATTAACTATAACTACATTACAACCAACATTGGACTGTAACCACAACATATCAGGTGACTTCACTCAAATCGCAACTTCGCAAAAATAATTTTCTTCAACGCCATCAAAAGACCAGCCATGCTCGTTATGTAAATAGTTTTAATGCACTTAGATGGATTACAGAGAAACAGGCAGTTCAGTGATCCACCATAGAATAAAAACAGTATCACGAAAGTCAATGTACATAAAAAAACTCCACTAAATGAGTCTTTTTTAATACATTATCAAACTATATGAAAGTGGGGGAAACCTCTGAAGAATATAGAATGGCTTTTAAATGGTGTCCCATATCGGACACAAAATTGTGGTCAGTTTGTATCTTACATTTCAAAAAAGGAATGGGCTCAGTAAGAAAAGATGTCCATTGGACATGGAACAAAATGAGGGGAAAATAATATGGAAGGGGGATGTGATTTTGAATTGATCTGGCTGTAAACAGAAAGCGGTACACCATCACCACCACCACGGATGGCACACTCGCAGGCAATTTACTAAGGCTACAAACGGATGTCCTGTCAATGGAATGTTACACATGTTAGACTGACAAAAAGATTCAGTTGGGTATCAAAACAGTTGGAGGACATGGAGCCACAGAAGAAGTAACAGCATTTCATCCAGGTGAGCCACGAGACTGCGGACCTTGGCTGTAACCTATTTGGTTTCTATTCAAAGACACAGAAAAAAAATAGAGGCACTGATGTGTTCTGAATCTCGGCCAGACAGTGGCTCGTGGCACAGTCGTCTCAGATGTTCTGCATACAGTTGCATATGTAATTACTTTGCACCAAAATGCAGCAAGGATGCAGCGCTGGTACCCGTGCCCACGGGCTAGAGTTGAGTTCACTTTGCATCCCGATAATCATTTGTAATATACTGAAGCACCAGCTCCTAACCGCTTCAACGGGACAGGCATGTCGCTGACGCTGCGTATCTGGATGAGAGGGGAGCAAACAGAAGAGCAAAGAGCCCTTGCGTCTTTCATGAACCCTTTTACTAAAGACCCAGGTGCACTGGGGCCCAGAGTAATGGGGACTCTAATCCACAGTCTAGAATCGAGCTTTGTGCATACGACGAGAAACAATCTCAATTCAAACAAATCACACACACACCTCATCTTGTACATTACAAGTCATTTACAGCCCCGTCTTATAGGTCGTTCCACTTAAACCAGAGTTTATACATGTTGACACAGGGAAGATTGGCTGTACACTTTAAACCTTTCAACTAAATCTGATGAAGCATTTACAGGATTTTTCTATTTTTCTTCCTGTGCCTGTTGTTTCTGTTTAAAAAAAGAAAAGTTTACCATATACAAAAACCTGAGCACTGAATGCTGCTTCAGTTTGTCAGATTTCACTACAACATCAGAAAGCAAATAAAAACGCAATGATTCAATCATGACGCAGGATATGGAGCTGGCCTGAATGGAGCTTACCTGCCAATCCAATACATCTTTGGCATGACGGTATGGTGGTTCAATAAAAATATATATATATATGAGCGGTTGAAATGGGTCGTCAGCATGATCGCCCAAATGTAGAACACGGTTTAGAGAAACCTCTATATAATGAACCCGGCTGCTTTGTGTGTCTGAAGGCTACGCCACCTACGCGCTCACAGGGCAGCCCTGAAACACTGCCACAGGTGTTCTTACACCCGCGTCTGCACCGTTACCTGGCCCCTCCCCAATATTCGACATCTTCGTCCCCGTCCTGACCCTCGCTTTAAGATGCACGTGGCCTTTTCTGTCATACATCAGTCCCAAATTAATCGGGCCCGCCTGTGGTCTCACGGAGGGACGTGGTCATGGTTAACCGTGCGGACCCCCCTTGCACTGCGCCACCTCCGTGGGGGAGAGGGGGAAACCAGGCTAGACAGGTGTACAGGACTCTTCTTTTAAATACGAGCTTCGGAAATGTCTGTTAATGCGTTACGTACAGTTCTAAAGATGACAGAGGACAGAAAAGCAGTAACAGTCTTTGTTAGGGGCTGCGGGGGGTAGTCTTTGACTAAATCAGAAACAGGCTTTTAAAATAAAACATATCCTATACTTCATCCATCTGCAACACAAATAATGGGTGACCACCCAAACTTGTCTGGTCCGTGCTGTTGTCCGCTGACGTTTGGGCCCGGCTGGCGCCCCCGGGCTCTACGGAGATGGTGGATTCAGGACTGAGCAGGTCCGTTACTGCAGAGGGCTATCGAACACAGAGTCTGGCAGGATGGAGATCTTCAGCTTCCTGTCTGGCCAGCAGAACTCCTTAGGCAACTTGGTCTTCGTGGTAGGGAGGGGGAGAGAGACACACAGAGGTCACCAGTGTTCCCTCAAAAATGAACACGTAAATAATACATAAAAATCATAATAATAAATCAACCTCCTGCTCATCCTACCTCCTCGCTTGCACTGATGTCCTGAAGGTCCTCAAGCATTCGCTCTACGAACTCTTCAGTCAGCAATATCTAAAGGCAAATATGTGATTACGATGACAAACTGCCACACGGAACTATACGGAGCATGCTCACTACGGCTTGGGCACAGCCGAGTGTGGCTAATGCAGCCTAACGACGCAGCCTTTTCACAAGCGCTCACACACATGACAAAGCACTGGCTCAGGACCACTGTCTTCACCTTGAATGACAACTTGTCAGCATAATGTCATTCGCTCTATCGTTATTTTATTTGTGGCTATCTACCAACTCAGTGACTGTGTCGGGAATGTCCCTTCTGTTCCCAAGGGGAGTGGAATCCTAATGGCAGCTTGAGCTAAAATGTAAAATGTAAGAACTGAACACTTTGGGCCAGTTTGTCTGCTCATGCATCCATCACCTGCTTGTTTTCGCATTCCGCGGCTGAACTTGGCGACACAGCGTCTTATGCAACTAATTTCTGGAAGCTGCTGCCAGGGGTTGAGGATTCTCCTTAATGTGGGAGACGGGGAGACGGGGAGACGGGGGGGGCAGACGCTGGAATGCGCTGCCACTTTTGGACGAGCGCTTTGCTGGGGTGGGACAATGCATTTATGCTACCGCATGTTTATATTTCCATATCCCTGCTGAACGCAGGTCCATTATCTTGCTGTTCAAAGGGAGTGGAATAACCTTGCTCTCCGATGGGGCCTGGGGGGGGCCTACCTGTAGCCAGGGACCGTGCGCAGCATATGGATGCTCCTCTGTGGCGAAGGCGCCCTCCACTCCTGTCGACACGAAAGTGATGGCGGTGTCGCCGGTAATGCTTTTGTACGTGAAGTGCCTTCCGTGCAGCAGCCGACCTCTTTGGGGAAAAAGAGGGAAGGAGGGACAATGAGTTTCAGAACAGAAGTAGAACAACCACCACACACAAAAAAGACACGAGACAATGAGATAAATGCTTCATATGGCAGGCGGACACTCAAAAGGAAACCTTCCTAGTTTTAAAAGAATTTTAAGTTTTTTTAATTTTTTATACAATAGACATGCACAAAGGAGAATAATACAGACGTCAGTGTAACATAATCCCTACTTCCCTTCCTCAGTCCTTAGAGAACTACAGGAAGTAAAGTAATATGAAGTCTGATCAAGTCCCGCATCATGGGAAACTTTAGCATTCGAGCAGGTGGCTACGGAGTAATCTTCTATGCCCTGCTTCAGCCCCGTTTTTCCATGGTAAAAGCTGCCCTATGGCAGCGCTGGACAGGCAGGCTGGAGATGAAACCCTGGTTCTGGGCAGTCTGAGGTCCACTGGGACCATGTGCTCTTTCTGTCGGGCACAAAGGCCTCTCTGTGAGCTGTGCCTGCCTTCTGTTCCCTCGCACGCAAAAAAAGAAGAAAAAAAGAAGATTACATAAAAGCGCGCGGATTCTCTGGCTTTCAGGGGCACCGCGGTTTAATGGGCCCGCCAGGCGGAGCGGATGAGGGGAGCTGGACTCTTCCCGACGGTACTCTCTCAGTACCACGACTGCACTCTTTCAGGCCCATGACCCCGCGGATCTCAAACTCAAACTGAAGGGTGTGTGACTCAACAGACCGACTGATTACTGGACCTCAGTCATCGCTATGCTTCCACTTGATTTCTGCGTGAGCAGGTCAAAATCTTCTTGATTTATATAATCGTCATATAAGGCATTTTTAAGTACTGCTGTTTAATTCTATACTTTCATACAGAACAAACAGGTACACAGTATCACCTGGATTACGAAGGATAAGCAAAGGTGGAGGTAATGGCAGTAAAATGATGACATGATTGGTGAAAAATGTAGCGACGCGGTTAGCGTCATCAACGAGTGACACATGATGCGCCCGCGATGCGTTTCTGTGGGGGCTGGATTTAGGGCCAGGCGGCCTGGGGGGAGGGGTTAATGTAGGTTTCTGGAGGGGAGGGTCCTGGAGGGAGGGGTTGTTTGAGGGGAGGGTTCCTGGGGGAGGGGTTGATGGAGGTTTTAGAGGGGAGGGTACTGGGGGGAGGGGTCCTGGGAGAGGGTGAGCCATACCGAAGGCACAGAGGGATGAGGGTGCCAGACTCCTGGTTGAATTTAAGGTGCACGCTTTCCAGCTGCCGTGTGCGCACAAGCTCGTGAGGGACGATGGCGGCCGAGCTCTCGCTCTCCAAGCTATCCTTACGACTCCTGAGGAGAGAGAGAGACATACTGCCATTCACCACAGGGACAACGCAGGCACTACAAATCCCACAATTCCAGGGGTGACAGCTCTACTACCCAATCTGACACAAACACACATGATCAAGATATGTGGAGGAGTAACAGCCCAAGTCAATTTTAATCGGGCCACGCACAGAAATATGCACAACGTTAGTTTGGACTTTTTAACTCTGTTGTATGCTGTCATATGGGCCTTTCCAATGCACTATGCTGAGCGCATGTAGCGTCGACATTGGCACACAAACTTTGAGTGACATATGGGGGGAAAAAAAGCTTCCTTCCTTCACTCAGATGTTCTTTTACATTTAAATGGAAAATAATTCTAAAATAGTTCCAAAAGGGTTAAATGATCTCTACATTAATGTCCATAAAACATATCTGCGGTTGAGAACATGCCACCGTCACTGTCACAGTAATGGCATGCTTTCCAAAGCCTGGGCAATTGGCTAAAAAGAAAATTTGCTTACACAGCGCATTGATGGCTTCCACCTCAAAGTGTCTATGCAGCAAATATCTCATGCATCTGCAACGTGGTCCCAGAATGTCAAAGTATGATATAATCATTTGTGCTACATTACTGATGTTTTAAAATAACGTTACCTTCGTTTAGAACGTAACTTTATTTTTACAACACGACACCAAAAAGAACAGACTGCTTTCAAACAGAGGATTCATAATACACATGTGAAATTGTATGTCTAGATGCAAACTAAGGTATTTAAGAGAAAAATCTACAGATAGAGCACAGATATATCTAGTGTGGTTACATTTCAGACATTCTAGCCAACACTGCAATCTTCTTTTGCAGTGCTATTTAGATTTCAACAGGACAATTAAGAATTTAAACAAATGATTTATCTGGAAGTTATCTTCAATAAACAATATACAAATAAATTACATAGTTCTATGGCAAAATCTAATTTTATAAGACTTAACCAGCATAGATACTTTTCTCCAAGTGCAACGTTTCAGTAATCAAGACACAAACTTCGTATTTTCCTCTCAAACAGCATCGCACAATAAGAGTCCAATTAGACTTACACATATGAACTGAGAATTCAAGAAAGGAGTTTAATTCTGAGATTTTCATATTAATTAAAAATAGTAATGTATTTGGGTGAAATGTGGTGCAAATAACTAAAAATATCAAGCGTGAACCCAAAACTTCCTCAGAGTTAGCCTAATTCACATGTTTAAAAATGCTAATCATGCATTTCCCTCCACAGAAGATTGGAGGTACCATAATATAATGTAATAATGTAATAATAATATACATTTTGATACATGGCACATTTGACAAACTGGCCCAGGTGTTGAGACACACTAGCTTGTTTATATTTTCAGAGAATAGTTACCCTATTACGAAAATAACAACAAATAGACCGAGAAATATTTGCTGAAGTATATCATACATTGTACTCTTACTAAATCAGCTTTCTCTAAATCTACAATCCTTGCACAAATGACAGCTTCCTGCAGTTAGTCTTGCTGAATTGGCAACATGCCTGAAATGTTTCTAAAAAAAGACTCCCTTTTATACGTACATAAATGATTCAGAAACCCCTGGTATTAGATGGAGGCAGACCCAGAAGATGGACCCATGGACTGTGCCAGTGAGGGGATCTTGCATTTCTACCAGAAGTGCATAGTTGACATTCCAATACCATAACCAATGTAAGTTTATGCTTTAAACTGAACTGAAATTAAATTTTTTTGCTACAGTACAGAACCAAAAGCTGGCTCCCAAGTGGCTCAGTCAGTAAAAGCTCTTACAGAGTGCAGGCTGGGCCCTATAGAGCAGCTCAGTTAGTAAGGCTCTCACCACGAGCGCAGGCTGGGCCCTATAGTGTGGCTCAGTCAGTAAAGGCTCTTACAGAGTACAGGCTGGGCCCTATAGTGTGGCTCAGTCAGAGCGCAGGCTGGGCCCTATAGTGTGGCTCAGTCAGAGCGCAGGCTGGGCCCTATAGTGTGGCTCAGTCAGTAAAGGCTCTTACAGAGTACAGGCTGGGCCCTATAGTGTGGCTCAGTCAAAGCGCAGGCTGGGCCCTATAGTGTGGCTCAGGCAGTAAAGGCTCTTACAGAGCGCAGGCTGGGCCCTATAGAGTGGCTCAGTCAGAGCGCAGGTTGGGGCCTATAGAGTGGCTCAGGCAGTAAAGGCTCTTACAGAGTGCAGGTTGGGGCCTATAGTGTGGCTCAGGCAGTAAAGGCTCTTACAGAGCGCAGGCTGGGCCCTATAGAGTGGCTCAGGCAGTAAAGGCTCTTATAGAGCGCAGGCTGGGCCCTATAGTGTGGCTCAGTCAGAGCGCAGGCTGGGCCCTATGGAGTGACTCTGGCAGTAAAGGCTCTTATAGAGCGCAGGCTGGGCCCTATAGTGTGGCTCAGTCAGTAAAGGCTCTTACAGAGCACAGGCTGGGCCCTACAGCTATGTCATTTGTTTACTATGACCGGGAGTCCACAGCAGCGGGACACGTGACCTTGTCCCAAGGGCATGACGGCCTTGAGTGGCAAGGATGCACCAGACTGCCCCTGCATTAGCTCCTCCCAATGACATGCCAGACGCACCCTCTACTCACTGGAGTTATTCAGCGAGACACGCACATCTCGCTGCGCTAGATCTCATGCACACAGTGTGGCCTGTAGAAGACCGCAAAGGCCGATTTATGCTTTCTGCACTGCCATGCGTCAGGCTGCATGAAAAAGTGACATAAATGTGTCTGAAATTCGAGGGCTGCTGGGACAGAGGTGTGGGGAACCTTGTGTAATTCTGCTCTGTTCAGAATCCCATGAATGTTCCCAATAGTTTTCCCCTGAAATGTTTTTGGACACACCCAATTTTGTGTCAACATACTTTCCAAAGCAACAGAGACTGGGCATAACCACTGAACCAAGTACTTGCATTGAGTATGTTCTCTGACTACATTCTGCACCATAGAAAAGGAGAGAATCGGTTCTATGCCCCTGGACGAGTCCCATTAAGACTCTTAATTAACGACATACAAGACGCATTACTATAAGCAAGACTAAAGTCGTCACAGAAATAAACAGAAACACAAGGCCATCTCAAAATTGAGATCATTCGGACATTAACACTTGAACATTTGATCATTTATGATTTAACAAACTGAATGGTACACAATTATTGAATAACATCTTATAAAGACATTTCTTACACAGCTACACATTTACAGAAACAGAGAGGAGGGGAATGTTGCTCTCGTTCCTCACGGAGAGAGCACTTACAATGGCCTCTGCAATGGCAGGGGGAGAATGGGCTGCTGGAAATTTCACACTGACAAAGAGGGATGATTTCACTTTCTCTCTTGGTTTGCTCTTACCTTGAAGTCTGCTGGCTCTGCAAATGGCCCACTGATTGTCTATGGAGAAATTAGGGGGAGATTTGTACCACAGTGAAGAGAAAAAAAAGACTGTTCATGTCTACTACATTTTCCAGTGCTGCCAACAGGCGACTCAATGTGCTTGACTCGGGACAACTGTTTCCGAATGAAAAGGTTTTCCCTTCAAATGTCCTTTGAGCAGTACTCAACCTTTAGTGCATTCTCACATTTACAACATTAGAGACCTACAGGTACCTGCCAAAATAAAGGAAACACCAACATAAAGTGTCCAAATAGGGTGTTGGGCCACCATGAGCCACCAGAACAGCATCAATGCACCATTGACATAGATTCTACAAGTGTCTGGAACACTATCGGAGGTATTGGGAGGGATGTAACACCATTCTTCCACAAAAAATGCAATTATTTGGTGTTTTGTGGTTGGTGGTCTCAGGTCCTGCTCCAGAATCTCCGATAGGTGTTCAATTGAGACTTGAGACAGCCATGGCATTTGGTTTACATTGTTTTCATGCTCATCAAACCATTGAGTGACCACTCGTGCCCTGTGGGTGGGTGCATTGTCATCCCGGAAGAAACCACTCCCATCAGGATAGAAATACTTCATCACAGGATGAAACCATGCCAGGAAAATGCACCACACACCATAACAGAGCTGCCAGAACCCTTAATTTACCCGTGTTTCTTTTATTTGGGCAGTTACCTGTACATTAAACTGGTTCAAGGGAGTTTAAAGAATGGTTTAAAGAAATCCTGATTCATTGTTCTTCATTGTAGTTTTAGAACTCACTTAAAAATGTCATTTCATTACATTTTACAGGGAACTTATGACTTCTCCAGGAAGCTATACAACTTGGCAAGAGCTGCAGTTAATAAATAACAAGGGAACAAGGAGAATTAATGAACGTTTTGACAAAATCTGAATCGTAATTAATCCCTGGACTCTGTGTGGTATTCCTAATTGTTGCAAGACCCACTGCAAGATCACTACCACAGGGCTGACTTGGTATAAAACTGTACAACAGATCGGTAGAGCAGCTTCCAAACAGCTCATAGAGCAATATGTTCCACTTTCCCCCTATAGTTGTACACTAACATTGAATAAATATGGAAATACTGTTGTATACCCAATGAGAAAGACCAGCATACTACTATCAGACAGTCACAAGCCTCAATGGAACCAGTGCATGGCAGATTTGTTCAAATTTATCACACCAGAACGAATCACAGCAAAGCACCAGCTGGCCACTAATTAGGTAGTCCTGTTCAAGGCAGATTTGTCCTGGGGTGTGACTCTTCGGATTCATTACTGAACATCCATACTGAACACCTATGCACTGCCCACACTGCAGAACATCCATTAGCCGGGCCACAGGAGGTTTCACTCAGGCTGCTGGTGCTAATGCGAGCACCACAACAAATACCTTATTTATTCTTCAGTGTAACTGAGCCATTTATTCAGTGGAAACTTGGTTTGCTGGCAGACTGCGGTGCTATGCGAGCGCATGCCTTCATGTGTCTGAACATATATATTGCATTGTTACTGGTTTTTCTTATCCCTGACTGCAAACCACATTTTCCCTGGTGGGACAAGATTGATTGATATATGTGGTGAGAAGCAGCGAGTGTGATACAAATGCATGGGAGGGTGTGTGTGTGTGTGTGTGTGTGTGTGTGACTGTTGAGTGATGCAGGTGATGATATCCACCCTCACAAGAGGGGAGGCACTGAGATTGTCCTGGGACCCGAATGCTGAGGAGGACAGACTCACACTGCTTTCCTGAACCTCTATCTGACCTCTACCTGACCTTTATCTGTTTGGACACAAGCAAATTTCTCTAGCCCACTTGCAGATCCCTGAGAATTTCTAAAGGGTTGAAGTATTTCAAATTTGACCTAGGTCTGCTGCTATGAATAGGCTGAGGACAGACTGTGGGGAGGTTAAACTGCTACAGCAAACAGGAAGCTCAGAACAAGGGCCCATTATTTAACTCCTTGAATACCCCAGCCTTATGTCAAAGGCCTCTGACACAAAGATAAGAAATTCACATGATTGGAGGGGGTAGTACACTCAATATCATCCGCACAAAACTAAACCAAGGTCACCTAAAAAACCAGCAGGAGAATTGGGAGAACTGAATTACTGTCAGGCAGGACAAGTCAGCTTCAACATCCTGCAAACAGAGGAACTGCAAGAACCCTTCCTGCAAAAAACATTCCATCAAAGCGCACGCTCCTTTTACATTGTGCTCGCTGGAAAACACTTCCCATACCCACGAACATGGTTTTCCATCTGCCATTTTCTTTTCTATTTTCTCTTTCGGAAGTTTTTTCCAAATTTTCTCCCAATTTAGCCAATTGTACCCTCTTTTTTCATGTCAATTATTCCCTCCCTCCTATTGAGAGCTCACTGCCATAGTCCTGAAACCGGCAGTAACATGTGCGGAACAGCACCTCTTCCGGGCCGGAACCCGCTAAGCCGTCACCGTAACTCCGGTATGCACACAGGGCCACTCCTATACGCAGCAAGCTCGTATCGGCTTCCCTTCCCCCACCCTGGGACGGACAGCCAATTGCTGCCCCCTAGTGGCACTCCTGGCCAGAGCTGAAACTGGCATGGCCTGATGGAATCGAACCCCGGTCGCAGTGGGCAGCGTCAGACGTTCTACTGTTACACCACCCGGGAGGCCCTCCATTTCCCATTTTTAATGTGTATTGCTTTTATACCGACATGATAACATTTTCATTCGGTTAGGCTTGCTGTAGATGTTGAAAGGGGATAACCTTTTTTTTTTTTTTTTTTAGAGGTATAAATGGGTTATGTAGAAGAAGGCTGATGATGTGTTCTGCACCAGGGGTGACTGGGCCTCACTGTGAATCAATGAACAGACTGCGGGGCCCCTGAGACTGTGGGAACCCAGGGTGGGGCCTCTGTGAGGTCAGGTCAAGGGGGCAGGGCCCTGAGGTGCTCTGCAATGCAGGTGAAACAGAGCAGGGCCCGGAGGTGCTCTTAAGAACGGAGAGGGCAGAAACTCACTGGGGTCGGTCGTGGCTCTGCCTCTGGCCACTGATTGGAGGGAGGACCGCTTTGCTGTTGATTTCCAGTCCTTTCCGCAGGGCCTCTCTGATCTGTTCTGTGTCTGTAGAGAGCGGCACACACACACACACACACACAGACACACAGACACACAGACACACACACACACACACACACACACACACACACACACACACGAGCAGAGTGATGATGTCAGGAGCGCAGAGTGATGATGTCACATCGCCATGTCATCCACCAGTAAGAACAACGCAAACTCAGGCACAGCTCAATTAAAGCCAAAATAACTTTATCAAATCACTGCCACAAAGTTAAGATACACAGTAGTGTTGCTCTTTATTCCAAAGGGAATGGAATGTATAAGAACAAACTGGGGGGGAACCGTTTTAGGCATTTGGGTGCCTGGTGCAGGTTTTTGATGGGAAGGTGTTTGGGTGGTGGGTGCAGGGGTTGATGAGAAGGCATTTCAGTGGTGTGTGCGGGCACTGACCTTTGTCGGACAGGCGGCGGGGTTGTGACCCGACGCAGATGCTGCGACTGTCGTCTTCATCCTCCGGCGGCCGGCTCAGGTCGTCCCAGGAGCATTTGGCGCTCACACCACTCAGGTTGGACCCGTCCGTCTCGATGCCCTTGTCCACTCTCTCCTGCTTGATATGAGCAATCCCAACATAAAAACACAGCGGGACCATGGGTCAGAAGCAGTTAGGATAACACTGTCCACCACACACAGGTGTGCTACACCATGCTAACCCAAAGCCTGCTGGCTTCACCACACATGGAGAGGTTCTATTGGCAAGAACCTCACGATTCGATTCAATTACGATACTATGGGTCATGATACGATTCAATATTTTATTAGTTTATTATAATTTATTAGTTCCCCTAAATCGGAGCCATGAGCAACAGTGCTCTTGTTGATCCAATGTCCAGAGTTCGACACATCACATAAGTAGGAAAAGCCTTACTTGTAAGTGAGGATCGATGTCGAATATCGTCTCCCCTCTCCTCATGTCTGTGATCAGCCAAGGCCCCCCAGCACTGAGCGAGAAGGGGAAAGGAGTAGAAACATCACAGAAAAGTCATGCCAAAGACACGGCGACAGCCCCTTAAGAAATGTTACAATTGACAAAAACAGCGGTCCATCGTAGTTGTATGATTGTGACCTCCGCTGCCCACTGAAGGGCCATTATCCCACAGTAACACCTTTTGTTGTCCCTCCCATCACTCAATTCTCCTCTCTGGTTTATCTGCTGCAGCTCAAGCTGGGTCCACCCTTATTGTTCTGGGTGCACTAATCAGGTCACCTGAAAAAGTCTTGCCTCTGCTCATTACTCTCTCTTCTGGAGTGCCTCAAGGCTCAGTTTCTGGGTCAGTTTCAATTTTCACTTTGTGTTCTGTAATTGCTTCTCATGGTTTCTCTGACCGCTTCTACCCAGATGATGTAAAGTGATATTGTTTTCACCCTTCTTGATTTCTGAATACCCAGTTTATTTTTTTTGCTTGCCCTTTTCTCCCCCAATTTGGAATGCCTAATTGTAGTCTTATGCCCATCCTATTGCTGCAACATTCTTCATTAATTCAGGAGGGCACACACTACCACACATCCCCTGAAGCATGTTCAGCCAGCTTCTGCTTCTTTTCTCTCTGCAGTCCACCAGCTGAGCTGTGCTGGAGGACTGCACAATCTGTGCAGCTAGTGCAGGCAGACAGCGGGCAGCATCCTCCTGTATCTGGCATTATTAGGCTTTTACATCAAAAGGTCCAAATGGCTGGAGGTTTATATTTCACTTAATAAGGAAAATATATTAAGTCTTGATTTTATTACAGCTAGTGATATGCCATGTTATACCAGTAATTTCTCCCTGGAGACTGAGTGAGACTGAATGTGATACGATGGATGTGATAAATTACGATTATAAACTTATATTTTTTTTCTTTTTATTATACTTATATATATTTGTATTTTATTTTATTGTATTATATATTAATTATATATTTTAATATAAGTATTTATAATAAAATAAAACTATTTATATAAATAAAATAAAATAAGATATATACAGTACATACAGGTTGACCTTTAGGATCTGAAATTGGTTTAAAGTTTTGCTGTTATTTACTTCCCTGGCTAAGCCCTTTTCTTCCTCTATGGTGCATGCACGCACACACACTCACACGTGTACTCCACGTAACAGGTCGAGGATTCCCTGGCCGTTCCACTGCTGTGCAGCCTGCAGCTCCTCTGTGCACACGCCCACAATCTGGGTCCAAGCGAAAGAAAGCAGATCATATTTCAGTGAAGAAACACAGGTAAATTAATCAGAAAATGATCTGTGGTCAGTACTTTTTGCTTTGTGGTTTGGATGTTTTGGTCTGACGTCGGGTGTTGTCACGCCTAACCTGCAGGAAGGTTATCAGTCCAAAGGGGGTCTGGACTGACTGCATCTGGGGGTCCTCCGTCAGCAGCATGTGCTGAATGCGAGACTCGCTGTTGTCCAGAGGGCTGTGCCATGACACATGATCCCCGCTGCAAAATGTGTTTTCTGCAAGTGAAAATACACACAAGGGAATCAAAACAAGAATAACTTTGGCCCAAGGTTGAATACTGCTAAAGAAAAAAATGATAATAATAAGTACGTCAGCAATGTACTTATTGTACCCTTTTTCATGGACACAGCCATCATTACGATTAAGACAAAGATGCAACATGGAGGATTCAGAAGACATTTGGTTTTTTTCCCCAATTTAGTAGCCAATTACACCCACTCTTGTCATGTCAATCCCCCCCTTGTATTGTGAGTTCGCTGCCGTAGCCCTGAGGCTGGCAGTGACAAAGGCGATGTACCGCCTCCTCCAAGCTGGCACTTGCCAAGCCGTTACTCCGGTACACAGACCAACAACCTATACGCAGCAAACTCATATCGGCTTCCCTCCCTCCCTGGGGCAGACAGCCAATTGCCGCCCCCTAGTGGCACTCCATACTGGCGTGGCCAGTGGAATCAACATTTCTGTTTTTTAAACTTATTTCAATTGAGAAGTACTATGTGAAATGCATGTCACAAGACCTGAGCAGAAGCCATTTTGAAGGGGATTATTTCCACCATGGACTGTAAGCCAGATCCAAGGCTGTTTTTTTTTTTGTCCTCATTTTACTTTTCTTGCACAAAAAGTACAAAAAGTTTCAGTTTGCTTTTCCACAGATGACGCAGCGTGAAGCTTGGTAGACGGGGTATTTCACATGCTAATCTCTCGCTAGGAGGCCAAACCTTGTGTGTCAGACAACCCCCCCCTGTCACCCCTGCCCCCCTTAAACCAGGGGAGATTACTGGATTACAGCCTTAACAACCAGGCACTCCTCTAAAACCGTAACGGTGGTTTTCAAAAAGAGAAAGCTACGAAGATGAGCTTTTAGAATGGGTTGGTAAAACACAACTAGGCTTTCACTCTGGGATGTGTTTCTGTACTGATGAAGATGAGGAGATTTTGGGGATTAATGAAAGATGAGGAGATTGCGTACAAAATAGTGGATAACTGAAAGGCTGAATCTCTACTGTACCCAGCAGGATGGCCAACACAAATTCAGCACAACCTCAGGAAGCACGGCCACCAATCACAGAGCGGATGAGATCACCAGAGGGTCCTTAAAATGTTTTAAAAACAGCTCCCAGGGTGGCACAACCGTTAAAAAAGCTCTCCCTCCCTGCATGATGCTGCAGCCAATCAGGCACTGCGCTGAAGGGCTGGCAGCCACAGACAGCACTGACACAGTCCACATTTGATACAAAGTAATGTACATTTGTATAAATGACTTAGCAAATACACGCATTACAAGTCACTCTGTACTCTATATTACAACTGTGTAATAATAATTGCATTATTATTATTATTATGAAGACTGCTCATGTGAAAATACCACACAAGCAGTAGACCAAGAAACCAATCTCAGAAAGCTTGTTGGTCTTGATAATAAATGACTAATTCCTGGACACAGACTTTAAACTGGCCAAAATTAAACACCCTTGACCAAATTGGGGTGGGTGGACGGACGGACGGACAGGGGGTAGAAATGAGTCATGCAAGGGATTTTTTAAGACACCCGTTTAAAAAGCAACGGGCCACAAACCAGTTATCCAGGCCAGTGAACTGGTAAAAATTGGGTTTAGGTGTAATCAAACTGAAAACACATGGCTTTGTATGGCAAGCTACTGTAATGATTAGGACTTGCTCTTTGCATGCAAGCGCATGTTTAATGAGTTGGATAATGTCATGTAAAAATCATGAAACCCTTTGGTTTTTCTAATAAAATGCCCCACAGGTGCATTCTACACACTATAGCAGTGGGGTTATTGGAAAATGTCTCTGCATTGTGAAAATAGACTTTTCATGCAATTGCTCATGAAACATAAACCAATGTCATACCCAAACAGAGAAAGTTGGGTGTAAATGAGGAAATGCTGTACTGATTAAAAACTTACAATTGTAAGGAGTTAATGGGAGAATAGAACACACTAATTGCACACATGAACACATTGCTAGAAGAGGGGTGAGAACAGAGGAGGGGGTTGTATGGTCCTGCCAGCAGAATCTGACCACCCTGGTGGTAGTATGTATGTGTTCCAGATACACAGAGCGAGAGGGAGATTGAGGGGGCGGGGTGTGGGCTGTGGGGCTCCTGCATTCACGAGGACAGCAGCCCACCCAGGTGCAAATTGACCCCAGCTGCCGAGAGAGAGAGAGAGAGAGAGAGAGAGAGAGAGAGAGAATGGCCTGAACCCTCACTCTCTCAAAAATGTTGGGGGGGTTATTAAACTAAAATGTGAAGAGGGAATGGAGATGGTGTTGTTTTTGTGCATGCAGAACATATTTATCTCATTAAATAAAAAAATTAAAATCTCTAATAATGTTAACACAACATAGTGTTGTATTACTGGCTATTGAAACGGTTCCAGTGGCCTCTAATTGCTGGGCTGACATTGAAACTGTACAGACTGTTGAGACTCTTCTATCCTCCTCACACACGTCAGTGTGGGGTCGTCATCATCCCAGCTCTTATTGCAGCAAAAGCTTTCAAAAGGGAGAGGCGGCCAAATGAACATAAACAGAGACAGAATGACTAGAGATCTCAAACTCTCAAAAGCAACCAGCCAATAATCAGGGTCTCTGGTTTTATGGCCTTAAAAACATAAAATAGGTTTTTCCCCAGTATTTTAAGGCTTCTTTAAGTAAGAGCCATTTCCAAAGACATATCCCTGGCTTCTGGCAACCCACGATATGTAAGCACCAATTAAAAGATGCAGAAAGCAGCCATTTTGATGGTCTTGTTTCTCTTTGTTGCCACTAGGCAAGTGCTTAGAATGCTATAAAACCCTTTACCATTTCTTACTTCCGTTTTTATTCTGATAGCTGCTGTGGTGGTGTGTGAGCTCTGCTCGGGTGCGACGTGGAATTCACACCCCTGGCAATAAAACATTCACAACCACGGTTCCTTCAGCTTAAATAGTAGGTTGACAATAAGCAAGGTCTGAGTTCAACATGCCAGCTAACTGCTTGGCCGTGGTGGGGTTGAATCAGAAGTAGCAGCTCTGAAGTGTCAAAAAGCAGATACTTCAAAGTGGGTCTACAATTCATTACCATGGAAATGCAATAACCTTTAGAGTCCTTAACAGTTGCAAGTTCAGAAAGTGGGAATGTTTCCCACATTGTGGAATACGTTTGGCTGGTTATGGGATGGAATGTACCTGACTGGAAGACGTATCGTGCAAGCCCCTGCATGAGCTCTGCCGGCCAGGTAGGGGGCGCAGTCTCCCCAACCTCCCTCTTCAACCTGAAGGTCAGCTCAAACCCAAAGCCGCTCGGGCCGTCTTGACCTGTAAATCTGTTCCAAAACAAACTATTTAAAAACTTGTACTGAAAGGGGAATTTTAGGCCAATCCCGATATTACGGCCATTGATGCCAACGTCTGAAACAAGAAACAGAATTCCATCTGTTGAACGAAATATAAAAATGCGCTGAGGCAAGGACAGTTTGACAGATTCAACATAGAAAAGCTGCTGACGCAATGAGGTCAGTGTCACATAAGAGCCTTCTTTGGGGGAAATAACTGTCACTTCCTTTTTGTCCATTAGATTACAAATATCCCAAATGAGCTGCTCTGAAGCAAAGGGACTGTAGAGAGGGACACTGCTGAGTCAGCTCCCAGCTGTCCTCTGAAACACAGCTAATTCAAATTACCTATAATTAACTGATAACTCTGGAGCGAGGGAGGGGAAAAGCACAATTCAGCAGTATGTAGGATTTGGATTAGAAAATCAAACTCTGGGGGATGTTATCATTTATACGTTGAACATTCTCAGGGCAAGGTTCAGCGACACGTTAACCAATCTTAACTAAACGGTTACTCTTTAATCCAATCTTAACTAAAAGGTCACTCTTGGGGCTGTCTTCTAAACGATTTCTCCAAAGCGTCTGCATTTCAAGGGGAGTGCTTCTCCAGTTAAATAAACATTCTCTCCGAGCCTCCAGACGCTACTTAATAAGCGATAGCATAAGGGATTTCTATTGTCCTACACAAGGTTATTTGAAACACCATACTTTGTCCCTTTTTCTACAGATAATGTACTAATTTAAGGAATTTAATAGCCTTTGGCACCATTTTCTTTAGGAAGTTAACTTGAACTGAAGTGAGCACTTTTGCTTGTGCAGCTATAAAGTACAAGTGTGCTTTTAAAATGTCACTGTTTCACTTGAAAAGAAAGAAGAAGAAAAAAAAAAACACATTCTCAAATTTTGCCTCCTGTTTTTAGTTTCTGGAAAGGGGCTCAGTGCCCCACACGAAGCTTGGTTACACAGCCTCACATCTCCCTGAACCGAACACCATCTTACTTCAAAAAGTGGTTTGAGATCATGCAGAACGCACGCTAATGAAGCCCTATGAATGTTCAGTTAAAGGAAAGGTAAAGATGGGTTCTGCAAAGGCCAGATATTTTGAGCGTGGCCAGTCTGTGTTAGTTAATAATAATACGTTTTTTATTTATTTATGTAAAGGCAGATGCTTTAATGAAGAGCCCCCATACATTCCCTGGAGACATAATGTGACATTCAAAATGACAGTATTTCAGATAAAACCCTGTTGTTTACTGACAAGTAATTTTCTACTCTTATAGATTCTGTTTGATGTTACATTTGTAATTCCAATCAAATACATTGTATGCAATCCTGACAACCCAGGGCATCTGCTAAACATTAGAATGAGGGAAAAAAAGAACATACATCATGAATGATAGAACATTTCTGGAGCTGACTGCATGCAACCTATAGCTTATTACAAAAAGCAAAGGTTTCAAATTACAATCAGCCATGCCAGAGGCATATCCCTATTCACAGGTGAACATGATCGATTGAGCTGGGTAATGGACCCCCTCCCTGACTGAAACCCCTCCCACCCCAGGCAACGCCACGCGCCACCCTGCAGGGCTGCCGGCTGCCACCGGCACTGGCACAGTCCAGGTTCAATACCAGACCGTGGGGCCCATCCACACACTCGAACAGTGCCTTATCAGGATCAGGACACAGCTTCGTGTCAAATACTCCAACACAATAGTGCAGCACTTACTCGTGTACTCGGTTGTCTCCGTACAGGTCACTCAGGCCGAAGCTGACGTAGTGCCAATGTTCCTGGACGTCCTGAGCTGGACACCCCACGTTTCTGTACATGCTGATGTAATCTAAAGGGTCTGGGCCCCCTAACCTGTGAAAGAAGTGAAGTTTCAGTCAACCCGACATTCAAGCTTCAAACAACCAGTGCACGTGGCTCTGAGCCAGCAAGGCTCTGGGCCAGCAAGCCTCTCAGCCAGAAAGGTTCTCAGGAACAAAATACTACGGTATGGTGCTATGGGGTATGATGGATAGTGTATGGTAGACACATAACTAATGTAGAAACAATATAGTACAGTCAACTATATCGGTGTGTGTGTGGTGTCATCTCCCCATCTTATAGAAGAGTTTTACTTATGTTACCCATTATTCATTCTAATGGCGCAATTTGGAATGTGGTAGGGCATAATTGGAGACACAAGATATACCAGGATAATGTACACTTGCACGAGAAAATAATATAACAGAGGAAGAAAAAGGGAGTCTAAGAGAATCTTTAGGTACCCACTTTTTAAAATCCATAGCCTTTCATAAATGGAGAAAATGTAAAGATCGCAGAATTGTAAATTCTATAAATACAAAATTACAAATTGTATTTTGCAAACATGTCGATGGATCACTGCTGGCCGTGGTTATGAATTAATAATTTTATTCTGCCTGTCATCTATGGGAATTAAAGCCTGAATAAGCTGCCTCACAACTCTATGTAATGGATACCAATCAACTTTTGCTGCGTGTTAGTGAACTGTATTCTCCTTGTATTGGAACTACAAAAATAACATTACCACAATATAAATTCTAACCAAAAAAGCAGACTTTGTGTCCTCCGGTCATCGGTACATTAGATACATTCATCAAATGAAGACAGTCGATAAAAAGTCAAATTCTAGCTTTTACCTCTAACCAAATCCATCAAACTTAGTGTGAAACTGATCTATTTATGTTTTCGGAGTTCAGTCGGGTAATTGAACTCAAGATGTGATGTCCGCCACCGATGCCTACCCTGTGACTATACGTGTATTCTTCCTATTTGGGTCCATTTTAAAGATGCATCACTGTCATTCCCTCCCTGGGTCCTGCCGGTGAGGTTTTTAACTCTTAGCGGAATAACGTTATTGTCGACCAGCAATTCTGTTATTATGAAAAAAGTCAATGGGAGCTTGTCGCCTAAACGGACCTGTATGGTCACAGATCCAGGTTTACTGCAATAGTAAAACGATGCTAACGTAAAATAAAACATTTAATTAAACAAAGTCAAAAGGGCAAACTTATCAGTAAGAGTTAGATCTCTCCGTTGAATTGTGCTTTTTATATGTTTATACTGATTTGAACATCAACAAATTGCCTTACCTGAGGACATAGCCCTTAACTAAAAACTAAAATAAACTAAAATAAAATATAACTGTTTCGAACATAAGGTGAGTAGCGTTAGACATAATCTATTTGGCAGAATAAAACATTTGTTAAGAATAAATGTAGATGCCAGCTAGCTATCGAAAACTGTAGCTCTAGAACTGACGTGTACTGGACATGAAATTCGGTTTTCGGTTTCAAATCCCAGCCAAGTCTCGGAACCATTTAACCAGTTAGCTAATTTGTTTATACTAGCCCGCTTGCCTGGTACAGCAACGTTATTTCCCCCAAAAGGTGTGAACGTCGATAGTTAGCCAGCTACGTTGAATAGCATAAATGCAATCGTCCCAGAATGTAATATTATTAAAAATAATTGCTGATAGCTAGCATGGTAGCGATAGAGAACAGAAAAATTCATGTCAGCATTATTATATAGTTGGCTAGCTGCGTATATTGCATATACAACAAGAAATAAAACAATTTCCAACTAACTACCTAGATAGCTAACGTTAGCTAGCTAGTTTATCAACTTTCTAGGTAATTTTGCTAACGTTAGCTAACTAGCTAGCTATCAGTCTAACTAACCATTGCACTCTAACTAACGGAAGCATAGAATAGTACATATTTACTTTTAGCATTGGCCACAAATAAGCGAACTATACTCACCAATACTTAACGATTGCGGTTACTTGCAGAGGGTTGGGCTGTTCGGGGTACAGTCGCCTGCACTCGGCGTAAATTGCTTGCAGGCCAGGGGGAACACCGACGCCAGCCCGTGGGCTGCTGCGCCGCTGCTAGGCCGCATTTCATCCATCCCTCAAAGCTCCAATTCAAAACGAAGAGGGGAATGGTCACCAAAAAAGCGAAATCAAAACTACTTCCTTAACTTTCGATAACCTCAAAACCGTCAGTTTCGTGTCCAATGTTTCCTTGTGCAAAATAGCTATCTGTATATGTAATGGGAGTGTTTACTGGAAATCTTTATTATATCTTCCAGTTTCAGAAACCAGCAGCTTGTTGCTTCTCCTCAAAACGTTTGATCGGGTTGGAGTGACAGGCACTCTACTCAATCAGAGCAGCAATGGGGCGGACCATAAAGTTGTTTGGGGACAACGATTGGCTCATTAATGGTTTATCAAAACATAGAGCCGCAGGACAGGATCATGTTATTGCTTTGGAGAATCCGCATTTTGTGGTTTTTCCTACTAAAAAAAGTTCCGCTTTCTATTTAAAAGGATGGACTAAAGAGTTCCGACAACGAATGAGTTTGGTTCATGTACTTTTAGAGGTATGTGGGAAATAGATTATTTGCAATTTCTTCAGGATAAAATGTAACAGTTCTACTATTCTCATCCTCAATTCATCATCAACATAATAAATACGCCAATGCCGTAATGGGTATTACAATCCGTGAAATACAATCTCAAGGAAATGTGATTCACGGCTACAAGACTGATTCCCTGCCCCATTACATGTCTCTATTGTTCTTAATTGAACACTTCCCTCTCCGCAGATCTGACTGACTTGCATACAGCTGTGCTTCTCTTGTGTGCTGCCGGTGTAATGGTATATGCTAATGTGTTTATCTGGATTGTACTGAACATGCTGAATTGTGCCAAGACACACAATGTGGATATGCTGTACCATTGCATTGCAGGGGTTTGTAACAAGGGGGTTGTAATCTAACCAAGGTACTATGGCCTCTTTATTCTTGTCATAGTATTAAAGTGTTTATTTTCTTGGGCGAAATTCCAGAAGTAATTATCTTGGTGGAAGAACCAATCAAGCAACAGTTTTGAATTACTTTTTACTTTAGCAACAAAACGAATGTTTCGGGACTCCTTATCAATGGAGTTAGCACATTCTCCTACAAAAATATAGCTTTTTATAAAAAATAAATAAGCATTATTATTTAAATGTATTTGTTCTTCTATACCTAGAGGTTCTATCCATCCAGGCCTCCTTGGACGCACTTAAATGGGGGTTGGTTTCAGAGGGAAGAAGGTGGAGCCAGAGCAATCGACAGATCCACAGAAAGACCAGGAGATGGCGCTGTTAGCCGAAATAAATATTTTCTCCCCCTGCTGCAGGCAGGCATGTTATGTAATGCTTATAACCTCTCAGTACGATGAAGAGCCTGACCAGGCTGACACTGATGCCCAAATTCAATTTTTTATTTAGACAATAATCACAGACAAAGACAAATCATTAAGCATTCAGTTGATATGGACCCAACACTCAGCCAGTTAAGCAAACAATAATGTGTAGCAATTATATAGCATTTTATTCAGTAATTTAGCTGATTAAACACATGTAGCAGCAAGCAAGACCACATCACGCAAAAAGAAAAACCAACCAACATAATTTTTTTTTTTTTTTTTATAAATAAAAAATATATATAGATATACTGTATTTTAAATAATTTTGTTGCTCAATAACTGTCCTTGTGCCTGCTTTATGCCATTTTCAGCAGGGCAGTGTACAAGTGTTTCCTCAAATCAGCCTTATCACCCGAAGGGCGTGCCACAAAACTCATACTTATTCACAAAAGCCCTTCTGCAGAATGAAGCACCACAAGATCAACCAAATGTGCATTCGTCCTAATGCCGTTGCTTAATACTTCCATGGGCATCTGTGTCCCCACGAAACACCTGCAGTGTTATCTACAAAAAGTCACATGGTGACTGTATACCCCCCGCACTTGTGGGACAATTAGCTCTTAGATAAGATATTAAGGTGGTTGGAAAATAGATCAAAGTACTGGTGCTTGGATCCAGGCTTCATGTGCACATAATATATGATGTTTACCTGCTGCTTGGATACAGTAACATTAACACAGAGTCACGTGTTGCATATTCAGAGGGTCTATATTACCTTATCTTTTCACCCATGAACCTGATGCTCAAATACTGGAACAAATTATGCTTCCAGAAACTATACGAGAGCAACAGAAAACTGCAACGGTAATGTCTTCACTTTTCATTAAAGTATGACTCATAGTAGTTTTATAAATGTTAAATAAGTCTTGTTAGAACTGGCAGTTTGAAGTAGGCTACAATAGCAACTTCAAATGACTTGTGAAACAGAATTTTACAATGGATTGTTTTCAGAATAGGAATAGACCCTTTAGTCTCTTAATCATAACTGTGAGGGTAGGGTGAATAACCTCAGTCAAATTCAACAGTTAATTTTTACGTCCGATACAAGTGTGACATCTAGCTTTTTGTGTATTTCATCTGAGTCAACAAAATTCAGAGCATATGAGTTTATATTACCCTGCTGTTGAGTTTTGTTGACATTGTGAACTGTGAACTCTTTTTATGATTATATGCGTACGCAGCACAATATCACGTTCATGTCTCATCATTATGTTTTTATTGTGTTTCAGTTACAGCAGGCCCAATATTTCTAGGTTCACCCGACCAAAGAAGCGATCTGGGCAGTATGGTGGCGTAGGCAAGCAGCGCACTCTCGCCATCCTTAGCTCAGAGGCATGAACTACCCGATCCCGTGTGTATTGCCTGTGCCCTACTCTTACTGTACCATGTGCTCGACTCCCTTTGGGCCCCAGGCGCATTGGCAGAACACCGGTCACTTCCTACCACCGATCTACAGCCATCCAAACGAGCCATCGGCCCTGGCGTGGAGAAACTTTGGGGGTCCGCACGAGGCAGCCAGTCAGGTGGAGTACCATCACTACTATGGACTCAACCCCTTGTTTTTGTCCAATCCCTATTGGTATTACCAGTGGCAGCACGGTCAGCCTTCTGTGGCGAGCCTGCGACACGTGCCCGCCCGACGCCAGCCCCAGAGCAACGGCGCGTGGCCCGAGGGCGCCACCCTGAGGGGCGAGCTGCGGTGGGGCAAGCTGCAGCGGGCGTACGGCCCCCGCAGGGATCTGCCCAACTTTGTGAGGGAGGACCTGCGCAGGGTGTATGGCACGTACCCCAGGACGGACGTGAGCATTACCTATCAGGGCGGAGAGTACGTGGTCCGGGGCGACCCCCAGGTGGGCAGCCAGGAGTACAGGGTGGAGAAGAAGGTGGTGCGGCGGATGGAGAGCGCCGAAGGGGACAGCGTGATTGAGATCGTAGAGAGGAAAAAGAAGAAAAAGAAAAAGGGGACACGCTGAAGGATGGGGTTTCCACGGAGAGGTTTGCACCGTGTGTTTCCTTATCGGACCTCACCGGGACGTGGCATGTTTTTTGTGATTGTAGAATTAATTTTGAGGGAAAAACAAGTAGACCATTTATCAATTTAAGATTTTAGTGTAATGATTTCCAGCAACTTATCCAAATTGTTCCATTCACTCTCAGTTCAGATTTCAACTGATTGGTCTACATCCTTATCCATTTTTCTCTGTGCTATTAAAAAACACTGAGCCATTGGCTGAGTTGTTGCAAAATTAACATGGAATGGATTTGTGTAGCTAAAATTAATTGATTGCTTTATGTGTTGTTTTTATAATGAATATAATGTACACTTTCTTCCATGTGTCATTTACAGGTGTTTATAAATTCCATAATACATTGTTAATTTTACATTTTCAACATTGCTAGTAACTGGTCTTATGTCAGTGAGCTGTTGAATAACTCTATGTCATGAATGTTCATTAGATAGTACACATCCTATAAAGGAATCTGTTTTGTGGAGGGCTGTGTTGCAATAGTGATGTTAGAGTTAAACTACAATAGCAATGGACTTCCTATCTGAGAATTGCTCATCCATTTCCTGTGCTAGGCTTTAAAGAAACCACACCCCTCTCTACACCTCCTTAGCCAGAAATTCAGAAACCTAGTTCTGGGGACTCACTATGCATGTTGATTTCTTTGCAGCTGACCTCTCAATGAATTGGGTTTAATTGAGCTGGTAACGGAATTGTAATCTTCTTATCTTCAAAGGAATGTTCTGTTGGAGGTTTGCTTTTGCAAATATATTGATAAAATAATGTTGCTGATCCAGCATAGTTTTGTTATCTGCCCCTCGAGCAAATCCAGACCAGCTGTCCTTGTAAAGTGTAATTAGTCGTTCCGTTATTTGTTTAGGCCCAATTAAACAAATGATTCGTTTTAATCAATAAATCTGAATGCCTGTCTGATTATCTTGATTATCTTAACAGCATGGTATTATTAATAGTATTAACCATTCGATGGGACTACTGCAACCCGTCCAGCCTTCGGTTCAGAGGCCAATGCTACCATGCTACTTGCTACACCCTATGGATCTCAAACTCCAGCACTTTGTGTTGAAACACACTGAAACTCCAAAAACCAGCAGGCATTGCAGCCCTCCAGGAGTGGAGCTTGAGACCCTGGCCCTGAAATTACTGTAATCGCACAATCAAAGCCAGTCCAAATTGGTCATATGATATGATGGTATTGTCTTTTATTTATTTTTTAACCAACCCCCCCTTCCATATTTGTTTAGGCTGGCAGTGTAGTGTAATGGTTAGGGAGCTGGGCTTGTAACTTAGAGGTTGCAGGTTCAATTCCCAGGCGAGGCACTGCTGTTGTACCCTTGAGCAAGGTACTTGACCTGAATTGCTTCAGTAAAATATCCAGCTTTATAAATGGATTGTATGTAAAAGAAATGTAAACTGTGTAAGTCGCTCTGGATAAAAATGCCTAAAATGTAAAATGTAAATGTTTCGTTTTTCTCCAAACCTGACATGTCCAAAGGTATTTTTAGGCTTTCTCACTGCTGCCAAATCCTCCATTGATTTGGGAGGCCACAGGGTAGCATACATGTCCTCCAGAGCATGGACTTCCTGTTGCTGCTTCTGTATGATCTGCAGTTCCGTGGCAGAAGATACAGTCTTCAGTGTAGTGATGCTGTGAGTGATTCGTGTGAGAGCCCTCTGTGATGGAGGTGTTTCTGTGTTTAAGCTTCGTCTCTATGCTCACTTTGTTTAAATGGATGCCTGCCTGGATTGCTTATCTTGTGCTTGTGATAAGGTGCGCTTATTGTTGGGGTGTTGGTTTGAAGCCTACAGTAGAATTTCCATGTTTCAGCACCTGCTGTTGTACATTACCCAGCACCATGTGTTTAAGATTTGATCATTTTCACCCCAGAATTGACCACTTCCATCAACTAAGCCTGAGTTGATTAACTTTCTCTGGGAAAGCAGGTGTTGTATTCCTCCTGAAAAATGTCAGATGCTGCACCTTCATTGAGTTCATCTGGGTGTTTCCATTTATTTTGTTCACTACCTGTATTTATGCTACCCCCAATATGTCACCCTAAGCTGTAAATGTCCAGTGTATTATGCCCTCTTAATTGCTTGAAGAGGGATTTACAGGTCACTTCATCACCGTTAAGTTGCTTGTTTAGAGTCAATTCTTCAGCTACAGTAATCCTGGTCTTGAAAAATTCACATAGATTTCTCAGATTACATTGCTTTTAAAAATTATATATATATTTCACAAGAAACTCCTAACAAAAAAACCTCATTTTAAACAAGATGAGTCTGAACATTGTTCTCAGTTACTTGGTGCTGCGTAGGTCTTGTTATGGCGTGAAGATTCTGAACACAAAGCCATAAGAACTGAGCCCATAGATGAGTTATCCATGGCCCACCATCTATGGAATTCAGTTCTCAGGACAGAGTGCTCACTATTTCCTTGAAATATGACTCCGGGACTTCCCGTTGACCTGTAAACAACAGAGTCATGAGTTGTTCTCCTGCAAATCCAGGATGCTGCATATTTCCTTCTATTCCGATTACACATTAACTAAATATAATAACTAAACTACAGAAAACACACAGCAGAGGCTGCACTCCTCTCCTGATCCAAAGGGGCATTGTGGTTATCTTGACAGTGGAAGGAATCCCAGCTTGCGTTCACCTCTCCTCCTCAAAAAACTCCAGTGGTTCTCCGGTAGCTCCTCTCAGAGGAAACAGGCTACTTAGGCTACAACAAACTGTATTCAACTTTTCAGAGTGAGGATAGCTCACATGGTGAATCACACCCTTCAGAGGTGGATGGCAGGCTGTGGTGTGGTCATCAATGGGTTAACATCCATTTCCTAAGGAACACTGGATACTCCCAAGGGCAGACATGAAAACCATTTGCACAAGTTCCTTCAGGTCTGACATAGTGAGTGACCACATGCACCAATGTATCACACTTGTATCAAATGAAAACAAACCTGATTGTCCTCGATATTGGACTCAAAACCTCCAGTACTTCTGTTATCCCACCTCTTTACTGTAACAACTCAGAACTCACACGAATAACTCAACAATATTTGCATAAAATGTACAGTACACTGTCGGAACTCAAAACAATGATTAAAAAGTGTGTGCTGCTTCTTGTTCAGTTTTGTGTGTTCAGATTCTGAAACATATCCACACCTGCAGCTGTTTCAGGATTCTCCCTTACTTCTGACTGAAACCGATGAACCGGTTTAACGGGCCACGATCAGAGCAGGAAAACATCTGCATTCAACTGAAACACCAGATTCGTAGTCCCACACAAATATACTTATGAGATTAACACTGGTTCTGCTGACACTATGTCCTCACATGTACATAGGAGCATGACACTGTTTCACTCCAAAAGCACCTTGAGCTGTGATGTGAGCGATATAAATGCTCGAGAAAGTGTTATGGTCAACATACCCTTCATTTATAAACCTGTCCTTAGTTCATCCAATAAATGTTTCCCTTGAGTGACAATGCATTTCTCAATTCATTTCAAAGCTCCATTTAGACAGACACAATAAATGGAAATTACATTTCCATTACATTACAAATTGAGAGGAAAACTACTGGTACATTATTTTTAACAGAACTTTACAGTAGTGCTTTGCAGTTGAAACATTGATAACTAAATGCATTATTTTTAAACATGAGCGTTACAGTAGTTTTGGAGAGGCCCGAAAACTCCATTGGAAGTTTAACACAAGACATTCAACTCTGACTGATTATAATTATAAATGAATAAGTTTAATTAATGATTAAAAAAATAAGTTAAATTTCTCCTCTGGCAAATGACACTTACCAGGATAACTCAGCCCCTAGCCTGAAGTCCTCCACCCATCCTGTACCAGTGCAGTCCTGTCTGGCCTGTAGGTAGATGCACGCTGTCACAGCCTTCTTAAATACCACACCCCTCCATGTCTGCCTCACTCTCTCTCTCTCTTTAAGCAATAGTGAGCCAGGCAGTCACTTACCAGTAAGAAGGAAAGCGGTGGGAGGGAGCCTCACACCCCCACACTGTGAATCAATACAAAGATCTTCTGAGAAAAAACAGCTGACTGGCTCTGCCCCCAGTTCCCATAAAATGAAAAGGAAAAAAGGAGAGAGAGCGAGAGAGCGAGAGAGCGAGAGAGAGAGAACGAGAACTCTGGTAGAGGAACAAGGAATTCCCCAGTTGCACAAGAGCAGTTGTTCAGAGAGAAGACGAGACAGGGCATTCTAGTGACAGCCACAGCGGAACTCGGTTCAATTGAGCTTGTGTGTGTGTGTGTGTGTGGGTGGGGGTGTGTGTGTGTGAGAGGGAGGGAGTATGTGTGTATATGAGTCTACCCTCTCACTCTGAAACTGAAAATAAGCTAAAAAAAGCCAACTTCCCCCCTTTTGACCCTATAAGCAAGTGCAGTGTCAGTTTACGGTCATTTCGTAAATGACACATTTCCAGGCCATAAAATTGCAATCAATCCTCGGAGGATAGGGTTTTTGTTTTCAGATGAACATTCAAAATCTAATCCCAATGATTTCCCCCCCACCCCCGATAGCTATCTTTCAATTTTTCATAACTTTACCCAAGGTTAATCTTTTTAGCAGATTTATAGTGTCAAGCTCAATGTATTTTTCGCATGTTGCTCACTGTTCACTTCTATGCTCTTTCCTGTGGTCCCCTAGTACAATATGACATTTATCATACATATAGATCATGTTGTGAATGCTCTATAGCTACAATAATTTAACCACCACCCTCTAATGTGACTGCTGCATATTTGATATGTGTTTTCATAGTGCATACTTCAGAAACAAAATCTGTGTATTATGCTAAAATACATTTCAAGTCTTGTCAAATGAAATCCTACCACAAATGTCATAATATGCTCAGGTGTTCCTTTTGAAACTATATTCAGCCTTACAGTCATATTAATTCATGGGGGAAACATAAAAGCTTATGGGCATCAAAGATATTTGTACAGTACAGGTACTTTGCACTCAGTAAATTAAAAGCACAGCACAGTAATGAAGGAACACACTCTCATATTGAATCTTAATGCTGGTAGGATAAGTTGCAATTGACATTTTCGTAGAACTTCAGAAACAAACCTGGCTTTCATGCTGCTGTTTGAACACTGGGGAAATTGCCTGCAAAGGTCAGTGAGCCCACTTCCTTTCCCCAGCTCCCAGATCCACAGACCTTTACAGTTCCCTTGTGCTTTACCCTTGCTTTAATTACTGGAAACTAACACACCACAGTAACCATATTCAAATGCTCTATATATGGCAACTTTGAGGGGGGTGTATGCAAGCAGGGAACAATGAGACAGCATTTTAGCACACTTCCCCAATAACCACCTGCAACTGTTTTCACACATATGACTGGACTAAGAAAACCCACAAAGTGCTTACAGTTTTTCACATGATAATAAATCATTGGAAATGAATGGAATAAGCACACGGTCACGCACGCACGCACACACACACACACACACACACACACACACACACACAAAGGTAACAACAACTGTAATGTAAATTGTAGCAGCAACAGGGGTGTGGGGTTTCCACGTAACCAAGTTCGATAATGAAACACCACAAGAAGTTCAACTGGACTAAACAGAAATTTACTGGGGAAAACTCACAATGAGGGAAACTATGGCAAACAATCCAAATCCACAATCCATATTCGTAGTTGTTATCCATTGTCCAAGATCCAATACACATACATGTTGTCATACAAGACAGTTTGGTAAACAATCAGGTTAGTCAGGCAGTCCAGGTCAAAACAATAAATCCAATAACAATATCAGACCCAGTAGAAGCATAGGCAGGAAGACACAGTAAGGTCACAAATGTGGCTATTTAGAAAAAGGCAATAAATATTCTAATGCCCACTTAAAGGTGTGTAGATTTCACTCATAAGGATGTAGTATAATAAATAGGTTTGTCACTCCAAACAATTAAACTTCACAGCAACCAAAGATTCAAAGTCACTCCATTTGGTATAAAAACAGCTTTGGTATAAAAATAGCTTTGGAATTAATTACATAGCAAAAATACTTATTATCTAGGTTTGTTATCAAAATAGATTCTGTAATTAATTAAGTACACAGCAAATTCACTCGTGCAAAATGAGAGCTGGACGGAAGAATAAATAAATGACTTAAAATAGTCTTTTAGCCACAAAAAGGACAATATTAAAAAGCCAGCTGAATACAGATACAAATAGCAATCACATTTATATAGTCGCTTCACATATGCAGAATGCAACGGCCGTAACCTAATCAGAGATGTTGCGTAGCTTTACTGCATAAATAATTAGATAGCCGACGTCACACAAAGAAATACGTCACGTGCACGTTATAGAGGATACAGGTAACCCGGAAGGGTGCGTGGGAATGGAGACTGCAGACCAATGAGAATATAAATAAATTAACGCTACGATCGCAAGGAATATACACAGGATTATCACAGGAATAACTCCACTGTTACGATACCACCAAAAGAAAGCTGAAGGGGTTCGTCTGCGTCTCCGGTCTCACGCACTCTGTACAGAAACCTCCATTCAAAAAATCCGCTCTGCTTAAAACCACTTTCCACCACCACGTCAATCGCGCCCAGCCAACCACGGACTGCCAGGTGAGCGTCTCCATGCCAACGTTGCACTCGGTACATGGGGAAGGAGGAGAATAGTATCAGTGTTGCAATTTGCCAATAGCTGTAACGTAACAATTTCCCATTGCACTCGGCACCTAAAAAGGCGCAATTTGACAGCAGTATCAAAACAACAGACATTTTGCCCTGTTATACATTAATACATGGTAGGAACAATCATAGTTTGCACGAGATCAGTGCAGTAATACAGCGATAGACATAGTTGTAGGCAGCTGCATACCATACCCGTAACACTGGGAAGGAAAAGGTTAGTTTAAAAAAAAAAAAAAAAAAAAAGTATTATTATTAAATGATAAGTCAGGTATACATGTACAAGAAGTGTTGAGCAAGTTGGCAGTGGTGATGACAATAGGCTAGATGTACAGAATTCAGTGAAAGTGGAGTCTGAAAAGGTGGGTTTTGAGTCTCTTACGGAAGATCGCAAGTGATTCCGCAGTCCTGACCGATTGCGGAAGGTCGTTCCACCACCGAGGGGTCAGGACAGAGAAGAGGCGAGACCGAGGAGCCGAGGAGCGGCTGCCGGGCACCCGGAGGGATGGGACAGTCAGTTTGCCAGAGGAGGCTGAGCGGAGGGGTCTGGCTGGGGTGTAGGGTGTGATAAGTGTCTGGAGGCAAGGGGGAGCAGTTCCTCTAGCCGCCTGAAAGGCAAGCACCAGTGATTTGAATCTGATGCGTGCTGCGATGGGGAGCCAGTGCAGAGAGGAGAGTAGAGGGGTGACGTGGGTGAACTTGGGTTGATTGAACACCAGACGTGCATGCGGCAGCATTCTGGACTAGTTGCAACGGCTTGATGGCACAGGCCGGTAGGCCTGCCAGCAAGGAATTGCAGTAGTCCAGACATGAGATCACCAGGGCCTGGACCAGGAGTTGTGTGGCCTCTTGGGTGAGGAACAGTCGGATCCTCCGGATGTTGTGGAGGGAGAATCGGCAGGTCCGGGTGATTGCTGCTATGTGGCCAGAAAAGCACAGCTGGTTGTCCAGTGTCACACCAAGACTCCTAGCAGACTGGGACGGAGACACTATGGAGCCTTCCACGGTGATTGAAGCATCAATCATCGGGGAGCCCTTCGCTGGGAGGAAGAGCAGCTCAGTCTTCCCCAGGTTCAGCTTCAGGTGGTGGGTGGACATCCAGGCTGAGATGTCAGCCAGGCATGCAGAGATCCATGCTGGGACCTGCGTCTCAGATGGAGAGAAGGAGAGAAAGAGTTGAGTGTCGTCAGCATACCAGTGGTAAGAAAAACCATGAGCAGAGATAACAGAACCAAGTGACTTAGTGTACATGGAAAATAGGACTGGGCCTAGCACCGAGCCCTGCGGGACTCCGGTAGAGAGGGTGTGGGGAAAGGAGAGGGATCCTCTCCAGGCCACCTGGTAGGATCGGTCAGCCAGGTCCATGTTTGACAGTTAGTGTCACACACTGAGGAACCATCCTTTCGCTTACTCGATGGCCTACAAAAAACATTCAAAATTTCACATTTTGATTCATCGGTCCATAATACCTTCTTCCAGTCTTCAGTAGTCCACTGGCTGTGCTTTGTGGCCCAGGCAAGCCTCTTTTTCTTATTTTGCCATCTTAGCAATGGCTTTCTTACTGCCACTCGACCTGTCAAACCAGTAGCTCGAAGTCTTCTCTTCACAGTTGAAACTGAGACTTCCTTACTTCAACCAGTGTTAAGCTGTGCTTGAAGCTGTTGTCCTGTGAGCCGCCTATCATGCCAGCTGTTGTGGCTTGGGTCTGCCAGACCTCTTCCTGTCAGTTTCCTCCAGTTTCCAAGTGCTTTTTGATGGTGTAGGAAACTACTCACTGCTAAAAAATGTACATTATTTTTCAGTTTTTGGTAACCTAAACTTTTTTTAAAAATATAAACCTCTGGCAGTTTACCGCTTACCTTTGTACCATTTCAGGTTATTCACTGGACTTGAACTGCTTAAATTTCAGTAAAAACTGGAAAATGGGGGTGTTCTAAAACTTGACCGGTAGTGTATATATATATATACACACATAGTGGTACAGTCACAGTTATATGTACAATAATTACATTTATTCATATAAATATTAGTATAATTCATTTCCGCACAAAAAATGTAATGGCTTTGGGACCATTGAATAGAACCACACGAACATGATAATTTAAGCTAATGTTGGTTTTATAGATCATTGTTAGGCCCTATGTATTTATAGTTACATATTTTGATATTAACACTATTTTTTTAAATGTGATACCTATTTATTGAATTCTGGCTATTTTTCATCCATTTATGTTATTTTTTGTTTCTCTTGTTGATGTACTTTAACACATGTAATATCAGCCTTGTAATATGTGGTTTCCAAACCGTGGATCAGCAACCATTGAGAGGACATGATGTTGGTCTGCACCCCTTTGGATAAACTAATCTGGTAAATGAAGACTTCATGTCCCATAATGCATCATTCTTGTAGGCACAACCTTTGTACCGAACGACCATACACCTAAAAAAATGGAGACTGTGGGAACTTCTCATATGTGCTGGCGGGAGATGAACAAAACAGAAACACGTTTCTTTTGAGAGGGACGGAGAGAACTGTCACAAAATTGTCGTTTTACTATGAAAGACACAGAATGCTCGAAGAAAATGAAAGGTAAGAAACATTAAACGAAAGATTTTTTTAAAAATGTTTAAGCTCATTCCATTTCGCAAGCAAGCTATTGCATAGCTGACGTTAGCTAGCTAGTTAGTAAAGAGTATAGTAGTAGCCAGTTCGCTAATATATAAAAAGTTAAGTAGGTAGGTTTAATGATGGCCAGCATGTTATCTAATACACAATTTAACGAGAAGAGAATCTAGCACTAGCACTTGCGGCAACTAACGATCTAACGTTAGTTAACCTAGCTAACGTTAGATTGATTAGTAGCTACTAACTTGCTAGCTGTTTTTCCCACCAAGCTAGGTAGCAGCGTAGCTAAGGTCACGAGCAAGCATCTTTTATTAACGCGCTGTCACTGCCAACTAGTTTTAGCGTTGTTTTGTTGTGTGGAAAGTACAACTTTCAGCAAACAAGGTAGGAATGGAGGGAGGAAGGAAAGAAAGAAAGAAAGAAAAAGAAAGCAAGCGAAAGAAAGAGGGTTAACGTTAAAAGCTAACCACTGTTCCAGGTAAAACCCAGCCTGTTGCCATCAAGGTCTATCTGTCATGTGGCTGTAACTCACTTGGCAGTTGACACGTAGCTAATGTTCAGTTGTCATTACTTTTTAGTTTAAAAAATACATGTAGCTAGCTAGCTAGCCAAGAACGGAGCACTACTGTTTTGGTGGGATTCGTTTATCACACCAATTCCTAGCTAGAACAGCTAGCTGGCCAACTTGTTACTCTGTAGCCTGTCTTGCTAGCAGCTAATGTTAGCTAACTAGCGCGTTAAAGCTTTTTCATCATTCTAAAAGAGAAGCATCCGAATTTTGATACAATAACGTCGTTAGCTACACGGGGTTTAAGATGCTTTTAAATAAGCTGTTCAAATGACGAAAAATCGTCCGTTAATCAGAAGTGCAGATTGTCGAATGGGAATTGGTTGAGGTGAATACAATACTTATTAACACAATACTTATAAAATACAAATGAACATTGCTCAGGTAAAATTCCTTGCTAGTATTTTACTGTTAGTGGACTAACAGTAAAACCGTAGCAATAAAAATACCCATTACTGACGTATAGCTTGTGAAAATAGCTATCTTGTCATTACAACGTTATATCACAAATACAAGTAACGTTATATCACAAATAAAAGTTTTGATAGGCAGCTGATAATGGGGTGACCTAGTTTTCTTGCTAATTATGCAAACGTTATAGATGTTAGTCTAGTGTCGAGCACATGGAAAGTTAGTTGCTCGTATTATACGAATTATTAAACATAAACATTAGGAAAATACCACAAAGAATTTTACAGCATCTGCAAAAACATTATTTGCATTTACTCCTCCCAACCCCTGGTTTGCTGATGAAAGACAGGGGTGGTTCGTGTAAGGTCAGTCAAACTCCTGTCCAGTATATAGCTCTTCTTTACTTTACCTGCACAGTTTCCCCTCTTAAAACATTATATATTGAGGAATAGCACATGGACGGGTGCAAACTGTAACATAAGGACCGCCATTCAGTTGAAACCTGTCTTTAACTGTTCATTTTTGGAAAATGACTTGATTTTATTATGTGGTTTCCCACCCATCTCAAGAGTACAGTGTTTTCTCTCACTACCCTTTGTTGTATTTTTCTGAATAGTTTTAGAAATTTTGTTAAGTTTTATTTATTATGAAATTAGATTTTATTCCCATTTGTGCATTCTTTCATGTGAAATGTTTGTGCGTCCATCCAAATGCATTTATGTTTCCTATTGTTGTAGGAATGTGGCCATTACCGAATTCTCCACAAAAAAAAGCAATGCAGGTTTGTGCGGATTCTGTATTTGGTCTATCTAGGACTTGCTAGCAAGAACAGGTTTACCTTATCTTTCTGGAGGACATTATCGAGAGTGACTAACAGCAAAGACATTCACATTTCACGCATTCTCAAACACCACATGTTCTGGCTGGAGCAGTTAAATTAAACTTCCTTGCTCTAAGGTACAACTATAGTGCCCCACCTGTGATTGAAATGCAAGGTTCAGAAAAAAGCCAACACTGCCAAATTCTTCCAGAAACAAAGTAATATCCCAGACAGATACCATGCAACTATCATTCAATTTTGATATTATTTGTCCAGAGCCCATTGTTGTAATATTCCTCACAATAAGCATAGATTTGCAGCAGCAGGGTTTGCCCTGGTAGGACTTACATGAATTAACATGACCAACCACAACATCACACTTGAAACAGGAGACTCACCAGGCAACCACACAAGAGGCACGGCCTGAGTGCAAAGGAACCACTTCCTGCCATGATAGAATGATGGCTAATCTCAGGCAGTACTTCTCCACGGCGGGTGAGAGATGCGACTGCCTCTGCTTCAGCATATGTGCATAGACAGCTCTGTACTTCAGGAGGGTGTGCTTCCGCGTTCAGCTTCAGCATTGGGCATACTGTTGTTGCTGCTGCTTCTTCTTCTGATGTTGGTCATATCTTCGTGCATGCATATGGGGGTGAGGGCCTGGCAATGCAAGACCGTGGTCTAAAGAACCACAGGCACTACGTCAAATTGCTTAGTATACCTTCTAAGTCTTCACTTGGTTCTTCTGCTGAAGTAATCAGTGTCTTTAAACATGCAGCTTTGAAATTCAGCCTCTTCAACCTTCCTTCCTTCCTTCCTTCCTTCCTTCCTTCCCTCCTTCCTTCATTCAACTTTACGCTTTAATGTTAAATGATAAAAGGGTCATTTTTGTTTATTTATTAAGTCTTTTCCCTTTCTCATAGTGAAGCCAATCGTCTCTCTGGACACCCCTCGGCTCCGTAGTACCGACAGCAAGTCCGCTACCCTCTCCTGGCTGGTCAGCCCATCCCACAAAGCCCCTTTGAAGAAGCCCAGGACCCTCCAGAAACTCTCCAAACCGCTGGCCAAGCGGGCCCTGCCCCAGAGGAGCCCTGGACTCGAGCCAAAGGGAAAGATCCTCACCTCAAGTCCCCCTTGTCATGTCATCAGGGAAAGCAACGTGAAGAAGCTACAAGCGTCTGCCCTTTTGCCCTCTCATAAGATCACGAACTATGGCTCTTTCGTGCCTTGCTGCCGCGAAGCGGAGCACAGTCCTACCCACGGGGGCACGCTTCGTAAGGAGAAGGAGCCGAGGATGAGCCTACAGGTGAAAGCTGTCTTTCATTTTTGTGTTCATGCTTATTAATGTTTTAATAAGTCAGGAATGCTGGGTGTTTCCGTGGTCTAGTGGTTTCAACGTTCGACGCTGGCCATGGCGACTGGGGTTTGATTCCCCGTCACGCCAGAGCAATTGGCTGTCCGCCCCAGGGAGGGGGGAGGGAAGCCGACACAGTTCGCTGCGCCCAGGAGTGGTTCTGGGGTACCGGAATTACAGTCGACAACTCGGCGAGTGCTGTCTTGGAGGAGGCAGCTCTTCGCCTTTGTCACTGCCAGTGTTTAAATATCTCAGGAATGAATAGCGCAAATAGCACAATAGCACAAAGTTCTTATGGCACGATCGTAGCATGAATGTAGCACACGCCTAAGAGACTGCTTTTGTGTGATTGGGACAAATAGGGGGATGCTGAGTAACGTCACTTTTGTATCAAATAATTGTAAGTGTCACCAATGCAGCACATACGGTGGCACAAAGCAGCACAGATGTTGCCGAAATGAAACAGGCCATTCTTGTGCAATGTGGACAATGTAGGGGTGCTGAATGATGTAGCATATCTAGAAAAAAATTGTAAATAGTGCAAGAACGAAAGTGGCACGAACAATGATTCTTACAGCACAGACATAACACGAGCCACTGATAGGTGATTTATTGATTTCTGTGACACATGGGGTGCCAATTTGACAGAGCTTCGGAGGAGAGGTGTTTCTCTCATTGCCAGCAACTGGTAACGTAGTGAGTAGTCAAAGCTCCCAGTCTTAGTCAGCTAATGACATAGGGTGCTACTCTGACTACTATACTGAACTAGTGATGTCGAGGCTATTGGGCCCAGCCTGTGCTTGTAGCGAGTGCCTTTACTGTCTCAGCCACCAGGGAACCCCAGAAGTCCCGCACACTTTACAAATGGTGTCCTTTATTTGTTAACAAGGTATTTCGATCCGCAGACTTGGAGAGTAATGGAAGAATAAGCAGAAGTAAATTATGCTTTGGTAAATTGTAATAAATTAACAGTCTGTGATTCTGGTGTCAAAAGTTATAAATCATGTGGTTGTACACAGGGATTGCTTGAGTTCTGAAAGGTAACATTAGCATTTTTTGTCTGTTCTTTTTACAGAGAAATTGCTACAGCGAGTCCAAGATTGGGTCTTCTCTTCCTGGGATTACCTCAGGTGAAATGAAAATGAAGAATTTGTGTTTATAGTCAAATGTGGAATTCTAATATCACAGTGTATAGCTCAGTGTTTTTAGCTTTTTGAACCATAATCAATATCTTATAGTGAATAATTTGTTCTATGTACGCTTTCTCTTTTGATTTGTATTTTTTGAGTGATCTTTATAAAAAAGTCAGTGAAGATTTTAATCTTGCTTCACTTCCTCGTCTTTCCCAGCAGGGGGCGCTAGTACGGCTTCGGGACGCTCTTGCACGAAGAGGAAATCGGAGCAGGTGGCAGGGGGTACTAGGGAGGGGAAAAGGCTCTGCCCCAGCCCTATGGGCTGTGACTCTGTGTCAGATCTTGCCCCTGAGGCCGAGTGACAAGCGGATGCCCAAGCTGTTGAGGGCAAGCATCCCCAAATGCCACCTGCACAGGTCACAGGCCAGCACCCCGAAGCCTGCCCCTGCCTCGCCCCCAAACAGCTCCCTGCCAGGCAAGGCCTGGACCCGCCCTGCAGGGAGGGGAAGGAGGGCGGCGCGTTCCACTGCCGGTCGCCAGTCCAGCAAGGCCCCCTCCCTGACAAAGGGGGGCCCAAGGGCTCCCCCCCCCTGGAGCTCTGCTCTCGGAGGCAGCCGGACCTGGGCGCTGCAAACGGCCTCTCCCCGCCCACCTCGTCCAGCAGGCCGATCAGAGCTGCCCAACCCCAGAGAGAAAGAAGATCCTCAACCTCAAACAGGGACACATCAGTGTGCACGCCATCCACTGCTAAAGTGGCCACCAAGCACCTTAATACGTCTACCTCTCCTCCGGTCAGAGCGGCGTCGGGCACGGAGGACAGCCCAAACACGAGCCCCCCCTTGGGCTGCGCTTCCCCGGACGTCGCTGAGGACGGGGCTCTGTCTGACCTGGAGCTGCACCTGGGGGCGTATGCGGGCCGCGGGAGCAGCAGCGCGAGCAGCAGCAGCAGTGAGGACGAGCCGCTGCTCTCCCTGAAGGAGATCCTGGAGCGCAGCGTCCGGCCTCCCCACACACCTGACAAGGCTGCGTTCTCAGAGCCCAGCACGCCAATCCAAAAGTTACCTGTAAGCACAGTTCGTATCAAATACAGAGCCCAAAATAATAATGATAGTTGTTTATGATGAACAAAAAAAGAATAATAGTTGTGATGGTCGTAGTTGTGATGGTGAAACATTTTTTTGTTTTGTTTTGTTTGTTTTGGCCGAGCTTGGTTGTTTCCTTGAAGCACACTCGCAATTTTGACTTAACAAATTCAAACCCAGTAAAGTATGGAAATTGATTTGTGTAAATTCCTTCACCAAATCTGTTGCAGTAACTCATGCAGAGGAGTGTGAAGTAGACCGTTAGCTATGTGCCATTGCAAGTCTGTTAGCTGTGTACCATTGCAAGTCTGTTAGCTATGTACCATTGCAAGTCTGTTAGCTATGTACCATTGCAAGTCTGTTAGCTATGTACCATTGCAAGTCTGTTAGCTATGTACCATTGCAAGTCTGTTAGCTATGTACCATTGCAAGTCTGTTAGCTATGTGCCATTGCAAGTCTAGGAGTTTCAGGCTGCTGTTCATAGCATGGATTGTTTTCTTTGTTGTATCTAAAATGGCACACTTGGATTGACAGTTAAACTCTAGTTGGATAAAACCTAGATATAAAGCTGGTCCTGATAATGCAGATTGGAAATGTCAGTAGTGCTGGGGGCAGAGATCTTTGATATGTGGGTTTTCTCAGCAGCACTCAGTTATGCATCACAGTTTTGGTTAATGCTATTGAATTAAGAATTAAGAATTGTTATGGTCTGTTTCCACGATACATATTCTTTTTGTGCTCCTCTAGTTTTTAATTGAGGACTTCCTACTCTTTACATAATTGTATTATGTGTTTGGTAGATGGTTTTCAGTCATTTCTTTCAGTAATGACAAATTTCTCTCTTTCCATTTTAGGCTCCGACAGGCAAAAGCAGACCTGTGAATTACAAGAACACCCTAGAGCAAATGCTGAAAGATAAGGAAGAGAACCAGAGGTGATCATTGACATTTTTTTATTTAGTTGAATTTACAGTGGAATATATAATTAGGCACTGGTTTGGATCTTCATTTGTGAATTATGGAATCGGAGTGTTCTACGGAGAAAATAGTGGCCGTTGTTTTTCCAGTAGAAATGGCTAATGGCCCCAACTATCTATAATCATATCTCTGAAAGAAACATATTTACCGATGGCTTCTCAGAAAGGCCTGCTTTCACATGCAGTGGACATACATTAACATTAGAGGGAGTGCACACCAAGCCGATGTGCCAACTGTCTGCAAGGGAACAGGGGACAATGGGAACTGTCTGCTAGGATTCTGCTTCTAGAATCCTGAAGAATCAGTGGGAGTCCCTGAGCCAATCGGAGATGCACAGCACACATGGAGCACCAATGCCACCAACTGCCACTCCATGTGTACTTTGCATCTCATATTTGGTTTGTGTGTATCATTCCAACTTGTGCTCTGGGAAGAGAATAATATAGACGCAGAGTACACAGCAGTGCTGTAGTCGGGCACATGTTTCATGTCATGAGGTTTGACTCTGCTGTTGAATTGTAGAAAAGGACAAACATTTGAGTGGATGATAAGGAAGAAAAGTTTAAACAGAGATTAAGGAAAACCTGTGTTGTACAATATAATGCAGAATAAAAATGCAATCGAACGGAATTCCCAAGGCCAGTGCTTGGCTGGTTGCGAAGAGGCAATCCATGGTAGGATTGAGGGCCATTAAACTGGTTAGTCATCACTGAATAAACGCTTAGTGCTGGGCTAATACGTTTCTCTTACATAGTCATTGAGCACTTGATGTGTTGTTTTATTCTTTGAATGGTGAAGTGATCCTGGAAATGGTAACAAAGGCTTCATTGAGTGCAGTGTTTGCATATTGTTGAATAATCAATTCATTTTTAATATATGGATTACAATTCATTGTCTGCACAAGTAACACTGCTATCTGCACATCACAATATTGTGCTCTGTTTTCGATCTTAGACTCAACATTGCAATGAGTATTGTGAGCTGGGTGTATCGCCTCACCCCATTGGCCCCTACCTGAGGTCATTCATTGGGATTACGTCTGTCTTCATCTGCTTCTACATAATGATACGAAAGGATAACTGAATTCGTGTTAAAAAAATCCTCCTGTTGCTCCTGGTGCTATTTTGTTCTTCTCCTGCGGAGGGGGCCTATTGGAACAGTGCGGGTCGATGTAAACTGAGTCTTGAATGGTATTGAAATGGGCATGTTGATGAATGGGTAGTGCATCTCAGAAGACTTTGGGTTGGTGTGCACTGGGCCCTTCATAGGGAAGGCAAAGTGAAACAAGTCGGTGTTATAAAGTAAGAGCCATCAAAGATGGCCCGGTAGGATATTAAGAATAGTTTCACGGGTTTATGTGAGGTCTGTCTCGCAGCTGTTACCACAAGAAGACAAGCTCTTTCTGTAATGTATGTAAGATGAGCTTTGGGCACGTCACAGAGCAGAAGTAATGTGACGAAGCAGCAGGCTATTCGATTAGAAGAGAGCCTTACGCTTTCCCTCCGACATCAACCGTTAGTGAAGCGCTGTCACCATGAATAATCGCATACAGGTGAATGCTTTTACACTGAATGAATGTGCAACACAGAACTAATCGGGCTCTAGATAACAGGCTGCGATTACATCCTCAACTATGGATATAGGCTGTGCAAGTGCAACCATTTCAGTTATTTATTCACTGTAACGTTTTGCTTCGTACCTGACCGCGCATTTTGTGCGAAGCCGCGCAGTGTTGTCTGCTGCGGACCAGAACTGCTAGCGTCCTTGTTCAGTTTGCCCGCTCATTCGGGGGGCTTCCATCGCACATGATTACTTTGGTTTGGTTTGCACTTAACTTGATCTCCCTCTGTTAGGTCAAAAGTACTTGTCACAGGCATACTGGGCCTGCAGCTCTCTGCTTTTGTACCTTCCCTGCCATGTTGCTTGTTAACAAACACGATTCATTTCAAATATGCTTGCTATTGGTGTTGCTAAGTAGGCCATTCAGTAGGCTTGTATTTATTCCCCAATTTATGACTATTGCAGGTTACAGTTTGTTAGGAATGTATTTTTTGTGTTTGGGGAAGAAAAAAAGGTTTGTTATTGACATGCTGCTTTTTGAAGCAGTTAAAGCAGAAGCCCTTTGCTCCTCTCACTGTGCTCTGCGTTACCCTACAGGCTGAAAGAGATTGAGCTCAAGCTGCTCGTGACCTGCAAGGAGGACTTGCTGAAACTGGCAGAGGAGGAAGACGGCGATGACATCACAGAGGAGGCCATTTCGCACGAGCACAGGTGAGCGCCGTGCGGTGGGAGGCGTGCGTTAAGGTGAGGCCAGAGTCGGCGCCGTGGGTTGTGTCTGAGCGCACCGTACTCTCCGTTGCAGGGCGATCCTGAAGAGGTTTTCTGTGGTTTCCAACGGCATCCCAGACGTGCACCCGGGGGAGGAGGTCTTCACGCTGTCCAACTTCGGCCGGCTGTTCAGCCAGCACAGCCTGGACCTGCGGAGATGCGCAGTGACCCCCCAGAACCCCGCCCAGAAAACCCTCCTGCAGTAAGAGACTGCGCTCCGCACAACTCGATCCATTACAGTCTCACGCACACTCCATAGCTCGGGCTTTTCTGGGTGAAGTTGGCTTGTATGCCCACACCTACAGCTGGTTACGTGCTGTACTCATTATTTAGTTTCTTGACCGACAGGTGTTACTGTTGACTCTGTTGTTTTGAGTCCTTCAATCGGCTTGACAATGGATTATTACCATATTAAATGTTTCTGACGTTCACGAATTACTTGACCAGGCCGGGGGCGTGTTTCTGTCTAGGTGGCCCGCCTGGAATGGATGTGGTTGTGGGAAGCCCGGTTATTAGGAATTGGACAGGATTTCCACTATTCTTGATGAAATTGCTCACTTTTTGAAAAGTGCTGAACCTGACCTCCCGGGTGGTGTAACTCCCTAGTGCCTCTGTCCGGGAGTGCCACTAGGGGGCGACAATTGACTGTCCGCCCCAGGGAGGGGGGGAGGGATAAAAGCAGAATGAGCTCGCTGCAAATATGAGTGGTCCTGTGTGTTACGGTGACAGGCTTTGGCTTAGGCGGGTGCCGGCTCGGAGCAGGCGGTGCAGCGCTCACTACTGGTCTAGTTCACATACGAGCGAGGGGATAATTGACATGAAAAAGAGGGTATAATTGGATACTAAATTGGGCAAAAAATGGGAATAAACAACAAAAATGGAAAATCGAAGAAAAAAGTGTTGAACCTTTAAGAAACAGTCCACAGCTCAAGCAGGAATGGAAATGGCGCTCATTGTGCAGCAGTATGAGGTGCTCTGAGTTTGGCTGCTTGGCAAATTGGCTGTTCATTTTCATGTTTTTACTCTCTGACTGATTACACAGCAGTTTCTCGTTGTAAGCATACGCACGCACTGATCTGTGCTGTTTGAAAGGGAACCTCTGGTTCACTGTCTCCCTCAGGGCCAGCCCAGAAGAGCAGCTCTTTCTGATCGGCTCAGGGCTGCTGCTGAAGGCGTATCGTTCCTCACCCTGTCAGCCGGCGGTGACCAGTTGGCTGTTCCAGGTAACCCTCCCCGCCCCCACCTCCTTATAGCAGATAGAGTATAGCCCTGTCCGGACGGGATTAGTATTGCCCGACAACGTTGGTAATGCATTTTTTTATCATAGCACCAGTGATTTTAATGGCTGATCCGCATGGAATAAGAATTTCCCTTTATTATTCCCCTAAGTTACTGAGGGGCATGTCTGTTTGGCTGTTCCCGGATGTATTCGTCACACTCTGTTCCCGCCTACCGGAAAAAAATCACAAAACACAACGCACGCGTAATGTTATGGTACAGCTAAAAGAACTTGTTATATATATATAACGTTATATATTATGAACACGAAGACATGCCTAAAGCAAACACTCAACATACAGTGCACTCCAAAAGTATTTAAGACCGACGTATTTCTAAACCTATCGCCTGATATGGATGAAAATACTCAAATTACAGCTGACAGTCTTATCTCTAACCTCATAATTACTGTAGCCTAATTTATATCCCAAAGTTCTGTACATAACCAAAATAACAAAAGATGAAGTTCATACGAGGCGAATACACAAGCTATGCATTTGAGCATGCCTTACATCCGAGATGTAGCATACTGTACAGTGAACTCCAAAAGTATTTGGTCAGTTAAATTTTGTCTGATTTCTCTGATACTGTCTGATTTTGCTGTTTGGATTTGAAATGATATAATATAGGTTGTTAAATTGGTGCACACAAGCTTTAATTGTTTAGAAGCACGTCAAAAAAGAATATCTTCAAGGACTTCCATTGTTTCTGTGATTGCACTGAGCTCACACGCAATACAAAGCCAGAAATGGGAAGTACAATAAAAATGTACCAAAATCAAAATCATTGTAATTCGCATCAAATACTGACATGTCGATCCGGACGGTAATAGAATTAGAGGACCTCGGAGTTCGCTGAAAAACAGGAGGTTATTTCAGCCGGAATTATTATTCGCGTGCCCGGCCAAAATCACTGGCATGGTTGTTCCGGACGTGAATAAAATGACTGAATTACCCTGGTGAAAATGACATTACCTGACCTCCTGTGGTGAAACTAAACCTGTCCGGACAGGGCTTATGGGAGTAAATCTCTGAAAAAGCACCATGTGGTTCATGCCTTATGCTGCTCTTCTATGTGTACAATAGGGATGTTAATCACTGTCTGGGTATTTGTTAACTGTTAATGTCTGTTTAATGTCGCCTTGATTAAGTGCCTCTGTGTTGATTCCTTGACAGATGATGTCTGTCCATTTGGACCGAAGGACTTCTACTCAGATTCTTCGGTCAATGAAGGACATTGCCTTAATAGCTGCCGACCAAATAGGTAGGCCATTGAGAAGATTACTATCAGCAGTAACATTGTTGGCTACAGAATAATCTTCTGTGGGGTTTTTTTGTGAGCTGTCTCTTGCGGTCGCGGTTTGAAACCCGACTGTGCCAGACCAGCCCTGGCCGGGAGCCCTGATGTCCTCCCCAGGGGGAGGGGGAAGGGGGGAGGGTGAACCGGCACAAACTCGCCGAGAAGCATGAAGGGTGTCTCCAGAAAGTAGGAGGCGGATCATTGCTGGCCTCTGAGAATTGGCTTGACCCAGAGGACGGGCGGCGAGTTAGTGGGGGAGGGCGAATCTAAATAAATAGAGGGTAAATAATTGGCCACTAAATTGGGAGAAAAACGGGGAAAAACAGAAATAAAAATGGCAAAAAAATATATAGGTGGGTCGTGGTTTGACAATTCAACGCTTGTGCTTTGCTGTTTATCCAGTGATGAGCAAGAGCAGGACGTTTGAGGTGTGGATGCCCAGCGTTCAGGATGTAGCCCTCATCTTCCTCAACATGGGGGTCCCCTTCGTCACCCTGTTCTCTCTGGAGGCACTGCAGCCACCCTTCTCTGAGGGGGACATTTTGTGAGTACCCTACCCCAAACCCACAGGCCCTGTTCTACACAAAGGGCCTACATCCTGATTATTAAGCATTGGTGGTTATCGGGAATTGCCTGGACATTTCTTGCCATGCCAAAAATGAATACTTTTAATAATAGATGATGTGATTACTGCAGTATGTCTTGTTTTATGATTCCTTATTTCTTCATATGTTGTGAATGTAAAAGTTTAACATCATTGATTTTCATTCCCATCTTTTACTCCAGGCAAAGCACAAACTTCTGTTCGGAGGAAGACAGCAGCAGAAATAAGCTCAACCGTGACTCTTTCCCAGAGCACAACTTTGAGAATGTCATAAAGGTGAGGGGCATTAAAAAGAACTATAATCCATGTGGGAGAAATGTTTGAGATGGTACCAATAAAACGAGGATGGCATTATTGAGTCTGTTTCGGCAGTAGAGATGCTTTAGAGGAAAGGACACAGTCCGTGAGAGAACAAGTTTTTTCAGGCTCTGTTTAGTCAGGAATGGGATTTGATACCTTGGTTTAAGCAATTGTAGCAGTTGTGCAAATCCCCCCAGTGCAGAACAAGGCTTTGGAATCCAAAAAAAACTACATATTGCATTTTGTTTTGTTACTGAATGTTTCAGTTTGAAGGTAGAGCCAGTACCCAATATTGTCACAATGTTATTGAAGTTAGAACACGGTTGTTCACAGAGCATGACTTCCTGTGAGAAAGCCTGACATGCTCTGTAAGAACAAGCTTTACAGCTGCTCCAGAACAACATTTCTGCTCAGGCCTGCTGTGCACTTTCTTAGTGATTTTGTTGATCAATAAGTTAAGTAAACCTTTGTGTAATGTTGAAGCTGATGTGACATTTTGGACAGATAAACAGTACATGATCTTTGGAAAGTCCTGGAAGACATGTGGAACACCATTCCATAAGCAGTTAGTTTAACTTTAAAGGGTATATTTTTAAGAGGTTATTTTTGATAAAGTTGTATTTGCATTTGCAAATGAGTTTCCTCATGATATACAGTCATGTCTTCATGTCTTCACATGTTTGCACAGCTGTTTGTGTGAGTAAATATGTATGTTACATTTTCTTTGTGTGTATGTCTATATATATATGGACACATTGTTATTTTGGTCTGAATGTGCTTTGTCTGTGTCTGTGTCTGTGTCTGTGTCTGTGTCGTGTGTGTGTCTGTGTGTCAGTACCTGGCCCTGTGCGTGGCGTTGTGTCCCCGGGCCTACACTGATCAGGAGCTGCTACTGCTGCTGACGGTGGTGTGCAGGGTCAGCCTGGAGACTCGTCTGCAGCTGCTGCCCACGGAGGACGTGTGCTGGCTCCTGTACCACCTGGTCAACAACATGAGGGACTGGGACTCTCAGGCAAGTGCCGCCCTCCACCTGGGCACACCACGCCCCCTCCACAGAATTAAAGTAACACGTTCAAAAACCAATCAGTGATCAGCGGCTCCCATGACAGAGGAGCCAAATTTGTAATTTTGTTTGAGATTTTTTCCCGTTTTTTCTCCCCAGTTTAGGGGCCAATTACACCCTCTATTTATTTCGATTTAACCCTCCCCACACGTGTCCGCCGCAAGCTAATTCTCCGTGGGCAGCAAACTTTTCCGTGCTTCACGGCGAACCCAAGCCAGCTCACCCTCCCCCCTCCCCATGGGGAGGACAGCCAAATGCCGCCCCCACTCGGGGCAGCCAGCGCCGGTCTGGTAGAGATGCGGGTTTCAAACCGCCTCCCTGACAGGAAGCGCACACCACACCGGACCAGTGAAAATGTGGTGCGTTAGACCGCTACGCTATCCGCTGCCCCCTTAGGGTACTTTTGACATGGGGCTGCAGAGAGGCGGGCCTTTCTGAGGAGGAGCCCAAAGTGCCAGCAGGGGTACAGTGAGAGATGAGTGTTTTTCAGGACCAAAGCCTGATCCGCCTGGGCACTTTTGGTTTGGGACAGATGCACTAGAGCGGCATGAATAGAGGGGTGAGAGATCACCTGGGGGTTTTGGGGTGCTGTGAAGGTGGTAGGCAGTGTTGGCAGAGTAGGGATGCCTGCCTGCCTGCCTGCCTGGAGGATGATGCAGCAGGCAGGAGAACACAAGGGCTTGGAGCTATAACTGGGTGGAGCAGGTGGTGGGTGAAAACGGGTGAATTTGAATGGCCAAAGAGAATGGTCCAAGGTTCATCCAATATGTTGGGGCTGTGACAAGTGAATCAGTAAAGGAAATGCATGTGATTTGGATTTGTATCTGATTTCCAGTTGCCACAAATTTGCCTTGCATTGACTGACATGACAGAGGATCACCACAACCTTCGTCGGCTCGTTCAGTTGCTGCCAGATCACAAACGGGGAAAGTGAGTATCACAGACGTTCAGGATGTATGCATTTTAGCTCAGTACATTGGCTCTTTCAAGAGACTGCCACCATTGTCCCGCCTAGCTCAATAACGCTATATTTGAGATATTTAATGCCTTTTAAGATTGCATATTTAATATCTAAATGGTGATTTTACTGTTTTATTCATTCACAGGCAACTCAGGAAACATCTTAGTGTCTCAATCATCTCCAAACTTTTAAACCACAGATGTACATACAAGCCTGTAAATGCTGAATTTCAGGTAAGGCTGTTTGTATGTAGCTGTAGCTATGATTTACTTGATTTTACCTTGTGTTCTCAACTTTTAAAATAACTTAATTAAATCATGTTGCAAACAAGCCATTCTGAAGAACCAGGTTTCTGACCTGCATCATAAAAAGCTTTGAAACATTGCAGGTTTGAGCCAAGCCTGTCATGACCCTGAGTCTTCAGCAGTGAACTGGGCTGGCTTCACCCTCCAGGGGTGGGGTAAGGCTAAGGCTGCCAGGGTTCCTCTGTTAGCGCTGCGCTAGCTCTACTCTGTTAGCGCTGCGCTAGCTCTACTCTGTTAGCGCTGCATTAGCTCCAATCTGTTAGCTCTGTGCTAGCTCCAATCTGTTAACTCATTAGCCCCACTCTGTTAGCTCATGGTGTCACTGAGTGGTACAGGATGCTGCTCCTCCACTCGGTGCTGGCTCCTCTCCTGCAGCACTGTGTGTTTGGGGAGGGAGAGCAGCGTAGGAGTAGAGAGATTCGATGCTAAACGGGACAGGCACTTAGGCTTCCTCCTGTGCTTAGCTCTCGGCCCTGCTGCGGTATCTGCCCCGGATGAGGCCATCCGCGCTGCTCTCAGCCTTTTTTCCGGGGAAGAAGAAGAAGAAGAAAAAGGAGGAGGAGGAGGAGGACCGCATGGAAGGAGAAGTCTGCGCCATGTCTCAGGATCAGCAGGTCAGCGAGGGATGGGCCCTTTAATGAAGTTATTTAACCAAACGAGGTCTTTGTTTTAGGATACTACTCACTCATTTTAGTCCTGGATTCATGTTTTAAGTGAATAAAATTATCTATGGTTTAAAATAAATGAATGATTAAAAGTAAGAAGATTAACAAACAATATATAAATAAAAAATAGGTATTTATACATTATACATTAATTTATGAATTTATTGTATACATACATAATAGATTATTTTAATAAAAAAAGTACTTAAATGTTAAAGTTGATTAACTTATTTTGAAATTGTTTTGCCTAGGCTTATTACCTCTGCTATAGCCTTTTGGCTTTGGCAAATGAAGCATCAAACTTCGACACTTTTCCCTCAACCCAAAAGGTAATTATACATTTTGTTTTAAAGCCTTTTTAAATGTGCTGGCCAATCATAGCTGAGGGCGGAGGATCATCAAGGGAAGCCTTCATAGAAATCAGTGAATAATTTCAGTGTGTACAGAGCGTTGCTGTGTGATTCAGGACTGTGGCGTATTCACACTGTTATAGTGGCCATTTGTGCTCTTTGGTATTTCACTCTATTTTCCTTCGATTACTGTTCTGCATTGATTGAAAGATTCTTTTCAGATCATTCTTTTTCCTTCCTTCAATTTTTTCTTTATACTGTTTTTGAAAGTGCTAAGATTCTGTTGGTTAGTGGAACAATGGCGTAGTGTTAACCGCTTAGAGAGAGCAGCCCTAGACGAGCACACACTCGTGACTGAAGCGAACAATAATAAGAGCTTATCTCGCTTTATCGGACAGAGAACAGTAACGAGATGTCCAGAAGACCTCCAAAAGTGCATCTCTGCCATATTGGTGGGGTGTTTTTAATGTTACTTCATGCCTAGTGTCAGAAATGTTCACCCAGTTTAGCGACTCAATATAAGAGTGCTTTACTTTCTCTGCTAGCAACTTTAACATGGATACATTTGAGTCTTTGGGTTTGAAGGGTGGGAGTAAATGAAAATACAATGGAGTTACCCCAGTCTGCTGCTTGTCTTTCAGGACCCTCTGCGGCTGCTTTCTGCTCAACTGGACAAGTACATTAAATCCGAGATCAGGGAGGGCGAACAGTGGCTCTATCGGAGCAAGGTGGGTGTAGTGATACTGTAGAAACGGTCCTATAGCGGCAGCCTATTTCTCAAAGCAAATGTTACTATAAATGTTACTTGTCAGACGGCGCGCTGAGCCCAGACCAGCCCGACGGCTCGTTACACGTTTTAACATCCATGCCAATGGTTTGCGCAGGTGATGGACTTTGTTGTCAGGGTCTCCACCAGTTGGCAGATGCTCCTCCTCCATAAGTCCGGGCCCAGTACTCGTCAGATGCTAAGCCCAGTATGGCTGCTCGTCAGACGGCACGCTGAGCCCAGCCCAGCTGCTCGTCGACACGGCGCATAGCATGTTTTAACATCCATGCCAATGGTTTGTGCAGGTGAAGGACTTTGTTGCCAGGATCTCCACCAGGTGGCAGATGCTCCTCCATAAGTCCAGGCCCATGCAGGTACAGGCTGATTTCTTTATCTGTTACACTACACCCCCAATGTATGTGTTTATGTGCATGACATAGTAGAGGTAGGCTCTAGTGGACACGCTTGCCTTTACAGTCTCTCTCTTCCTTTTGAGCCCATAGGGGATTTTTGATCTTTGTAGATGAGTGCAGGAGGAAAAGGCTGGTTCTGTTTCTCGGTTCTTGATTGGCTCTCATCAGCAAGGTCCTCTTGATCTCCATGTGTGTTCAGACCACAACTTGTGATACTTAACCAAGAATAATATTCCACTAGCTTAGGGATATTTGTATGTTGTCTGTATATATATAAACTTTAAGAATAATATTCCACTAGCTTAGGGATATTTGTATGTTGTCTGTATATTAAAGTCTGCATTGTTATACTATATCGTACATAACATACATGCGTACGTCACAATGTTTAGTGTTACTCTTTTCACAGTGTCCTCCAACCGTTCCCTCATCTGGAAGCTTCCATTCAGTTCATATCATTTTAAGGTTAACTATCAGTGAAATGTTAGAATAATATTTAAAAGGGATATTTGTATGCACGTCTGTATATTAAAGTCTGCATTGTTATACTATATCGCATCACTTGTAGAATTGTTTACCCATTCCCATCTGGAAGTCTGTTCTGTGCTTAATCAGACACACAAAGGCACTAGACTCTATCAGGGCTGTCACTAACCAAACAGCCACAAGATTTCTGTGGAGCCCTGTCAACCGCACAGGACCTTAAAGCTCATTCGATGTTTTAGGAGCCCTGTCATTAGGACCGTCGGAAATGACGTTCAAATAAATGAAATGACCCATTTCTGTAGTAATTGAACGTGTTTGTTTTTCTGCAGGGCAAACTGCACGATTACTGGCAGCCACCTCCTGAGGACATGGTGTCCAGCAGCCAGGAGAGCCAGCAGGGTGAGCCGCAGGCCGATGAGACCGCCATCAACATCGTCTCGCCTGTTACAACGCAGACAGAGACCGATGGTGCCGCCGGAGACTAGACAAAGCATCTTTTCCTCACTGGAATAAAAAAAAGAATTATAAAGTTTTATTTTATAAAAACATTTTTTACATTGACTGAATAAAACCTTTTACATTTGGATGCAACGTTGGGTCTATGGTGCTGGTTAACTGTAGCCTTATTAGAAACTCCATGTGTAAGTCAGCTCATTAAATGGCTGTCTAAGGCTTACAATACCACTGCATGTAAGACCTTATTTGCCTAGGACTGTTGAAAAGATGGTAGTGATTGCTTGTGTGTGGTAAGACTCCTGCTTATCACATCCTGCAGCCGAGCGTTTGTTGATTAAGACGCCGTCAGTCACCTGCCATCCAGTGTGGGCACTACGAGTGCTGAAAACATGCGTTGTATTTAACATGTTCATAATTACTATCTATAGCAATGGTTTACACTCAGAGTTCAGTATAAATGCTTCACATACCAAATACAAGATAGATTAAAAACCCATAACATGCCCTGATGGACAGCTAATCAGTTGCATAAATTGGGCTTTAGCTGGATGCATCCCTCCCTTGTGATCAATAGTTGAGTTCTCTAGGCATAAGAATGGCGACTAGTTTGGTACAAGGTCTAAGGCGATGTGCCAAATTGTGTTTTTTTTATTTTATTTTTTTAATTTTATTTTATTTGTATTTTTTTATTTTTTTTATTTTTTTGGGGTGTGTTGTTGGTAGATTTCCCCCTTAACCTTAGATGCTAGGGGTAGGGAAATGAGCAATTCCACTGTCCCGCTCTGTACCACACTGTCCCGTTCTGTCCTACTCTGTCCCACTCTGTCCTGCTTTTCCCATTGGGTCCTATACTGTCGATGCACATTTTGAGCAATGCCACTGTCCTACACTGTACCACACTGTCCCGCTCTGTCTCTCAGCACTATTATTTAATATTTATGTCTTTGCTTATTGCAGTGTGTGTGTTTGTTGTTTTTACCTATGACCCATACATAACGTTAAGTCATAAGGTCTACTTAAAGGTTTAATGGCTAAGGTTAGTGATGCTTTTGTTCGCACCTGCAGGAGCCTTAATGTTTAATATGTTTTAATGAGATAAAAACCAAATGGATTGGCAAATGTATCCAGTAGCCAGACTCAGGGATGATGTTGGTTCCAAACCAGTTGAATTTAAGTTACTATCATTTCATTGCTGCCCATGGTGTAAATTGTAATGGTATCCAAGGTTTGCACCATACCTACTAAGGCAGTGTTCTATTGTGTGGGTGGGCCCCACAGTCTGGTGTCGGATCCAGGCCGTGCCAGTGCTTCTGTGGCCAGCAGCGATGCAGAACAGTGAATAATTGGCCATAGTGTCACCCGTGTAGGGAGGGCCTGGATGCCCGTGTGTCATCGTGCACCAAGCCCCCGTTTATTTAGGCACCCACAGTCTGCCTGCATAGGCTACACATGAACTGTGTTCATCCGACTGCACATGCTTCGCAGGAGAGCGCCACGCTTGTCTGAATTGTAGGTGTGCTGCAGTGATGAGCTCGGCTTACAGTACAATTGAGCATTCCAAATTGGAAATTGAGACTAGGGGTTTAAAAAAAATGTTCGATTAGAATAGTGTCATATTTAAGGTGGCATAGGGTTTCTTGTAAGTACAACCCAAGAACAACAGCACACACAAACCTTTTTTTTAAAGAATATTAAGCATTGTCACCAGGTTGGTTTGCTTGGCTACCACCATTACAACGTTTTTTTACAAAGTTCAGTAGTTGTATTTATAGACTGGATTTAATCCTGTCATTGGTCTTCCACTGTGTTAAAGTTGTTGTAAGTAGTGCTTGCTAATGGAAGGATTGAAGGAACGTTTAGAGATCTTTAACCCCAGTTTACAGAGCATTCTTACATTGTGAACATTGTTGAAGTGTCTGAGTTAGAGGATTACATGTACAATTTTGATACAGCCGATAATTTTGCTTTAATTTATACATGAAATGTTGTCTTGTACATGTAACTAATGTTTGGATATATTTCTTTATTTTAATTAATCGTTTCCATTTTGGTCTTACACGCGTTTTCCAAGTTTTATTATATTAAAACAGTTTGTCATTGATCAATTTGAACACATATTGTGTTTTAGCTGTGAAGATGTTGGTTGATTTTTCTGTCACCTACACCGTTTGTTCTTTTTTATGGCAATAACCGAAAGGCGACAAATAAAAGTATCCAATACAAAGCAAAATCCTGTTTCTTTTTAGTTCTCCCCTTCAATTAAACTATGTGTGCAGTTTTCCCAGTCTGACAGCAGATGGCACACAATCGACTCACTTTATCTTTATAAGCAAACAAGCTGTGAGGAATCAGGAAAACGCCGAACATTTGTGTACTAGCAAAATAAAAAAACATAGCCTAATGGTAATAAAAACAGCTAGTAGCTTGTTTTAATCCGTGTTAATATTGATACAAAGTGATTCAGCATGTCATCTATATGAGTATGGAACAAGCCACAATATCAGTTACAGTGAGTCTAGTAAGAGTGTATTTTTATCACCAATACGATGAATCCCAAAGATTATTTGGAGGAACACAAGACAAATGTCTCTTAAATGACAGCTTTGGATTCAAAATGCATTGCTAATAAAACAAAACTGCAGAAATGTTAAGCACTAGGCCAGGGTTCGGCAACCCATAACACTCAAAGAGCCATTTGGACGATTTTTCTTCAACGGGGGTGACATTGCATGAATGACAAATTTTCATATAGTCCATAGTTTGACAGAAGATATTTTCTTCTGACATTGCATGAATGACAAATTTCATAGAGTCCATAGTTTGACTAAGAAGATATTCTATATATACAAATAAGCCCCCTATTGCCCTTTTTTTTGTTGATTGGCGTTAAGAGACCAATTGCACAATGCTTCACATTTCGATTCTCCAATCACAAGCAACTCTTAGCTCCGTGTCGGTTTAAAAACACCATGAGCAGATGTGTCTCCTAGTTATTAATCAAATCGACATTGTGCCATTGGCTTTGATTGACTTTTGTATGGCAAAAATATTAGAATAAATTGTGGTAACCCATCCAGGAAGTTACATTTTAGTTTTAGGCCACCTATTAAATATCGATTTTTGCTCTGTGTGAGTTTGTCAGTCAGAGACCGGCAGCGATATCCACAGTCCACGTTCCTAATATAGATAAATGTTATTGAAATGTTTTGTTCATGTTTTTTGCTTGTTATTTTGTCGATTACATTCACTTAATCAAGATGGTGTTTTTATTGTATTTTCTTAAAATGAATAACGCCTTCTGCCTAATTATGTCTTGCCTGCCTGAGAATAATCTGGCCTGATAAATACATTTCTTAAATACAAAACTCTCTTTTGGTACATTGTCTTAGTCCTTTCGATCTTCAGGGAAACAGAACTATTTGTTGAAATAGCCTCTGTCTTGTTAGTAATTCAGTCCAGTATATGAGTTATAATAATAGCTGATAAGCTTGGGCCTACTTAATATTAATGAAGGGGCGGGTCCGGTAACCGACAACCGCACACTTCAAGAAAACTTCCAGCTACGGAGCACCACATTGGCGTGACACTCGCAGGTTATGTGCTGCTCAGTGATTTCACACACGTAAAGATTTTGACATCGTTATTCGGACCAAGAGTCCTTTCAACAACCAGGTAAGACTATGCAGTAGGCTACATTGTTGTGATTCAGCGCATCAATACATAGATGGCATTCTTCACCATATAGCTTCCAACCAAGGGAAATACGACGGAGATCAAAACGCAGGGTGAGGTAAAGGTGACTTGAAGTGTCATGCGTCACAGTGTTTCCTTCACACTGAATGCCTTTTGGGCGCAACAGCATGAATACATCGCACAAATATTTTGAAATTAGCCTGGCTCCATCTGACGTTGTGTCTAGGCTACTGTAGAAGCCCGCTATAACAAATTCTGCTGACCGCGTCAAAGGGAGGTGCAGATACTGTATTTATCGGAAAAAGACTTGATACATTTACCATATTTTGGATGAAATCAAAACGTGTCATGCACCTGCCAATATTAGTCCTCACAAGTTGTTGCAGGACATTCTACGTCCGATAACAACAGCGTGCTGTACGACCGTCCTCTTTATGATATCGTTACAGTGCGTTTACGAAAACCGCACGAGTTTACAGTACGGAATTAGTAGCTGTACAGTATACCGAGGGATGGCACTGCTGCAGGATGGATTGCGAGGGACGTGGAAGATGGGTTTAACGAAACTGCCTCGTTGATTGAGTTTGCTACGTCTGAAAGTTATCACAGTGACTGTGGCCATAATATTTTGTCCACACGCAGTGGCACATTTCGTCCCACTTGTGTGAACCATATGGATACTCTCCCTCAGAATAAAAGGCAGTTTTCTGCTTCCGAAGCCTTATATTTACTTCAGAATGCCGAAATCTTAACGCACTGCAGGAAATAGATAATTTGCTTTCCAATATAGAATAACTAAATAGCCGTACATATGTAATCAAATCATATGGGTTTTTCCTGATGTAACTGGTAGCCTACCATATCGTTAAATTGTGCCTGCAAAATTGAGCTAGGCTGTGCTTTCCATACGATGGCAATTTGTAAGTACTGGACCTCCTTAACCAGTAGCCTAAGCTGTTTTGAATAGACACGTGTGCGAAAGACGCAGAAACGTGAACCCCTATCACTATGGTGTAATTAAGCGCATTACTTTGAGCTATTAGCGAAGCTCCCGGAGTCATGCGAATGAGGGAATAGTAATAATACGTTTATTTATAGAGCATAATATGCTGGCTGAATTGGTGCTACACGGTGTTGAAATATGTAGCGCGGTTCCCTGGATTCCTACAAGCTGAGAAATGCTGTTAGCAGCAGTTACACAATGACTTGTAGAAATCAGGTCCTGTTTTCTGATAGTAGACAGTAAAGTAAAGCAGACCTGGAACAAAAATAGTTGTAATTGAATGTTTTAAAAAAAAAGTATAAATATGCTCAACTAAAGAAAATATTTGTTTAAATATTTCAATGTTGATACCAACAAAAATTAGTTACTTTCTGGGATTGGTATTATAATATTTTGAATTACGTACAAATGGTATTTAGTTCTTTTTGAAAAATAGCTACTTTCTGATACATATTTCATTTTTTAAATAGTTTAATAACTATAAATAACTATATTTATCCCAGGTCTGCAGTAAAGTGTGACTGGCATTTCATCCACATCATGAAGTCGTAGCTGTTGGTTTGTTGTTTAACGAACTGAATGTGAAGACCCGAAGAACATAACATAGGCATTGATAATCAATGGACTGAGAGCAATCTTTTTATAAAATAAACCAAATCTGTGTACACATTGCCTCAGCATGTATACACACTGAAAAATGTGCTGAAGTGTCCCACACTTTGAACAAGGTTTTTCTGATAGTTTGTGCAGTCCACAGTAGCACTGTTATCTTATCCATGTTCATTATGGGATTTACAGATCATCTCATTATGGCACTCATATTATTCTGTTATTATTATTGTGCTGGGCAAACCTCTTCATCCAGGGAAACATACGTAGCTTATGTCTTCTGCATTATCCAGTTATACATAAGACATTTAGATTAAATACATTGCTCAGGGGTATTGGAGAAGTGCTGCACCAGGGATTTGAACCTGCAGCCTCATCGCTATAAATCAATCTGGCTAACCACTATAGCCCTAAGGTCATCTCGTTTGTCCTGTTCTGGTCGGTGAATGGCTGCCCAAAAAGTCTATTGCACCAAGATTAAATGGATTCCCTGATATATACACGCAGCCCCTAATTATTGAATGAAATGCATAAAAATGAGCAGAAAGATTCAAAATAGCGCCCATGCTAAACATTATGAAATTAATGAAAGAGTCAGCACTCCTCTGAGATTAAATATGGAACATGGCAATGAGGGACTGTGCTATGCTTTGTTCATTGTGCATTATTCATAATTAATGCACAGTTTTGTTTTTGTTTCATTTTACATTTAAAGCCAAGCCCAAATGAGAACCTCTCCATGAATTACATTTTGACAGGAGACCAAAAAGGCAGTCAAAAAAATTCTGAGAGTCATTGTACTAATGCCAGTACAATAGTTACAGTATATTTGAGCTCCATTACAAATGTGCATATTAAAGACATTATTCTTATGAAAGACTACATTCTCTAATGGGGAGTTTGACTTCCATAAAGCCTCTACTGTGTCTGGCTCAATGCGCAGACTGACATCTCTTTAACTCATTGGACATCTCTAATTGTCTCCCGACACTTGGGTTGTCATGTGCAGTTCTTTGGAATGCTCTAGGAGGGCCATTATATAAATATAATTAGGGTATGAACAGCAGAGATTATCTTGCGGATTTGCAGTCATTTCATCACAAGAAGTCATCCTTTCAGTTCTTTTTCAGCTTGGTTATGAAAGCGCTATTGGTCAGACTCCGCCTGCTAATAACAATCCTCATATCTTGCAGTTATGTTTACTATTGTTATTATTATGTACATTGTATGTTTCACTTTTCCCCAATATGTTAAATCAAATAGTCCTTTATAGGCTTAACATGGGCCATATTCTTCATACACAGGCTACATTTAAAACCTTGCTGTACGATTTGTTGAATGGAAACACCTCTGAAATGTGAAGTGTCTTTATTTTAATGTTATGTAAAGTCAAGCGCTCTACCAAATATTTAAATATGTAATGCTACATCATATAATGACGTGGTGTCCACATATGCTTCAAAGGACTTCTTTGTAGATATGTGGGAGACTAGAGTATGGAAATATATAGTTAACTAGGTTATTTCCTGCTCTAATGTCCTTTCGTAGCAGGTGAAAGAGAAATGTGGAACCTGATCCAAGCACTGAAACATGAAATGTTTTCTAGAGAGCAGTGGAGGTGTTCTTTGCCTCTGGGTTTGAAATAAATGTCTGATTTGTGATTGAAGTCAGCGTAGACATGCATGTGTAGAGTTGGCATGACGCAGGATACTGTATTGTGGTAGTGGAGCAGGTGTGGGTGATTCACTGTAAATGAAACTTAAAAGAAATAGGCAGCATCAAACAAAAACTCAAAGCTTTGCCTTCAGGAGTTCCAGTGAGTAGCCTAAATAACTTTGCGGCGATGCAAGGTTTGGTGTTTGCTGGCACAGACTCCATTGGGCCCTATGAGGGAGACACTGTGAGCTATAGATCGGGAGGAATACGTTTGGAAGTGACAGCCGTTTGCCAGAGTTGACACTTTGAGCCCTTGGCATTAGCCTGCTTCTCTCTGTGATACTATTTCCATGTCACTGGCAGAATATGGATCTCTCCCTCAGATTTTTCACCAGTCAACATTTAAGGGTTCAGATATGCTCCTACCCTCTCAAAGGTCAAACCAGACTCATGTATATAGCTAGCCATGCAATGGTAATGTTTCAAATCAATTTTTGTTATGAATTGCTCTTCTAAAGAGCTTATGGATTGTCCAGTCGAAACTACGACTGTGCGATGCGCAATACCAACATTCCGTCGCTGTGTGGGCTTAAAATGAATGGATTCAACAAATTAATAATCGCAAAGAGGTCCATCCACACTGTAACATGTCAAGAATTAGGGCACCTAGTTTATGTTGGCGTTTTTTTAAGGGACAGATTGTTTTGGCCGTTGCTATTTCACGCTTGTCTCATTGCATTCCCCTCAGCTAAAGAGAAATCCTGACATCTTTTTATGAACAACCTTTCATCTTCACTCGCTCATCTCTTCTTTTAAATCGTGTGGTGTCTCAAATCTCAGCATTCATAAAGACACATTTTTAAGGGACAATGTGTGTAATCGTATACGACGTTAGTCATCAGGTGACCTTACCCCCTTTGACTTTCATAAGTGCTTGCAATCGGGAGAAGAGTTTCCTAAATGAGAAAAAAAACTGGCAATTCAACTTCATTCAGCACTATCTTAGTGGGCTAAATGTCCACACTTTTAAAGAATACTGTGGATTCCACTATGTATGTATATATATATATATATATAAAAGCCTTCCTTTTATTTGATGGGTTATGGGTTTTACAATCATTTAATTGAAATTAACACATTGTGCTGTGAAAATGGGAAACGGCATGTATGATAATTTACAGGATATTTACATTTACATTTACATTACATTTTAAGCATTTAGCAGACGCTCTTATCCAGAGCGACTTACAAGATGTGCATTAATACAAGGTGAGAACAATCAAAGTTAGCGTACAAGATCAGTGCAGTAAAACGGCAAAAGACATCATTGCAGGTGTCTGCGTATCATACCTGTAACATTGGGAAAGAAAAGGTTAGTGGGTTTTTTTTTTTTTTTTTTTTTTTTTTTTTTTTTTTTGGAACAAGTAAACAGTGTAAACAGACAGATTGACTAGATGGACAGTGTTCAGTGGTAGTGGAGTCTGAAGAGGTGGGTTTTGAGTCTCTTGCGGAAGATTGGAAGTGATTCCGCAGTCCTGACCGATTGCGGAGGTCGTTCCACCAACGAGGACCAGGACAGAGAAGAGGCGAGACCGCGAGGAGAGCGGCTGCCAGGCGCCCGGAGGGATGGGGCAGTCAGTCTGCCAGCGGAGGCGGAGCGGAGGGGTCTGGATTTAGGTCTAGTCCTTAACATTGCAGTTGATTCAAGTGAAAGACAGACGATTTGTAGCCATTGTCTTTAACCTTACACAGACTCAAATCATTGGGCATGTTATGGCAGAACAAAGATGAAATGAAGCGTGAGAGGATTTGCATGCTAGGAAGGAATCCCCCCCGCTCTGCTATCAGGACAAATCAGCATCTGCTGGTCACCTGCAGATTAAAGTTCTAACCTAACTCAGGCCAAAGAGCGCACCAGCAAAACAGGCCAATACACATCAGTGTCCCCAAGCAGCTTTAGAATGCTTAAATACAATTTGTAATGTAAATGGTGAAAAACATAACTTGTTAGGTGTAAGACTGAAGGAACAGTACATGGCTGAGATGCAGGTGGACCACATTAACACCATCCTCATTGCTGATTGAAAATGTGCTGATTGTGCTGATTGCTGACAGATCGTGTGCAGAATTTGTGTTTGATGGTTGTAATAATGAAGGATTATTTAGTATGGTGGTGCACACAAATCTTGCCACCCTGTCTAATGAACCAATGAATAACATACCTGTACTGGATAGGTGAAATAAGTTTACACGATGGATTATGGGGTGAAGGATTATAATGAATTTATTTTTTAATTGAACTAATTTGATTTTTTTGTCCAAATTTGGAGTGACTTGTTGGCCCATGTGCTGCAGAGTGCGTGCTGCCGGCGCTGTTTCCTGTCACTCTGCAGTCATGGCTTCGCAGGACTACACTTGCACACCTGGCACAGACAGACCTGAGCAGGCACCTGATCGAACAGAGGAGTTGCGTGGGATGAGATGCTGCCAACTGAAGCCCTCGCTCCCCTGGCAACGCTGTGTGCCGATTGTGCGTCTCTCTACGGCGCTACCGGCCGCAGTCTGCACCAGGCCGAGGGGCGCGTCACTGCCCACAGCAGTCAGCGCCAGGGCTGTCAGTGCTGTGGCTAGATTAGGCCGTTCAAAAGCCATGCCTTTCAAGGGTGACTACAGGCATTTGCTTTAATATTTATGGTTTTGGCATTTCTGTGTAAGAAATGTCAAGTTAAAGGTTTCTAACTTTAAGAGGAGTGCTTTGTATTTTTGGACAATTGGTACAGGAATGGCACTCCAAGGCTGGTCTTTTTTTGTGTGTGTTTTTTTGTTGTTGTTCGACGCAGTAATTTGATTGTACAGTGAACTCGTTTGCTTGTTTTACTTTTTCAACTTTGCAGGCCGGTCCCTGAGTGTGTGGTACGAAGTGCAGAGACGTGCACTAGTTTGCTTTTATGAATGTAAATAAACGAAAAGAACACATACATGTCATGGTGATTGTCATGGTGATCGTCGCCGTCGTCATTACCGCTCTGTTTTTACGATCTTGTTCTTGTCAGTTACGCTTTTTACCGTTCTTTATTTTCTCCTCTGGCCCTCTGGCCTGCTGTCCTGTTCAGTATAAACTCTGCTGTTGAGGGGAATATGAAGATATGAGAGTGATTTGCATGGTGCTGGGTGATAGTTGACAGAGAGTGCCAGGCTAAATGTCACAGGGCCTGAGCAGAGCTCTGTGGCATGCTCATTTGTAATACATCTGGCACAATGGGACTTCATTTGTTAAGCAATTAACACTCCTAATTGCTCTGCGCCATTTGAATGTGTGTGCGTGCGTGTATGTGTGCGTGTGTGTGTGCGTGTGTGTGTGTGTTTGAGTTTGTGTGTAGGCAGACGTCATGCTGTGGGCAAAGCATCGGGTGGCTGAATTAGCTGTCAGCAGCTTGTCACAGCACTGTGCACAGTCACATAGCCCATAACACAGGGACCCCCAGGTTTCATGCAAAGGGGTCCCAATAGGTCCTCAAAAAAATGGAGAAAACAATTTCCCTTTGAAGAATATTTTGTTTATTTTTTCCGTATTTTATACATTTTAGAATGTATAAAACATGCTGACATCACCTTAGACACTGTTCCTCCTGAAGTTGAGCCACCTCCATCACTGAAGCTCTGGCCAAACGTACTCTAACAATCATCCCTCTTTCAAAGTCACTGAGGTCTCATCTTCTAGCCATGCTAGCCATAATTATAGGCAACCAGGCCAGCCCAGAATGTTTGTACATGACCCTAAGCATTATGGGATGTTTATTGCTTAATTAACACAGGAACAGCACCTGTGTGGAAGCACCTGCATTCAATATACTTTGTGTCCCTCATTTACCCTAGTTTCCACCTGTTTGCTGTTTTGCCACTACCTGAAGATACATTGTGTGTATGCATATATAGATATACCTGTATACATTAGATATAGATATATATAAATATTTATATACGTCCTGTTTTAGACATGCTTCCATGTAGTCGTATAACCACAGTGCACTTTATGCATTGCTCTTGGACTGAATAGTCTTTTTAAATGATAGATATTCATAAAAAAAATTTTGTTATCGCCAGTATTTGTTCATTCTTTTATATACAAGGTTAATATAAGTTAAGACTCCTGATAACCTTGGCCAGCCCCAGTTTTACCATTTCGGTGCTTGATGTATTGAAGTGAGCATAACGCCTTTTCTGTGTGTGTTCTCACGTAGATTGGCTCCGCTCTGAGAGGATGACAGAATAGAGGAATAGAGAGGAGAGGAACTCGAGCGTGAGGAAGAGGAGGCTGGCGTGATGAAGACGCTGCCGAGCTGGCTGCTGCTGTGCTGTTGCACACCGGCGCTGTGGGGGTACCCTTTCCGCTCACTTCAGGACCTCGACGCCACGCCCAGAGTCACCGTGCTGTCCTCCGGTAAGACCAGTGTCGCGATCACGCCTTGCGTCAACTGCAGCACTCCATTTCATTTTTCCGTTTGCCCTGCCTGGGGAGTAACATACAGGTACATACAAATAATACACATACAAATGACCATGTTGTTTAAATACTCCTGTGACTCAGGTTTTACCACATTTTGAAGATTGTCGTCACGTCAGTGCTCAAACGACTCTTCCCAGCCCCACCCCAGTTTGTGCAAAATAAGTTGTTTTAAGGAGCAGGCAGACAACCATGACACCTGCAGATTTGGTAGCCACTTGCCACAGTGGTGTCATTTGCTAAACACATCACTGGTGCTGAGCTGTTTCAACACTCTCCAGTAGGAAATGCAATCGCAAGCTAAGGCAGCAAGTTCATATTTACAGGTAGGATTCTGTATCGCCATACGCGTACATCCCAGAGACAATAGAGAAGAACAGAGAGAGGGGGAATGTTCGCGTCCACATCTCTGAAACGTAAAGTTAAAGTGACCTGTGTTTAACGTGCAAACAGACGTAGGGGCAGGACGGCTGTCTCAGGGGCATTCATTTCAGGCAAATAGCAAACAGCTATGAACACAGAAATGCGTGACATGCCTCCTTGAGCTCACCATTCACAATTAGGGTGCGCTGTGATGGAGGGCTCAAGCAGCAGGAGCCCTGGCAGTGTGTTTGCTTGACATGGAAAGAGAATCGTAATCGTAAATCTCCTGCAGCCTGACCTTGCTCCAGAGAACACATGTTAGGCCACCTGTCTCTCTCTCTCCCCTGGAGTGTGTACACGTATACTGCAACCCCTCTCTTTTTCCCCTAGAGCAGGTGAACATATTGTGCAACCTCCTCTCTGTCTCCCCCAGCGTACTATTTTTCTCCCAGAGAGAGGTATGGTGTGACCCCTCTACCTGTCCCCCAGAGAGATGTGTGGTGGGCACAGATGAGCCGCTTATGAGCATTTATAGTTGTGTGTGTGTGTGTGTGTGTGTGTGTGTGTGTGTGTGTGTGTGTGTGTGTCGGGCACATGTGTGTGTCTGTATGGGTTTTGGCATGTGCATTCTGTGTGAGTGGGTTATTATGGCCAGGTTAGCGTTAGAGTGAAGGAGAGTAGTGCTTTGATGGGGAGAGGTTTGGTGTGTGTGTGTGTGTGTGTGTGTGTCATGCACATGTGTGTGTTTGTATGGGCTTTTGGCATGTGCATTCTGTGTGAGTGGGTTATTATGGCCAGGTTAGCGTTAGAGTGAAGGAGAGTAGTGCTTTGATGGGAAGAGGTTTGGTGCAGTGGTAACCTGCATAGTGTCCCCTCCACAGTGTGGGGTCAGGGATGTGCTAGATTTAACACAGGAAAAGGTGGAACCCTTGAGAATTCCCATGAGCGCCCCCACCATAAGGACCGTGACCAAGGTTCCACTGACCGCTTTCTTATGTCACACAGGGTCAATCATTCCTGTGCCGTACTCCTCTCCCTGCTTCCTCCAACAGACCTCCATTTGCTCTCCTTTCTTCCCTCTTTCTCTTGATCTCCCGTCTCTTTGACTCCTCTCCTGATATAATGAGTTGGTTTGGGCTGATACTGAGTCTGTGCCTGTGGGCTGCAGTGTGACGGAGGGAGATCGGTTGCCAGGGCTCACAGCTCATACACACAGTTGTGTTCAGGGTGCTCCCTCCTCCCACCGCCATTGAATAACAAAACCCAAATCACAAAGCACGCTGTTTAACTTTCAAGCATTACTAATGAAATGTTCCGTGACTGTGTCTACACAAAAGACCATCTTTACAAGCTCTGCTAATACCATGGAAGGGGGGTCCGGAGGCGGTACACCCACGCCAGTCGGGCAGGTCCACCCCGATTAATGTTCATGCTTTGTTAATAAAGCGATCTCTCACTAAAAGGCAGCTGCCAGCTTGCAGTCGATAATTACTTACCCAGTATTAGCAGTTTAGAAATGTCCAGCCTACACACACACCACATAAAGTAGCATACACATGGTCCTCCATGGCCCTGAGTTTGAGAATAATGTTTCTGCTTTTTTGCCAGTAGCGATTCATTGTCTTGAAATAAACCTTGAAATAAACCCAAACCTTTAAACTGATGATTACTCTCAACCTGTTTCCGTTTACCTTCCTGATTATAATAATAAATACCAATAGGTATAGCTTCCCAATTGTGTTCCCAAGTTTTCACCCAACAGAAATTTGTTTTCTAGGCTTTATTGCGCATTTCTCAAAGCTAGTGTGCTATACAGTAAATGGAATTGTTCAAGTTAGAAGTGCAGCCTGTTCTTTGAAATGATTCAGTTGATTTTTACTGAATTGAACTTCTTCTTGTGATTTACATTCTCTAACATGAAGTGAAGAAATATATCACTGCAACGTTAGACACGATTAAGAGCAAGCTTTGTGATGACTCACAAAAGGATTATTCATTAATTGGCACACTTGTTAAATAAGAAAAATAAGTGAAAATAGGTTGAGACCCATGGTGGGTTTAAAGGTAAGATTTCAGTCTCCTCTATTCCCAGCTCACCAGCCGTCACAGATTTTTACAGAGTGAACCCGGGTTCAATGAGAATGTTACACTTTCCTCTTGTATTTCCCCTCTCGCACCGGCTGACAGAATTTCCTTTAGCCTTGACCTACTTAGCTTTTGTGAAGGGCCTTTGGGCTGCACAAATTTCAGCCAGTTATTGAATGTGCGTGCCATGTTTGTCACTTCTGAGTGTGCGCACGGCATGTGCGTGTGCACGCATGTTTATGTGCATGTGCCCCCTTTCACTTAGAGGTTGATCTCTGCCTCTTCAGACCTGCAGAATTGCGTCTTCGCTTTGCAGCGCTGATGTTCCAGGCCTGAGATAATGGACATTTGCAACGTCTCTGCCATCCGTGGTTCTGTGCAGTAGAGCCACATCCCCAGCAGCTCCACAAACAGCACCTCAGTCTCTCTGTGATGCGCAGTAGACCACCTGCCTTAGCAAATTCATTGGTACAAAACAGATTGCCAAACACTTGGGTGCAGCAGTGTCACCCACAAGGATCAGACTTCTAGTTCAATGTGTCTAAAACGCTGATACATTTACACAGTTGATATATTTAGTCTCTATATGCTTTATTTTTCAAGCACTTCCTTATTTGTTGAGAGGTTCTTGTTTGTAGCTTGGTTAAATATCTGAAGGCTGCTTCCTAATTCTTATGTTATTAATCATTTTGGTGTGTTTGATTACATCATTGAAGAGAAAGGCCCATTTTAAATGTAAGTTGAAGCAGTGTGTTTCTTCTAGAGTGTAACAGATTCCAGAAAGTGTAAGGTGAACATATTTGCACTCACTTCTGCAGTAATCCTGGCTAGAGGACATCACCGTTGTCAAAGTCTCCTTCGCCAGAAACAGTGAAACGTGCGATTTATACACTTTGTTTCCCCCATTTCATTGTGTACTTAAGATGGGTTTTTTTCTACTGCTTTTAAAGCATTGTGCTTTCAAGATAGATTATGAGTCACAATTGTAAACCAATTAGACGGTTTAAGAAAAAACCCAAACAGAAAAAAAATAGGATCAGTGCAGCCCGGGTCAAAACAATTCCACCATTTCAAACACGGTCTGAGCATCAAGAGAAAATAAACATGAAGAATAATAAAGAGCAAATAATTTCAGCTGAGCTCTTATGCTGATATCCCCTCTCTAGATTATGCTGATATCCCCTCTCCGGAAAGTACGGTCTTCAGGTCCGCACACACTGCTAGTCCGCAAACAGACCCGCTATGCTCCATCGGTTTGCCCTGATAGACACCTGGCAATAGTTGACTGTTTGTTAATTTGGCCCACTTAAGGCCGTGTGAGTGGCCTAAACCAGTCATTTGCCTGCTGTAAATCTAGTGACCAGGAACAAGTTATTCCACCAGAAACCCTCCCTTGAATGACACCACCAAGGGCTGCTAGCAGTTTACCTTCAGGTTATGTTAGTCAGCATGAGGGCTATATCTCAATGGAGCCTGAAATTCAAGTTTTCAAGTGTATGGCCGGATACGCCAAGTGGTCATTAAAAGACGTAAACATGGAAACAGAGTTTTGGTGCAGAATGCAGCAGTGTGGTGCACCGTGGTTGTGCCTTTGCTTTTACTGCTTTAAAAAAACTTGCTGGAGGGCCGCAGCGCAGTGTGTCCTGGTTTTCCTTGTTACTCAGCACTTAATTGATCATTTACATAAAGCAGTTGATTACACAGTTAACTCACCTCACCTGGTTCCTTGGGTCTGAATGGTTTGCTGATTTTAGGGTGAACACAAGGCCCAGCAGAACCCTGTGGCTCTCCAATACCTGGGTTCCCTACCCCTGCTCTATGGCGTAGCTAAACACTGCACTCCTCCTTTTGCTCTTGTGTGATTGGCCATTCAGACTCAGACAAGTATGTGCTTCATGTGGCCAACAGGCCCATTCACTCAGGTTTGACAGAAACTCACCTCAGTGAGGTGGAGCGAGGGGTATCATCTGAAACTGGTGCCCTCTGGCAGCGTTTCTGTGGCCTTATGGGTGTGGTTATATTCCTGAGAGGATTCCTGTACACTTAGAATCTGCTGGAATAATCTTTCACCTGCTTCTGTTTGTCAGGGTTCCAGGATGGTGTTGTGGGAAAACACAGAAAGAGTTTGATTGTTGTTGTTGTAAAAATAAGGTGCTCTCAATATCACTCCCCTTGGGGATGAATAAATATATTGTGTCAGAGTAATGGAAAAACCTTCCTGGTCTATGTCATATCTCATAACTCAACAACAAATACTGTAGAGTTAAAACCCCCATGTGACTAAACCATAATGTTGCGTTGGTATAAATACTAAAATTATTATTTTTAAAGTGTGTGTGTATGTGTGTGTATGCATGTATGTATGTGTGTGTGTGTGTGTGTGCATGTGTATGTATGTATGTGTGTGTGTGTGTGTGTGTGTGTGTGTGTGTGTATGTGTGTGTGTGTGTGTGTGTGTGTGTGTGTGTGTGTGTGTGTGTTGTGTGTGTGTGTGTGTGTGTTTGTGTGTGTGTGTGTATGTGTGTGTGTGTGTGTGTGTGTGTATGTGTGTGTGTGTGTGTGTGTGTGTGTGTGTGTGTGTGTGTGTATGTGTGTGTGTGTGTGTGTGTGTGTGTGTGTGTGTGTGTGTGTGTGTATGTGTGTGTGTGTGTGTGTGTGTGTGTGTGTATGTGTGTGTGTGTGTACAGGGCAGTCATTGAGCGTTGCTTGTTTCAGGGCTGCTGGGCTGTCGGCGTTTCAGCGGCACGGCTGTGAGCTACAGCACGCTGCTGCTGGAGGAGAAGGTGGGCATGCTGTATGTGGGAGCCAGAGGCGCCCTGTATGCTCTGGATGCCAGCGACATCGCCGCCGGCAACACCCTCTCTGTGAGTATGCTGGCACACAATGGATTACCAACTGCCTCCTATCACCTCCAACGCATTATTAAAGCCAGTTTGCTGATCCCACCCTAGCTTTGACCTCCTGCTTACTTGTAGAACTTTACGGGGGAAGGTGACTCACTGTTGAAAGAATAGCCAATAAAAGTGTGACTTTGTAGTTTGTTTAATCATTGTTCATATTTTGTCATTTCAGATTGATTGGGAGGCACCCGCAGATCAAAAGCTGCAATGCTTGAGCAAAGGGAAGGACAATCAGGTATGTGGGACAGGTGTGAATCAATAAATATGCTCCAATCAGGTATGTGAGCCAGGTGTGTATCAATAAATATGCGCCAATCAGCTTTCAGCAGCAGTTTCCAGGGCTAACAAAAGTGTAAATATTTAACATATTTACATTAGGGATCTGGATGACTAACTTGATGGCTTTACTCTGTTTGACCTAACTTGAATTCCTTTGTCAAACTGACCGGACGTCTAAATGGATAACTTTTAAGATGTTTCCCTGGATCAGGCCATCATTAGGCTGTGCACCTGCATATATGATATTGCGTGATGTTTGACATCCAGGCGATTGATCACGATCTTCTCCGCAGCCATGTGTATTTAGAAGTATGTTAAATACAGCCCTATCGTGTTCTATGGTAGTGTCCAGGACAGAAATGTGTGCAATTGTTATAAAAGGCTTTCCCCAATGTTCCTCTTGTTTCAGACTGAGTGCTTTAATCACATCCGATTCCTTCAGCGGTTTAACGAGACCCACCTGTACGTTTGTGGCACGCACGCGTTCCGACCCCTCTGCGCTTTCATAGTAAGTGCCCCACCCTGGCCTTTCAAACATCACTCTATTTCTCCAATAGGTTTCTGTGTGCTTTGTACAGTCAAATGGGGGTGGTGTAGGCTGTTCATCTAAAGACACAAAGGCACAAACCGTATGAAGGAGGGGAGCAACCTTTATGTTATTAATCAAGAACACTGTCTGTTTATTGTGATGCAGTGCGAGGCGTGACACAGTTAGTTAGTCATGCTCCAAACTGACCGTAACGTTGTGTAGAATTTCACGTTCTGGAGATCCAGTCCTACTTAATGTCACATTTGGTCATATTTATGAGATAATGTTGACTAACCGTCAACAATGTATGGTTCAATTATGTGTTACACAGTTACTGATAATTTGTTAAGCACTTAGGACCGCACACTATTCAGAGGTGATAACAAAATAACTGTTGTTTACTTGACACGTGGGAAAAGGCAAAGGTTGAGGGATGAACTCCAGAGAAAATGTATATACATTTATATTTAATTGAATGAACCAAGCAGTGTGTGTTCCTCACCAAGCAGTGTGTGTTCATCACCAAGCAGTGTGTGTTCATCACCAATTCAGACGTGCTCAGCACTTGTGTGTCCATGTATACCCAAGCCTGGCTGTTTTCTCACCTGTAATGTTGGGTTAAGCACTGCATGGCTGGATTATGACTCTAAACTTAGACACCCTGTTCCCCTGGACACCCTGTTCCCCTGGACACCCTGTTCCCCTGGACACCCTGTTCCCCTGATGTTCCCCTGGACACCCTGTTCCCCTGGACACCCTGTTTCCCCTGGGACCTGCTAGGATGTGGAGCTGTTCAGGTTCTCTTCTACATTTGAGGACGGCAGGGAGAAATGCCCCTATGACCCAGCCAAGGGATACACCGGCCTGCTTGTTGGTGAGATCTCTCTCTGTCTTTCTCTCTCTCTCTCTCTCCCTCTACCTGCCCCTCTCTCTCCCTCTACCTGTGATAATGCTTGTTGCTGGTAGCCCACTTTCTCTCTCTCTCTCTCTCTCTCTCTCTCTCTCTCTCTCTCTCTCTCTCTCTCTCTCTCTCTACCTGTGATAATGCTTGTTGCTGGTAGCCCACTCTCTCTCTCTTTCTCCCCTCTCTCTCTCTCCCTATAGCTGTGATAATGCTTCAAGCTTTGAAGCATTGGTTGAAGAAGTGTCAAACTCAAAGTGTGTGAAGAGTCAGAGTGTGTGAAGGACAGTGTGTGTGTGTGTGTGTGTGTGTGTATTTATTTGTGTCTGTGTCCTCTGCTGGTGACGCTGCCCATTCCGGTGCATTAAACAAACCCAATAATGCTCCATTATAAGTATGCCCTGCTGTTGGGTGTATATATATAATCATGTGTCGTCATGGAAGGCGCTGGACAAGCTGAGGTGTTTGAAGGGGGTAAAGGAAGAGAAGTACTGTTGGAGAAAGTCTATTTCTCTCTTTCATGGCAGATGGAGAGATGTACACGGCCTCGCAGTACGAGTTTCGGAGCTCACCGGACATCCGCCGCAACTTCCCCTCCCCCACGTTGAAGACAGAGGAGGCACCCACACGCTGGCTTCTGGGTGAGTACCATAGAGTTACAAAACACCATAGAGTTACAAAACACCACAGAGTGTGTGTGTGTGTGTGTGTGTTATTTCAAATTACTTGTTGACGATTTTCAAGTACGTAGAAATGGCTTTTTAGCCCAAGCAAACTAAACATATTCATATTGTAAGGTCGACTGCATATCATTCTTCAGTAGAACCAGCTGCAGTCATCCTTCAACAAGACTGTTCTGTAGAATGGCTACTTTTGATTGGCCTCCTGGCAGAGCGTTTATCCAGTGCAGTAATATACAGTATGAACACGGATGTGAAAAACAAACACATCCGTTTACTAATGGTTCAGTAAATAAATGTTACATTAACCAGACATGTATCCCAATATGCCACTGACCACAGTAGACTCTGGGCTTGTTATAACTAACAAAACTTCTGTGTTTACTGACGTTGCGCAGAGGCCGATTTTGTGGGCTCGGCGTTGGTGCGGGAGAGTGTGGGCAGCTCCAGTGGCGATGACGATAAGATCTATTACTTCTTCACGGAGAAGAGCCAGGAGCAGACGCCCTACTTCAGCCAGAACCGGGTGGCCAGGGTGGCCAGGGTTTGCAAGGTGAGAGCCGCACCAGGACACTGGGCTCTGTTGTCATTATCATAGGGCTCCTGAGGATACAAACATTCTTGATATTTTGCAAATTATTGATTTATACCTGTTCTTAATTTGTAATGGAAATAAAAATGTCTACATTCAAATGGAAAAATCCCATCAAATATCAGTGTATGTACTGGGATTTGGGGTCATTTCCATTTCAATTCAGCCAAACCAGGAAATTATGGATTGGATAATGCCCATAAGGTTCTATTTTCAGTTAATTTCAGTTCATTTCCTGAATTGACTGAATTGAAATGGAATTTACCCTAACCCTAGTATCTACACTTATATTACCCATAGCTTCCTCCATCATGGTTATAGGTGTGTGTTATGGATCATATGTGTTATGGATCATGGTTATAGGTGTGTGTTATGGCTCATAAGTGTTATGGATCATGGTTATAGGTGTGTGTTATGGATCATAAGTGTTATGGATCATGGTTATAGGTGTGTATTATGGATCATAAGTGTTATGGATCATGGTTATAGGTGTGTGTTATGGATCATATGTGTTATGGATCATGGTTATAGGTGTGTGTTATGGGTCATATGCGAGATTTGAGACTCTGGCGCTCAGAATGCACTTGAGCTGAAGTGCAAATTCCTCCCGTCTCGACAGCGTACCTAAGAGCCTATCAGGGCAGCGCGGTTGCCAGGCAGCCCAGACTCTCCCTATTCCCCCAGGCAGCATGCTTTCCTCCCCTCTCCCCCCTCCTTCCTTGTCCTCTCCTTTTTCTTCTTTCTTCTTCCTTTCTGTCTCTTTTCTTCTCATTCTTATCTTATCTCTATCTTCCCTTCTTTTCAATCCATCTATTGCTCCAACCCTAACCCTGTTTTTACTGTTACAATATTTATTGTTTGTTCTAATTGATTTGGCACCTTAACCAAAACGTACAATAATTTTGCTCTGAATACTGGTGAAGAATAGATGTTTCTATTAAAATTGCTGGTATTCTGCAGTACTCACTAAAGGGGTGAAACGATTTAAACTAATAGTTTGGCCCAGGTGTGGAGATGATTTCCCACCTCCCAGAGCTGCATGATGGCTCAGGCTCTTTTTTAAATTTTTGTAATTTTTGTTTCTGATTTTTATCCCATTTTTATCCCATTTTTATCCCAATTTGGTAGCCAATTAGACCCACTATTTCTATGTCAATCCCTCCCCTAGTAATGTGATTTCGTTGCCGTAGTCCTGTGACCGGTAGTGACGAAGGCGACCTGACGCCTCTCCCAAGATGGCACTTGCCAAGTGTCAACCATAACCCGGTCTACAGGGCCACTCTTATGCGCAGCGAACGTCATGTCGGCTTCCTTCCCCCCTCCCTGGGGTGGACAGCCAATCACCGCCCCTGGTGGCGCTCCCGGCCAGAGCCGACTCTGGCGAGACGGGGAATTGAACCCCGGTCTCCGTGGCCAGCGTCGGACGTTGTAACCACTGGGCCACGCGGGAGGCCCTCAGGCTCTTTTTTAACAAATGACAGCCGTACTGTGTGCTGTGCACTTTTGCATTATGCTTGGTCAGTATGGGGGGTGATAGCCGAGGCACCACTTGCATTTCCACAAGCCGGATCCGCCAGTGGGTGCACGGTTCAGACAAAGGAAGAAGTAGGGGATATTGCTTGAAACAACCTCCACCATAAAAATAGTTTAGGCTAAAATTGCCTTGAGGTAAGGTAAGGTCATTTGTAATGCTTCCAGTGTGGCATTATATGTTTTGGAGATAAAAAATATACAGTATACATACTGGATACTGGATATAACCAAAACTGACATGTTCTTGAGGAAACAGGTAATCGTGAGAAACGTGACCAAAATGTTGTTACCAAACTTGCCAAATGGTGAAAAATGAAACAAAAATGTACATTTAATCAGTATAATAAAGCTGTATTTAAGACATTAAATATCTTAACAAGTATCATGCTCATAACCGTATTTAAACGAATAATGCATCTTTTGGCAAAGCATTTGGTATCATTGGCTGTATGCAGTATTTCAGGCAGTTGTTAAGCTGGCAGTGACTAATCTGCCCTTGTAAATATGACTGTCAACAAAATGTCGTCGACACTTTTGCGTCAACGTTCTGACGTGACGCGGTCTTGAGAGACATAAATACAGAGAGGCTGACGGTATAATCTAACGGAAAGTCTTGTCTTTCACATGAGGTGTATTTGGAGTTTATCTGCCCTCTTGTTTGGATTTAAATCTCTTGACATAAGGATAAGCACTGGTTCCTTATAAAAGCTGGTTCCCACGGCTCCACTTATTGGCACTGTAGGTAGGTGAGTGCCAGAAGTCAGTCACCCATTGAAAAACCAAGTCACAAGCTTTGAGGCTCCTTAAGGGGTTTAATTGTTTAAATGTCGGTAGTTGAAGTTCTCAAGGTTCTGCTATGGACTCTCACTCTACTACAGTTAATGACTATATGTGTGGGGCAATGTGTGACGAAATATACAGAAAGGATGTGTGTGTGTTTGTGTGTGTACCACGCATGTAGGGCCTTTCAGTCAAATAGCAATGTGGTTTGTTTCTGAGTCCACATGAGCAAATGAAAGTGCGCCAGACCTACCGGGCCTGGGTGTTGTCTGGTGCTAGGCTCTCTCACAATGGGGGCAGGGTTAACAAACTCATTTGTGAATGATATGATGCTTGTTAGACATCTGGTGTTTTTGGTTCTACCTATAGCAGCCCATTCACTGTTTATGAAGTGCTAAGGATTCATAGGTGGGTTCACTAGGCAAGGTAACCACCCTTTTACAAGGGTCAGAAAAAAACATTTGGTTGGGGAAAATAAAAAAGTTGGTTACTCATTGAATTTGCTTCAGGTTAGGTTTGCCTTGCCTAGTCTTGTTCTGGGTGTGAAAATGGCGTATGTTTAAAATCAGTATGCTTAATTAAAAAGTAGTTACACTTTCTTCACTTGTTTTGAAAATTGTGTATGATAAATCAATCTATCTATCTTAATTTATGTAGTGCACCTCATATGTGCATGTTTTCACACAGGTTGTCCCACAGCACTTCACAATAATCCTTTTCTAGAGGGAATCAAGACATGGTATAAACATGATGAACATGAGGGATGCATCGAGATGTGCATTGGAGGGAGGGTTAGGGTTAGGATTTAGGGTTAAGGTCAGGGTTAGTATTGAGATGTGCATTGGAGGGAGGGTTTGGGTTAGGGTTAGTATTGACACTGTACACAAAGAGGGAGTGAGGTCTGTAGCTTTTGTCCATAAGTGTCCTCCATGCTGTGGTCCAGGGAGACAGGGGCGGGCAGCGGACCCTGCAGAAGAGATGGACGTCCTTCCTGAAGGCGCGGCTGGTGTGCTCCATCCCGGACTACGAGTTCCACTTCAACGTCCTGCGCAGCGTGTTTCTGCTGGAGCGCGGCCGCCACAGGCTGGGGTCCTCTACGGCATCTTCGGCCTGGAATGGTGAGGGGGGCGGGGTCACAGAGGCGGGGGCGGGGTTGCAGAGGGAGGGGTTGCAGAGGGGGGCAGGGTTGCACAGGGGGGTGGGTTTGCCAGGGGCTCAAGCCCCTTCGTTTAAAAATTGTATCCTGTTATCAGATTTTATCCTGTTATTCTTCCAATTTAGTAGCCAATTACACCCTCTATTTATTTTGATTTACCCTCCCCACACGGGTCCGTCGCTCATCTCTATGAGGCAAGCTAATTCTCAGAGGGCAGCGAACTCTGCTTCCTTCGAGACGGAATTCTCCCACCCACGTTCTGGAGACTCATGTCCTTATGTCCTTCACGGCGGCCCTGAGCCGGCTCACCCTCCCCCTCCCCCTGGGGCGGACAGCCAAATGCCGCCCCCTATCAGGCCAGGGCCAGTCTGGTAGAGATGGGTTTCGAACCACGTCCCTGACAGGGACAGCGCACACCATATCGGACCAGCCAAAATATGATGCGTTAGACCAATACGCTATCCGCCGCCCCTAAGCCCCTTCATTTACTGAATAAGGTGAATGTGTTGAATGAATGGGCAGCTGGCTGCTCTCTCTGACTGAGCTGTTCATGGAAACGTCAGCCTCACTTTATGGTGTGGGGCGTAAATATGTACCTTGTTCATTTACTGTCATAATTAATACTTTACTTTTCATAATTCTTGTTTGCATAAGGTTCTCAAGAGTGAGTTCAGATTTTCTATTGTTAAACTGCTGAATATTTAGCTTTCATGCCTTCTAAAGAAAACCACTTTTTTCAAGTTTGAGGGAACACCATTGCCTACAGAATTGCAGTTATCCAATAATCCCTTCTCCAGTAAGAAACCTGCCTGCCTGTCTACCATACTCCAAACAGCAGGATCGTTCAGTCACTTTGACGTACCTAGTTGGATGTATGTGGTGAAATTAAAGCAATACATCACGTTTAATCTGATCTGACAGGGCAAATTATTATGTGTTTTCTAGAACTCACTGCTGCAGGTGGCAAATCATTGATTAGCAGCACTCGGTCAATATGGGAACTTGTTTGTAGCAATCTTTATAGCAATGCCCAGGGAACAGGCTGTCAAGGCTCCACTAAGTTTGCATCTGCCAAGTCCTGCCTCTCTGTCCGTCCTGCAGGTGGATACTGCCACTTTACACAAATCCGCTGACACAACGAGTCCTCTGCCCACGCTCGTTTCTCCGTAATTATAATAAAAATGCCACACACCGCGTGTGTCATTTTTTATCCATAGCGGACATTCACCGCAGCTCACTGCAGACGTTGTCTGACAAGAAAGACGGGGAAAGTTTCATTTTCCAATAGTGGAACTGGGTTTATATTTGCCATAAACAGAGGAGTTTAAATGATATTTTTCTGTGGGACTGATGGAAACCTGTGGTGAATTCTTGGTGATTCCTGCAAAAACATTTGTTTAACATTGTTTTATTGTGTGTATGTGTGTGTGTGGTGTTCTGTGTGTTTGTGTGGTGGTGTTCTGTGTGTGTGTGTGTGTGTGTGTGTGTGGTGATGTTCTGTGTGTGTGTGTTTTTGTGTGGTGGTGTTCTGTGTGTGTGTGTGTGGTGATGTTCTGTGTGTGTGTGTGTGTGTGTGTGTCATGTTCTGTGTGTGTGTCATGTGTGTGTGTGTGAGTGTGTGTGTGTGTGTGTGTGTGTGTGTGTGTGTACCCACTTCTTTGCCTTCTGGCTGGCAGAGTATCAGGTTACGATGAGTCAGCAGGGAGGGGTCTCTCTGTTTTCTCTCTCTATTGATGTACATCATCACTCAGCTTTCTCCATCTCTCCACATCCCTCTCTTTTTCTCTTTTTCACTCTCTCTCTCTGGGTGCAGGGTGTTAGGGTGTAGGGTGGGTGTTAGGGTGTAGGGTGTGTAGGGTGTTAGGGTGCAGGATGTTAGGGTGTAGGGTGTTAGGGTGTAGGGTGTTAGGATGCAGGGTGTTAGGGTATAGGGCGCAGGGTGTTAGGGTGCAGGGTGTTAGGGTGTAGGGTGAGGATTGAAGACCAACAATAAGATAAACAGCTTGGTCTTTGAGTGTTTTTTTTACGGAGGACGCCTACATTGTGTCCCATCAATGGAAAATGGCTCTATGCTGTAGAAGAGAGGACATCGCTGTCATCCGTAATTTCACCCTGTTATGTACAAACAAACATTACCTCACAGTAGCATAAACTCAACAGTCCTGTCTGAGTGGGTGTACCTTGCTGGCAAAATAGCACAAGCTTGTGCAGCAGGGTTGCCAGTTTAAGGGAATCAATTCCCTCCCAAATGAGCTGGTAATTTGCAGTGGGAGGCAGAGGATTCTTATCTAAAATGAATTTATAAACTGAAGTGTAAATAACCAGGTCTTTCCTCCTTGGCAGGGATGTGCATTGCTACACCTCAGATTAAAATGTGGTATAATGGCTAGGGAAGTGGTTGCAGGTTTGATTCCCTGGTGGGGCACTGACGTTATACCCTTGAGAAAGGTACTTAACCTGAATTGCTTCATTAAATATCCAGCTGTCTAAATGTTAAACTGTGCAAGTCGCTCTGGATAAGAGCATCTGCTAAATGCCTGTAATGTAATGAAAGGTCCAAAAGCCTATCAGATTATTACTGCCCTACATACCTTTTCTTTTCTTTGTTGGTCTCGATGCCCAATTTGCATTCCCAGCCTCCCGGTTTGACAATGCATCATGAGTGAACACCAGGCTCGGGGGGGAAGGGGAGGGGGATGTTAACCCCGTTTCCCTGACACTTTTAAATCGTTCACTCTGACAAATGGAGCAGTGAACCGTCGGCCACGAGACAGAAGAAAGAGGAAGGTGTGAAACCTAAAGTCATTATCGTGAGGCTTCTTTCAGCATGCCTGATGGCCCGTAGTCACCTGCTATTTTGAAAGGCATGATGGGAATTGGCTCACTCACAAAGGAACACTTCCTTGGCTGATCACGTTTGCGTTTGTTTACTTATCACGAAACAACAAAACAGATGGTCTTTGCCTCGGCGATGCTTTGTGTGCACATTGCACTCGCACACTACCCTCAGTAATGCTTTGTGTACACACACACACACACACTAACCTTGAGGTTTCAGGGTTGCGTCAGTCGCTTGCGTTAAACACAGTGTGAATGCGAGACTCTTGGCTCTCGGGCCTCTAGGGCTGGAACAAGTGGATTTTGAGGAATTATGAATCACAGTTATTTTTCTGTTTGTGTAAAATTTCAGGAAAAACGTCAAAGCGTCCGCCATATGCCAGTTCTCGATCGCGGACATCCAGAGCGCCTTCGAGGGGCCTTACATGGAGAGCCAGGAGTCCACTTTGAAATGGACAGAATACACAGGGAAGGTTCCGGAACCAAGGCCTGGCTCGGTGAGGTTCTACCAGGTTGAGGGAATACCTCGGCGAAAACACTGTAGAAAATGTACATTTTAAAACAGTCCTGCAGATCCCTGAGAATTTGAAACAAATGTTATTAACCAAAAGGTATAATCACACAAAGGAAGAATTGGGTTCTGGATATTTGATATATTTATTCTAATTGTCAGTATTCTGCAGGAGCTTTACTGGGGTCTAAAGGGTTAAAGTATTCCCCAAAAAATGTGACCCAGGAGTGACTAGGACGTTAGGTTCTAGAACATTTCTCTGAGGACAACCCTAAATGCCTTTAAACCTTTGTATATGCTCATCACTGCAGTAGGTTAGCAGGTGTGTCCAGCCTGAATCTGGAGTCAGAAACGCAGACAGAGCCAGCTGTTGCCATTGTTGTGTTCTCTCAGTGTGCTCTCTCTCCGCTGTATTGAAACTCCTTCTTCCTCCAGTGCATCACCCACCACCACCGGGCCGAGGGCATAAACTCATCCCGCGATCTGCCCGACGACGTGCTGTCCTTCGTCCGGGGGCACCCGGCGATGTTCCAGCCAGTCCTGTCCACGGACCAGCACCCCCTGCTGTTCAAGAGGAGCGTGGACTATACCCAGATGGTGGTACACAGCGTGGTCGCACTGGACGGCATGCTGTACAACGTGCTCTTCATGGGGACTGGTGGGTTTCTGAAAGGGAGCGGGACGGGGTCCATCTCTCAATAGCCACGTTCCCTTGGGTCCAAATGTATGCCTCTTTAGAATGCCGATTCCCAGTTCTGACACGCCTAATGGAAATAAGGCTTGTGTGCATTGAAATAAAAGTTGGTCAACTATTTATACCGCCCGGCATTTAGTGATGAAATCAAGTTAATTACATTGCTCAGGGGCAAAACAACAATCCCCCACATGGAAATGAAATAAAGTACAACCCTTTGGTCCAGTTTTTAAACCACTATTTTAGCTGAATTGTCCTCAGGCCTGTTGATATTTAGAGTGTTTCAGCAGTATTTAAAGGCTTAGATTACAGGAATAGATTTCTGAGGGGGGGTTATTATGTATAAAACATCGGGACACATCGGTGGCATAAATCCAGATATAAAGGCTTTTTGAAGAAACCTGAACATCAGCAACGTATCGGTCAGGCTCTGACCGTGTTTATGCATTAATCATATTAAAATACCTAATGATGCAGTGAATATGAACTGCATTCTCCTCTGGGGGTAGGAATGCTACCCCCAGCAGATTCTGCTTATAAAAAACTTTAAGGTGACGGGGCACTTTGAATGGCTGCCAGCGTTGACGAGGGCAATGACTGCAGGGACGGTGCCTCAAGGTTAAATGGTTTAACGGTTTAATGTTGTCCTTCTGCTATCCTTCCTGTTGCCTTGCAGATGAGGGCTGGCTGCACAGGGCCGTGGAGGTTAAAGGTCACGTTCACATCATCGAGGAGCTGCAGCTTTTCGAGGAGCCGCAGCCAATCAGCAGCATGGTCATCTCTATAGCAACGGTACCAACAATGCACTACCTTAAGGTCTCCAGTTGAAAAAATGTGAATGAACAACTTCATGAGGATGTATATTATAATGTACTATAATATAATATATATAATATATCTGAATAATAACTTTTGCTTTGTATGTAGTGCTTTTCAACACTTAACAAACACTGCACTTAACAGCAAATGAACAAACTTGTAGGGCAGTGTGTAAGAGAAAAATAAAAACCGAAACTGTTTGTTCACCCACCTGGCAGGGGAGCGTCTATGCAGGCTCCACTACGGGAGTGGTGCAGCTGCCCCTGTCCAGCTGCCAGCGGTACATCACCTGTTTTGACTGCATCTTTGCACGGGACCCCTCCTGTGCCTGGGACCGCACTGTGTGTGTGGACATTGCATCTCGCTCCGACCGGTAAGGGGAGGTGGAGGGAACTGACTGCCCTATGTGTTTGTCTCTGTTTGGAAATCGGCTATCAGTTGGTGTTCTGGATATCCCTGGCACAGTCTCTGCATTGTGAAATGCTGGACAACGCACAATGCTGAACTGTATTTTGCAATTTGAATATGTTAGTTAATCATTTCTAAAACGTATGTGTACCGTGCATGTGTACGCAGTGCACATCGTTCATTCCCTAAAGTTTATCGTACACTTTATATGAACGCTCGGATTTGTCAGACGCAATGGCTCCACTATCCATAGACACGTGTTAAAATGCAGTTTTATGAGATTTTGTGACAGGTTTTCCTCTTTCCAAACCTGTGGCATGGGAAACATTAGTGCATGAGAGGGTGTGACCTCTGTCTTGAGGTCTGTCTTAAACAAGTAGAACCGCAGTTTAACAGAGGCATGGTGTACTGCTACCTTCTGTTGATTATTGTTGTGTGTGTGTGTGTGTGTGTGGGGGGTATACCTGTGTGTGTATGGCATGTTTTTGTGTGTGTGGTGTGTTTGTGTGTGTGTGTGTGTGTGTGTGTGTGTGTGTGTGGTTATACCTGTTTGTGTGTGTATGTGTGTGTGTGTGTGGGGTATATCTGTGTGTGTGGGTATACCTGTGTGTGTGTGTGTGTGGGTATACCTCTGTGTGTGTGTGTATGTGTGTGTGTGTGTATATGTGTGTGTTTGTGTGTGTGTGTGTGTGTGTGTGTTTGTGTGTGTGTGTGTGTGTGTGTGTGGGTATACCTGTGTGTGTGTGTGTGTGTGTATGTGTGGCGTGTTTGTGTGTGTGTGTGTGTTTGGCGTGTTTGTGTGTTTGGCATGTTTGTGTGTGTTGTGTGGGGTGGAGGGCAGTGGAAACTTAGTAGCATTGTATCCTCTTCTTCCCTCAGATCCAATCTGACCCAGGACATCTTGAATGGAAACACAGGCTGTGAGAACAAAACACTGGATGGTATGAACACAGTCTCTACCTTCATAATAAACACTGCGATTAGCTAGCTGGACAGCTGGCACAGTTTCTGCCCACATTTCTATAATACTCCCAATAACATAACACACAATCACAATATGTGTCATGACACTACTACATCATACCGCTGTCATGTGTCAAAATGTTATATGTTATAACACATGTCAAAGCATAATGAAGGTCCACTCATGGTCATGAAGGCATTATAAGCACAGTGTAAAAGGTTGTTTCCAAACCTTTAACTAAATGGCTCCTCTAAATGGATCTAGCAGGTGTGCGTAAAGTGTGCCGTTTCCGTGCCGTTTCCGTGCTGTCCTGACCGCGTCCCTCCGTCCTCTCCCCAGACGCAGTGCCCTCGCGCACGCGCTCCGTCGTGCAAGGGGACGACGCTCTCCTGCAGTGCGAGCTCAGCTCCAACCTGGCCACCCCGCGGTGGACGCTGGACGGCCGTGAGCTGCAGGGCTACGGCGTGGACTCGGGCTACCGCGTGGGCACCGACGGCCTGCTGCTCATCGGCGCCCGGCCGGACCAGAGCGGGCACTACGGCTGCTTCGCCGTGGAGAACGAGATCCGCGTCCCGGTGGCCAGCTACACCGTGAGGGTGCGCTCGCGCCCACCCCCGCCCCCACCGCCGCTCCCACGCCTCCCCCGCCCCAAACCCTCCGAGGCGCCCCTCCCCCCTCCGCTGGTCCACCTCCCCTCCGGCCCCGAGTTCCAGACCTACAGGCACATGGAGGCCATGTACATCTCCCTGATCGCCGTGCTCAGCGCGCTCTCCTTCGTGCTGACGGTGGTGCTGCTGTACGTGGCGTTCTGCACGCGCGGCCGCCGGGGGAAGTACTCCCTGCGGGGCCCGGGGCCCGAGGGGAAGCGCGGCTCCCACATGGAGCTCAGGACCATCGCCAGCAACTGCAACGGCAGCGCGGTCGACGGCCTCCTGCGCATCGTGCCGGGGGAGGGGCAGGCGTCGCCCAACAAGGAGCCTCCGCCGGCACCTCCCCTCCCGCCGCCCCCGCTGCCCTCCTCGGAGTACGCCGGCGTGCTCTCGGCCACGCTGCCCAGCGTCCTGCGCAAGATGAACGGGAACAGCTACGTGCTCCTGCGGCAGAGCGACCCGGACGCCACCTCCCCGCTCTACCACACCTTCACCGAGGAGCTCAACAGGATCCTGGAGAAGCGGAAGCACACCCAGCTGGTCACCAAGCCGGACGAGAGCTCTGTGTAACTCCGCCCCCACTTCCCCCGCGGCTCCCCCTGTGGCGGGGGGGTCTAACTGCATTTTCAATACACCGCCGCCAACTGGTGAGGTGTCCGAGGTCTTGCCCCACTTTTGCACCTGGAACTGGAAGGATTCGAGGCCTGCGCATCTTCAGTTTGCAATAACCGCATGTGGTACTTATTGGCTAATTGATATCAAAATGAAGATGGATTCTTTAAAAGACACGTTTTAAATATTTGCACATATGTTACAAAGACGGTACAGATCTACCTCAGAAGGCTGCAGCTGACTTGGTTTGGCCCGTTCCTGAAAGAGCCTAATGAAGGAGTCGCAACGCCTGGACACAGCAGCGGGCAGCAGGAGGGAAAGGCTTCAAAGCAAGGCCCAGCTGTGAGGTGATGGAGCTGACGGTCATTATTTTCCTCTGTAAAACGCCCTCTCACCATGAAGACAGTCAGCTCAGATGGCCAACAGGAGACCTTTAAGGAATTTCAAACAGAACATTGAGCTGCTTTACGTGTTAATATCATTTTTAGTGTTCTAATTACAAGGTGTGTAAATAGTAACCACAAGGGAAATAAAACCAACATTAACAGCAATGACAGACTGACAATAATATTAGTAATGACAATGGTTGGAGTAAAGCCAAAATGGCGATTCAATCCAAGAAACTATCCATCTGTAAGTGTGTTTTATTTGCATTTGACATGAGAGATGCGGCTGTGCGGTATTAATTATGAGGCAGCACTTACTGAGCCAGTTACATCCATACTTCTTATTGGAATGGCAAGAGGATTGCACTGGATGGGACAGCTATAGGACTGGAAAGATGGTTTCCCAATGGAACACAGGCACTGAGATGGGGACCACAGGAGTGTTTCCAGCAGCTGAGGCCCAGATGGAGGCCCATACGGCACGTATTACTGGAGTAGCTCCCGGAGGTCTCTGCACTCCTGGATCCCTATGGAGCCCAAGCCCAGATAGAAAAACCATGGCTTCACACAACCCCCAGCCGAGCAGATCCGGTACAATATGGATCCACCATCAGCCAATCACCGGTGCTAATGAAGCTTGTACACTGCTCCAAACAGCTCTGGCCCCAGGCCGGTCTTAGATCTTGTGCCTGAGTGTGGACAAGCTCAGGCACTGTGAGAGGAACACCTGCATCCACTCCTCCAGAACAGAGGGGGCGCCAGATAACAGGTGTGAAGCTGGCTCTGTTGCCATTACAGCAAGAACCAGAGGTAAGCCAAAGTTGGTCAGTGTAATTTGTCCTCGTAATTTGTATTCAAAGGGACACATGTCCTTATTCCAGGCACATACATGCATTACGCCTGGAATGGAGGTTATTTTTGAAGACGACAGCTTTTGTTTTCATAAAATTGTACTGTTAATGTTCTGTTAAATATATTCAGCATCACCATTATATTAATGTGATTTGATATTTATGCATTCTATATTTAAAACTGCTGTCAAAACATTTGAATACATTTACAATACATTGTTGGCTTTATGTTGTCTGAATGCCATTTTCATGAATGTAGTTTCTCAGTTCATCCCTACATACAGGAGGGAACTAATCAGTGTTAATCATTAGGTACACATTGTACATGCGTCACTACAAGGTTCATGTGGTCGCTTGGAGGATTAGGCTACTGTTGGTAACCAGTTGAGCAACTGGGAGGGTGGGAGAGAATCCTACACTTAAGCATTTGTTTGTGTGCCACTGACTGTGTACTCTAACCAGTCATTCAGCCACACAGCACAACTATTGTTGCATAATAGTTGTAACAATAGTTGTGGTTGCGGTAAAGCAATCACATTTGCGCATCACCATAAGTGTGAGATTGAGGCTTGGCCCCTGGCCCTCCCACCTTACAGGAGAAGGAGCAGAGGGGGTATGTTTGGCATTGCCCCACCCTCTGGCCTGCTTATCCCCAAATGAAGCAGAAGAACATCAGGGTGTGCTGTTCTGGTGGGGACTGCAGGGGAAGCTTTATCACCATCTGCCTCCATCCTCCTTGCTTGCTAACCGGCCTGCCCACGCAGGCTCCTTTCCTCCAGGCCATCCCTCTCCTCAGTCTCCTGGGAGTGCAGACAGCCACCACAGGCTGCTAATCACTTACAACCGGGAGGTAGAGTGCTCCTGACCTTGTCCCTTCAAACAAGGGACATTCAGATTCCACATCCCCCGCAACACACTCCCCTCACCTTACCGTTTCCTTTATAGGCACTGCTGATAGCAACACACTCCCCTCTCTACACCATTCCCCTTACAGGCACTGCTGATAGCAACACACTCCCCTCTCCACACCATTCCCATGCAGGCACTATGTATGGGCATCGGGTGGCAGAGAATCACTTTGCCGTACATAAACATACAATTGCCACGATTACGTCAGACATGCCGTGGCCCATCTGTGACGCATTGGGCAGCCTGCACTCAATGAATGTGACCTTAATTTAAAAGCAAAGAAAATAAACATTTAAAGGCAGAGCACCTAGGCCATGCAGCTGGAAAAGAGGTCAAATTAAAGTGCATGAAAGCATTCATAGTCTCATCCGCACCTTTTCACTTGAAATCTGACACTGAACGATGCGATGAAAGTGTTTCCAGGTTCAATCTCAAATTGAAAGCAGTTGAAAGGCAGGAGTTTACTGTACTTTGCCAGGATGCCATTCTCATTTGTCGAGCAGCGAACAGGCGACTGCATATAAAGCTGTGCTGACAGGTGCAAGCTTATCTGTCTTGTTTTCTATTTCTGTGCTTAGCTGTTCTTGGCTGGTCGAAAGGATTTTTCGAGAAATGCAGTGGCAACAACAGCAACAATACTAAATCAGGTGTGTGACTCATCAGCGTGTGTCTTTTGTACTCCAGGTATGAGGGGAGCTCTCCCTCGAGCCGCAGTCGGGTCACTCCTTCAGCAAGTTGGAGCACAGCCCAACGATCGGTTGCCATGGAGAAAGAAAGACAAGGAAGCTGCAGCCCAGTCTGTGTTACGTGGGAAACAGCTTCAAGAAACTCCTTTTAAATGAAATGCAAATATAACACTACAGGTTAGCCCGTCGACTGAGATTTTGCAGGAAGTGCCTGATGTCATGTGACAGGGGCCCTCAGAAGGCTGCATGAAGTGATGAGGACAGAGAGAAAGAAGAAGAAAAAAGATGCTAGCAGGTATTTCCTAATGGTTTTGCAATAAATGTGAGCTCTACAGTGACCTTCAGGAAGAGAAAATGAACAGTAAACACATTATACATTGTATGCAAATATACATTTTCGAATGCAAAAGCAGTCACTACAAGGTCATAAAATCTACGTCAGATTTACTAAACAGTCGCAATGGGTCAAATCGCTATTAGGATGTAATTTTCAAGGCTTATGTCACTCTGTGACTCTCCTTTAGATAAATAGTTTAATCAGTTTCATATGCATACCTGGGGTGAACGTGCTAAAACAGGGTGGAGATTTTGTCAATTAGGTTGATTAAGTATATACAGTATATAAACTCTCTCATAATTGATTTACACTAAATTTCTGCAAAATGACAAAAACTAAAACAATGTGAACATCAAAGAAATGTTCAAGAAAATTATATTGAAAATTGAATTTTTCCTCAAAATAATCACCTGAGAATAGCAGTGGCAGTTATTTTGTCACCCGAGTTTTCCCAGCTGATATATCTTCCTTTCCAGTTTGTCACGTTCTATAAACTGGGCAGGTAGGTTTTAGTTTGAGTTGTTGTTCATTCCTCCTTCACCAGATAGTCTTGCATCTGTGTTTCTCTCAAAATGAAGGAGTGCATGGCAGATGGAAGGTGACCAGAACCAGTATATAAGTCTGATTTACTAAAGTCCTAAATTGTGACTCTGGAAAACAACACCTGAATAAGTATTTTGTTGGTGATTATCTTCCAAAAATATACCTATCTCTCTCAAACATTAACCAGAGAAGAGCAAATATTGAAGCAATACAGGTTACACAACTACACATTAATCACACTACTGGAGGATATAAAAGAGGAGCCACGCGCCCAAAGATCAAATTGCCTGGCAGATATGGTAAAGAAACTCAACTTTACATTTCTTACATCTGGAAAGTACAGTTGCTCCAAAGTACCCCAGTTCATGTCACGATAGCTTTATTTTCAGGAATAGCTGTATCTACAGACAGCTAAGCAACGGGGAGGGACTACGGAAAAACCTGGCTGTTAGGTAGAGCCTTGAAAGAATTGTAAATGTATGTATATTCTATATAGCATACATATTGTTTACTAGAACTTCTCATTTATTTTCAGATATAATATGTTTTACATATATTTGTTTTATTGAAAGCATGGTGGCTTTCTATTGACCAATCTGTCAGTGTAAAAATGAAGAATTGAATGAACAATTGTCTTATTGTGGTCAGTAGGGTATAGAATGATTTGTGAATACAGTTTTACCTTCAGAGGGACTGTGGCCTTCTCCCATCACAAGTTCAGCCATGTCTTTCCTCGGTTGGACCACAGCCTGTGGCTTTTTCTTTTAGTTTTTCCATTAGACGCCACCTAACATCTTTTATTTACACCATCTACTGTCTGTTTTGTTATGCCTAATGAATATATATATATTTTTGATGTAACTTTTTTGTGACTGAACCTTGTTGTTTATTACCTCTATTTCCTGATCTGTAAATGTACGTTTTCTTTTTCTTGTGGTTCCCTCACTACTTGTGCCTGTTTTTTATGGGTGTCTCCCACCACAAAATTGTGAATGAGGGAGTTTCATTTCTTTGATTGCATAATTAGAACCGGTCTTAGTAAATTGGTCGCTAATGCGGTCGGTATGCGTGACCGCAAAGTAGCCGCAACACGGGGACTGTCTTTGCGCTGCGACTGCTCCTTTAGTAAATCTGGCAGTAGTTCTTTCCATTTTGATGTCATTCAGTGGAGGCTGAGATATAGACTGCTTAAAGGGTAAACTTCACCGGAAATGTAACATTATGAATATGCTGTTCGTTACCTCAAATCGAAAGGCCAGGATTCAGTTCCTTCACATGTTCTTCACATTCTTCACACGCCATTAACTCTTCTGACATTTTACACATGTGTCAGGTATGTCCTCAAGTATGTTTGCTGTCAGCTCAAACATGGCACATTTATTGCTCATAGTGTCTAGGTGTGTTTCTCACACATGCATCTTTTGACAACATTCACTCACTGATCTCACATTTAGCACAATCACCAGGCATGGACCGTAAATCCAAACTCCTGGTCTAAGCTCTGACCACACTCAACCATGCCCAGTGTGGTAAATTCCACAGTTTTCTCTACTTTTGAAAGCCTTGTGGTTGCTTGAAAACGTGTGGAAATGTTGATATTTCTTCAAATTTTAGTCAATTGAAGTCCCCAGAATCCACTAGGAAGGTGATTGCACCACATTTGCCAGTGAGCACAAGACGGGTACACTGATAAGACAGATATAAATTCAGATTCCACACTGTAAGACACAAACCAGCTTAGTGTACAGTACATTGCACTGATGAAATGTTCTGTGTTTAAGCCACAGATAATTATTTCTAAAGAATGAGTTGCCAAAGAAGAGAGGAAGAGAGGACCAGTGAATGAGAGTTATCTAACTCTCATACAACGAACTGAGTCCTCTCCTTCTCTCTTCAAATTCATCTTTGAAATAATTATAATAATAAATAGTTTGTGAACTTAGTTATATTAAGCTTTCTAGTATGGATAGGTGACCACTGTTTTAAAAGTGAATGAAATTTTCTGAGTTATCTAACTCTATGACATCAGAGGAGCAATTTCAGTGGAGAAAAAGATGACAGAATGGTGATGAGGGTTTCTGAATCCAGAATTATGAAGCTGGCCAGGAAGAGTAGATCCTGCACGGATCAGATAACAACCCAAATCCTTGGAGTGGAACTCATCTTTTAATTTCATTGAAATAATTATAATAATAAATAGTTTGTGATCTTTCAGTTATATGAGAACAGGAGCAAGGATGCCTTTGTCACCTTTCCTTTTTCTGTTAGTATGGATAAGACATCAACTGTGACCACTGTTTTAAAAGCAACAAATGCAAAGAATAACATATTGGTCTCATTATACACAAGTTTCAAATTTTCACTAGAGGAGGTGAAGTTACCTTGGCAGTTTAAAATGTCTGTTGTCATCATCACGTTGAAGAATGTCTGGAGATCATCTGGCTAAGATCAGACATCATGAAGCCTGTTCTAGGAGCAGAGACCTGGAGAACAACACCTTATTTCAGTGGAGAAAAAGATGACAGAATGGTGATGAGGGTTTCATTTATGACAAGCGGAATCCACAAGGGAAAAGGAAGAGAGGCAGGCCAAGAAACAGCTTGTGGATGCAGATGTGAAGAGGTCTTTACAACTTGGCCCAGGACCGGAGCTCAATATGCCCAAGGATGGGCATTCATTTATCAATTTATCAATCTAATTAGAAAGATTTGAATCACTCATTTTGTTAATACACTGAAGCAAGAATACTAAAACAATGGAATTTGGACAAAAATTCACTGTGTTCTCTTGTTTGCTGTTTATATGTAGTTTGTTACGTTTTTTGTTGAATTTCTAGTTAACCACAAATGAAACACATTTAGCAAAAACACATTGCTCTTAAACTTGCAATATGAATGTGAAAGATTGAGCACCAAGCAGGCACTTTGACAGATGTTATTTATTTATGAGTGTTTTAGCCTAAGGAGGCTTTGGGTCTCCCTTCAGTGATGCATCTCTCCCAATCTTTCCTTTATGGATGAGTGTCTGAGGCAAGAACAAAGAAAAAAATGTCAATTTACAGAATTCTGACACTTCCCCTTCTACACTGGGATTGATTTGACATATTAGGTGATTAAGTGCATAGCCTGTATATACACACTTACACACATACTTACACACACACACACACACACACACACACACACACACACACACACACACACACACACACACACACACACACACACACACACACACACACACACACATGCAAACACATAAACACACATGCGCACACACACACGCACACACGCGTATCTACAGTGTTCCAGGTGCACTGAGAGAGCAGCATCACAGGTCAGGCCCATAACCTTATGGTACCAAGAGCCTGACCAGGTTGACACTGATGTGATGGATATAAATTCCATCCAAGTTCTGGGGATTTGCTTTGCTAATAATCAAAACAAGTGATTGGTCAGTTGATCACTTCTGAGGAATCGTGATCTGATGTAGGTGGGGCTCCAATTGGACGCGATGATTTAAGCATCCTCAAAGTTGGCTAAAACTTGATAGAACCAATCAGATTGCAGGATTTCTAGTAGCTTCCATTTCCAGACATTCTGGAGTTCATTTCTGGGTTGGGACCAATGAGCGAGAGCTGGCTGTTGGGCTGAATGCTCTGTCGGACTGCGGGGAAGAGCATGGGGGGGGTAGGGGAGGGTGAGACTGCAGCAGAGAGAATATTCAGAGCGAGGCCTGCTTCCAGTGGCATACTGCAGGGCCATCCGAGCTCAACCCAGCCTTATTAACAGCCTGCGCCTCTCCCTGACCACTATATCAATCTGGGCCATTCATTTCCAGTCTCTGGAGTTTTTAAATCAGATTACCCAAACGTAGGTAGTGAATAGCGCACAAAAACCCAAACCCAGAGAAAGGAATTAAAAATTATTGCGAAACAACGACACCGTTGGAGGACAGAGTGATTCTGAACATAGAAAAGTTTGATCTCATTTACTGCAAATGGCTTTTACAGTTTAATGACAGCTTGTGGTTTGTAATGAAGTGTTATTTATTATACCATAGGAACACAAGTAGGATTAAAAAGGTCATGGCCATTAACAATTCAGTTTGTAACATGGGTTAGTAGAAAATGAAAAAAGTTCATATGAATGGGCCTAGCTGAGGTCAGAATATTCTCTAGACACGCTATCTTGAGAGCAATGGAATACGGTAGTGACAGTTTGTTAGATATAAACATGAGTAGATGCTGATATATTACACTTGGGTGTACATCTTGCAGTTGCGTCACAGCGCAGGGCTTTTGGAGCACAAATCTGGAAAACTTTGTGTCCACAATCATGTAGTTGGACCTAACAAAAATACAGGCCCACACCCTATCCCACATGAAACTAAGAATGGGTTTGTATCCTGCCCATAGCTTCACTGACCTACTGCTAAGGTTTGCCCTAAAAGGGTCAGATATTAAGAGGCAAGCTGATATCGTGGGAAAATGAGTAGGAGGTCACTGTGTCGGGGCAGGCAGGGTCTACATGCTTCCTGCGTTGTGTTAACAGCCTAAAGGCCGGCCACCCCAGCTTCCCCTGTTGTTGGGTATAAACACGCGAGGATAAAAATGATGCAATTCACTGACCGTCAGTCAAATCTCCTTCCCACATTGCGGATGTTACGGCTATGGATGTGGTTACGGCTTTGTCTCGGGAGACGAGTAAATACGGATTTGCCTCAGGAGGAGAGTGAATAAGCAACATGCGTGTGGAATTGATGCAGAGTCATAGGCGTACGGGCCAGAGGAGGATTTTAAATCAATGTCAGGTTCGGCGCTGACGCACAATGCAGAGGTCCATTGATTTTCCAGCCCCCGTTCCTCTGTCAGCCCGGCGCTGTCATGCTGCAGCACAAAGATGTGCTCTTTTTTTTAACATCAGCGTCTTAAGGGTGAATACGAATGTGCGCGGGCGAGCGGTTCAAAATTAATGTTTCAACCCCTCCACGGCCCGGTCTCTTTGTCATTGTTGTCCGCTCAAAGCTGGTTTGGTAAGTTACTGGACAAAAGAAACAGTCCCACTCTACATTTCCCCCACCGACCCCACTGCGCTGGAAATGTCACCTGCACAGCGTCTTTCCAGCTAATTCTGTTGATTCCAACCGAGCAACTTGAGAAGAACCGGCCCGGCTTGGCTAAGAAGAGGATCGCAGGCGACGGAAGGAATTTAAGGCTGTGTACAGGAGGACACATGACTGTTGCTAGGCAACAAAGATCTTTATTTAGATCTGAATCTGAGGTTTTTCAGATTGTGCCGGTTTGTGCAGGAGCATGTGTTCTGGTCAATGCGGCTGTAGAATGGCGTTCTATGTAATGCCCAGCCATCCAGCTGCATTAAAAACTGTAAATATACAGCGTATACTAAATATATATCAGACACTCGGAGCCCTGCTAAAATGTCAAGCTGTCATAAAATGATCCCTTGGTCTTTTAAAAAGTCATGTGTTTTGATGTCTTATTTAGGATATTTCATGTGGCTGAAAGGCAGTCCGATTTTCAGCCTTTGGGTTCTATTGTTGATGCAACTATGGGCCATGAGGATACAGAGGAAAAATGTGAAACTTCCTTTACAACCAAACGGTGAAACTCGCACGCGAGCAAGTTGCTCTTCCGGACTTGTCTTTCCAGTCTGCGCCCCACCCTCGGGTGCCACGCGCAGTTTTTTGAGTACTTCCTCCTCGATTAACCCACAGCAATTCAACGCGCAGAAAAAACAACCGCTTGACAAAAACAACTGGGCACACTGTCAAACTGAGCTCATTGTTCAAGATCAGCCAGAAAGGGAGCCAAGTTGACAAGTAAACCTTCTCGGCTTTGTCTCCACCTTTGCCATACCATTATCAATGATAGCACACAGACAGGTTTGTATTCATTAACATAAATTCAATATGAACTTGTTTTGATCAAGTGTAACAAGACTGGGTGTTTCCAGTGTGACGTTGCTTTGTGAAATCTGTGAAATAAATTCGCTCTGATCCAGCCTGAAGGCTTGTTTTACTTAGAAACTTACACCTAGTGAAGTATAGCACTTTTTATATTGGTCCATATTCATTCATATGAGTGTTATTATAAAGATACTGAAAGAATATGCATTTTAGAATAAAATAATAAATATTACTGCTTTAATACTTCATTATATGTGGCCAAAATTTCATTTACGCAAAATGTGAGACCAAACATTTAGCCTAACGTTCAATACTTAAGTAAAGACATTCTGTGTAATACTCAGGCAGGAGCCCAAGTTCTCTTAATATTTTTGCTTGTTATCATTTATGATACTGCACTGTGCCTCCTGATGTTGAGACCAATGGACAGTAAGTGAGCAGGTGAACAGGAGAGCTGGTCCATTGACAAGCTGCTTGATGATGATGCCTTCATGGACCAGCCCTTTTCAGTTATAATATAATAATTATACTCACTTTTACCTTGCTTTTCCTACCAGCGCTCACAATTGCCATCCAGATAATAGAAAAAGAAATGTGACAATAAAAATAAAATTGCACATAAAATTCAGATAAATTAAAACACAAGCAATTATACTAAAGTAAAATTAAAGTCCCAGTCCCAGTAGCAACTGCAAACAGTTCCAAACCTCTATCAGACAGGCCCAGCAGTTTGGGGGATAACATCAAGTTGGAGAATTCGTGTGCATCACAGTTTCAATAAGCTCATCAGCTGTTCATTTTGCAGACGCACAGACATGTAGGTCAGTACCATAGAAGGGAATCTGATTCTGATATCTATCTTATCTGTCTATCCATCTTATCTTACAAACTGGAAGGGTGGTGCTAGACTAATCTATAATAGTATCTTATTTGCCTATCAGCTTAGTGTTGGTGAGCTCTCATCTTTTACTCTCTTTCATATTCTTGTGTCAATGTTAGACAGAAAACAAAGGGGAGCGGGCATGTCACTAGTGGGACACTGTGCTATGTGAGGACACAGTCAGCATTGTTAAGTTTAAGTAAGTCTACGTGCAGGTTCAATCCCCGGGTGGGACACTGCCGTTGTACCCTTGAGCAAGGTACTTAACCTGAATTGCTTCAGTAAATATCCAGCTGTATAAATGGATTGTAAAGAAATGTAAAACTGTAAGTCGCTCTGGATAAGAGAGTCTGCTAAATGCCTGTAATGTAACGTCCTGGGATCAGGATGGTCTGGGTGCTGGAGGGCCATTGATGAAAGGGCGCCACTAGTCCTAAATGCTCAAATGCTCAGGCTGTCTACAGTATGTGACAGGGCTTAGCTGCAGATGCAGGTTATAGCATGTTGGGAATGGCTTAGTTACAGGACTTCCATGCTGGCCTACCCTGTCTTACCCCTCTCCTGGGCACCGCACTACAAGAAAGATATAGAAGCTCTTGAAAAAGTCCAAAGAAGGGCAACTAAACTGATACCTGGTATGAAAGGTCAAAGTTATGAGGATAGACTTAAGGCACTCAATCTATTTAAGCTTAGCAAACAGAGACTTAGGGGGGATTTGAGTGAGGTTTTTAAATTCCTAAAAGGGATTAACAAAGTGAAATACTAAATACTTTTTAAGATAAGTGGGGTCAGCAGAACAAGAGGCCACAGGTGGAAATTAGTTAAAGGCAAATTCTGCACAGATATTAGGAAGTTTTTCTTTACACAGAGAGTTGTCAATGCCTGGAACAGCTTGCCAGGTCGGGTAGTAGAGGCAGAAACACTTGGGCTATTCAAGTCCAGGCTAGATATAGTACTAGGTACTCTTTAGATTAGGACATGATGAGCCTAGATGGGCCGAATGGCCCGTTCTTGTCATTATGTATTCTTATGTTCTTATGTTCTTATGTTCTTCACTGCGGCCGTTTGCCACTGGGATATGGCAACACACACACAACTTGCTCTTGTTTCCTCTCACCTGGTGACACACATCTGCCTGTATCCTTCCCAGTCGCGAAGCTGTAGGTAAGTAACACGACCCAAGTGGCAATGATCATTTCATGATATGAAATGATCGTGTGATAACCTCTCCTACTTCTGTTTCATGAGCCAGAAAGGGAACCTGAGACATATCTTCCAGAGTGCTAGTCTCCATGTAAATAATGGATATTGTGTGTCAGCGTGTTGACCTTATTAAATGAAACAGAACAAATATAAAACAAGAGAGCTTCTTTCCCCTCCCCAGGCAAGTGTCTCTCCCAATGAGCTCGATGGCTTTCTCATGACAGTAACCCCCTGGGACATGTCCTCCCCACTGTTACACCTCATATGATTGGCTCTTTTTATTAATTTATTAATTTAGCTCTCCTCCTTAGGGACATACAGAAAACTGCATGCAATAAGGGTGAATGAAGACCAGTACAGATACAGAAATGGTCTGTAAACAAATATAAAAATGTGGTTGTATAGAAAAGTCCTACAAGCAAGTGCCATAGTGAATTATCCATCGCAATGTGCACCAGTAGTGAAGAACCGAAAGTGCACACCGTATCAGAATAATTGAGTCATGAGTTGCAGAAATATTAAAGGCCAGGGGAAAGGGCCTGACCGGACTTGACCATTGCATTTTAAATATTTACCTTAAGTAAACAGTCAATAGTCCAAATCTGAGCAAATAGCTGCCACCCCGGTCCTACGGCCTCTCCTATTGGCCAGTGGGCCTGTCTACGCCCCTGAGATGGCGGGCATGTGTGTCAGGTGCAGCAGTGGATACAGAACAGGCTGAGAATTTGTGGTAGATGGGTGAACATGTGGTTGATTGTGATTGGTCCTCATATAAAGAGCATTTAGTTCAATCTAGCATTTTGAAAAGTTTTGTTGCTGTGACATTGATAATTGGCAAATATACGAAAATAGGTGTTTATGTAGCCAATTCACATATTTGCAGATCAGCAATTTAACCCCATAAAAATGTTTTGCGAAAATACCCATTTAAAATGTATACGATTATTATTAAGATTGAAATATTTAACAAATACAGTTACTTGGAATAGTGTGTTTATACATACAGTACATATACTGTATATATATATATATATATATATATATTCACACACAATTTGTATATACAGTATATATTTGTACGTGCATATATATATTTATGCATTAATCACTGCTGTAAACAAATCCCTCAGCATTCCATTTCAAATATTAAACACCCCTGTTAACCCCAAGCCTTGTTTGCCATTATGGATAGACTGTTATTAAAGACTTTATACATAACATGCTACTTAACAGGCCGTAGATCAGAAGTAGTTTAGTGCCCCCAGGTGTACATTCTGCAAATCAGTGACTACACCCTGGACAATCGCACAAGCAGTGCTTTCTGGACATTTGTGGCGAGGGGATGTCCTTGATTTATATTAGATATTTTCTTTAAATATATGAGTATAGAGATGGGTGAATTCACATCTGTAATGCTCATTCATGTATGAATTGTTCAAGTTCATTTTTAATGTCGAACGTGGGAGAGACGTGTTGCCATAATTATGGAATTGGTCAAATAATGAGTTATCCGTGGCGCTCCTACTACAGCTTGGCAGCAGCTGGAGATAGGCATTATGGCAGGGTGTACAATTTCCCCATTAGCTTTTACCATGGCAATGGAGGTCATTATTAGAGCTTCAAAATGGGTAGTAGGTGGGGAAAGGCTGCAGGGGGGGCTGCGGCTTCCACCAATTAGGGCTTACATGGATGATATGACAACTATGACATCAACAGCTCCATGTACTAGTAGATTACTAGAGAAGCTAAATAGTAATCTACAGTGGGCCAGGATGAAAGTGAAGCCAAGTAAGTCTAGGAGTATTTCTATTGTTAAAGGGAAGGTAGTAGACAAGAAGTTTTTCATAGATGACGAAATGGTGCCAACAGTCATAGAGAAACCAGTCAAAAGCTTAGGAAGATGGTATGATGCAAGCCTCAGTGATAAGGGCCAATTTCAGGAGATAAGGCAGGATATGATTCAAGGCATTTTAGGTATAGATAAGTCAGGGCTCCCAGGAAAGCTAAAATTGTGGTGCTTGCAGTTTGGATTGTTGCCTCGGCTAATGTGGCCTCTGACAGTGTATGAGGTTCCCATTTCAAAGGTAGAAAAGCTAGAAAGGATGATCAACTCATTTATTAGAAAATGGCTTGGAGTCCCACGCTGTCTAAGCAGTGTGGCTTTGTATGGGAAAGGCATATTAGAGCTGCCAGTATCTAGCCTAACAGAGGAGTACAAGTGTGCTAAGGTTAGACTGGAAATGACGCTGACCCAGTCAAAGGATCCTGTGGTTAGAAGCGTAGCACCCACAGTTAAAACAGGGAGGAAGTGGAACCCAAAAGAGGCAGTGCAGCAAGCACAGGCAGCACTCAGACATAGAGACATCATAGGCCAGGTGCAGCATGGGCGTGGGGGCTTAGGGCTGTGTGCAGGGAAACCTGTGTGGAGTAAGGCGACAGCAGTAGAAAAAGAAAGCTGGTAGTGGAAGAAGTACATCGCCAGGAGGAGGTAGTAAGATGTACTAAGGCAGTGTCGCAGGCAAAGCAAGGTCAGTGGGTAAACTGGGAGAGTGTAGAGAAGAGAAGTTTGAAGTGGAAGGATTTGTGGAGCATGGAGGCAAGCAGAATTAAGTTCATTATAGGGGCTACTTATGATGTACTACCTTCTCCCCAAAATCTAAATCAGTGGTTTGATGAGGATGCTGCCTGCCCATTATGCTCTAGTGTATGTACACTTAGGCATATATTGTCAGGGTGTAAAGTTGGTCTTTCCCAAGGCCGTTACACTTGGCGTCACAACCAGGTGTTGAAATGTTTGGCAGCTGCAGTTGAGGAAAAACGTCTAGCGGTAAATTCTCTAGCTGTTAGTAAGGTAGATAAACAGATTGGATTTGTACGTGAGGGAGAAAAAGTCAGATCAAGAGAGTACACACGCAGGCGTGAGCTGGGACAGCTAGGAGTGGGTGGAGACTGGAAAATAAAGGTAGATTTGTTTGAGCAGTTGACTGTGCCAGCAGAAATAGTTAGCACTAGCCTACGGCCGGATATGCTATTGTGGTCTGGGGTGCAGAAGCTAGTCTATTTTATCGAACTCACTGTCCCCTGGGAAGACAGAGTTGATGAAGCAAACGAGCGGAAGAAGGCGAGGTATGCAGAGATGGCAGCAGAGGCAGAACAGCGAGGTTGGAGGGCTCGGGTACGGCCGGTAGAAGTTGGCTGTCGTGGTTTTGTGGCAAAGTCAGTTTTTGCACTCCTAAGCGAGCTGGGTGTTCGCGGACGGAGCTTGAAACTTGCGGTTAGGAATATGTCTCAGGCAGCGGAGCGAGCAAGTGAATGGTTATGGATAAGGAGGAAGCATGCTACCTGGGGAGCCCACTAACTTCGTAGCGTAGCGTAGTGGATGTGTAGCATAATCACTTTGTGGCTGTACTTATAGGACTGTAGACTGCATGAGTCATGCATATGCATTAACGGTACCAGTGGGGCTTGTTATGGCTGCTAATTTCGTAGCGTGCTATGTAGCGTAGTGTAGTGTATGTGTAGCATAATAACTGTGTGGCTGTATTTATAGGACTGTAGGTTCCAATATGATAAGTTACTTGAGGTGGTCGTGGCATGGAGGGGGGTGTTTCCAGGACGCTGGAACACTGTTAAGCCTTCTGGAGGTGTCGTGGGCCTAACTTAACGAAACATTGGTGATGGAAGGTGCCCACTTGATAACCCCAATGACATGCTGCATACCGCTGTTGTTTAGAGTAGGTAACTGGCGTTTGGTGCCATCTGAGGAATGACTCCGTAGATCTATGACGGCGTAGCGAGCCTGATGTCTCCTATGGTATTGCTCCTGATGATGGTCATATCACTCGTTTGTTTGTTTGTTAATCTATACTGGTCTTCTACAAGTGTTTACCTTGGATTATGGCACAAGGGATAGTAACATCTTGTCCTGTGTATTTGTGAATCTGACTACTAGCTTAGGCTAGTGACTGTTGTGAATAGTGCAGCTGACAACTAGGGAAAGACCTAGTGACTGCCTGGAAAGACAGCTGACAGGAGGAAATAGACCCTACCGGGGCTGCAATGGGCTAGCAACTCATTGAGGCAGTAGCCAAGGCCAGATAGGCCATTGGTTACACCCTACCTAGCTACAAAAAAGTCTTACAAGAAAAACACCCCTAGAGTCTGCGAGAGAGCGGGGGGAAGATGACTCACCTATGACTGACACGGCTATTGACCCTGGAACGGACTTGACGATGAGTAAGGTAAACATCTCAGTGGAAGCCACTGTAGAGGTAGATGGGAAGAAGCTGCAGGTTTGCTTGTGTGGCTGGCAGAAGGTAACAACTATAAAGGGCCTTAGAATTCACCAAGGGAGGATGAGGTGCTTGGTAGAGGGAACACAGGGCCTTGGAATCCACCAAGGGAGGAAGAGGTGCTTGGTAGAGGGAACACAGGGACCCCGCATTGATACTTATTTCTTAAGAAGTAGTTCAAGTCAGTCGGGTGAAGTCCAGCGACAGGAAGTAAACCACAGTTCGCAGGACATCAGCACCCCTGGTGTAGAAGCAGGTCCTAGCACCGAGGAAGGTAGAGAGGCTTGCCAGCCAAAAAGGGAGAAGTCTATTGCTCAGAAACCTAGAGTTAAGTGGCCAGGGGCGGCAGAAAGTAGAAAGTGGGAAGATATTAATAGTGACTTGGTTAGGGTTTTAGACCAGCTTAAAGGAACTGCTGAGAGTAAGTTGGAAAAAATGGGAGTTATTATTTATGATTATGGATCAGAAAGGTTTGGCGTCTTCGAGAAAAGGAAGAAGCCAGAAGTCAAGACAGTTAAATCCAGGCGCCAACAAGAGATAGACAGACTTATCCAGGAGAGAAGGCAGCTTAAGAGGCAGTGGAGGAAGGCTACAGAGGTTGAGAAGGAAGGTATTAATAGTTTGCAGTTAGATGTAAAGGAGCGATTGGCAACGTTAAGGAGAGCAGAGAACATTAGGAAAAACAGGAAAAAGAAAGAGCGTGCTAGAGTAGCATTTTACAAGGATCCATTTAGATTTGTGAAGTCGCTATTTAGTAAGGAGAAGAGTGGTAGCCTTAAGGCATCGAAACAGGAGCTTGATGAGTATTTGGAAGAAGTGCATAGAGATAGGGAAAGGCTTAGAGAGCTAGTGCTCCCCCCTGATATTCCACCTATTGGTGAGATAGACTGTCAGTGTGATGTTAGCCCACCAAGGTGGAAAGAGGTACAAGACATAGTAAGGCATGCAAGGGCCTCTTCAGCCCCGGGACCTAATGGAGTCCCTTACCGGCTGTACAAGAGTGCGCCAGATGTCCTGAGGTATCTATGGAAGCTCATGAAGGTAGTCTGGAAGAAACAGGTTATTCCTAAGGCGTGGCGCAGAGCAGGAGGAATTTTTATTCCCAAAGAAAGGGATTCTATAGAGATAAGTCAGTTTAGGCCTATCAGTCTACTTAATGTAGAAGGGAAAGTTTTCTTTAGCGTTGTGGCACAGAGGCTGTCTAGGTACTTAGAAAAGAATAGACTAATTGACACTTCGGTTCAAAAGGCTGGAATTCCAGGCTTCTCTGGGTGCTTAGAGCACACCAGCATGATTTGGCACCAAATCCAGTCAGCTCGGCATGAGAAAAGAGAACTCCATGTCGTATTTTGGATCTAGCAAATGCTTTCGGGTCAGTACCACATAGTCTGTTGTGGAAGGCGTTTGATTTCTTTAGAGTGCCGGATAGCATAACAAGGTTAGTTAACGCTTATTTCTTAGACATTCAACTCTGCTTTACTACAGCAGAGTACACTACAGCTTGGCAGCAGCTGGAGATAGGCATTATGGCAGGGTGTACAATTTCCCCATTAGCTTTTACCATGGCAATGGAGGTCATTATTAGAGCTAAAATGGGTAGTAGGTGGGGAAAGGCTGCAGGGGGCTGCGGCTTCCACCAATTAGGGCTTACATGGATGATATGACAACTATGACATCAACAGCTCCATGTACTAGTAGATTACTAGAGAAGCTAAATAGTAATCTACAGTGGGCCAGGATGAAAGTGAAGCCAAGTAAGTCTAGGAGTATTTCTATTGTTAAAGGGAAGGTAGTAGACAAGAAGTTTTTCATAGATGACGAAATGGTGCCAACAGTCATAGAGAAACCAGTCAAAAGCTTAGGAAGATGGTATGATGCAAGCCTCAGTGATAAGGGCCAATTTCAGGAGATAAGGCAGGATATGATTCAAGGCATTTTAGGTATAGATAAGTCAGGGCTCCCAGGAAAGCTAAAATTGTGGTGCTTGCAGTTTGGATTGTTGCCTCGGCTAATGTGGCCTCTGACAGTGTATGAGGTTCCCATTTCAAAGGTAGAAAAGCTAGAAAGGATGATCAACTCATTTATTAGAAAATGGCTTGGAGTCCCACGCTGTCTAAGCAGTGTGGCTTTGTATGGGAAAGGCATATTAGAGCTGCCAGTATCTAGCCTAACAGAGGAGTACAAGTGTGCTAAGGTTAGACTGGAAATGACGCTGACCCAGTCAAAGGATCCTGTGGTTAGAAGCGTAGCACCCACAGTTAAAACAGGGAGGAAGTGGAACCCAAAAGAGGCAGTGCAGCAAGCACAGGCAGCACTCAGACATAGAGACATCATAGGCCAGGTGCAGCATGGGCGTGGGGGCTTAGGGCTGTGTGCAGGGAAACCTGTGTGGAGTAAGGCGACAGCAGTAGAAAAAAGAAAGCTGGTAGTGGAAGAAGTACATCGCCAGGAGGAGGTAGTAAGATGTACTAAGGCAGTGTCGCAGGCAAAGCAAGGTCAGTGGGTAAACTGGGAGAGTGTAGAGAAGAGAAGTTTGAAGTGGAAGGATTTGTGGAGCATGGAGGCAAGCAGAATTAAGTTCATTATAGGGGCTACTTATGATGTACTACCTTCTCCCAAAATCTAAATCAGTGGTTTGATGAGGATGCTGCCTGCCCATTATGCTCTAGTGTATGTACACTTAGGCATATATTGTCAGGGTGTAAAGTTGGTCTTTCCCAAGGCCGTTACACTTGGCGTCACAACCAGGTGTTGAAATGTTTGGCAGCTGCAGTTGAGGAAAAACGTCTAGCGGTAAATTCTCTAGCTGTTAGTAAGGTAGATAAACAGATTGGATTTGTACGTGAGGGAGAAAAAGTCAGATCAAGAGAGTACACACGCAGGCGTGAGCTGGGACAGCTAGGAGTGGGTGGAGACTGGAAAATAAAGGTAGATTTGTTTGAGCAGTTGACTGTGCCAGCAGAAATAGTTAGCACTAGCCTACGGCCGGATATGCTATTGTGGTCTGGGGTGCAGAAGCTAGTCTATTTTATCGAACTCACTGTCCCCTGGGAAGACAGAGTTGATGAAGCAAACGAGCGGAAGAAGGCGAGGTATGCAGAGATGGCAGCAGAGGCAGAACAGCGAGGTTGGAGGGCCTCACGGCCGGTAGAAGTTGGCTGTCGTGGTTTTGTGGCAAAGTCAGTTTTTGCACTCCTAAGCGAGCTGGGTGTTCGCGGACGGAGCTTGAAACTTGCGGTTAGGAATATGTCTCAGGCAGCGGAGCGAGCAAGTGAATGGTTATGGATAAGGAGGAAGCATGCTACCTGGGGAGCCCACTAACTTCGTAGCGTAGCGTAGTGGATGTGTAGCATAATCACTTTGTGGCTGTACTTATAGGACTGTAGACTGCATGAGTCATGCATATGCATTAACGGTACCAGTGGGGCTTGTTATGGCTGCTAATTTCGTAGCGTGCTATGTAGCGTAGTGTAGTGTATGTGTAGCATAATAACTGTGTGGCTGTATTTATAGGACTGTAGGTTCCAATATGATAAGTTACTTGAGGTGGTCGTGGCATGGAGGGGGGTGTTTCCAGGACGCTGGAACACTGTTAAGCCTTCTGGAGGTGTCGTGGGCCTAACTTAACGAAACATTGGTGATGGAAGGTGCCCACTTGATAACCCCAATGACATGCTGCATACCGCTGTTGTTTAGAGTAGGTAACTGGCGTTTGGTGCCATCTGAGGAATGACTCCGTAGATCTATGACGGCGTAGCGAGCCTGATGTCTCCTATGGTATTGCTCCTGATGATGGTCATATCACTCGTTTGTTTGTTTGTTAATCTATACTGGTCTTCTACAAGTGTTTACCTTGGATTATGGCACAAGGGATAGTAACATCTTGTCCTGTGTATTTGTGAATCTGACTACTAGCTTAGGCTAGTGACTGTTGTGAATAGTGCAGCTGACAACTAGGGAAAGACCTAGTGACTGCCTGGAAAGACAGCTGACAGGAGGAAATAGACCCTACCGGGGCTGCAATGGGCTAGCAACTCATTGAGGCAGTAGCCAAGGCCAGATAGGCCATTGGTTACACCCTACCTAGCTACAAAAAGTCTTACAAGAAAAACACCCCTAGAGTCTGCGAGAGCGGGGGCGGAAGATGACTCACCTATGACTGACACGGCTATTGACCCTGGAACGGACTTGACGATGAGTAAGGTAAACATCTCAGTGGAAGCCACTGTAGAGGTAGATGGGAAGAAGCTGCAGGTTTGCTTGTGTGGCTGGCAGAAGGTAACAACTATAAAGGGCCTTAGAATTCACCAAGGAGGATGAGGTGCTTGGTAGAGGGAACACAGGGCCTTGGAATCCACCAAGGGAGGAAGAGGTGCTTGGTAGAGGAACACAGGGACCCCGCATTGATACTTATTTCTTAAGAAGTAGTTCAAGTCAGTCGGGTGAAGTCCAGCGACAGGAAGTAAACCACAGTTCGCAGGACATCAGCACCCCTGGTGTAGAAGCAGGTCCTAGCACCGAGGAAGGTAGAGAGGCTTGCCAGCCAAAAAGGGAGAAGTCTATTGCTCAGAAACCTAGAGTTAAGTGGCCAGGGGCGGCAGAAAGTAGAAAGTGGGAAGATATTAATAGTGACTTGGTTAGGGTTTTAGACCAGCTTAAAGGAACTGCTGAGAGTAAGTTGGAAAAAATGGGAGTTATTATTTATGATTATGGATCAGAAAGGTTTGGCGTCTTCGAGAGAAGGAAGAAGCCAGAAGTCAAGACAGTTAAATCCAGGCGCCAACAAGAGATAGACAGACTTATCCAGGAGAGAAGGCAGCTTAAGAGGCAGTGGAGGAAGGCTACAGAGGTTGAGAAGGAAGGTATTAATAGTTTGCAGTTAGATGTAAAGGAGCGATTGGCAACGTTAAGGAGAGCAGAGAACATTAGGAAAAACAGGAAAAAGAAAGAGCGTGCTAGAGTAGCATTTTACAAGGATCCATTTAGATTTGTGAAGTCGCTATTTAGTAAGGAGAAGAGTGGTAGCCTTAAGGCATCGAAACAGGAGCTTGATGAGTATTTGGAAGAAGTGCATAGAGATAGGGAAAGGCTTAGAGAGCTAGTGCTCCCCCCTGATATTCCACCTATTGGTGAGATAGACTGTCAGTGTGATGTTAGCCCACCAAGGTGGAAAGAGGTACAAGACATAGTAAGGCATGCAAGGGCCTCTTCAGCCCCGGGACCTAATGGAGTCCCTTACCGGCTGTACAAGAGTGCGCCAGATGTCCTGAGGTATCTATGGAAGCTCATGAAGGTAGTCTGGAAGAAACAGGTTATTCCTAAGGCGTGGCGCAGAGCAGGAGGAATTTTTATTCCCAAAGAAAGGGATTCTATAGAGATAAGTCAGTTTAGGCCTATCAGTCTACTTAATGTAGAAGGGAAAGTTTTCTTTAGCGTTGTGGCACAGAGGCTGTCTAGGTACTTAGAAAAGAATAGACTAATTGACACTTCGGTTCAAAAGGCTGGAATTCCAGGCTTCTCTGGGTGCTTAGAGCACACCAGCATGATTTGGCACCAAATCCAGTCAGCTCGGCATGAGAAAAGAGAACTCCATGTCGTATTTTTGGATCTAGCAAATGCTTTCGGTCAGTACCACATAGTCTGTTGTGGAAGGCGTTTGATTTCTTTAGAGTGCCGGATAGCATAACAAGGTTAGTTAACGCTTATTTCTTAGACATTCAACTCTGCTTTACTACAGCAGAGTACACTACAGCTTGGCAGCAGCTGGAGATAGGCATTATGGCAGGGTGTACAATTTCCCCATTAGCTTTTACCATGGCAATGGAGGTCATTATTAGAGCTTCAAAATGGGTAGTAGGTGGGGAAATTAGGGCTTACATGGATGATATGACAACTATGACGTCAACAGCTCCATGTACTAGTAGATTACTAGAGAAGCTAAATAGTAATCTACAGTGGGCCAGGATGAAAGTGAAGCCAAGTAAGTCTAGGAGTATTTCTATTGTTAAGGGAAGGTAGTAGACAAGAAGTTTTCATAGATGACGAAATGGTGCCAACAGTCATAGAGAAACCAGTCAAAAGCTTAGGAAGATGGTATGATGCAAGCCTCAGTGATAAGGGCCAATTTCAGGAGATAAGGCAGGATATGATTCAAGGCATTTTAGGTATAGATAAGTCAGGGCTCCCAGGAAAGCTAAAATTGTGGTGCTTGCAGTTTGGATTGTTGCCTCGGCTAATGTGGCCTCTGACAGTGTATGAGTTCCCATTTCAAAGGTAGAAAAGCTAGAAAGGATGATCAACTCATTTATTAGAAAATGGCTTGGAGTCCCACGCTGTCTAAGCAGTGTGGCTTTGTATGGGAAAGGCATATTAGAGCTGCCAGTATCTAGCCTAACAGAGGAGTACAAGTGTGCTAAGGTTAGACTGGAAATGACGCTGACCCAGTCAAAGGATCCTGTGGTTAGAAGCGTAGCACCCACAGTTAAAACAGGGAGGAAGTGGAACCCAAAAAAGAGGCAGTGCAGCAAGCACAGGCAGCACTCAGACATAGAGACATCATAGGCCAGGTGCAGCATGGGCGTGGGGGCTTAGGGGCTGTGTGCAGGGAAACCTGTGTGGAGTAAGGCGACAGCAGTAGAAAAAAAAAAAAGAAAGCTGGTAGTGGAAGAAGTACATCGCCAGGGAGGAGGTAGTAAGATGTACTAAGGCAGTGTCGCAGGCAAAGCAAGGTCAGTGGGTAAACTGGGAGAGTGTAGAGAAGAGAAGTTTGAAGTGGAAGGATTTGTGGAGCATGGAGGCAAGCAGAATTAAGTTCATTATAGGGGCTACTTATGATGTACTACCTTCTCCCCAAAATCTAAATCAGTGGTTTGATGAGGATGCTGCCTGCCCATTATGCTCTAGTGTATGTACACTTAGGCATATATTGTCAGGGTGTAAAGTTGGTCTTTCCCAAGGCCGTTACACTTGGCGTCACAACCAGGTGTTGAAATGTTTGGCAGCTGCAGTTGAGGAAAAACGTCTAGCGGTAAATTCTCTAGCTGTTAGTAAGGTAGATAAACAGATTGGATTTGTACGTGAGGAGAAAAAGTCAGATCAAGAGAGTACACACGGCGTGAGCTGGGACAGCTAGGAGTGGGTGGAGACTGGAAAATAAAAGGTAGATTTGTTTGAGCAGTTGACTGTGCCAGCAGAAATAGTTAGCACTAGCCTACGGCCGGATATGCTATTGTGGTCTGGGGTGCAGAAGCTAGTCTATTTTATCGAACTCACTGTCCCCTGGGAAGACAGAGTTGATGAAGCAAACGAGCGGAAGAAGGCGAGGTATGCAGAGATGGCAGCAGAGGCAGAACAGCGAGGTTGGAGGGCTCGGGTACGGCCGGTAGAAGTTGGCTGTCGTGGTTTTGTGGCAAAGTCAGTTTTTGCACTCCTAAGCGAGCTGGGTGTTCGCGGACGGAGCTTGAAACTTGCGGTTAGGAATATGTCTCAGGCAGCGGAGCGAGCAAGTGAATGGTTATGGATAAGGAGGAAGCATGCTACCTGGGGAGCCCACTAACCGTGGCGTGGCGTAGTGGATGTGTAGCATAATCACTTTGTGGCTGTACTTATAGGACTGTAGACTGCATGAGTCATGCATATGCATTAACGGTACCAGTGGGGCTTGTTATGGCTGCTAATTTCGTAGCGTGCTATGTAGCGTAGTGTAGTGTATGTGTAGCATAATAACTGTGTGGCTGTATTTATAGGACTGTAGGTTCCAATATGATAAGTTACTTGAGGTGGTCGTGGCATGGAGGGGGTGTTTCAGGACGCTGGAACACTGTTAAGCCTTCTGGAGGTGTCGTGGGCCTAACTTAACGAAACATTGGTGATGGAAGGTGCCCACTTGATAACCCCAATGACATGCTGCATACCGCTGTTGTTTAGAGTAGGTAACTGGCGTTTGGTGCCATCTGAGGAATGACTCCGTAGATCTATGACGGCGTAGCGAGCCTGATGTCTCCTATGGTATTGCTCCTGATGATGGTCATATCACTCGTTTGTTTGTTTGTTAATCTATACTGGTCTTCTACAAGTGTTTACCTTGGATTATGGCACAAGGGATAGTAACATCTTGTCCTGTGTATTTGTGAATCTGACATTGAAAAGACAAATTGACCACACGCTAATATTTAGGCACTCCTTCTCAAAACCAGCTTGAGTTCAATTTCAGAAGTGGAGGAGACACTGTTGATGGGTGTTTGAGGGCCTTTTTTAAACTGAAGAAATAACCATGTGCATTTATATATCTTTTAAGGATTAAAAATGCTGAAAGATTGTTTTTACATTTTTTTTGGCATTTAGCAGATGCTCTTATCCAGAGCAACTTACACAGTTACATTTCTTTTGACATACAATCCATTTATATAGCTGGATATTTTTTTACTGAAGCAATTCAGGTTAAGTACCTTGCTCAAGGGTACAACAGCAGTGCTCCCACCTGGGAATTGAACCAGCAACCTCTGAGTTACAAGCCCAGCTCCCTAACCATTACACTACACTGCCAGATTGTCAAATTGTAAACAGTGAAAGTGCCCTGATATACTACCTACCAAGCAGACACTTAATGTAATGCATGTTAGGTACATTTGGTCTTTCATACTGGATTAGACAGAGAAGCCCAGCTCATGGCAATGTGTTCTGTAAATGCAAGTAGGGTCTTTATTCCCCGAACATACAGGCCTTTCAGAATCTATTATATGGTCTGAAATATAAACATTATTTTTTGCGTATGTACTTTCCATTTTGAGCATCCTGTGTTATACAGCAAAGTGTGAGACGGAAGAAGCACTCTTACCACATCTTTATAGGTCTGATTAACAGGCAGTTAAACTGTACGTGCATCCTGTCACACTATTACGGCCATTTCAAAGGTTTTTCTGTCACAAATATGATAATAATGCTTATATACACACAAACAAGGGGCTGGAAAGGATGGTGTGAAGTCAGTGGGGAGAATCTCAGTGATGCCTAAAAGTTAAAGGGTCAATCACTCATTATTGTTTCCATCAGCACCTAGTCACTGCTCCCACCCAGAAGTCTTCTCTCATTCTGCTCTTTACAGTCACTTCCTCGGCCAAACGGCACCAGCCTAGCTGAGTTAACAGTGCCACCTGCTGGCCATAAAAATATTTTCCTGGGGATTGCTCTGGCTCTTTCTACATATTCCATACCCCAACACACATTTAAACATTTAATGTTCAAGGTGGCCAGGATATAACTCCTATATATAGCAAAACATGTGGATGTATTGAATGAATTAACCTCGGTGCATTCTATTGAATTTAAATATTAATAAAATTGACCGGTTAATAAACTGTCTGTGCATAAGAAATTTCAGTGATGCTGAAAAACTGACCCCATACTAAATCCCTAATCATGTAGTTCTTTCATGTCCACTCATGTCATGAGTGAAACAGCATAAGGTGTTATAAGGTGTCAGCACATATTTACTTTGAAGTCAATCCACATACTTAGAAACATTCCTTCTGGCAATTAGATTATTAATTGAGATGATTATGTACCACAATGGGATGGCTGCTTAACAAGAGGCTGGGAGGGGCTAACTGCTGCTTACAAAGGAAGTCTATTTACAGGAATTGTATAGGAGTATAGGAATATACAGGCCCTATTCATGGATAATACTCAAAAGGACCACTCCACTCCAGCAAGAGACCTTACATCACAGTATGTCTTACTGTGTACATGTGTGACAGATGGGCAGAGAATGAGGAGAAGGGCACTTCATATTACTATTATACATTATTATATCATATTATTATAGATTATATATATCACCTGTGCACCATAGGCGTAATGTGTGTGGGGGGGGCACTGTAAATGTAATGTAAAATGGAACATGGGGGAGATGTCCCCCCCAATATTCAAAACAGTCATATCTGCCCCCTCCTCCCCCAATTATTTGTAGATATAAAGCATTCCCTTTCATTATGTCCCCCCGAATATTTAATATGTGGTTACGCCCTTGCTATACACTATTGTGACATTATAACAAATGAACTGTATGCAGTGCCCACTGCAGTGCTGTTGGTTCAGAGCCCCTGTGGCAGTAGAGGGGAAGTCAGAAGAAAGGGGGAGGAAGTAGAAGAGGCCAGGGGCAAGGGAGAAGGAGAAGGATGGGGGAATAATGGGAAAGATTGAGGGGGGGAGAGGTTGTGAATGTGTAATGAATACACCTGAATTGGGAGCACGCACATTTATACTGTCAAACTGTAAGAACAAACAGAGGGTATATTACGCTTTACTACACTCATTCATTATGGACCTATTCATTTCAGACCCTGGGAGATTCTTATTCCCCTGTTGTAGAGAGTATTGTTTTTACACTTACTTCTTATTTTTATGTACAGACTACTCTTTTAACAACAAAGTACTCTGCCTATTCTTCTCTTTACCTAAGTATTGTCAACTTAGATCATGCCCCGCACATTTTGGAAATGTCTTTCCCTCCTGTAATACAGTGTCATTGTCTGATTAGGATCCACTGCACCGCTGATTATTACACTTCCCATCAATTTACCAAGAATAAGAGTGAATTGTTCCTGATCAATAACCATAGGTCACAGTTTTAGTATACATGCTTACCTTTTAAAATAGTAAAGTTACATATCTTAGAATATCAGTTACCAAGGCATATGCTGACTTTTTTCAACATAATTTCTCTTGGACCAAGTCAAACAGAATTTGTCTCCCTCTTTCTCTGGTTTTGTACATTAACTTACAAAATTAACATACTCCCTAAATTTCTCTACCTCTTAAAGTCTTGCCAAATCTTTGTACCCAATTTTTTAACACTTCTGACTTCAGCATATGTATGGAATGGGAAATGTACCATATATATACAATTGTCCTTCAAATACCCAGATGATTATTAATCTTAATTATTAATGATTGTTAATGATGATTATTATTATTATTATATTATTATTTATTAATCTGCAAAATGTGGATCATTGCCCCTCACCCCTCACAAAAACTATAATGATCCTGCTGTGAAACATTCTATTAAAATATGGGCTCAATTTAGAAACATTTTTGTGTTTCTGTCTCCCTCACTGCTGTGAACCACACTTTATATAATACATCCTTTAATTTAACTGTATTAAGAAGAGTGCCTCTTTGTCCTTTTCTTAAATGAACTGAATGAACCGTTTGAAGAGTACCTCCTTGATGCCTGTTTCCGCTCTGTGGATATGTAGCGCTCTTTTTCACAGAGCTTTTTGATTACTTCAGACTTGACTTGCAAAAAATAAAAGTACTTGAGACTTGACTTAGACTTGCATGTCTTTAACTTAGGACTAGACTTGGACTTGAGCTGGATGACTTGAGAGACTTGTTTTGACTGTGACTTGAGGACTTGACACCTGGAATTTTGTGACTTGACATGACCTGAACACGGTGACTTGGGACTTTACTTAAGACTTACCCTTCATGACTTGGCACTTACTTGACTTGACTTTACTATGACTTGCATAACAGTGACTTGGTCACAACTCTGAAAAGATAAACCTGAGCTCTCAGTATCTGAGATACCCTCCACAATATGAAAAACACTGAAAACATGTTTTAAAAAACTGTCATTTTGTGCGCTTTCTACTTGCAATTGTATCCTTTGTTGACATACGTTTATTCCCACTTTCTTTTTTTATGTTGGATAAGTTGTATTTCTGTCACTTTTCCACTAGGGGTCAGGCATGGTTCAGTTATGGAGCAGACGCATGGTTCAGAGGCTTATGTCTGGATGGTCTCTGGTACTGAGAGCCGGGAGAAAAAATCGGCCCTGGACATCCGCCGCATTTTCGGTCGACCGGGGGTAATAAATCTGTCGACCTGCTGCGAAAAGAAGCTGAGACCAGTTCGTTTAGCTGAAAAATTTATGGAAATGCACCGTGGTATGGTCTCTGGTACAGTCCAGCCCTGGAGCTTGGGCAGCATAAATGTGTGACATCAGTGTTCGGCAAGCCTGCATCATCTGATTAATCAGGATTAAAATCCGTTATTTATTTTGTACTCCGACGTTGTTTGTCTTCCACAGGAGGATGTCAAACATAATTTCATAAGCAATCTCTAGCATCTCTCAATCAAGCCCTGTTCCCTGATGGTGAGTTGCTTATGTGATGGAAAAATGTGAAATTCATCCACTTTAGCTTTATCCATTTTCCATCATCCGGATTTCTATTTTAAACTCTGCAGAACCTTCCTGTACTGCTGTGTCACAGTTTGATCCTAACACCATTAACTGCTGCCGTGTGGTAATCTGAACAAATGTGTCCACTGAAATGATTATTTGGGCAACAGATTGCCATGATTTCCTTGGCGCTCGAATCGAGTACATCGTTAAAATATGCCGAGCAGAGCGAGCATGTTTAACCAGAATCATACTCTGAAACTGGAGCTCTATGCAGACTGGAATTACACCTTTTTTCGTCAGAGGATGACCCCGGTTCAGAGTTTCACGAGCTTTCATTTAAAGTAAACGCTTCAAAGAGTTTTCGCAGACGAAGCGGAGACGTAGCTTTGGCGAGTGCGCACAATTGAAGATGAAGCGCATCAACATAAAACTGACTCGCAACGGGAGGGAAAAAGAATCAAATTCAGGGAAAGTTTGGTTGGTAGGGACATTTACATGTTAACATAATAAGCGCCAGTGATTCCATGTGCGCTTCCAACGTCCAAGTAAACAATTTCCCTGGGTTCCATTGATAATATATTTGACTAAAAATGTTGAAAACTTCAATTAGATATGCATGTTCACAGTTGACACAAGTATTAATAATAATTATGTTAGTTTTTTAATAATTAGATTTCTAGGTTTGTTTGTTTTTGTTTGTTTATTGTGGGATCTCTTCTTTAGCCTATAGGCTAATCTAAAATCTAAAACAAAGTAAAACCAGAAAGTAATTCTAAAAAAAAAATCTAAAACAAAGTAAACTATAATAAAAAAAGAGGACAGATTTGAAATAAACAACAGCAAGTTAAAAGTAATCAGGCAAAGATTCTGATAATACAAATAACAACAATTAAATATTATATTGATAATTAATACATTTTTCTCATGCACTGTTGTACAATCAACGTTTTCATTAACATATTACAGTTGTTTCTTAAAACTTATTGACATGTTTCTGGAAGCATTTGTCAGGTTATTCCATGCATTTACTGCTCTGAAGTTAATGCTGTTTTAGGTGCTGTATATAAATGATTATTTTCTCTTCCACTGCTGATAAAATGTGTTGCCTTTTCCAGACACCCCCTACCGTATAACTGCCTGGTGACAAGTAGGGTCAGGTGCAATGAAATTAACTTCACTCCATGTGGAAAGTCATTAATAAAAATGACATTGACATGACCCAATTACATTATCACTGCCTCAAAAAGTACTTAGAAATACAACTGTTAATACAGGCTCCTCCTCCTATCCAATGAGCCCCATTCAAATAAAACTGGGTGAGTGACAGTGTGTGAGTGTGGTGCAATGGGGAGTGGTGTCGCAGAGCTCTGTGTGAGTGACACTGTGAGTGTGGTGGAATGGGGAGTGATGTCACAGAGCTGTGTGTGAGTGACACTGTGAGTGTGGTGGAATGGGGGGTGATGTCACAGAGCTGTGTGTGAGTGACACTGTGAGTGTGGTGGAATGGGGAGTGATGTCACAGAGCTGTGTGTGAGTGACACTGTGAGTGTGGTGGAATGGGGAGTGATGTCACAGAGCTGTGTGTGAGTGACAGTGTGGGAGTGTGGTGGAATGGGGGTGATGTCACAGAGCTGTGTGTGAGTGACACTGTGAGTGTGGTGGAATGGGGAGTGATGTCACAGAGCTGTGTGTGAGTGACACTGTGAGTGTGGTGGAATGGGGAGTGATGTCACAGAGCTGTGTGTGAGTGACAGTGTGAGTGTGGTGGAATGGGGAGTGATGTCACAGAGCTGTGTGTGAGTGACAGTGTGGGAGTGTGGTGGAATGGAGGTTTAATTGAGTTAGATGATCCCTTAAATGGAGTAAAGTTTAATTGAGTTAGATGATCCCTTGAATGGAGTAAAGTTTAATTGAGTTAGATGATCCCTTGAAAAATCCTGGATTATGTTTTATCTCACAGGGGAGTTTATCTCAGAGGATGTTCCACTGGGATTTAACCCAGTTATTAACACACACACACACACACATACACACACACACACAAATACACGCTCATACATGCACGCACACAAATACACACACACACGCGCACACACAAATACACACATACACACACATACTCACACATATACGCACACACACACACACACCACACCACACACACACATATACACACACACACACACACAGCAGTCTGTCTATATGATTATACTGTATATACTGCAGTTGCATTATGGGATTATGTGTCAGTTCTCTTGATAAAGTTAATTGACCAGGGAAGGGATCTGTGGAGAATGCTGTGAAGTATGTGGGTTCCAATCCTCACTTAGGTAGAATTCCTGTGATTGATTCAAAGGATTGTTGTCTGCTTTCTGCTGTGTGGGAGGTCTGTGTGTGTGCGTATGTGTGTGTGTGTGTGTGTGTGTGTGTGTGTTTTGCTGATTATTCCACCACGTGACTAATAGTATCAGAGTATCAGCTGGGGATTATCCGCGCTGCAGGGGTCGGCAACATGCTCTCTCACTGCCCCTCCACATCTCAGTCCCAATACAAGACGAGTCTCATGAGAGAGGTAGCTTTTTTGAGAGTGGTCCTTGCAGACACCTCTAAACCATATGGGCTAGTTTGATTAGGGTGACAGTTGAATTCCAACAAGGACATGGCGAGATTGTGAGTTCTGGTCTGTGGAGGCCATTGCCCTGCAAGTCTACATAGAACCAAATGGTGTTTTTCCACCGCACAGTGCGGTATGGCACGGCACGGTAACCATCCGTTCCCGTAACTATCCCCTTCACAGGTCGAGTCCCTGTGTTGTTTTTCCATCGCACAACAAAACTGTGAGGATAGGAAGAGTTATCTGAAGTGACAAAAAGAATGCAATCACAAAAAACGACACAGGGACTTAACCCGTGAAGGGGATAGTTACGGGTAGTTATCGTATCGTATCAAATGGTCATCAAATGGGCACCATTTTGTTTTCCTTTAGCTTTTCTGTGAATCAGGTAGCCATTGTAATGGGATTAGCAGCAGTCTTAATTGTGTTCTTCAGGCTTTTTCATTATAAAGACACACTATGAAGGACCAGGTTTTCCTGGAACAAACTTCCCGAAATGCACTTGCCTGTGCGCATTTTATGGTTTGTTTCCTTTTGGCTACAAATAGCTGAACTAACCAACCCGTCGGACCAACTGAGAGGGAACCAGTGCAGCTCCACTCCAGAACAATGCCTAAAAAGGCAGGGTGGAAGGAAACATGCTGCGGTACAAACTCCAGTTCTTCCAGCGCTCTGTGCTTCCCTGGCCCCTGCCATGCTGAATCACTCCTTCACTCCAATGAATCACTCCATCACTCCAATGAATCACTCCATCACTCCAATGAATCACTCCACAATCCCACTGAATCACTGTATCACATCACTGAATCACTGTATCACATCGCTGAATCACTGTATCACATTGTTTAATAATTTCATTGCTGCGGTGAGTAACTCCATCGCCCTGTTTTCATTTCTGTGGGATTTCCAGTTGGCAATTGGCAGAGGGTGCAATTACAGCACAGAAACCTCAGAGCATATCAAAACGAACCCAAAAAACCACCTTCGGCATTAGTCCTGTCAATCAGTGCTTTGGGCCCACCCTGCGGTGATCATCTGTGACCGGGGCCGGTGGAGTCAGTTACTAAAAGGTGTGGTTATTGTAAAATGAGTGTTCTCTGCTGTAAATCAATGCGGTTGTAGCATGTTCACACAATGAAGCCTCTCTTCTGCCCAGAATGATTCTCATCCCATGCCAGGTACATACCCTGCTGTGTATCTTTCTTTCTTGTCTGTTCTTTCTGAATTACAGATGAATTTTTGAGCGTTTCTGCCTGCCCCTGTGTCGTTTTCATGACTGTGGGTTGTCGTTATCCCTCTGGTACCGGGGAGCAGTATGTGCTCTTGTGGAAGACAAGACAAGAAGCTGGGATGGACAGAGAGGTGCATTGTGGGTGCCAGTGAGGAGATGGTGGGGAAGATGGGTTTTACAGGCTGGGTGGTGGGGGGGGTGGGGTGGGGGTTAAGGACCCGATCAGGACTAGCCCTGTCTCTGCAGCTCACTGCCAAGTTCAACATATTGTTTTAGGGTTCGTTCCATCTCCTCACAGATGTTATTATTCTTTGAGCCGAGTCCTTTGAATGTGATTTTAGTGCTGGGAAGCCACTTGGGCCTGCAGAGGCCCTGATCCAGGAAGTGAAGGGCTGTTTGGTCACCAGCTCCGGTGACTGCAGAGAGCTGCTGTCCTTTTCTCTTCGTTGGGTTTGATTGTTTTAAACAGCATTTCATCCCTGTTTTTACGTGTTAAACCATTTGGAATGGCGAGTCACATTTGCGGCCGAGTCCGCCCCTTCGCCGAGTCCGCCCCTTCGCTGGAACGTCCTCATCGCTCAGGAGAGCGCAGACAAGCCTGTGGATGCAGCCAGCTGCGGCTTCTCCTCACTCTGTAGTCCAGCTGTGCAGTCATTGCAGTAGAAGGGTTCACATAGTGCAGGGGTCCTACTCACGTGCCGCCTCATGGGGTTGTGCTGGTAGGGTCAGGATGGGCTTCATTTTTAACTTTAATCTTTTTAATTTTTAATTTTTGTTTTCTGATTTTATCCTGTTTTCTCCCAATTTGGTAGCCAATTACTCCCGCTATTCTTAGGTCAAATCCCTCCCTCGTAGTTCGCTGCTGTAGCCCTGTGACCGGCAGTGACAAAGGCGAAGCATTATCTCCTCCGAGATGGCACTCGTCATGCTGAAGGCCGTAACTCCAGCACCCCAGAGCCACTCCTATGCACAGCGAACAGTGACGGCTTCCCTCCCCCCTCCCTGGGGCTGACAGCCAATTGCTGCCCCCGGTGGCACTCCCGGCCAGAGCCGACTCTGGCTCGACGGGGAATCAAACCCCGGTCTCCGTGGCCAGCGTCGGACGTTGAAACCACTAGACCACGCGGGAGGCCTGAACTTGAATCTTTACACAGTTTCATCATCTCACAGGCAGTATAGACAGAGGGTGGTTTTTATAGCGTGAGGTTGCTTATATCTGTGATGTTGGGCTAAAGGGAACTGGGCTGCCATGAGCACACATCAGCACTCCATGGTTTTCACTCCGCCGCTGGGTCATTGCGGAATCTTACAAAAATGCTCAAAATCTATCCGATATCAAAGAGATTTAAGACAGTGGGGAGCAGTGTTCACTTCTTTTTGGAATAAAAAAAGATAGGATCGTGAGTCCCATATCTCTGCCAATGTTTTAAATCAATGTTAGATGAAAGAGGAAAAGAACAATGCATGAATGGCACGGCTTCTGACGCGCTGGCAGGGAGCCGCAGCGGTAACAGGGACATGGCGTATTTACGGCGCTGTTTCACGCTTTCCTTTATCCTTATTTGGGGATGTTTGGCCCTCCACACATTGTATTTTCATATAATTTTTGAGGTTATTGACTAGTTATGGCATTCTGTCTGATTCATTCTGTGTCAGGGTTGTCAAATAATGTCTGGTGTATGCACAGAATGCAGTGCAGGTTGATGGGGGACCTCCATGTGCTTTATATTACTGTATAGTTCTTCTGTCATCTACACATCTCGTTGATTACTGAGCTGAGGGCCTCCTGCTTCTTGGATCCACATCAAAAGGTTTGGAATGTTGGGTGTAATATATTCAGCCCATAGTAGAATGTTGGGTGTAATATGTTAAGCCCATGGTAGGGTGTTGGGTGTAGTATGTTAAGTCCATGGTAGGGTGTTGGGTGTTATATGTTAAGGCCATGGTATAATGTTGGGTATAATATGTTAAGCTCATGGTAGAATGTTGGGTATAATATGTTAAGTCCATGGTAGAATGTTGGGTATAATATGTTAAGTCCATGGTAGAATGTTGGGTATAATATGTTAAGCCCATGGTAGAATGTTGGGTATAATATGTTAAGCCCAGAGTAGGATTCTGAGTCCCCTGACAAAGTCCAGCTGTGTCCACCTGCCTCCATGTGTAATTCCTCACTCGGGACAGACGGGTGTCGTTTTTCCTTCCATCGTGTTTAACATGTTTAACCTGTTTAACATGTCCTGGACAATGAACTGAGGAACATGTCTGATATTTTCAAAAATGTGCGTTCAGTAGTACAGCTGCATCTTGGGGGAAAAAGGAATTTCCCTGCTGGCTTATAAATAAAAAAATGTCAGGGAGGAAGAGTTGTGTCTGTCTGTCTGTCCAAGGAGGCAGGGTCACTGTGCAGCTGGACTCTCCTCAGCTCAGCTGTGGCCCTGGGGGAGGGCCTGTGCAGTCTTCAGTGTGACAGCTCAGCTATCATGTTCTCTTCCATCATATCACATCTGGAGCAACGGGAGAGAGAGGGCAGGGGTCAGGTTGCAGACTCAAACCTAAGGTTTTTATGAAAGGGTTAGGGTTAGGGTTAGGGATGAAGGCTTGGAGAGACAACAGAAGGGATGGAAGGGAGGGAGGGAGGATTGTGCCCTCACTGCACAGCCATTACAGCAGACTCGTGAGGAAGCACTTGGGGTTTCTCACACAGCTCTGCCTCCTGTCTCCAGGCTGCCTGTCCCAGGAGAGCGGGCCGTGTAAACACAAGCCCATCGCTCACCACTGCCAGATGTGAGAGAGAGCCAGGCCCCACGTCATGGAACATATGAGTTCACACACACACACACACACACACACACACACACACACACACACACACACACACACACACACACACCACTCACACACCCACACACACACACACACACACACACACACACACTCACTCACTCAACCTCACACACACACATACACACACTCACCCTCACACACACACACACCCTCACACACATACCCTCTTCATCACACAAGCACACCCCTTCACACACTTACGTTCACACATGCTTTTGCACATGCACACAAACAGGCCTCTTCCTGCTACCTGCCACTGACATGTGGAAATAAATGAGGTGTAGGACTGGAATCTCTGCCACAACATTCCACTAAGGTACAGGTTAAATAAAGAGAGGTCAGTCGGGCCGAGTTTGTGTTTACTGTATTTCTGGGGTTTTCCCTCATTGCAGCCATGGGCTCCTGCTGTGGGATTGCATAAGAGGCTGCAGTCACTCAAGAGTGGTGGGGGGCGGGGACAAAGCAGGGCAAAAGGGAGGAGGTAGGGAATGCACTGTTTTCATTACTCAGCCTGTTTCCAGCTTTCACCTTGGGATGAGGTTTCTGGTCTCTGAGAAATCTGGAGGCAATTTTTGGCCCTAAATCAAACTCAAATCAGCAAGAACTTAGATTACAGATTATTGATGATCTGAGCTGGGCTCAGGTTCTGTCTGTGGAATCCCCCAGGGATCCCAGGTATCCTGCTCATTTCTGTAAGCTCTCACATGAATGGATTGGGTCCTACAGACCCTGCTTGGTGCCTGCTGATTTCCCATGGGGCAATAGGGCAGGAGGAAGTGGGGAACATAATCGTTAAGGTATATACAGAAAGGGATTTTCAGCATGTAACGGTCGAGTCCAAATCATTTTTATATGCTCCAGCACTGAGCCAAAAGCCCAGATCTGTGCTGTGTGGCTGCATTCTTGCCGGTCCAGGTTTACGTAGCATCTGGATGCATTTCTGAAAGACCTGAAAAACCAGTGTGTGCCAATTCTGGGTTTCCAGGTGCAAGGCTTAGTACTGGAAAATCAGGGTACATATGTGCATCATACTTTATGATCTCAAGTGTGAGAGAAACTCAATTTCAGTCTCCCGTGAGCTTGGAGCAGCGGTATCTGGAGCCAGTTTTCAGGGGAAGCATTTTTAAGACCTGGTTTAAACAGCTGCACGGTAAGGTAACTTCCTCTAGACGTTTTGGAGGGCTGAGTTTTTTGCTCCAGGATGTGGCGTTTTCCGTGACGAGGCTGGTTTCCCTGCAGGCCCTGAGGGCCACGCCACGCACAGTCCAGGCTCCCTGTCTCCGCCCTCTCACTAAAGACTCCACCCTCCTCACAAAAGACTCTGCCTCTCTGGGGCTACGGGACGACAGCGTGTGCAGTGACAGGCGGGCAGGGTATTTTGGTGCTCTGCACTCGGGACAAAGGAGCAAATGTCTCATTGAGACTGACACTATCACACGCTCTGCGGCGTTGATCACAGTAACATTAGGTTCAGAAAGAGCTCATCTAAGCAGTGTTGTATAGTGGGCAGGGAAACAGACCAAAGTAGATTGCAGGTTTGAATCCCTGATGTGGCACAGCCATTACACCATTAGTACTGAGGTGAGGTAGTAAACATAAATCGCTTAAATAATTTTCTGGTTGTACAATTTAAGCTACAAAAAAAAAAACTTTTCTCTCCCTGTGCTATAGGTACTCTGTGCAGCTGTCTACGGTGATGTCTGTTCTGTTGTTACTGTTCTGATATCTTGCGCTAGCTGTGATTGTTCATGCTATGTTTAAATGCACTCACTGTAAGTCGCTCTGGATAAGTGCCAAAAATGTAAATCTTCATTGGCCTCCATTCCCGATTTTATCATGTTAATGTCCTCTCCTGGTGAGGAGAGATGGTGCCAAGGCAAACACCCATGTAGTATAAACCACTGCACTAAGGGACACAGGAGCTTATGCTCAACAACACACAAACTGAACACTTAAGACACAAATAAGACTACAGCTGGCAGAATGCAGGACAACAGCTCTGATCAAGAAAACCTTGCACTGTTTCAGAACAGCTCTCCGTCTCTCCCTTATGTTCTTCAGACATCTGTTAGGTATTTCACAGCATTGTGGCCAATTGGCCGCATTCCTACCTGTGGAAAATGGAGCCCTACAATAATATTTAAGGAATATATCTGGATCCACTTACAGATATGTGTTCATCCAATCAGAAGACAGGGGGGTGCTGCTGTGGCTTGAGTGCCAGTGCTGACTGTGGTTGTGTCCCACAAGTAGACACATAATTGACCATAGTGTCCCCCTGCCTCAGCAGGGTATCCCCCTGTCTCATCCTGCACTAGTGTATTCACCATGTTAGACTGGCACTGTGCCCACATACCCAGCACGCTCTCCGGTGTGCCCACGCATGAGCCTACGTTTCTGTCACATTTATACTATTATATAATTATCGGACAGTTATTTTTATATTTAAAATATAGTTCTTGGTGCTCCCTCCCCTGGCAGATGAAACTGTGTTGCATTCAGCCTGAATGGAGAAAGACGTATGCTCCACACACGTGTGTCCCACTGCACTGCCGCGCTGGGGTACGAATGGGTGGGTGGGGGTGGGGCATGTTGTCGCATGTTGTCACTTGGCTGATCTGGATCATCCTCCATCTCAGCAAATGAAACAAACTCACAAACGCAGGCTCACACACGTGTGGCACATGTCCAAGTATGGCATGGAACAGATTTGGCGTGGCACTGATGCCATTTTGTGGCCCCCAGTGGGAAAGGTCATGCTACATCGGTCTGGTTTTCCTCATCACTGCTCACATATGAGATAATACTGTGAACAAGCTCTCCATTTAGACCGCCTGTCCAGAACAAATGCATAAGTGCCCTTGGCGGGACGGGTGGAGTGATAAAGAATGAGGTATTAAACATGAATTGCTTCAGTAATTTTCTGGTTGTACAATTTAAGCTACAAAAAAATACAAACTTTTCTCTCCCTGTGCTATAGATACGCTGTGCAGCTGTCTACGGTGATGTCTGTTCTATTGTTACTGTTCTGATATCTTGCGCTAGCTGTGATTGTTCATGCCATGTTTAAATGCACTCACTGTAAGTCGCTCTGGTTAAGAGCATCTGCTAAATGCCAAAAATGTAAATCTTCATTGGCCTCCATTCCTGATTTTATCATGTTAATGTCCTCTCCTGGTGAGCTCTCCAGCTCATCTCATCAGCTTTCACAATGAGATCAAATTAGGGGTGATCTTACCACACTAAACCCTAAATCTGGTCTTAAAATCACAATTCACTACAATATGTCTGTATAATGATGCGATGCTGAGCTTTTGCATTATTCTATTCTGATGCATGAGGAAATTATTACATATAAATATTCCTTGTATATATGAAAAATAATCTGCCAAATTCATGCCCGATATACCTAGAGCGGCTGTGCCTGCCTTGTTCCTTAAAACCACTGAGATTCCTCCAGGAAGACTTTGAAATTGTTTTAGAGACAGGAGAAGAGACTATTGTGGATTAGTGCTCCACACTTCTTCCACTACCATACAAAGATTGTGTAAGTGGCTTGGACTCTTTTTCTTACTTTTTCTCTGTTTAAAAAGTTCAGCACAGTTTCAGTGGTACACAGTTTTAGTTTCCTCATAGAGTGGAAAAAATCTTGTGATCTTAGCAACCTGCTTGATGCCTGTTCAATTCCTAAAAGCTCATTGTCCGTGTGATTTCTTTGTTGTCTTTGTGGTCCTGATGTTCTGGTGACCTCTCCTTTCTGCAGCCTCTTGACCTTAGATGCTTATTGTACTCTTGTCTCTTCTCAGCTGTGACTCCCCCATCAACCCTCACCCCCACGCCCACCCCAGTCCCTGGACCTAGACCCCCTTCACGTGGTTTAGCCCCCCTCCACTGACTACCTAACTCAGGAGGCGCAAAGTCATCCAGCCCTGAGTCGCCTTGGACCGACCATGATATACAGTCTTTTTGGAGACACCCTGTACCAGCCAGAAGAGGCTCCCCCCCTTTTAGTCTGGTTCCTCCCAAGGTTCCTCCCTATCAAGGGATGTTTTCCTTGCCACTGTCGCCTTAGGCTTATTTTGGGGTCTAGGCCTGGGTTCCCTTCTGTTAAGCGTTTTGTGACAATTCATTTGTGAAAAGCGCTATACAAATAAATGTGATTTGATTTGATTTGACATGGCGTCTCCCGGTCTACACTGTTCCCCGCTCTGACTCGATGGCTCTGCACCTCCTGGCCCTCTGGTCTCCAGACCTGATCATGTGGATGATGATAATCTCTGAACAGCACAAAGTGCCAGGCCAGGGGTGATTATGTTGATGTGTCCTGGGCTTAGAGCAGCAGGGATTCTGGCCCACACACCGAGCCCAACCCTGCCGCGGGGGCTGGAAGGTTAACACCGGTGCGAAGGTTACCCAACGCGCCCTCTGTCTGTGGGCTCCTGTCCTTTGGGAGCGTTCCTATTTAGAGTGTTTTGCCATGTCCTGTTCTGCGTTAAGTGCCTGGACTGCTGTAGCAGCAGTGCTGTACCGGGTGGCCTGCCCCCGACTCTGTTCAGTGTGTGTTTCCGTGACGCCTTGTGTGAGTACAGTCTCTCCTCCCCTCTCTCTGACTTCACACTGTGCACACTGTGCCCTTCCTTCCAGCTCCGTGAGTTACGTAACACACGTGCACACACACGGCGCATACGCGTGTGCACACATACACGCATGCAATCATATGTGTACTCACATACAAGCACACAGAAGACAATGTAAATGTCGATACGCATGAAATCTACATGAGTACCTTAATACCTAAAAAGTCTCCAAGCTTGTGTGATTGGATGTGAGGGTCGGATATTTACGTGAAATGTGTAACAGAAGTTATGAACATGTGGAAAAATATGAGGCCCACAGGAGAGGGAATCCCAGTGACAGACTGCCCTGTCCTGCACATAGAAACTGCAGCTGTGAGATAACCTGCTTCACAAAGCCTCCAAGCAGAAAACAGCACTGGGTTGATCTGACGAGAATAACACGGGGGGGGGTCAAGGTCTGTCGTACTGGGACGCTGCAGGCTGGAGTGTGGACTAGCCTCAGCTGTCCCTCGCTGGGGGGCTGTCATGCTTCATTTGGTCCATGGGAATTTCTGCTCCTCTCCTCCCAGCAGGGGCACCATCCCCAGGGCGCGGGGGGAGTGAACACACTCGCTGCGTCTGCTGTCGGATACAGTTGAAGACTCTGTTGACCACAAATAGGTCCTTGGGGTTGAGGAAAATGTGGGCCACTTTACTACAAAGACGAGAAGGTAAAATCCAAGAGAATCCAGAAATATCCATCTTTAGCCCTTGCATGTCACAGCCACTGGGAACGATTCAACTCTGCCATGTGCGCTTGAGTGTCATCATATTGTCGTCCATTTTGTATGGGTCCCTGGACAGCTCACTCTTCCTTGTGGAGCACATTTCCACACCCCAACAGGAAGAGAACAGGAGAATCCTGAATTCACATGAGCACCACAGCGCACAACTCTTCATATGAGGCCGCGTTTGTCTTGGCTCATGGTTCAGTATACACAAAAAACATATTTAAATGTGTCCATTTCCAAAAAGTGGTACGTTAAGAATGCCAGCAGCCGTACCACCCTGTACCCTTCTCGTTTCAAACTGATGATGCTAATCAGGTGTGGGCTTGGTTAGCACCTGGATGGGAGACCTCCTGGGAAAACGAAGTTGCTGCTGGAACAGGTGTTGGTGGGCCAGTAGGGGGCACTCTTCTCTCTGGACCAAATATAAATCCAATGCCCCAGTACAGTGATGGAGGCACTGTGTTTTAGAAGGTGCTGTCCTGCAGATAAGACGTTGACTCGCTGTGGTCATTATCATGCCATGGCACATTTTCAAAGAGCAGGGGTGTTCACCCCAGTGTCCTAGCTGTCTGGCTCCTAATCCTCCCCTATATCTGATTGGTTACACATTCCCTTCCCACTTTGATTCCCCAGGTCGTCACTGCAAAAGATCATTTAATTCTCAGTTGACCTACCTGATTAAATACAAGTAAACAACACAAAAATGAAACAAATAAAAGTATCACTTACCCCAACAGTTCTATACAGTAAATTAAAGTAACATATAGGTTTTGTTACACAATATAAAAAATAGGATTAAAAGAATAAGATGACTCTGATTTTACTGTGTTTAGGAATATATGTGCTGAATATGATTCCGATCCAGTGCCTGCCTGTCCCATCAATGCAGGGTAGAAATACAGTGACAGACATGTTAAAAGCAGCAGAGACTGAGGCCTCGTTAGACACATGCACACAGCCCTATTCACGCAGAAAAGAAGAAATAGGCAAATTATGGACTGTCCTTCAATCCATCTTCATTCTATCTTCTCTTGTGACTGAGGGCTTACATTTTCAGTCAGGGACAGACACTTGCAGTTTGGAAACTGAATTTTCAAATCATTTAAATTGGATTTAATTGGTGTTTACAAAGCAACAGGATGAAAAATAAGGTTGAGAGGAACTGCTAAAAGGGCTGCCAACACTGTGTTCTATAACAGACTGGACAAACTATTGCCCCAGTTATTTTATTCTCCAATGTACAGAAACAGTTTGTGGACAAATCACTCGATATTCAGTGAGAGGCGTAGGTCTGAGAATGTGTTTATGTTATAATTGAGTCTAATGATTTAATCGTTTTGAAATATGCAAATGTGTCCATCTGCAACAGATCCTGTGACATTGCTAGGAACCTGGAAGGTAAATTGGGCTGATGATGTCAGCTTTGCTAATGGACCTACAAGGGTAACAAAGATGAGATTTACGTAGGTGTTTGTGCAAGGGTGGCAGTAAGGCATCCGAGATGTTCTTTCAGAGAGAGAGAGAGAGTGTCATTTAATGGTGAAAACAGGTCACGTGGTAGAGCAGAGTGGGTGCACACGAAACAGAATGCACAGGACTGTTATTTTCTTTCGTGAAAAATGTACCCTTCTAGTTCCTTCCAAAGGTCACCGGGGCTTTTCCCTGAATATTGTTTCTTACTGGAACTTAAAATGATTTTACAGTCAACATGTATTTAAAAATTTAAATCAACCCTTGAAAAGGGTTAGTTGGACCTAAATTACACATGCAAAGTACCCCCCTTACGAAGCTCATGTATAAATGGCTCATTTATTCATCCAGTACTCTGGGTTTATTTTATCTAGGAGGACCGCCGTAGGGGCCTTTTAAAGCTTAGCTGGTGGATTTTTTATGAAGATTGTGCTTGATGAGGATAATTGTGTTTAGGGTTTTGCAAAATGGTAATTTGACAATGCAATTTGTGTGAGAACAAGCGAAATGCGCTTATCGTTTTGTTATCGATACACAGGCTTTGAGTTTTGATAATTGTGTCCATCGTACCAGATTTTGCATGTAAACAATTGAGAAAAACTGCAATCATAAAATTTGTTTCCACTCCAACTTTTAAGGAGCCGAATGCTTCGCTCGGCATCTACATAATCTCTCGTCTTGCATAAGCTGAAGAGGCTGCCACGGCGCGTGCTTTAATGCAGCAGGAAGTGCATGCAGTGGTTTGCAGTGTCTGAGTCTCAGCTGAACAGAGGCAATCCCAGCCTTGTAACTGTCTGTGTTGATTCACTGCCCCCTGCCTCACCTCCACACACCCCACCCCCCAAAGTGCCATCTTCAGCCCTGCACACATATCTTCTACTATTACACAGACACATCATGAATGGGCCTTCCCAGTACATGTCCTGTATCATACATATCCTAGTATATGTATATAGTCTACTTGCTCCATTTGCATATTCAATTTCAGAGTATAATAACACAGCTGCAATAAAAGCATGCTTAAAAAACATGGAACATAAATGAACCATGGAAATAATTGCTGAAGAAGAGGGAGGGCCGAGGAGGGGGGTTCTGCTACACAGTGGCTCAAGATGTATTGCACAGTTAACAGAGGTAGGGTTACCAAGAGTTCAGCTGCGATGGAGTTATTGGGAATCACACGGATATGCATTAATATAAAATCACTAGTTGCGTATATTTGTACATATGGGTTGCTGTAAACATATAAATAAATTGTATCTACAGTTGCTTACTTTCAGATGCACAACGCATGAATTGGTTGACACTGGCTTGTCGTCTCCCATTTCAAAGCAGATTGACTCTTTGCTATTCAATGTCATTCACACAAGCATTCCCTCCAGGCACACACTTCAGGTATGATAACAATTGTGTTATGTTTCTATTTTGTGTCTTTAGCTGCTAAGGAGGATAGTAGTTCAAGTACGTAGATCTTTTGCATTGTAACATGATTCAGAAATGTACAACAAGTCAAACTATGAGGTAAATGGCATGGCTCATTCCAAAGGCAAACCGTGTGTAAAACAAAGTTACAGCTGAGACTAGATTGAGAATAGACCGAGACAGGCATAGTGATGAAGGGTTACTATAATGTTTCCCATGCATATTTTCTGCATATTTGCAGCATAGTTTCATTTGGACTCATAGGCAACACAAATAAAATGATGTGAATGAACCTTTATTCCAGTTACAATGTCGGTGTTGTTTGCTGCGTATGTTTACATTCCTTGAAGCATTTAATATGGAATGCTTCTTTTGGATCAAATGAGAACAAAGAAAGAATAAACAACAGAGAATGTGTATTATTTAAAAAGATATTAAATTCTCTCCAGTACTTAGGAAAAGGGGAAATGTGGTTTATGCTATCCACTGTCATAAATCCCAGTTCTTAATAAATAATCTTATAATCTCAATTGTTGTGACATATTGCATTCCATTTGCCATTTATATATTGTAAATGGAATGCAAATGTACCATTTATATATATTTGTAATACAAAGAACACCAGAATGCATGCAGCTATCATATATTATAAGTAAGTCACTCACTGGAAATGATTGTTGTGCTTTTTTGTGTTTGTAAAGCAAGTTATTTTGATTGGGTCAAATGTGTCTATAACAATAGCTATACTACAGTAGCTATATTCATTTTGAGGCTCATAAAGCCTCACTCTCACATCATGACCTACTCATGGCTTTCCTAGCAATAGGATCAGTCCCTCATTACCTATAGGACTTCCCTCCAGGTGAGGGAGAAATACAAAGACGGGCAGGTAAAAACCTGCAGTGGCTGTTCACACCCAGCCTCTTCCAAATGCAGGAGTGTTGCTTCTCTTGAGGAGTTGACTGGGGCACCAAAAGCATACTCTTGGAGCCATAATTGTATTCATAAGTGCACTAGACTTAAAAACAGTGCGTCTTGCCCCGAGTCATTTTGTCAAAGCCAGACGGGTGTTTGATAAGTGATTGCTGCAGTGATTTTGTCATTTGACTGCCTGAGGTCAGAGGTTCTCCACTTGGATCTAGTCTGGTTCTTCAGGGACACTTAACCTCTCTCACGGCTGTGCCCCTGCCCACCTCCTCAGGATGGAGGCTCCACCCCTCAGTGGAAATGAGCTCCAATCATTTTGGATGTGACACAGATTGGATGTGACACAGACCTGTCCAGACCGGTGCTCCACGTGGTGATCCATGGAGAGACCAGGGGCCCACACTCTACTTCAACACAAAACTGGTGACCTCTATCATTCCTCCCTCCAGCACACCCAATACCACTGGTCTTAGAGAAGTCTGTAACAATGGGTCTGTCTCTTACTCCGTACAGTCACTTTGACAGAGCTCTCAATGATAATGTCCTTCTTGTTGACAGGTACGCTGGGCACGGAAGGCGTGAGCTGCATGTCGATGACTCTAAAGCCTTTCTGAATGATGGAGAACACCTTTATTAACATGTCATAGAATCTGTCTAAGCGAATGCAATGCTTTATGAAGGATGTTATGAAAAATGCTATTCCCAAATGTGATTTTAGGTTAACCTTCTCACCAAAATCACTGCAAAAATGGTGCTTATGAATAATTTATAAAGATGTTGTGTTGTGGTAACTATGGTTGTCACATGCTTAGGGAATGCTTTAAGAGTATACACTTGTGTAACATATGATCATTATTTGTAGAACTAAAAACAGTCCAAAACATTGACAGAATGTTCCACTGCTCATAAGAAGTCTGTCATGTATGGATCACTTGTAGAAATGCATATGCTGTTTATAGTGTTCTAGTATAGTATAGCTGATTAAATAACTCTGCATATAGTACTGTAAATCAGAGCTACTGCATGCTGAACTGTAGAAGCATCCTAAATGAGCCATGGACATCACACAGAGTTTTGTGCATAATTTATAAACAGCTACTCACAACATTAATTATGACTATAAATGATGGATCCAAGCACGCCCTCCATCTCCATGCATGAATGATACATCTCATTAATAGCCTATAGCCTGTTAGTTGGGGGGGATTATATATAAACCCTAGAGAAAAACGCCACCCATTTTAGTGCTCTTAAATCGGCTGTCAAAAGACCCCCTGTGGCACCCCTGCTATAGGCTACCGTAAGCCTTGTCGCTCCAGATCAGTGGTCGAGACCCGACGAGAGCAGACTCGCGGATGGGGGCTGGGTCCTGCTCGTGGAAGCGAGACTCTTTCAGCCGATCAGTTCCAAGGGGGAGCGTTTATGTGAGCTGTTGCCTTGCTCACGCACCGCAATGGCAAAGCGCAAAATGCGCTGAGATCTGTTTTACAAAGGCGAAACAGAGAAAAACATCCTACATCCGGATTCGCATGCATTTAGTTTAAGTGAAGAATTTGAATTACTTCCCAGACGACTGTTGTGGAAATTAATCGTCTTACGGATCTGCTCAGCGAAGTGCAGTTTCTTACACGGTAAGTTTATCTTAACGAAGATAACCACAGTTGTGCCATGGTTCTTTAGTCTGCAAATTCTGTGAAATTCTCATAACAATATGTTGTTAGGCTTGTAAGTGCAATAATCAAACTGAAGAACCCTGTGGTGTATGGAAGTGTTCGAATGCACTTGTGCAGCTGTGTAAATTAAATTCTTGGTCAAATTAGGTTTGTGAGAACAGAATGTCCAGAAACATTTAAAGTGACTGGATACTCTGTTGACGACATACTGTAATATAATTTATGGCTTAAGTGACGGTGACGGGGCAAACACTTTCCAGATAATGAAGTGTGAAAAACAGGTTTGAGTCACAAGTTATGTTAAATGATAGGTCGCATCTGGATAGATCGCATTTGGTCATCAGAATGTGTGTGTCGTGTGTGTGTGTGTGTGTGTGTGTTCTTTGGCGGATGAGGGCTTTAATAAGTTTGCATTAATCCTTCAAACATGTCTGGCAACAGCAAATGCGGGTCCACCTAAATTACTGTAGGATTACGTAAACTTTACTACACTACAGGATATTTACGAGAAGTATCCAAACGCGGAATTATTTCGTTTGTGGCACTCATACGTTATGCGTAGCCTATTCACCAACAGCAAGATCTAGCCCGTAGGACAAGATTCCAGACTTGTGCAGAGCGATAATACATGCGCGCACGATGACAAAGCGAAGCTCAATTTGCCCAGAATGGCGCGGCTTGCACAAATTCCTCTGAAGTTGAAGTCCGTGTGTTGCGTTATGCTGTGATGGTCGGGGCGTGCTGTAGATGAGGGAGTGATACATTCATGTGTGACCTATTACGTATCCTGCAGTTGAGAGTAAAACACAGAGGAGTAAAGCAATAGAGCAGCCTGACCGCATTCTGCACCTTGTTTTTTCAAATGTTTGAGAATGCATATTCACTATTTCTTTGTATTCTTACAATCGCAGTTTGTCACTGATTTTATGCATGTGTTTATAGGCTATGTATTCCACACTCAAATCTTTGCACCACTGTGGATTTTTAGTTTCAACAAACAGATTCTGAAGTAGTTTCCTATTCCAGATTTAAAACTGTCCATATTCCATTCACCATGATAATAATGATCACAATTGTCCCCCGCTATACACAAGTGCATCATATTGGCACATTTAGACCACAACAATGATATTGTACTGTGACTTAAATATTCTATACCAAACTTTCCCACTGATTACTGACAGTGTACCCAAATGTACATAATACAGTAGACAGGTAATAAGGTTCCGTCACAGTTTTAATACTTTCTGCTGTATCTGTGTTGGAATTGCATTTTGTTATTGTTATTTTCCAGTTCTGTCTCATCAAATTCCAGCTAATGTAGCCTATCGTTTCATGCGTATATCAACTCTATTCACTCCCTATGCTGCCCTGCAGTGCATTTCAGTCTCATGCGCTGCAGATAGTTTATTAATCGTTGGCCTTGTTCATTCATGTTTGGTTTGGATGGAAATTAAGTCTCTTACGAAATGGGACATCTTTGCACACAGGCCATATTTTAATTTCTTGGCAACTTGTTAGCCTTATGCAGCCCCATGGCTGAAACATAGATCAAAGTGTGCAGCCTTAATTGAATGAAGAATTGAAATATATCCCACTGCCTTGGGTGCTACTTTACAGGCAAAATAGATGTAAAATCAGTAGAGCCCTCTTTAATGTACTGCCCTGACCTTTTCCCTTTGATCTGATGCATTCAGGCTCCATTGCCCCTGATTTTGCTCCCTTCTCATTGGTTAGTGTGTCTCTGTAATGTAATCTGAGTGCAAAAGGGTGTGCGGCCATTCAGTGGTAGAACAATGGCCATCCGTCACAAAGGTTACAGACACCTGGGTACTCATTATCCTGTCATTTGTTTTCAGGTCTCGCTCGCTATGGAAAGGTTTTGCATGTCGGCCATGTGCTCCCGAAGTTTGTGTGTGAATGTCAATCAATTGATCGATCAGTCAGTTAACCAATGAACGATAATCAATCATTCACTCAATGTGCCAGTCTGTTTATTTTGCATAACTCTTGCAATGTAAGTGCAGACTATAACAAAAATGATCACAAAAAGCACAAAATGAACAAAAAATGAAATCGGTGAGATAACAACCTAGATACTACTACAGACCACACTGTATGATTATGATTATACAGTGAGATAATAAACTAGACTACTGCAGATCACACTGTATGACATACAAATACAACAATAAACATTTTTACAAATTAAAAAGGCTGATTAAAATAAAAATGTTCTGATTAAAAATGCATTTACAGCATGGCACTTGATTTCATGTAAGTTCAATTAGCCTAAAATATCTGATTTGAAGTTCAGGTTAGGTCAGGGGTGGGCAATCTTACCCTGTGTGGGCCGGTGTGGGTGCAGGCTTTTGTTCCAGCCGAGCAGTAGCTCACCTGATTTGACTAATCAGCTAATCAAAGTCTTCAATCAGGGCTTTGATTAGTGGAATCAGGTGTGTCACTGTTCAGTTGGAACAAAAGAGGTCATATATTTCTCCATCGGCCCTGTCCTTGGTTTCTGGGACAGAGTCCCTCTGCTACAGGGCATTGAGCTTGCTCGCACCTCCGACACCCTCCTTGAGTTTCACTGAGTCTCAACCAGAATGGTGACTCATTTAAGAATCGAAAACATTTTTTCTGGCTGCTGTGAACAGGGCTGCTGTATGTGCCTGCTGTCTGGAGACAGGCCCAGTTCCTAGGCAGAAACACCCAGATCCTGGCCCAATTAAAATAAAGGAAACACACCTATGCATCTGAGTGGCCAGTATTGCCCTCAAATATACTGTTTTTCTCACTGCAAGTGAGGTCATATTCGACATTAAAGGGAATGGTCAACATGGTCAAAAAGTCTTCTCTAAATACCTTTGTGTATATAATCAGTGATCAATTGATTCAATATTTATCAAAATCCATCATCTTCAACTGACTACCAGGCATATTATCTCTGGTAATAATGCTATCTGTAATCTTATTTATTGTAGAAGTCTATCTACCTTATAATTTCTCTACTACTTGTGTACTTGTAAACATGGTGTATATATGGTGACAGCAGAGCAGGAGGAATCCTGGAGGATACTGGGTAAACTTTTGAATGTGTTTCGCAACGTGTGTTTCATATAAATGTCAATACTAATTACCAATATGTTTCTGCTATAAAAGACATTTTAAAATCGACACTGAAAGAGGTCAAACAGTTGGTAATCGAATTGTAGATGCATCAGTTACAGAAACGGCAAAATTATTTAATGTGTCATGGTGAACAGTGTTGAAAATCATGACAACATACACCAAACAAGGAAAAATTGCATCTGGAAAGAGGAACAGTAGTCAGAAGTCGAAGCTCACCGATAGGGATAGACAGACACATAACAGGATAGTTGATAAAACCACAAAACAACGGTCTCACAAATGACCACAGAACTGATTCTACACCTCCGTGACTCAGTCTCAATAAACACTGTACATTGTGAGCTTCACAAAGCTGATGTTTATGGTAGGGCTGCCATTCGGATACCACTTATGAGCAAGGCTCATGTGCAACAACGCATACCCTGGTGTAGTGAGCACAAAATGTAGACTTCTGAGCAGTGAAAGAAAGCTGACTCGTCTTTTACTCTTTGTCCTACATCTGGACAGGTTTATGTTTGTAGAAAGTCAACAGGATAATGATTACTTGTAGTAATCATTGCAATGATTGATGTAGGATAAAATAATGTTTTACATTTGAACTAGTTACATAACTGGCACAATCTTGGTGGATTGTTCTTTGAAATATACACTGATAACCATCTGGTTTTTAAATGAAGATGAAAACATGTTCCGTCATATGGTACAGCATGCGCAGCGGAGGCCCCCTGCGTATTAGTGTGCTTTGATCTGGAGCCCAAAACAAATGCACCAGCACAGAGTTGTGAACTTGTATTGGTCGACCTCTGCTCTCCTCCGACAGGACATTTCTGCCACACAGCAAAACCCTTTGTTACCCTTGAGAGTGCAAACCAACCAATAATGACGAGAGGAGAGAAAACATATTCCAGGACACAGCAGAAGGTAGTTCATGGGCTATATCATTTCAAAGAGAGATAAAATACGATGATGTATGTCCACAAGCTATTCATACCTATACTTCATAAGATACAGTATCATACTCGCTGGGTCCTTGACAGAAGACTTCTAGAGGTTCTTGTGATTCCTGACACTCTCTGAGCTCCCTGGCTTCTGCGCGTGGCGACCATCTCTATGGGGGAGAATCCATTAATATTCCTCAGAGGAAATCGATGTGCACCACACTCCACTGATATATTTTCTTGGTTTCAGCTTCCCTCCCTCTAATTCATTTCATGGATAAGGTTTTTTGACAGATTTGACAAATTTGCGAGGTACTGCGCTTGGTCAGCTGCTCGCTATCTGCGTTCTGAAAGCCAGCCCAGTGAGGGTGCCCTTCCTGTCACTGGTTCTACTTTATGGCGTATGGAGGAGGGAAGGGTACCACTGGTTCTGCTGTACGGCATATGGAAGAGGGATGTGCATGATGTGCAGGAACCCATTCATGATAGTAAACACAAACCAAAGGAAACCTTGCATCATTGTACAGGATATCCCATTGGCTAGAACCATAGACTAATTTCAGCATATATGAAGGGAAGTAGTATTGACTATGCTACTGGATCATGCCACATGATCATATTTCTGGTAGCGCTGGATGGACATTCAGGGGGGCTAATACTTATTGGAGAATGATGGGTGTGGGCTTATTTTGTAGCAAAGATTTACCAACACGAGGATACAACACTTTCCTATGTAGACCCAGGAGAATGACATCTTTGCTGTTGTTAGCAATACAAAGTGCATAGTAAACACTGGAACTCTTATCGATTTGGCTTGCTCTTGTGACAAAACAGGTTCACTACTTTTGATTGATAGTCCCTTACGGTTATCAGGATGCCCACATTATCAATGATCTAACATGGGACTTCTAGGCTGCACCAAAGGTAAGGAGCAGCTATTCTCCTAGAGTACCCTGCCTTGTATCGGGACAGGATTTTCTTTCTCCAGTACATTTAATTTAAAGAAGAATGTGCTATGGGACCTCCAATAGCATAGCGGTCTAACGCACCTGTAATGGCTGGTCCTTCACGAGTGTGAGCTGCTGTATGTAGTGTGAGTATCACAGTCATGGTTCGAAACCCAACTGTACCAGACCAGCCCTGGTGGGGAACCCAGATCGGGGGTGGCGCTTGGTTGTCCGCCCCAGGGGAAGGGGGGAGGGTGAGCCGGCACGAGTCCGTTGAGAAGCGTGCAAGGGTGACTCCAGAATGTGGGTGGGTGAATTCTGTCTCGATGGAGAGTTTCTGCCCTCAGTTTCCTGCCCTCAGACAATTAGCTTGCCTCGTAGAGACGAGCGGCGAATTTGTGATATACACATTTATGATAATATAATCAGTTGTGTTCAGACTGGTCCCCAGTTCTACACAGAGGACAGGGTCTCCATTAGAAAGGGTCTCCCTTGGTTCTCATGTACACTCCCATCCTTCATGCTGTCTGTACTCTGAGCCTGCACTGGAAGAAGGCTCTGGACCCCGATTTCCCACTTAACCTCTGCAAATTGCCTGTGAACTGCCCGGACAGGCGCTCCTGTCCCCGTGAGGTTATTAGGCTGCTGCTGACCGCTGCATAAAGCAACAGAAAAGGCATTGATCGTGAATAACAGGCAAACGAAGGCGAGTTGGCCGAGGTTTGGCCGAACTGATGAGGAAGCAGAGCGGTGTGAAGCTCTGGAGCAGCTGTGCATTCATCCTCTGTCCTATGGGGAGGGGGTTCTGTTCGCTGTGTGCCCCATGATGTCACCACCTCTCCCTTTGCTCCCACCAGCGGCTCCGGCAGAGTTTGGTGTTGGGCGTGTTGAGACAGAGTTTGGGTGTTGGATGTGTTAAGGCAGAGTTTGAGTGTTGGGCGTGTTAAGGACTGGGATGCTTTTCTCATTCATGAATCTTCACTGGCACTGGATGGGACAGATATTTGTGCATACAAATAGATAAATTGTAACAATAATATATCAAATAAAAACGATATTCATATGCACACCTATCAGTGGTGTGATAGAGTAATATGTCTTACCTTAAGACTGATGATTTGTCTCTACCTGTTTTATTTTATTTTCCTTGATTACAACGCATGGCAATTGCGTGAATAATCCATGCCCAAGGAAGATATAACCACACATTACAATAATCTCTGGATATGGACAAAAGATGCATCATTTTGCAAAGAGATTTACTACAATGACATGGTGATATTGAGATTATTCAGTGTGTTAATCCCAAGCAGAGTAAATGAAAACAAGTTGAGAGTAATGATCGGTTTAAAGGTAAGATTTCAGCCTCCTCTGCTTCGAGGTCACAAGCCACAGCTATATAGATGGTTAACTTCAAATTACAGCTGGCTTAGGTCCTAAGTAGAATTTTTTTTTACAATACTGGTGTACCCTGATGTGTGCTGCATGGTTATATAAGGATCCAAGCTCACAGTGACACGCCTGCATTGTGCTGTAGCTCACAGTGACACGCCTGCATTGTGCAGCCTGCTTTCTACCTTAAGCAAGCAAACACGAGTGGAGATACAGTACGGGCAACACTTTGTGAAGCAATTAGAGGCTGTACATTATTGGTTAAATGTCACTTCTCATGTCCACAGTTAGGACAGTAAACATTTACACAAGACAGGAATGTGGGAGGGTAAGGCATTTTTGAGGAATGGGCACATAATACCAGGACAGACACGTACAATGAGAGAGTGTGGGGATGTGGAGAGGTCTTAGCTGTGGCTCTCTGAGGGTGGTGCTCATGTTGACAGATGGAGCTCCACCCGGTGTTGATGTGAGCTGAATTGACTTGGCTGATTGGACTTTTGAATTCTTACAGTCCATCTCCTGTGATTCGCAAACGTTGATGTAAATGTCTGTTCACAGGGGTGGATCCAGGATTTTCTCACCCCACTAAATAATCCGACTGCACTAGGTACACGCAGGTATTTTGACATGTATTTGAAAAAGACTTAATTTGAACATATATCAGGGTACATTTTATTGTGTCATTGGGTGATTTGCGTCATTAGGTGATTTGGGGTCATTAAGTGAAATCTGCACAATAGACTATGTATTGATCGATGTATTAAATGACTGTTACACCAGAGTTTCAGACTCAAAGTCCATTATAGCTCGTAGTGCACGAGAGACCAGGATTATTTCTAACAAAGCCCCTGTACATACTCCACTGCAGAACGATTAAGAAATCTTCTGATGAAAGCAGCAGGAAGGACCTATGAGTGTAGAAAGTGGGAGGGAGTGTGAAGGTAGGTCACAAGGTGAAGGTCTTTTTTTGGTGAACAATTGTTTTTTTGTTTATCTGGCGTACAACAACAGAAATACACACGAAAAGAAAAAGAAAAACAAATACATTTTTAAAAGAAAAGAAAAGAAGTATAAAAGTATATCCCCCCATGAGGACACCCCCAACCTACCCCAGGGCATCTAGAACACTGACCGCCGTCCACCAAACCTCCACACGACGGCAGCCAGCCCCATGTAGTCAAGCCACCGATGGCTCTAGTCGTACAATATCCCGAATAGTGTTCAGCCGGTGAGACCATGATAGCTGATGTGGCGGCTTCCACCGCTGTGCAAGCATCCTTTTTGATGCTGCAAAGCCAGGAAACCATTTACACTTCTGGGATATAGACAAGTTAAGTGCAGTGTCATCATTCAAAATGAACACTTGAGGAGTGCATGGAATCTCCCTGCCCAAAACAGTAGATCATGTCTGAACCACTTGGTTCCAAAAGGAGGAAACATTAGGACAGTTCCAGTACATATGCAAAAAAGTGCCAATGGACCCCTGCCAACAGAGCTCACAATTAGGAGATTGTGTTAGTTTCATAGCATGACGTTTCCTGCGTGTCAGGTATGTCCTATGAAGAAAATTGAAATGGATGAACTGATGATCAGGATACCTCAAGACATGCGCAGGATTATTCCCAACAGTGTCTACATTTCTGCTGTCATTATTTTCAGAGCGACCCTCTCGCAAGCTGCCGCTTATTTTGAATCCTGGTTTTCCCGAGGGCTGCCGTAGGCCCGGTGTTCTCATCTTTATTTCAAGCCTCACCGCCCATCCTCGTTACCGTAATTAGCACCACCAAGGAACGGCCTCTGCTGCTTGCTCCAGTCATGGGCAGCTCACTGCTATAAACCAACGTGCTGTGTGTGGTGTGCAGTGATGCTATGGAATCCTTATGTAAACCTATATTCGGTGTAGGGCAGAGAAAGCATTGATGAATGTTTTGTAGTCACTGGAATCCGACTCAGTTAAATGACTAGTGAAATCGAATACCCGTGTCTGCAGGTGTGCGTGTGTCTGTGTGTGTGTGTGCGCGCGCGTGTGTGTGCATGTGTGTGTGCGTGTGCGTGCATGTGTGTGTGCATGTGTGTGTGCGCGTGTGTGTGCGTGTGTGTGTATGTGTGTGCGTGTGTGTGTGTGTGCGCGTGTGTGTGTGCGTGTGTGTGTGTGTGTGTGTGTGTGTGTGTGTGCACGTGTGTGTGTGTGTGTGTGTGTGTGTGTGTGTGTGTGCGCGCGTGTGTGTGTGTGTGCGTATATGTGTTTGCGTGTGTGTGTGTGTGTGTGTGTGTGTGTGTGTGTGTGTGTATAACTGCTGTACCACACAGGAGAATTATCCGCCAGTCCCTGGAGCTCAGGGAAACGCACAATCCGCCCGACGCTCCACATCTCCCCTCCCCCCCTCTGCACAAATAGCGTCATGTCTCCCCCTCCTCCCCCTCTGCACAAACAGCATCATGTCTCCTGACACTTCCCCCGAAGGCGACAGAACCACGTCATGAGCCACGGTGTCACACCCTGATGTACGAGGGACGGGCGAGGGACCAGCGCCGCTACGCCTCCGGGGCCGAGGGGCGCCGCCGACCTCCGACCCCCCGCCGAGCCGAGACCCGCCCAGCGGAGGGGGGAGGGGCGAGACGGCGCTGCGCTCACTAATGGGCTAACGGGATGAGGTCAGAGAGCCGGGATCCTCGTCATCCCCTCGGGGCACTGGGCACAAGCTCAATCAAGCAGTGTCCTCACCGTCTACGCTGGTCCGAGCGCCTTCCCATGCTGTCGCAACCTGGGACAAATAGCCATCGCCGAAACAACAAGACGGTCATTGTCCCAATGTTGTCCACACAACAGGAGCCCTCTGAGTGCCAATGGGGAAAAGGTGGAACAGCAGGACGATTGTCAGTAGGACAAAATGAATCAAATGTTCTACCAAAAATTGTCGGGCTTGTAAATGAGGCACTGTTTCGAGGAAGCGCGCTGAGCGTGAGCGCAGGAGCAGTTATTGATCGGCCGTCCGCTTTACTGAACACACCCCTCATTGACGCAGACACTGTGGTATTGATCCAGGCTGTTCTTTGATCGGCTTATTGGCGGATGAATTTGGGAGGCAGATGAAACTGAAAAACTGGTTATTGAATAAAAGGCAGAGCTGTAAGGAGCTCTGATGTGACCCTACCTTCACTGTAGCGATGGTGCAGAACCTGCTCAGCACACAGGGGTGGGGAGTGTGTGCACTTTGAGCAGACCGCAGTAGGATTTCACATGCTCGGAAAGGAAGGAGAGGTTCCATTGAATGTGTGATGCTTTCTTCCATGGTTCATAAACTGATTCTTTTACAAGAAAAAAAAAGAAAATTAGTGTTCCTGCTCTGTTGAGGAATAAATATGCTATCTCCCCAGTTGTATTGTTTCAGGCTACCTTTGCAATGTTATATGTTATTTAACATTGCAAATGTCCGTATCCAGAGCAACATGCACAGCCTGCTCTTTTTTTCCTACATACAGGCAATTCAAGTACCACATCTGGGATTTGAACCTGCAACCTCTGGGTTACGAGAGCAATTCCCAAACCAGTATGTTACACTGCCACGGTGTCACCCTCCTTAATTTTCAATAACATGATAACAAAGGATAACAATAAAATATATTATTTCGGAAAATAGTAAAATAATGCAATAAGGAAAAAAAATATTTTTAGAAAAAATGATACTGAGCATTCTTTCAAACATGCTCAGTAGCGCCCCCAGGGGCAGCTCTTCCACTTGATTCCTGGGGTCATTATGAGCTCAGCAAACCCAGAGCTTGGATTTCAGTCAAAGGAAATGAGAGTGGGGGGGTAAAACGGGAGGGGGGGATTGGGATTTTTCTGACTTGCCAGTCCAAATCGTGACTTGGTCAGATTGGTCATACTTGTGCTGTAATCGCCAGCAGATGTTATTTCTCTCTCTCTCTCCCTCATCCTGCTGCAATACTTTATAAACACAGACATCATGTTTATTTTTGTTTGTTTTTTAAGCCTGGCGATGGCCTGCCGGAATCTCGGATTTCCAGAGAGAGAACTTGTTGTCCCCAATAATTTTTGTGAATTTAGCCTAAATACCCCCCCCCACCGCAGCCTCTTTACCCTCCCCACCTCATTCAAACACCACATCGCATTAGATTTACAACATGGATGTCTCCGAGGAGGCTCCACAGTGGCGGGAAATCGACAACCCGCGGCCTCAGAAGTATGCCGTCACAGAGCTGCTGCTGAGAAAAGTCCCCTGCCACGGTACATGTGTTTACCGGTATTCCCAGTCCTCCAGGCTCACATGCATTCAGGGGTGGGTTTGGATGGGTCTGGGATCCTGTAGCGTGACGTTTCACAGATCCTGGTGATAAACGACAACTCTGGGGGAGGAATGTGAATCCAGAATCCAATGGCTGATCTGCAGAAAAGTGAGACTCTGGGTGACTGGCACTCTGGTGACTCTGGGTAATTTAGGAATCCAGTGGAGAGGAGGGTCTCTCTGCCAGAGGAGAGTAATAACCTGTTAGAGTAATAACCTGTTAATATAGGAAAGATTGCAGCAGCTTTCTTTATGGAAACATCATATTTTCCCTGATGGCTCTTCTGTTCCTTAAACAACCTCAAACTACACATTCTACAGCACATGCTATTTGAATAGGCGATGTACAATGACATTAATGTACCATATCAATTCCGTGTGCAAGTAACGTGTAGAAACGTGGATCAACATCTTATGAAGCAAAAAAATATTGCATGCGAGTTTGCACTTTATTTTTGTGTGACAAATTTCATAGCACTTATGAAGTACTTTGAATAAGTGAGTCATTTGAATACATCGTTATTACCAGGGTACATTGTGACAGTACAAAGCCTGACTTTTTTCCCTTGGCTGTTCTTTTAGGTTTATGACTCCTGTTTGAGGATGCAAGAAATTAGCTCTTTTAAAGCAACTGCTTTAAACTGCCTTTAAACTTTTTAAAACTGCTTTAAACTGCTTTTAAACTTTTTGAGCAACTGCCACTAAGCAATGTGAGTGAACTGAATATATCCTCTATCCAGCATGTTGGCGGGTGCAGCTTTTCTTTCTGTGTACTCTTGTGCAGACAGTGGAGCATCTTGTGTGAGTCAGTGTAACAGTCTTTTACAAAGGCTTTTCAATGTCTCAGCCAGCATCAATACAGACTTTGAAGGCCCTGGGTTTCAGCTCCTGCTCTTCAGGCCTGGCAGTGGGATTGGGATCTGCAGTTGCCTCCAGCTCAGTCCTGCCCCCTTGTGGTGAAAGGCCTGAGCAGGCAGGCTGGCCTCCTTCTTTGCCCATGGGTAACACCATCGTTATTACTACGATTATTAATCTATCATGATCGCAGCAGGAGGGCCTGGAGGTAACGTCCTCTCACGTTCTATTCTCTTCTGCACTGCGCAGGGATTAGTCCCGGTTACACAATGACATAATCACCCCCTCCCCAAACACACACAGACACATGTGCACACACACACACACAGACACATGTGCACACACACACACACACACACACACACAGACACATGTGCACACACACACACACACACACACACACACACACACACACACACACACACACACACACACACACACACACACATGTGCCCACACACACACACACACACACACACACACACAGACACACGTGCACACACACACTCACACACACACACACACACATGCCCACACACACACACACACACACACACACCCCTGTGGGGTTGCAGGATTGCAGCTTCTCTAATTGTGTTTTTGGGGAATGAGGATGCTGGCCTCCTGAGCCCCCTGTTCTCTCGTCTGCAGCTTAGAGAGAGAGAGAGATGAGCGAATGAGAGAGAGAGACAGAGAGAGAGGGAGGGCGGAAGGATGAGATATTTATAGAGCAGCCGGCTGTCAAGTTCGGCTGCCTGGCCTAGCACACCACTGCATCCCTGTCGATCCCTATAAGGCCCCACAACGTCAGGTCGGATACACATGTGTGCGCACATCCCTCCCCTGCTGCCTTCTCCTCCCCCACTTCCTCTGTACACAGAGACTCTCACAACAACCGAAAAGTCTTGAATTCAGATAGTGGACTGTCCGGGTGGAATGCAGAAGAAGTATGCATGGCTCCACAGACATATAGCCACTGTGAGGACTACTGCATCCTCCTCTATTTAAACATAACAACATAAGAATACATAATGATTAGAACAGGCCATTTGGCCCGTCTAGGCACGTCATTTCCTAGTCTAAAGAATATCCAGTACTGCATCAAGCCTGGACTTGAATACCCCAAATGTTTCTGCCTCTGCTACCTGACCTGGCGCGGCATTAAAAACTCTTATATTTCAATTATTTGACAATCCAAAATGATGTGGTATGATCGGCACAGTACTGTAATGGCCCGCCTGGGTGGATATGAAGAGGATACCTGGGAAGAATAAATAAACATGAGGCGAAAGATAAGAACCTGTTCCCACAGATCCCACCCTGTGGAGGGTTCCTCTGCAACTGCAACAGCACAAACCAAAACCATCAGGTCTAATTATCTCTGAGAGTCTGAGAGTCTGCTTACTCCTCATTCAAAATTAAAAAAATTTAAAAAATTAAAAGTTTTTACTAACCTTTTCCTTCCCAGTGTTACAGATATGGTATGCAGCTGCCTACAAAGATGTCTATCACTGTATTACTGCACTGATCTGTTGCGCGAACTATGATTGTTCCTACCATGTATTAATGCACATATTGTAAGTAGCTCTGGATAAAATGCTTAAAATGTCAGGTAAATGTAAAATGTGTATTCTACCCAGGCTTAGCCATCCCCATAAGTGAAGGGGTTTTCCTTTGCCCAACCAAACTAGACTCTTCTTGGTCTAGTTAGTCTAACGAATCGAAAACCAGTGTAGCCTCCACGTAAGCCGCAACGGGCCATCCACACCAAGAGTGCACCGCAGGACTGAGCCAGGGGCGGATGCCACAGTGGCATCCCATTCACCGCAAGGCAAAAGATAGCTTCACCTCCGTCAACCTAACCAGCTGTGCCTGCTGTTGCCTGTCTACATTCCAAACGTCCATCTGAAACTTGTTTCAATCTTCCTCATTTATAATCTTCCACTTGGCCACTTGCTCTTTCTCCCCAGTGAGATAAATCAATACACTTTGATGTGTGTGAGCTAATATGGAATTCCTTTCACACACAAAGGATCTCAATATACCACCTGCCACTCGGCAGATCTCTGGGGATTAAGCCAATCAAAGTGGTTACTCAGTGGGAGTCAGTGTCCTGCTGTACATGAAGACTCTCCAACGACTGGTTGTGATTGTAGTGTCACATCACACACAGGGATCTGTGGTCCCCTTCCATTTACCCATGCTATCAGAAGCCTACACCAGCTTGTGACGTCCAACGTTAATGACTCCCTCAATGTTATCCATCCTTATGTTATCCCTTCCTCTGAGTTTGACGGCTATTCAGCTTGAGGTTCAACTTTTGCCTGAGCCGGACATCCAGGAAATGGGCGAGGTTCTATTTAAATTCCTCTTCTTTAAGTATTTCCCCATCATTGAAAGCTAACATTCCAGTGGTGTCTGGCGGGACACGCGGTCTCTTGTAATACCCGCCATCCTCCTTCACCACTGTGGAAAAATAGGGAGCCTATTTCACGCTGTCCGCTGGCAGGCCGGCTGCCATTCTGTGCCAAGCATCCTTTCAAGGGGACGAGGTGCGTGAAAAGTCTCACAGCTCCACTCACATTTTCCCCTGTGAGGTTGACGCAGACACTTGGAGGAGGCTTGAAGGAAAGGCTCCTGACATTTACTCAGACATACCAAGCGGCTTTAGTTTGATAATTGTTTTCCTTGTTCCTTTACTCACTGGCTACGTCATTGTTATACCTTATGCCTCGCAATCATGATACCTTGTTTATTGTCAGTACCAATAACTTATGCCATTTTGGCAAACAAAAAACGAATTTTACAAACAAATTTGTGTACTTTTCCAGGTCTTTGCACTGTTGCGCTGCATGAAAGTACAGAAAAATAAACATTTGAAAACTGTTTGGAATTAGACCAGGGCATGTAGGCCAGTATTTTCCCTCTGAGTGCTGTTTGTATGTATATGTCACTTAAGTAAATACATTGAGAACGTATTTTGAAACGGTTTGGTTTAAATCTATAAATACAAATTGTAAGTAGAATTGTGCTTGGGATTTAAACAGAATTCTGACTTGGTTTCCACTTTCCAAGGTCAGGAGGCATGGAAACCCCCAGCCAACTTCTACATGAAGACTCATGTAGATGTGGGAGGAGGAGTCAGCATAGCATGCAAGCAGACCTTGAGCCTGCTGCCCAAGGCATGTCGAGATTTCACATCATTTGATATACTACACAGAAAAAGTGAAAGAAAAGAGTGGAGGAGACAGAGGTGAAGTCTGCCCATGGTTTGGATAACTATCTGGAGTGCCCCACTGCACTCAGACAGCACTCTGTCTCTGTGGCTCCTGCTATCTGGAGTGTCTCACACCACACTCTCTCTGTGACTCCTGGCGCACCACTCCTGGGTCTAGGTAACAGGTCACGGGATGAGCTTCTCTGAAGTAGACAGACAGGCAAAAAGGTCTCATCCGATCACACCCAACAAAGCAGAATGAAGGCTGTGACTCCATCCAATGGGGCATGAAGTGATTACTTGTTATGTGCCCCTCATGCGGCTGCCCAAGTGGGATCGTTCTTTATCCCTCTCTGAGATTGATAGAGAGGGCAGAGTTTGTTCAGATCTTTGGCAGGCTATTATGGAACAAAAAAACCTACTGTACAGCGGCATATGGAGGAGAAGGAAGTATGACGACTTGCTGAACTGGAACTAGTCTCTACTCTGTTTGGAAATCTGCAAAAAATGTGACTCTTTCCTTTTTGAGATTTTCACGCCTTTAAGTAATGACTCACGTCTATATATAACCATCAAAGGGGCAACAGAGTGATGTATCCAGTTAAGGCCTTTTCAGTCATGTGACTCTGTGCCTTCATAAATCTGCATAGGAAGTTGCAGCATTTTTTTATGAAGGGACATCTTAATCTCAGACAACCATCCAAACATTTTTATTCAACCAGGAAGTCCCATTGAGATATGGGATCTCTTTTACAAGGGAGACCTGGCCAAGACAACAGCAGCAATAAAACATACAGTATATCATACATAAAAACATACATGATAATAAAGTGCTTTGATTGGAGGTAATACAACATGGTGATTCCCTAAAGATCCAAGTGATTTGGAATGAGAACAGCAGGTCCCCCATCACATTCACCGATCTTAGTTAACGAGACAGTTACGATTCATATTGCAGATTATGAGATTTAAGCTCTTTTGTGCTCGTAAAATCTGGCTTGCCCTCAAGTCTTAAACTAAGATTTGCTGTTCAAGTGTTTCAGCTCCTCTTGGATGAGGAAATATGGTGCTTCTCCCTCAAGCACACCTTCCAGCTTTTGAACACGCCTGTGCTGAAAGCTCTAATACCAAGGCACCGTCTGCAAAAAGGTTGTGCAATCTCAGTTCTTCTCGCAAGATGGAAGACGTTGTGTTTTCATGTCTTTTGAAGAAGGATTTAACCAACACAGACATTCAGAGAGGCTGTGGGAACCATAACCAATGAGTGATATTAGAATGTCATGCAACAGTCGAGTCGCCAGGGCCCACCCTGGCTGTTCCCACTGCACACGTCCCTAACCTTAGCAGAGCAGTGCTTGAAATCTATAGTAATAAGGGTGCAGTGTATATTACGCTTCCTGCTTCTTTTCAAGTAAGCGATTTGTGTTAAGAATATGTGGATGGGGGAAGGCGTGTTTTTATTACATTACATTATTACATTACAGTCATTTAGCAGACGCTCTTATCCAGAGCGACTTACACAGTTTACATTTCTTTACAATCCATTCATACAGCTGGATATTAACTGAAGCAATTCAGGTTAAGTACCTTGCTCAAGGGTACAACGGCAGTGTCCCACCTGGCGATTGAACCTGCAACCTTAACGTTACAAGCCCAGTTCCCTAACCATTACACCACACTGCCTGCCTATCTCTCAGTAAGTACATTGGTTTCAGGTGAGGCACTGGCTCCACACAGCCATCTGGCTCTGTTTGGCCTGTCCACTTCCCGCTCCACAGCCATTAGTATTCAGCGTGCAGTCAAGCTCCGTGTGGTGCGTCTAGCCCCACCTTCGCTTCAGAGAGCCGACAAGCTTTGATCCCGCTTTTGCGCTGCAGCCCCCCAGGACAGAGCCATGGAATGCATGCGCCCCTCTCCATATCACCCCAACTCCCAGGCTCAACACGGCCACAGCGAGATCAAGAGTATAAGTAGGACATTATCACTCTGACACAATTCGTAATTGCTCTGGTAGATTAGTAACACCTGTTCACTGTTTCTATAGGCTAGTTTTAATGCCATTTCCTCCGACCTGCTTTAGCTGCACGTCAGCTGTGCCGCAGATGGATCTGAGCTATTTCACCATGGTGTCCCAAAACCACACTGATGCATTCCATCTTTTATATTTACATTTTCATAAATATGCATTCCTTACAATTAGTATTTTACTTTCAGCCTGCTATATTCCCGAGGGAAGAAAGATGATGTTACTGCTGTTATAGTGATGGGGGGGTGAATCTGAAGCGAGACACAGTGAGCATAGATGCACCCAGCAGACTTGCTGTATCAACAGCTGCCTGCTCACTTGGCTCCTTTTTGCTTTCAGAGACTTTTAAAGTCTGTAACAAACTGTAAATATGCTGCAATCCACAGAGAGTGAAAAGCCTAAGGTATGCATAACCAGTTGGAATTATTCCCATGCTGAGTGAAGGCTTGTTATAGAACACAAACAAGACATTAAGTTGGGGGGAAAAACAATGTATGCAAAGTGCCTTCAGGCGAGCAGAATAGAGGAAACGGCCAATGACAGCCTGAAGCAGGCCCCAAGTCCCTCTCCCCTTTCATATTGGAAAGTAGTAGCTAGAACACTCACCACTGGGAGACAGTTAGTGGGGTATTTTCATGAGATTGTTCTTCTTTCCTGGGTTGTGTGGAGTGCAAAGCGTCTTCCCAAAGCTCTGTGAAAGAAGGCACCCACCCCTTGTATACACTATTCCATTTTAGTTTTAGGATTTGGCTCTTTTAATTGGCCTCCACAGTTTGTCGTGACTGTTCATATGACTGAAATCATATCTCGGCTTAGCTTGTACAGTGTGTCAGGCCGGAGGACTTTGAGAGATGATTTGACAGCATATTTTGGAACACCTCGTGGATATCAAACAGTTTGACATTTCTGAGTAGCACATTTCTGGAGCTGGGCTAGGCAACTAACATCGAATGAAAACCTTTTTAGGTTCTCACAGCCAGTTGTTAAACTGTGGGTCTTTCAGCAGTGAGGTGCTTCCAACATCAGTGTCATTGCTGTGACCCGTGGATGGCATGGCTCCATATGGCTGGGGTGGTGACACACTTAAGACTCCTTATTTCAATGTGTTGTGTCACCCCATTCCACTGTTCTGCTGTAGTCCAGTCATTACGTGTCCCCTTCAATCACAAACTCAAATTCAGAAATCGCTGTGCTTTACCTTCCTTACCTTCAATTAATGAAAATGTATCCTCATCGGGGAGCTAATACTAATTGGCTAGTTTCCAGGGCAGAGTCTAAATCTGAGCTTTAGTTAACCAATATTAGCTAGATTGTCTGCCTTGGTAACTAACAAGCAACCTATCTACACTGGAATTAAATGATGTTTTTTGCTAGTTTGCAATTACACTATATCGCTGAGAAGGTCAGGCAAAGAAAACAGTTACTTCAGTTTTTATCGTTCTGCACTAACTGCTCCAGAGCTGGCGCAAGACTGAGAAGAGCTGAAGAAAACTATGTTGAAGAGACATCTAATCCTCCATAAACTGCCAGCACAGATCTCCTGCAGTGATTTTCATCCCGTGGAAGTCTTGCTATTCTGCAGAGTTATGTATGTATCCACACACCAATATCCCAGTATTAGTCTAACATGCGCACACAAATTCACAACATTTTGCCGTTTATGAAAATTGTCGCTTTTAACTACCCTACTCTCCTCAAAACATTAAAAAAACAGTGAACAGTAGCGCGCTATCCTGTCTGCAGGGTCAGCACTTCCAGTCTGTTTTCTCATACAAATAGTGTGAGTTTAAGTTAATGAAATCCGCCCTTCGTGTTCAGGGTTTATTTATGATGCGCGTCTGTGCGAGTACAGCCCAGTCTGTTCTTCAAAGCGAGGAAGTTGCCTGCAACTAAATCCTCTTTGAAAAAAAAGTCAGAATTTGTAGCAGAAAATCATGTTTCGTGTAGGGGAGACCGGGGTTGGTTGGCTCAGGGGTTGGTTGGCACACAGGTCATCACCAGCCCCCCAGGGGGCAATGTCACAAAAATTTAACATTAAAATGTTTGCTCTCTTTACCTGCACTCATTCATTCTGTCAAAAACATTTGAAGGTCACTAAGTGTTGAGGTGAGCACAACTTTGACATTTTGTATGGTCAAAATTAAAAATGGTCCCCCACTAAATATATTATAAAACTGTGTTAGATAGAGATATTGACATTATATTATTTTTAGTTAATAGAGAGAGGAATCAGCTACATTTTGATAGAAGATTTGAAAGGTTGTGATGAGTCATGCTAGCTAGCTGACATCATATTAGCACAGAGATGTGTCCTAATGAGAGTGGGGTTGGTTGGCACACTGACTTTGGGGTTGGTTGGCACATGTGTCAATGGTGTGCCTGGACCAAGTGGTCTCTCTGCTGGCACTGGGAGAGGTCTCCCCACCCCACAGGAGCTGCGGCCTTTCCCTAAGGCAGGGAATAGGAAGGTTGGTGGTGCTGTCAGGAGGAAAACCGCCATCCTGACAGACAAACCAGTCAAAAGAGATCTAGAGGAGCAAAAGGCTAACACTAAAAAGAGGCTCTTTGTAGAATTTGTTCTGAATTGAGTAGTTTGTGGTTATAGTTGTGCTGCTGTGCTAATGTTACATGGTGCACCTTTTAAATTATTAAGTTTATAATTGTTACAAAATTATTCAGTGTTTTATTTGTTGTTCTTATAAAGTCCATCCATCCATCCATCCATTATCTAAGCCGCTTATTCCTGGTCAGGGTCGCGGGGGGCTGGAGCCTATCCCAGCATGCGTTCCGGGCGAGAGGCAGGAATACACCCTGGACAGGTCGCCAATCCATCGCAGCTTATAAAGTCCAAAGACATAATTAATGAAACATTATTAGTGAACTGATAAAAAAATATTATTTGGTTAAAAAATGGGCAGATATTATATTGAATGTTTACATTTCCTGGTTCTGGTTCAAATTGTTTCTATTTGTTGCTTCATTCTTTGTACTGATAGCATTTTAACATTGTGCCAACCAACCCCAAAGCGTGTGCCAACCAACCCCGTGTTGGGGCTGGTTGGCACAAGTGCACAACATGACTTTAATCACGAATCACGTAATTGAAGAAAATATTTGTTGACATTGAAATATATGTATTTATAGCTGAGACCTTAACCTTTCATTTGCTACTAGTTAGAATATCCTCACATAAAATATGCCAGAGAAATATGGCAGAGTGTGAAAAGTGTGCCAACCAACCCCGGTCTCCCCTACGTCTGCTGTACATATTGGAAGTGGGAAACCTGGGACGCGCGACATAGCGGCAGAATTGCTGCAACAAAAAGCAAGCGTTCCCATTTGTTGAAACCGGTAACGGGGGCGACAATTTAGATGCGTTAGTTACTGCTAATGATTATTCCATAAAAATATTACAGATCAATTGCATTAGCAAACAATATGTTTCATTTTTGCGCATTCTTTATCAGAGTGAGGCAAAACTTGCCCGGCGACGATGGAACTTTGGAATCGTTTGGAAATTAAATAAAACCAGTTATCTAAACGTGCAGCAAAGGCTTGCAGGGTTTACGTGCACGTTGACTCGCTTGTGTTCAATGTCGGTTTTCTCTGTTGTCATATTTACGACATTAGTAAAATGTAAAAAGTGTTGTTCTTAGAGGAGACACCTGTGGAACGCAAGGGCACAGTGCAGCAGCCAAGCAGCGAGCAGTGTTCCGTTCGGTCCTGTGACGCTTTATAAACAGCAGCGACAGGCACCAGAGGGTCTTTAAGGTGTCACACGCCTTTTCCCTGCGCCAGTAATGAGCGTTAATGCCATCGATCCAGGGTATGTGATAAGAGTGGGCCAGGAGAGGTCTGATAACCGGCTGTACTTGCTGTGGGCAGGACAGGCACAATCACCTGACCACGCTCCCCATGGTCAGGTGACATGGGGAAGGAATAGAGAGCATGGCTGGTGGCCTGGAGTTCATCTTTTCGGTTGCATGATCAGTTCTGAAATTAATATGAGTTACTCTTATAATAGTACCATGGATTACAGCTTTTGAGTACATTTTGGAATTCATATGCACTACAGTACTTTTAATATGAGAGGTTTTCTGTATTTGTTTCCTAAAAACAGTATTATTTGCAATAAGTAACATGTGGGGAATGCATGTCACTGGCAGGCAGTGTAGTATAATGGTTAGGGAACTGGGTGGGACACTGCCGTTGTACCCTTGAGCAAGGTACTTAACCTGAATTGCTTCAGTTAATATCCAGCTGTATAAATGGATTGTAAAGAAATGTAAAACTGTAAGTCGCTCTGGATAAGAGCGTCTGCTAAATGCCTGTAATGTAATGTAATGATGTCATCCCCTAACCAGGAGCTATGCCGAGTATTTAGTTTAGAAATTTAACAGCATGGAGAGAGGGCCGGGTGACAAAGGGCCGATTGAGCCTGATTCTGGAGTTCATGATCCTGGATTGAATCTTAGATTCATTTCAGTTGAGCAAACCAAGCTTGGCCTAGATCCATCAATCCAATATTTGGTGAGCCCTAGACCATATGGTTTAACCCAACCCTCTAGCCCAGACTGGCTGGGGTGAGTGAGTGGGGTGTACATGGTTGTGGTGTCCATGTGTTCAGATGGAGGTCTGAGGACTCACAAACTCAATCCTAGACTGCTGAACTTGACTGAGGTTCTTCGGGTGCTGTGGAACGTGTGCCTAGAATTGCTTTGATAGGCTTTCGGATGTTAGAAGTGATAACGCAGAAACCGAGACAGAGCTTGGGCGTGGACTTGGGGAGTAATCTCACTTCAGGGCAGCTCAAAATTGACCGGGTTCTGAGGTTCTATGTTCCTGGGAGGCAAATGTATTTTGAATATCTTTATACCTTTATGTCCACCACCCAGCCCTCACATGCACACACACACACACACACACCCTCAGGGCCTAGCTGGGCACGGATGCTGATGTCATTGATATGACCGCTGGGGCCGTTTCATGTATAAAACACAGTTTTAGGGGTCTTTTCCTGACTCAGTTCTCAGAATCAGCTCTGGGTTGGTGGCTCTCCATATTTATCTCCATTCCCTCTGTGTTAATGAAGTGCTCGGGGGGGTGGGGGGGCAGTGAGTGGGCTCTGTGTTCTTGAATTGCTCGGGGGCGGGGGCAGTGAGTGGGGCCACAGTGCCGTGTGCTGCATTGTCCTGCCGCCCTGCCTGCTGCTCTGTTCTCAGGGCTGAAATAATGGCCTATGAAATATCGGTCAAGATTTGGGGATTGGCCTGAGGAGGTGCGATCAGCAAGGGAGCAAATGGCTGTCCCTTGTCTACACCCCAACCCCCCATCTTCTCCGTCCCAGGAACTGAAGTCTCACCATCTGGTTCCAAGAAGGGGCAGGGCAGGCTAGACAGAGGCCTTCTGCCCCCCCTCCCACATACAATTTCTTATAAGAGACTGAGCTTGGAGGGGGTTGGGTGGGGTTGTTGTGTCAGCAGGGGGCCCTCAAATCTCAGGCTGTAATGGGGGGGGGTGCCTGTGGAAGGGGGGTCGCGTCACTTTGGTTTGTTTGGCATTGCCTGAGGGCCTAATTTGTCAGACATACATTCAGTGCATCCACCAGACACACATGAGGTTCATGATTAGAGGTTAATTACTACTAATTAACCTGACAACAGTCATTTCATATATGTGTGTGATTGTGGCCTGAAATTAATTGGACATTTCCTGGAAAAAAGTCACCTAAAGTTTTAGTTCAAACCAAACTACATCCAACCAAAACGAAGTGTTTTGTTGGACATAGAAGAGCACAACAAATCAATGGCTTTAACAGAGCAGCTTCATAAGCACTGTTTTATTTCCTCATAATGCTACTCGAGGCGCCCCATCTTTCAGAACCTCTCAGTGCGAGGTAGACTGAGTGAAGGACTCTGGACTTTGTTAGCGACCCCAGAACGCACTAAGTGATTGAAAAAAGGATGTGTTCACAATACCAAGATGGCTGCTGCAGAGTGAGACAAATATCACTAGGGATAGGAAAAACAACCTGTCGCTTGAAAGGCTTGCAAATCATCTGCCTACAATGAGTGTGTGGGCCCTGCCAGAACCAACACCAGATGAGTTGGCTGTATCTTATCCATTTTCAGACAGTGGCTGGCAATTGATTCTTTTACAGTATATCTGTGGTTTTTTTGGGGACGGGCGCTGTCGGCAGCTGGCAGATAGGGAGGCCGTACTGGACAGGCTGACTTCAGCACACCTCATCCTCAATCTCACCGGACTCAGACTCAGACCAGACCAGACCAAACCAGACCAAACCAGACCAGATCAGATCAGAACAGAACAGAACAGAACAGAACAGGGCCAGACCAAAGGATGGATGGCTGTTGGCCCCTTCCTCCCAGGGCCCAGTGGTCACGTTCAGAAACAGACATTTTCTGGGAAAAGTCAAATATTAGATAAGGCACCTCAGGGAAAGTGTTGAACATTCAGTGCCAAGCACAAACCTCTGTGTTCTTGTTCTAGGGGGGGCTGCGGTAGTGATGGGAGAGTGAGGCTTCATGGTGGTTCTCTGTGGCTCAGTGGGTAGCGCACAGCGTTGGCAACGCTTAGGTTGTGGGTTCAATTCCCACTGGGATCACATATACTGAAAATGTATGCATTCACTACTGTAAGTCGCTGGATAAAAGCATCTGCTAAATGGTGTATATTATTATTATTATTATCATGAACCCCAGTCTTCATGCATTATCCATTGCTGAGCCTCACACTCCTGTCCTGTCTCCAACATCTGTACCGTATCTGGACTGCTTGCGATCACCTCCCACCCACCGATCGACCAACCAACCAACTGAATATATCTCCAAACTCTGTTCTTTTCCCTGAGATCAAGCCATTTCAAGCTAAACTAATAACAACTGTTATTGCGGTTCTGTTTTCAATGTTGTTTTATTTACAAGCCGGAAAGTGTGCAGTGTGCACAATTCTCCAGCAGGTGGCAGCTTGTTCCTCCTCTCACTCTTTCTCCGCAGACAGCTTGAGGAATGCCTGCGGTTGCTTCTGAGGCCAGTCTGATGAGTTAGTTCTGTCTGAAACAAGACAGGAAATATCTTTTTACCCTGGAAAATGTTCATCTCTCAGTCCGTCCTGTGTGAGTCTTTGGAAACTCACGCAATGTATGTTCATTTCACAGTGTTACTGTGATGTAAGAGACAGATTTGTGGTGTATAGAGATCAGCTCTAACTTCCTGGATAGCTTAGTGCCTGTAATGTACAAATGTACTGAATAGCAGTTATAAGCTTGCTGTGTTATACTGTAGCATTCCTGCGTTATAGAGTCTCGAATTGTCACTGTAGGTTCTTTGATTAAACTCCACCCTTCAACGCATTGAGGGTGTGACGGGTGTGAACATTTCTAAATAGTCACAGAGTGTTCATTTTCGGTGGATTAATTGAACGTGGTTTCAGTGGGCTGCACTCTGCCGCGCTGAGGTCCTCGCGCTTCTCTTCCTGTCGACGGCGTATGTGTGCTTCTGTGCGTGCTGACGGCGTGCGTGTGTTTGTCCCTGCAGTGCCAAGCGCAGGAGAGGAGCCACGCCCACCGGGGAGACCCTGGGATGCGCCCCCCTCCCGGCTGCCCTGCGTCTCCCGGCTCCGTAGGAGGAGAACAGCGGGCACCAGTGCACGGTAAGCCAGAGTCTGCCTCCCGAACGCAGTCAGAACGACACAGCGCTCCACTCCACCCCTGAATGGGCAAGGGAGAGAAGATATATGTATATATTCAAAGAAATATTTTGACTGAAACATCTGCGTTCTTGCCATATTTGCTTCTTTTTTGGCCTTTTTTGGCCACTTATGGTTATTGTGAAGTAAAAAATCTTTTTAATTTTGTTTGGTATGTTGACAGTAATGAGTTTCATAAAATATATTTGACCTGCTGGGGCATTTGACTGTGCTGAGACTCAAATGAGCAATTACTGATCCGTGATAAGCAGTCATTATTCTGTACTGTGCATTGAGACAATATCTAATACCTTTTTCTACATTATCGGGTAGTGGGGTAATTTCTGTTACACCGGATCTGGTGCTCAACTCCTGTGCATAAAGAGCTCTAGTCTTGCGTGCTGGAATAGTGCAGGTGTTAGATACAGATCCCTCACGGTGCGGTGGGTGGTCTGTTCTACAGATGTCCACCACTATTCCTGATTACTGCTATTCACCTTAAAGGAACAGTTCACCTCAATGTACACCCGATTTCAAAACACTTTTGAAACGTTTCTTTATCTTAAAAGTTGCCTACAGTGGAAGTGCACACATTTCTAACCAGTATGGGCTGAGGTTACAATTTTGAAAAAGCTAGTGGGGGCAGTGGGTTTCAATCAACATTGTTCTATGTGATGATATGAACAAACAGAAACCGACGATCCCAGTCTCTCTTCCACTGTAAGTATCAAAGAGTTTGAAATTGGGTGAGCTGACTCTTTATCCACCAGTACAGATCTTTGCCCTCCATTGATGTGTAGACACCAATGGCTAATTACAATCACAAAATCTAACTACTATTATGGTGGTGTATTCCTCCTGTAGAATTCCAGACGCTGGTCGTCTCTATGCCACTGACACAGATGATAGTCCGGTGTTCTGCATTGCCTTTTCTGTTTACAGTGCTTGTGACACACAGTGGAGGGAGTAAATACTATAACTGGAATAAATCTTGATTTAATGCCCTGTAGATCACCTCTTTGTGAAATCACTGAAAGAGAGACCATTTTAACGACGGCAACTTAAAAAAGGATAACAATAATGGCTCCGTACCCGTTCCCACAATCATTCTGCCATTTCGTCTGCGGTGATTCATTCAGTTAATTGGCATTTAATCTCTGCAATTCAGCCCAAGTTTGTGTCTGTGTGGTCGCGGTTATCAGTGGTGCCGGTGGATTTGGCAGTGCCGGCGGGCCAGACCTGCAGACAAAAGCAGCTCTCTCTGGCCAGTGGGCGGGCACTTAATGGAAAGTGAATGGCTAGCAGGCAATGTAAACAGCGCCGGACATATTGCTGCTCCCCACTTTTGTTGTTCCCCACAGAGCGATTTATGGGGTAAGCAATGGCTGTCTGGGCTGCACGAACGTGTGTGCTGTTTTATGGGTGGCGCGTGTTATGTCCTTTCTCTGTCCCATAAACCCACAGTGTTAACGGTACTTCTGGTGGCTGGAGTGATTTGCGGCCTGCTTCTCTCTCTCTCTTTCTTCTCTCTCTCAAGCTTCCCATGCTTCCCCTTCCCTCTCTCTCTCTCTCTCTCTCTCTCTCTCACCCCCTTCTCTCTGTTCTGTCCCAGGTCTTTTCTCTCTCAGTCCCTCCCTCTCTCTCTCCATAATTTTCAGCACAGTTTCAAGAAAGTTTCAGTACAATAAAATAAAATACAGTATGTAATTCATATAATTATACTATAATATAGTTTCAATGCAGTTTCAGTACAATAATTTCCAATCCATTCTACAGCATCATAACCTCATTCACTTGATAAGCTCTGATATGAAGGTCTGATAGCCCTGTGTCCCACATGCTAAAAGCCTTCTTGGATGATGTACTTTTGTGTGTTTGACCTGGGTATTGAGAAAGCCATCTCTGATCTGTGGAAAAAAGTTGCTGTTATCATTGAGGTAATCAATGTGTAACATTGGCTAAAGTGTATTCCACCTCTCTTAACTGTCCTTAGGAGTATGCCAATGTAGCAGTGAGTGTGCAGCTCAGCCGATGGGCTGCAGAGAGTAAGGAACGGTGGCTGGCTACATGGGTCTCCGAGGAGTCTGCGCTCTGCCCAGTTATGCAGCAGTGGGACGGACCTACAATTGCGATTGAGCATTCCAAATTGGGAGAAAAAACTGAATGGAGTTTTGCTGCCATGGTTACCAAGGCCCCCTGGTTAGACCCATATCAATCCGAGGGAGAGCCTTCTTTTCCGGGAACTTCTGAGTCAAGGGATGTGGGCTCGCCCTCGGTGTCCATGGAGACGAGGTGCAAGGGTGACAAATCCAGAGCTGCTTGGCGGTGGTGAAAGGATAGGTCTCGCACGCTCGGCATGGAAGAGACCGAGACTGGATATAGCCTTTATCCCCTTTCTCCACTTGCGAACAAGTTCTCAAACCTTCTTTTCGTTGGACCGCTGAAAAGAAATCTGATTTTTAAGGATGACCTAAACGTACATAAACAAAATAAAATGCGTATTTGATGCTGTATAACCACTAGTGAACCTCTCTGTCACAAAGACATGAGGCGTGCTCCCGTTCTGTTCCAGCAGAGCTTTACCATGCTTTATCATAGCTGTAGCATAGCCAAATCAAACCTGGGCTTGGACTCTCGCCTATGGGAGACTCTCATCTCACTATGGGACAGGAGCCCAGTTTAACCTCACATGCAAGCTGCCGGACCTCAGATATCCCAGTGTCCCATTAACTGCACTGGGGCATTGTATATTCTTGCTCGTAAAGGATGACTGCCCCCTACTGGCTGACCAATACAGCTTCTAGCAACATGGCTTTCCCAGGGGTCTCTCATCCAAATACTAACCAAGCCCCTCTGAGCCTCAGCCGTTTGGCAAAAGAAGGCTACAGGCAGCATGCCTTCAAGGTTATGTTGGCCACGATTACATTCCTGCTTCACTCCTTACAACTTAGCTCTGCCACAAGGGAAAATTTAATTGAGACTCAACAGCTGTTTGAGAATTGACCTGCTAAAATGCTAAATGAATTTCCGTCCCTCCAGATGCTATTAGCTGCGAGAGTGGACAGTGCTCAGAGTATCTTTAGCTGTGAGGAGTGGACAGTGGCCAGAGTTACGGTGTGCCAGCTGCTGTGACTGGGTCTGAAGGATGGCTGCAGCCCTTTCATAGCCAGATCATGTTCCTGTAAAGCAGGAGTCTCAGACTCCAGAGTGTGGGCTGTAAGGTCTTTGCTGATTAAACACCATTATATGCCATAAATATATCTTTATTGTAGCTGCTGTAGTTTATTTAGCATGACAGCAATTACTTGCTCAGCAACCTCTGTCACAGTTTATGTGATAGGTATATATATATGCCATTTAGCAGGTGCTTTTATCCAATGCGACTTACAGTAGTGAATGCATACAGTTTACAGTATATGTGGTCGCAATGGGAATAGAACCCATAACCTAAGTATTGTTAGCGCCAGGCTCTACCTACTGAGCCACACAGAACCACCATATCTATTCCAAAACCAAAATGTACAGTGGTTATAAAAAGTATTCACCCCCTTAGACTTTTTCCACATTTTATTTTGCTACAACATGGAAATAAAATGTACTTAATATAAAAAATATTTAGACTTTGACTTGAAAAAAGACTTTGAATATCCACCACAACACCGTTAAGTCAATAAAATGAAATGTTAATTGCAGCTAAAGGTGCTTCTACCAAGCATTAAGTCAAGGGGGTGAATACTTATGGAGTCAATTAATGTCTGTTTTCTCACTCTCTCTCTCTCTCTCACTCACTCACACTCTGTTTCTCCCTCTCTCACTTGCGCTCTCTGTCTCTCTCTCTCTCTCTCTCACACACACACTCACACTCTGTCTCTCTCTCTTTCCTTCTCTCTCTCACTCACACTCTCTGTCTCTCTCTCTCTCTCTCTCACCAACACACTTTCTCTCTCTCTCTCTCTCCCATGTGGACCGTCCTGCAGGAGCATAGAAAAGCGATTCCATGGCTCTTATTGTGACGGCCCTGTTCCCAGTGCCCAGCGGCCGACTCAGGCTAATCAAATCACTCATTTCCAGGGATTAAACTGGGTCTGGGCCCTTTGTGCTCAAATGTTATTATTTTTGCTCTGAAAAGGAAAGCCCATTCACTTTTTCCCCTCTACGATTGAATGTGCAAAGGAGGCTGAGCTGGGGGGGGGTGTCCGTCAGTGAAAGGAGAGGAAACTCCCCCCTCAAACTGGAGGAAGCTCATTTCTTTTCTTCAGCACTCACACCTACTCACCGAATAAAACTCATCCTAACAGTTTTACTGGGCAGAACAGAGTGAGTCACTTAGAGCTGGGGTTCCCAAAAACTTCCCCATACAATGACCCTGTGGACGAGGACCAGCACCTCAGTACAATGGTTAACTTTTCACTTTATCCAAAATCCACTACAGGCTACAATGGGGTGGCCATTTAACACACTGTCACATGGAAGCATGTCGGAATCATGATGCCTTCATATCATGAATTTATATAAGACATGTAGCTATTTAGAAAAATGTAAATATTCAATCATTTAAATGATCTCAATACAGTTTTTTTCAATTGCTAACAAGCATCGGTCAATACTGAAGACACTTTTTCAAAACTCTTCATACAGTCTGCATTGCCAACATGCATCTTGGCCAAACAGTTCATCTCACTTCCAAAACTCACTCAAACCACCAAAACACTTCATACATGTCTCAAAATAAAGCAACAATTCTCACTCAGAAAGCATACATTGTCACTCATAACACACTGACCTAAAAAACACTAACAACAGGGAGCATTACATAAATTATGAACTTTTATCTTTGAAGTTTGAATGATTTTTCACATAAATCAGTATTTCATTAAAGAATAAGAATAACACCTTTTCACTTTATTGACTGTACTAAAGTATATGTAACAACAATGAATCAGAAATGCAGAAATTTGCTTCAATATCGTTTATTTTTCTATATCTCTGCATATAGTAATTTACTTGTGAAAAATAAAAAGTTGAAACAAAAAATAGCAATTTCCTGAAATTCCAGGGCTGCAATAATAATCACAAAAAACAACATGTATAGTATAATCACTCATACTGTACAGTACTGTGAGGGTTCTAGTTCTCCCTCTCTCCTGCATTTGGCCACAAGTTCTCATCAACATCACATCTTATGTCTTCTCTGGCGATGCATCTTGGAAAGTATCTTTTGGAATGTCTAATCCAACCCTGGCAGTCTTTAGGATAAATGTCTCCACACCCCACATTCATGGCATCCAGTAAGGACATCTGGTCATGTGGACGGTGGTCATACACCTTCCACCTCCACGCAGAGAAAAACTATTTGAAGGGGTTTAGGAAGGGGGAGTATGGAGGCAGGAATAGTACTAACATCCTGGGATGTGCAGCAAACCAGTCTGTGACTGCAGCAGAGTGGTGGAATGCCACATTATCCCACACAACAATGAAGGTAGGGGAGTTTCCTGCCCCTCTCTCCTCCGCTGGCACAAGTCATTTATGCAGGTCATCCAGAAAAGAAATGAGCCTCTCTGTATTGTAGGGGCCAATGAGTGGTTTGTGTAACAGCAAACCATCATTGGACAGTGCTGCACACATTGTGATGTAATTCTGTTTTGAATGTGTTTTTAACAGTTTTGAAAACAGTGTGTTAGCATTTGAAAAATGTGCTGCAAATATATAGTGTTTTGTGGGTGGTGGAGTATGAATGAGAAAAGAGTTCATGGATTTTGGAAAATGTGGTCATTGAATGCATTTTGTGTGAAAGCAATGAAAAATGATTAATTGTTTGGTCCACATAGACTTCTGGTTCGCTGACTGTGTGAAGAGTTTTGAAAATGTGACTTCAGTTTTGACCAATGCATGTTAGCAGTTGAAAAAAACTGTAATACTAATAACGTGTAAACCAAAAAAAAAAGGGTTACCTAATCTTAATTTATTTAATTTATGAAATATGTAAATATATAATAGGATACTTCTATTACATCTATAATATGTTTCAATTTGTGGACCTCTCTGTGTTGCTTAGCCAGGAAGATTGCCTTTTAGCCCTGTGTGTGTGTGAGTGTGGATGTGGATGTGGGTGTGTGTGTGTGTGTGTGTGTGTGTGTGTGTGTGTGTGTGCGTGTGTGTGTGTGTGTGTGTGGGGGCGTGTGTGTGTGTGTGTGTGTGTGTGTGTGTGTGTGTGTGTGTGTGTGTGTGTGTGTGTCTGTGTGTGTGTGTGTGTGTGTGTGTGTGAGTGTGGGTGTGGGTGTGTGTCTGTGTGTGTGTGTGTGGGGGCGTGTGTCTGTGAGTGTGGGTGTGTGTGTGTGTGTGTGTGTGTGTGTGTGAGTGTGGGTGTGTGTCTGTGTGTGTGTGTGTGTGTGTGTGTGTGTGGGGGCGTGTGTGTGTGTGTGTGTGGGCATGTGTCTGTGTGTGTGTGTGTGTGTGTGTGTGTGTGTGTGTGATGATACATGTCAATACAATGACTGCCCTGGAGGATGACAGTGCTCATATTTCACTTACATGCTTATCTGTGCACCCCCTCATCTCCACCTGATCCTTCCTACAAAACAAACTGCAGCATGCTTCACTTCTGTCTCCGCAATGCTACAGCAACCAGAAACCATATATAAGCAACAAAATATAGGCAAACTGATGAAATAAAGATGAAATAAAGACAGCAAGAAAGCCTCTCTCTATACAGCCTTTAAAATAAAGCAGCGCCTTGCAGGCAGTGATGCTGCTGTGGTGACGTTATGTTTGTGAGTCACCAGTAGGAGCTGATTGATGCTTCATTGGTGTTTGGGGGGTTGGGGGGTGTCAACTTGAGAGTGTGTGTGTGTGTGTGTGTATGTGTGTGCTTTACATGTCGTATTTGAAGCATGGTGAAAATGCCTCTAGGAAATCCACAAGTCTCCCAGCTTTGTGAGATCCTTTAGCCCTGGGAGAGGAAGCCTCTTCTCTGATCTAATCCAGTTACCGCTGGGCTTGCTTTGAAACGGACTGCAAACGCACTGACTGAGAAAGTCTGTGCTTTCCACCTCAGGCTAATTGCTCAGTGAGCCAAAGCCATTGGGATCACAGCCGTATAAGTCCAATTTCAGGCGATGAGAGCTAAGGATGAAACAAGAGCCCCCCCACACACTCACACACTCACACACTCACACACACAGTGCTCTCACAGGAGAGATGGGCAAACAGACGCAAAGAAGGACAGGAGTCAGAGAATGGAAAGAAAAGCAGGATTGAACATGTGAGTGTGTGCTGACATGGAAAAGGAAAGGAGAGGGAGAAAGAGAGAGACCAGAGACTGCACTCAACCACGAGGGAGGATTATGAGTGGGAGGGGGAGACTGCATGAGAGAGAGAGGGAGAAGAGGGGGGCCCACAGACAAAGTGAGAGAGAGGGAGGAGGGGAGGGGCCCACAGACAAAGTGAGAGAGAGGGAGGAGGGGAGGGCGGTGCTAAGGCAGACAGCAGGGGAGGGGAGGAAGGAGGCTTCCATTCAATGTGCTTGTGGTGGACTCTGAGTGAACAGCTCAGCTCTCACACACACACACACACACACCACACACACATGCACACACACACGCGGAGGCTCACAGACAAAGAGGGAAAAGTTTAGCGGAGGAGGAGAGAGAGAGTTAGTGCCGCGTGGATCAGATTGACTGCACTGGGATCTGTGAGATTCCCCCGGAGAGACGGACGCAGAAGGAGACAGCAATGCAGGGGAGCACCCAGGGTATGTGAGCGGGGGGTGGAACAAGGGGGGAGGGATGGATTACAAAAACAAAACAGAAATGGACATTCTGCTAAACTCAACTTAACTAAACTTAAATTAAAGTCAATCTTTATTACACTTTGAGGTCAGACCAAGCAGGCATAAGAACTCTTGTATAAACTTTTTTTAACTAAAAGGGATTGATGAAGAAGTATCTGTACATATAAGGCAGGATGGAAAAGCCCATGATGCCAGCTGATTCAGTCTGAGAGGTCTGTGTGCTCGCTAAAACAAAAACATAGACCGTTACAGGCAAAGGAAACTACTCCAGGAATGTTGAGTTTACTGAGGGTGCGTTACTAAAATAGGTCTAGTGGCCCTCTCTGTCCTGATCTCTGTCTCTGTGCTGTTCAGAAGGGGTAGTTACTCACAAACCCACAGTGGCGCTGTCTTTACTAATAATCCCCCTGACTTTGGGCCACAGGACAATGGAAAAAGCCATAGCTTTTAGTCAGAAGTTCAAGTGTTGGCTGAAGTGTGTTGTTTTGAGGTGAAATGTCCAGTTTTCCACTAGCTAACATTTATGAGTTGTGTGTCGGTGAGAGAAATGGGTTAGGGTTTGGCTAGGTTTTGTGTGGGTTAGGGTTTTGGTTAGGTTTGGTTTTTGTGTGGGTTAGGGGTTTTGGTTAGGTTTGGTTAGGTTTTGGTTAGGTTTGTGGATAAGCAAAGTCTGAAGTTGGGTTACGTGTGTAGTTAAGAGTGGAGTTGACTTAAGTCTGTGGGTTTAAATGTTTGGTTGGGTAAAGTTTGTGATTAAGTGAAGTGTGTGGTTGGGTTAAGTGTGGCATAAAGTTGAATGTATAGTTTGGCTAAATGTGTGACTGGGTAAGCTGTGAAGTTTGGGAAGCGTCTGTGGTTGGGCTATTTGTGGCTTGGAGCTGAAATGTGTGTTCAGCAGAATTGGTGAAGTGCAATGTCGAGTGATGTGTGGTTTGGGTTAAGTGTGGTGTGTGGTTTGCATTTAGTGTGTGTTACTGAGGTGAAGTATGTAGTTGGGTGATGTGTGTGAGCAACATGAGGAAATACAGACCAGTGGTCTGGATGGTCACACACAGGCACATCAACTTCTGTAGCTGTGTAGTTATACTATAGCTGTTGTGAATCTTCCTATATATCCCGTAGCTGTTGATGTTGCAGTGGGCATATTGTTGCTTTCATGTGTTTGAAAAGAGAGGAGCAGGCTAAAGATTATGGCACAGTGCTGTCCTAGTGCTGCTCTAGAGGTAACAGTAGTTATTGCCCTACCAAAAGGAGGGGAAGTCTCCTTGGCACAGTGAGGGTTAATGCTCATTCACACCACTGTGTTAATGGCACCGCTGAGTTTATATGACGTCACCTGTTTCCTTTTTCAGTCAAACACACAGAACCTTGAGCGCTGATCACCCTCCCAACACCAGCTGAACTTAGATAAGATAGACACAAAGGCTGCTGCTGATGATTAATCAACAGGGAAATGATGATAACATGATGAAATAATGACTGTGTCTCTGCACGTGTGTGCATGCATATGCATGACTGTGTGTCTGTGTGCATGCATGGGTGTGTGTGTGTGTGTGTGTGTGTGTGTGTACAAGCATGAGTGTGTTTCTGTGTGGTGTGTATGTGCATGAGTGTGTGTCTGTGTGTACATGCATGAGTGTGTGTCTGTGTGTACGTGCATGAGTGTGTGTCTGTGTGTACGTGCATGAGTGTGCGTCTGTGTGTACGTGCATGAGTGTGTGTCTGTGTGTACGTGCATGAGTGTGTGTCTGTGTGTATGTGCATGAGTGTGTGTCTGTGTGTACATGCATGAGTGTGTGTCTGTGTGTACGTGCATGAGTGTGCGTCTGTGTGTATGTGCATGAGTGTGTGTTTGTGTGTATGTGCATGAGTGTGTGTCTGTGTGTACGTGCATGAGTGCGCGTCTGTGTGTATGTGCATGAGTGTGTGTCTGTGTGGTTATTGATTTCAGTGTGAAATGTTGTATCTGCTGACTCCTTTTTGCTAGGGGTTATCTGTCCAGTGAGGAATGAGATTGGGTGCAGGGCAGAGGGGGAATGTGAGATGGCCCATAGGAGCTCTACTCATTGGCAGAGAGGACGTTGCAGTGAAGTGGGGTGGGACAGGGGGCTCTCAGTTTGTTTGCACCTCCGCCCCCCTCCATCCCCCATCCCCCATCCCCAGACCACTGCAAGACACTGAAGTGCTTTTCTGTGTCAATGGGCCTCTGACTCTGACTCTGTCTAGGATGGTCCTACCAGTACACAAACGCAAGGAAAGCACTCAGATGGGCGTATCAAGCCCTGAAAGGTCGCCTTGGCGGAATGCTATCTTATGTCCGCCAACACACTCTGGCCCCCCCCCCCCTAGCCGAGTTTCCAACAGTTAGCGATTTTTACCAGAAAACTTTTAATCATATTTCTGTGCCACGCCACTTTCTCTTTTTGGTCCAGGAGGCAGTGAAAGGAGAGATGTGCTCTGTTGCCTTTTAGCTGCAATCGCGGCGCCTGTTTGCGTGTTTTTAAAATCTAGCCACTGATGGCTCTGTGTGTTTTTTTCTGCCGGCGGTGGTTTCGCTATACCTCAGGCATACCTACGAGCTGAAGACTGAATGTGCTGGCCCAGTTAAATTAACAGCGACTGCACTGGTTACGTAACTCCTGCTGTGGAACGAACGTGTCACTGCATACATTTGTGCCAGTTTCTAATTATGATTATACAGTAGTTGTCTGGTATTATTGTTATGTATTCTACTTTGAGATACAAGTGATACCACAAACTATAAATTGAACCATGCATTTCTTCATCAGAATAGCTTTATTATAGAGTAATGGCATTTCTATTCACTGTTGACATTCCTGCGCTTGTCTCTACAGGAAACAATAGACGTGTTTAGATTTTGTGGTGGGGGCGCAGTAAGTTTCAGTGTGTCCTAGTTTCTGACGGTGAGGCATGGGAACTGTTCTTGGGCCCCCTGTATCCTCCTCCCTTCTCTGCCTGCCCCTGGTTGCTCCATAACCCCCCCCTGCTGAAACATGCCCACCTCTCTCCATGACCCCTTAACTGCCCCCCTCCCCCTGCTGAAACATGCCCACCTCTCTCCATGGTGTAAAACTACAGGAGGCCAGGTGAGAATCAGAGGAGAAAGGCTGTCTTTAACATTTTACTTCCTCTTTCTTTGTCCTCTCTCTCTTTCTTTCTCCCTGCCCCTTTCACCTCTCCTCATACTCTGTGTCCTGTCTCTCACTCTCTCTGTCTTTACCTTTTTCTCTTCCTGAACTATCTTCCTGAACCCATAAATGTCTTCATGTCTTTTTAGGGTAACACTTTACAGTCTGAGAATATTATAACTTGGATAGAGAAAGATTTTAAATCCTTTTATCTTAATACTTATTTTCACATTCTCTATTGCCCTTCGTGTCTGTGTCCATTAGTAAGAATTCAAATAGAAAGAAATATTAAAGTCTTAAAAATAAATGTTAGTTTACCTGGAAGTCTCCCTGTTTGTTAGTAGCTATATGCCCACATTAAAACATTGTTATCTCACAGCCTAACAAGGTAATTAAGTTACTCTGATTCTAGTAGCCTGCCTGCTGGCTAATCATAAACTAGCTGTCTCAGAAATGAGTTGTGTCTATGTGTGAAAACACAGTGCAAATAAGTTATTGAATGCATGCATGCCATAAGAGTGAATATTTAATAATGTTATTATGTTTTATAGTGTACTATGATCAGACACTCCATCTTTATGCACAATGCATGGGAAATGTACATTATCACAGCATTATTCTGGATAACATCACAAATTTGGTTGGATAACTAAAATGGAAACAGAGGTATTATGAAAGTTGATATTTTACCTATTGAAGAATACTTTTTTTTCTTCCTGCTGAAAGCAAAACTGTCTTTGTTTGATTAGTTTGGCCTTGTGCCTCCTTTTTACAAAATGCCCAACACACTTTGGCCTGGTTCAGCCCTGTTCAGCCCCGTTCAGCTCGGTTGTATCCGAGGCCAGGAGAAACACACATGACAAAGGTGTAGCCGCAGCCGGCCTGTTGGCCAGACTGAAGTGCTTGATATTTAATACTGTCATATCCATATACCGTAGTCATTGATCCAGAGAGAAGCCATTTTGAAAGCCTGTTGTTGAAAGATTGCATTCCATCGCCTCATTACACTTCCATTACTGGCATCTCTTTAAAATATTGAAACTGATATTAGGTGACTGGCCGGCAGATTGGAGCTCCTCCACAAGCCAATGTTATTTAGTGCATCCACCGCTCGCGCCTGGTAAATAATAATTAGTGGCTGGAAATTCCAGTTGCTGGGGAAAGTTTCAGTGCCAAGTCAGGCATCTGAATACCTTTCCATAGCTTTCCCTGGCAAGCTGACTCAAAAACAATGGTGCTGCACTGGTGCAGAGCTCCTTTGTATCCTGAGAAGGGGTCCCAGGGCTGTGTCCCAAGGTTGCCCCAGCCCTCAAGCTCTCCTTTTGGGGGCTCAGAAGGGTCATGCCCCCAGAAATAAGGGCCATTCCAAAACAAAGTTATCAAAGTTGACTTTGAGCGAAAGAGGGGATAGACACAGCACCGCAGACACCGCTGCAAACATCCCACAAAGCAGCATGGCATAGCATGTTTACCTTCCCAAAGGGCCAGCTGTAATCAGGGCCTATGCATTCATATGATACTCCTTCCAGTCCTGCCATTTGCACTGTGGCAACTGCCTGTAAGACTGTATGAAGTATGTGTGCGTGTGCGTGTGCGTGTCTCAGTGAACACGCGAACATGTGCTCTGTGTATTTGCTTGTCGGGCCACAAATCATCCATTGAAGAAAAATTTTCAGCAAGAAGTCTTCCATTTGTATTTTCTGAATGGACTCACAGTGTGAGCGTGCATTCGGTTTAATGGTTATTGGAACAAACTTGCCTGCAAAACAAGGATAACGTTATACATTTGATTACTATTAATTGTGTTAACGTGCTGACCCCATGATGACTTGGATCGTGTGACTGAGGTCCTGTGGATCTCATTGATTAGGTGCTCTTAGGGGGGCAGGGATCTCTGTGTGTTGGTGGAGGAGTCTTAGGAAGGGTGGGGTGATGTCAGAGTGTTTGTGAAGGGGAGCTTCACGGGAGAGGGACTTTACCGCTGGCTCCTGGCCTTTTTCCCCCGCTACATTTCCATGAGAAAATTTACTTTGGAGCGCTGCAAAAATCACTTTTACATGTTTGCAAAACAGCCCCCAAGGAAGGTGCTACCAACTGACTTTTTGTTGGGAAAAGTCGTATCAGGTGATTAGAGCAAACCCCACATTATACGTATAGTCAGTGATGGCTTAATGGATCATTTGCACCTGAGACAGGTTTATAATGCAGCCATAGTATGGGGTACATTTGTGAATTAAGACTGTTTCCAGTTGCCTTAATGGCCATTTAGAAAAAAATATTATTTTATCTTCTCCAACTGCCAACTTAAAAATGCTATGGTCCAGCTTTCATTTGTATGTGCACAACTGTTTTCATTAAAAAGCGGCAGACATTCACACACATGGGAGCTACTGTTTACTCTGGGTCTCATTAAAGCCAGCACTCCACTGCAGAGATGCATTGATCGTAGCTGCCAGTGCGGAAGAGAGGACATCATGAAGACCGCTCAAACAATAACACACAAAGAGTACCGAACTGTTTTCTGAAGAGAGAAAACCCAGTGAAAATGTTTCCTTGGACTTACCAAGCAGTGACTGCCTAGTGAGTGCTTGGTACCTCAAACCCAGAGCGGTTCATGGGATTAAGTTTGAAATGTTTATCCTTTCTGCCAAAATAACTTGTGTGTGTACAAAGTGTGCAATTTGGTGTACAGTATGAATTGTAACACTATGGTCAATGGCCCCTTTAATCAAAGCCAGACACAGCAGTAGTTTGAAAGGGGATAAAGAGGCATCTGGATGGCAGGCATCACTGCAGACGTTTCAGGATTGTTGTTGTATGATTTCCCACTGTTTTATAATTCTATTCATGATTTAACCCGTCATTGATGAATATCTACGGAATGTCTCTCTCTGCTTTGAGGGCATGTGGTCTTGTTATTATGACTTTTCTTTACCGACTGAATGTAACCACTTTAGATGACATTCTTCCCCAGGACATGCATTTTGCTGCATAGAGCACCAGCCAGTTGTTCAGTAGCATTTAATCGATAGAGATCTCAAGATCGTAACCCTGCATTTTAGACAGCCATGGACAGTAGCCAAACTCATGGAGGAGGTGGTTTTCCACAGTCTATTGCACTGTTTCTCACATGCGGACTCAGACTAACTCCTGGGCCTCTGCCAACAGAACCAGGGTGTGGGGCGCTGGGAAAAAAACACCCACCGCTAGGCACTGTTTGACTGACAGGCACTGTCCACCCAGACAGCAGTATTTCCCCTGGCTGGCCTTGTCCCACTGAACCTGTGTTCCAATGTGTTTATTTCTGTTGTCCCTTAAAAAAGGTAAGAAGTCTAAAAGGGTAACAGTGACTCTATACCCAGGGCCTGTGTATCATCTGTAATTTGCATGGGGGCTCCGGCTTCTCCTTCAGTCTGGGACTAATAGGGCCCAGATGGTTTGAAATGCTAAGGGGCCAGCCCAGAGAGCTCTCTCTCAGTGAGGCTTCTCTCTGGGCCTGAGACGTGTAGGCCTCAATCACCATGGCAATGGCTACAAACACAGACTGATACGAATTGATGGGAAAGCAAAAAAAAAGAAAGTTGGTTGTTATAAAAACATAGCTAAACTGTTAGGGACATTCAAAGACAACAATGCTTGTAGTACAGGCTGCCTTTTATGTGTGCTTTTAATTCCCCCCCCCACGTCCTTTGCTGAAGAATTAGAAGCTTTACTGACTTGTCAGGGGAGCAAGTTGGACTTTCTTTCTGCTCTCAGAGGCACGTGGCAGAACGGGGTGACAGAGAAACAGACGCTGAGTCAGGGGGAATGCTTGGAGGCTGCATAGCAGACCTTGGCTTGGCATGAAAGGCTCACGATATTCTGTGGCTGATGTACAGTAGTATTAGGAACAGTATCCTTTTAATTTCAGAGCTGATACGCAACAAATAAAAGAGCTTCCATCGTTACATGTGACTGGATTGTTAGGATAATTAATTTAGGAACAGTCTAAACAGTCTCTTCGGTAGTACCTAGGAAATGCCTGTCTCTCTTTTCCCTCACTCGGACACACATGATGTGCTGACCAGAATGGAACAAAGCTGTGCCTTCTGACTCAGGGATATGAAGGGAGCCCTATAAGTATGATCGGTATTTCAGCCAAAGCAAAAACCGGCTTCTGATCTCCCCTGTGGGTCTACGAGTCTCATTAACTGAGTCCCTGAGACCTGACCCATTCTCCCCGAGCTAGCTGGGCCTGAGCGGCTCGCTGTACCCAGGGTGCTGCTTAATTGGGCTGCATACTGCCTCGGTGGAGTGTGGCAGTAGTAACGCGCCGCACCGTGACACAATGCGGCTTGCCTCATCTGTGAACCCTTGAGTCGGCAAAGGCCCTTTTCCTTAACCCTTGTGCATGTCGTTAGCCACAGCTACACTAATTAGACTCTTGATATTCCGCTTGGATACGTCTGTCTTGACCACCCAGGGAGTGATGGGGTTTCTGAAGGATGTTTGGACAAGAGAGCTATGGGATTATGAAGGGTTATGCAGACAGACAAACCAGGGTACTGTCAATGCTGGCATTGAGGGAGGAGGGGGGGTGGGCACTAAAGAGATAACATCCAATGATATTGGAGGATATTCCAACTCCCTGAGTACACACTGGGTAGTGGATAGATGTTCCCCCAGTACACAATGGATAGTGGATAGATGTTTGGAAATCATCCAGGTGGATATTCCTTTGCCACAGTCCCATTCAGAGCTAACCAGATTTCAGAGGTTTAATGCTTTGAAGGAAAACGTCCAATCGTGCTGGTCAGGACTAGCTGCCTAAAGCTTTGAGCGATATGTAAACCAACTTTCTATGATCGGCGCTGCACTGGATTGCCCTGATTTTTCTGTGTTTACATATCACTCCCCAGGTCTCACTTCTGTCTGATAGAAGGATAAAATGCAAGTGCAGCTGAAGTGCTCTTCTTAAACCTCCAAACTTGCTCTGGGGGCCGGCTGCTTTGAGCCTTGGGGCAGGGTGTTTTCCTCTGGGGAAAACTGCAATCAGTGGAATTTCTGTCCTCCACCTGTTCCAGAGGCTCATTATAGCCGGACAGATGTGTTGGTCAGATTAACTCAGAGAGGGAAGGAAAAAATAAAGAAAAGGAGGGAGGAGGGAAGAAGGATACAGGAAAGGGGGGAAGAGTTGGGGAGAACAGGAGGAAAGGGGGAGGATAAGTGTAAGAGAGGCGGAAGTATACAGGAAAGCAGATGGGAGGAAAAGAGGAGGGAGTCTAGAGAGGATGAGAAAAGAGGGGGAGTCTAGGACAGGAGAGGGTGAGGACAGCAGGGCTGTACAGTTTAGAATAGGAGAGCTGCCATGTGTCTGCTGTATCCAGTCTACAAGCACTGCTCTGTATTTCACACTAAACCTTATAGGAATGGATGTATAGCAGGCTGCTCTAGTTCACCTCCATAGTGACAATATTTTAAAATGTAGAGTGAATTAATCATCCCCGCAGATTTAATTATGCTTTTATGTAATTTGTCTTCTAAATGGTATGCAGGGAAATAAATGTGGATCCTACCTGCTCTTGAGATAAGTACAATATGTACACTGGCTGTTGGCAATGACTGAAGTCCATGATTTATGTTCATGCCTATCATGTTAATGTCTGGTGTAGCAAAGAAACATTCCCACTGTATATGGACAATATAGTTGTATTCTACTACATTCCATTCTATATATTAAGTCGACCAGAACTATGCCTGCAGAGGAAACTCTACAGTGATGATCAGTCAGCACAATAGACTCAAATGATTGGTCAAATATATTACAAAATGCTAAAATATTTTCTTGCTCCAATACTCTTTAACAGTGCTATAACATTTATTACATTTCCATGAGACTTTTACTTTCATAGTAGAAGCTTGCCAGTTTCCTAGTGATAGCCTACAGATGAGGTCGCTTTTTTGGACCCGATGATGCCATATTGGCATTGGCCTACAGGGCTGAACCAATGACTGCCAGTGTAGTTCAAGGCTAAGGGACCTCAGGTGAGAGCAGGGGACGCTTGTTGTGCTGAGCCACACACACATCACAGAGGAAGATGCTAATCCTGAAAAACAGTCCTCTTTAAAATAAAAGTCAAAGCGCCAATACAGAGATCTGCTTTTGTCATTCGCTCATTGTATCTATCATTAGGCCCCTGTCTTGAATGATGTAATCTATCCAAGGGGCAGGGCTTGCAGGGTCTGCAGCTGTGCAGCCCATCTGCTTCCTGAAGGCTGTTCACTGAAAATGTGATAATACTCAAAATACTGCCTGTCTATATGTCTGTAACAAAAATCACAACACACCACTGGTCCATCCACTACCAGCTAATAGAACAGACTGGTGCAAGTTTATCAATGGGAACATTTGTGTAGTTAGTCTGTGTTAGTCAAGTTTGTCGAAGAAAAATATTTCCCTGGAAGTAACCCAGTTGCACAGGTAGGGTACAGTCTTTTCTGATCATCAAGGGAGAGGCTGAGAGAGTATGTTTTGGTCCATGTGGTAGCCTATCTCTAGAGGACTGGATGCTAGCTTTGGATCAAGGTCTTAACACAAATATAGACCATTAGCATTTTTGTTTTCTCCAAACAAAAGACAAATGGGCCTTTGGGTTGTGAGCCTTCTGGACAGATTTGGCGATTTGGAGCTCTCCGGGGCAGAAAGAAGTCACCAGCATGCCTCGGGGAGATGGCTGTAGTGCCACGGTGATCAACGCCACCACGGTAATCCTTTCCGGCAACACCAGAGCCACTAACGTGCTTATCATAACGAGATTTCATACGCGCTTCTTGTGCTGGATCTAATTAAAAATGGCTGCAAATAACATTCCTTCTTCGCAAATCCTCCAAAATGTCCAATTCAATCAGACTAAGTTCTTAACAAACAAAACACAATAAGTTTACACCGTTTCATGCTGCCAGACTTGAATTCACAGAAAAAAACATCACAAGTCACTAGTCTCAACTTTCCAGAACATGAACATTATCTTGGTCTGTCACCAGCATCAGAATACACTGAAATATGAAGTACCGGTATATCATGAAAGTAAACTCTACGCCAGGGGTCCTCAACCTGGTCACCTGGATTTCATTGTTACTCAGCACTTGACCACTTAAACAATAGGCTCACCTCAACTGGTTTCTTGGTTCTGAATTGCTTGCTGATTTTAAAGGGCATGTTTACCCAAAAATATTATTTTCATAATTTTTTTATCAAGCCATGATGTATATGGGTGAAAAAAATCCTTAGATGCTCCATATAACTTTTCTAGATATCATATCAGGGAGTGCCTGATTTAAAGACGAAACGCATCATCACCCCACTCCACACCAGCAAAAAGAGTGGAATTTGAGTGGGTGTACTGCTTTTACCTTCAATGGCATGTGCACATGGTTATCCTGGATGTATTAACTAGCATCAATTGTTCCCTTTTACTCAAGACAGTGAGCCAATATCTCCCAAACTGCAATGCATGGTTTTTGCATCGTTGAAGGAAGGAAAGAAAGAAATGCATTATGGGACATTGTTTCAGAAAACTGGATATAAAAAAAATATTTTTTGTTAGTTTTAGCTTGAATATTTATTATATCTGCAGTAAGGATGAAGGACAACATAATAACAGCAATTGAATTGAACATGGGTCAAATTCTCCTTTACGGGGAAAACCAAAACAAACAGACTGTGGCTGTCCAGGACCAGGATTGGGGACAGGGGCGATTATAGGATTTGACCTTTAGGGGGGCTTCAGACCCCAATGAAAATGTGAGATGTACACATGCAAAGCACAAGCCTACATTTTTAATTAATTTACTGTTACATTCCCCAAACTAAAAACACCACAATGATGATCGATCTCAAAATTGAAATACCACTCTCTATCTATGGTATTTAAAAAATAGATATTAGGTCAAAATGTTTTTTAGAAAAGAATGACAAATTTTTTCAGGGGGGCTGAGATGAAAGACACGGGGGCTAAAACCCCCCTAAATAGGGTCTAAAATCGCCACTGGTTGGGGACCCCAGTTCTAAAGGTTTAAAGACTTGGTTAAATGGAGAATTATAGTAGTTAGGATGGTAAATGTGGTAATTGTGTGTAGCTCGCATTGCATTTATATGATTATATAAACACCTCTTTTTTTGGGGAGGGGGGGTATATTAAGTTGGGGAAGAAGTTGGGATGAACATCAGAGTGTGGATTTGTCGCCCTGAGTAACAGGGACAAAAGCCAAACCCGAGGGTCAGGGAGGTGCAGGGAGGGTCAGGAAGGTGCAGGGAGGGGTCAGCAAAGCACTTGAGCCAGCTCCTGGTGAGGTCACATTGTTGGTCGGGGTCAGATCCAATCTCCAAGGCCCTCTAATCGCATTATCCCAGGCTCAGTGCGGCTGGCGTGGGCCAGGGGGGTGGCTCGGGAGGGAAAGGATGTAGTGATCCATGATGATTCTGGCCTGGGAAGGTGACGTGGTCCGTTGAAGCAGCACGGCCGGGCCTGAAAGGCAGAGCCGGACCCCTCCCATTGAGATGTCGCTGGCCGATCGCGGATCGGCAGGGTCCTGCCCAAGAGCTCTGACATGCTCGTTAATCACCGGCCCGTCAGCGGGAGCCCTAGCGACCCGGTCCTCCATCACCCTGACACCTTGCTGTGTGACCGCTTGACCAATCTTTCCCTCGCTCTCCAGGAGCCCCTCTTGTGTCCCAGGCCAGCAGTGCTAAACACAGGAAACCATTGAGGGAGGATTCCATGTAGTTAGAAGCTCTGAGGAGAGCATAGCAAGGTAGCAGTCAAGTGAGTGATTAATTCATTGATTGAGGCATTATGTGTGCTCATCAAGGGCAGTGCCATAACCATAGAGTTAGCACTCATGCATAGGAGAGAGTACAGCCCAGCACATGCATGCCTCTCTGTCTCTACTTTATTAGCATGAAACACTAGCATTGTGTAGATATTGCCAAAGCACTCTTCCTCTCTTTCTCTCTCCTTCTCTTTCTTCCTCTCTGTTTTTTCCCCTTTTCCTCTCTTTCACACATTCATTTGGCTGTTATTCTCAAGAAGTCGCTCTGGGTGCTTGAATCCCTCTCATCCTCTTGACTTTTTTCACCTTGCTCTCTCACCTGCTTCTTTCGTATCTTTCTCTACATCTTTCTCTCTTACCCTCTATTCCGCTCTCTCTCTCTCTCTCTCTCTCTCTCACACACACACACACACATCCCCATGCGCATCCAAACAATGACAGGAAGGAGCTGAATAGAAAGAGGTGAAGCAGCTTTTACCCTACTGAAAGGAGAGTCACGCACACACACATGCAATAGACACACACACAGGCACAAACACACATTACAGGCACGCACACAAACACACACTACACTGCAGGCAAACACATGCACACATACACATGCTACAAGCACACACACATGTACACACACACACTACAGGCACACACGCGACAGACATGCACAGACACAGACAACAGGTACACACACACACACACACATGCATGGCCACAAGCACAGAGGCTGATGGTACTTGGGAGGGCAGTTGCTTTATCCATAAAACAATGAAAGGGATAGCATGCAGTGTTAATGGCTGCTCTCATTCGCAGGATGAAGAGATTCTGTTTCACACTCTTCCTGGCCACATATTAGTGTAGTGCAGGACGGAAACAGTTAAAATAAATACATACTTTTGATGAAATTATTGAATGCCTTTTATGCCTTTAATGCCTGACAGGAAGTCTATTTTAGTAACAGGCACAGCCCCACACACCGAACTAACAAACTGTCTTTCTCACTAGAGGCAATATACCTTCCCTGTACTGTACTCCAATATGCTGAGTTTGCTGTAATTCAGCAGTATTGTGACCAACAGAGCAACACTGATTGTTCTGTACATTTCAAACTGAACTCATTTTGAAAAAAATTCATATTCAATTTTCGTAAACACGGTATCTTACTCTTTAGCAGGACATCTTTATCCTGGGTTATTGAAATTGAGAAATGATGGTCAAGAACCTTGCACAAGGGCACTACGGCAAAGCTGTACCTGGGATTTGAACCCGTGTCTGTCATTTCCAGTAACCAGGACACCGCACTGTCGTTGTCACTGCCCGATTCCTGGCAGGGCTGTCCCGGGCCTGCTGAGCTCCATAGGCACTGTTGTCTCAGAGAGGGGATTGATTTTACTTGGCAGAGAGGCAAAGTACGTTCCTCCTGCCCCGTCACAGCGTGGAATGCACTTTGAAGTGCAGCCGTAATGCTGGAATTGATCGGACCGGCAGCGCGGGGCATCCCAAGCCCAATTATAACACATGGCGTGCCTGCTTTCAGGATTCTTGAGTAAGGTGTCTTACCTCAGTTGCTCCATTGAAATCCAGTTGAAGAAATGGGTTCTAAAATTGTGAGATAAATGTAAAATATTTGATGTAGGCCTGGATAAAAGGATATACTCTGTGGATCTGCATGGCTTGTGTATCATGGAGATTTGTTCCCCCTTTTCACTGATTGAAACTCGGTACAGTCTCTGACCTCACTGTCGTAATAGTGAACAGTTCAATACAGTTCAATACCTGAATTTGTTTGTGAGTCAAAGTTACGGAGGCGTGATGTCTGAACCCAGGGCTTTGACTCTTCCCCTCTGTGCAGAAAGTGTGGGTACGGCGTGTGGTCGCCATGGCTCTGGTCCAGACTCTGCCCGTCCCCTCTGATCACCCGAAGTCCAGCATCGAGGTCCAGTGCCACTCCGTCCTGCACTCTCCTTCCAGTGTGGGCGCCATGGGCTCCGTCAGCAGCCTGATCTCGGGCCACACCTACCAGGAGCGCCACTGCCGGGCCGACCAGTTTGGCGCCAACTGCCGCAAGCCCACCCCGGCCACCAGCTGCTTCCGCCAGCAGGAGGCGCCGCTCCGCCCTGGCAGCTCCCAAGAGCTGCTTCTCAACAACTCCCTGCCCACAAAGAGGCAGCCCACGGTCACCGCCGGCAATGGGAACTATGGCTACCTGAACAAAGACGTGGTCGGGGACTGGAACGACAACCATGTGACTCCCAGCAGCCCTTGCAGCGACTCGGAAGAGGCGAGGGATAACCGATTGCTGAATGGAAATATTAGGGGACCCCCTCCAAAACTCATCCCTGTGTCAGTGCTGAATGGAAATATTAGGGGACCCCCTCCAAAACTCATCCCTGTGTCAGGCAAGCTGGAGAAAGTGAGTGTACATACACACACACACACACACACACACACACACACACAGACATACACATTGGAGAAGAGGTGTTTCTCAGCATGTGGGCTGTAAGGTGAAGTTCAGTGTCTAATTGGCTATTCATCTCTTTTGGTTGAAGGGAGCCGTTAATCACTGCAATAGATCACATAGCAGTCATTCATTATATCACATAATCAATTACAAGCTCTCATTTACACTCTGACTGACAAAGCATCATTTAAACAAGGCTTTCAAAAGTGCTTACTGAATCTAAAAATGCCATTTATGGAGCCCGATCAACCTTTAACTCATAAAGATGCCATGAGACAAATCATTTCAATCAGTGTCATCTGTTCAAATCACTGACATTGATGGTATTCATCTCAGGTAATGATAATGATCATTTTGGACCATGTCGTTTTATTATTAAGAGTGTTCTGTTTTGTTTCTTCGCCTTTTTCTCTCAGAACATGGAGAAGAACCTGATCAGACCCACAGCTTTCAAACCAGTGGTACCGAAGAACCGCAATTCAGCGCAGTACCTGTCTCCGCGGCCAGGGGGCAGCCTTTCAGAGAGCCAGGCCAGCCTCAACCTGCTGCTGCCGGGGGGTCGCTGGTCTGCACTGACAAGCGCAACTCCTACAGCGGGGGCCGCAACGCCAGGAGCAGCCAGTCCTGCACCATGTCAGACTCCGGGCGCAACTCGCTGTCCAGCCTGCCCACGTACAGCAGCGCGGGCTACAGCCTGGGCCACGGCGAGGCCCCCGGGGGCCCGCTGGAGCCCACCAGAGTGGGGCCGGACACGGACACTCGTCGGACAGCGGCCGCTCCTCCTCCAGCAAGAGCACGGGCTCGCTGAGCGGGCGGGGCCGGCCCCTGTCGGACAGCGGGTCGTGCGGGGCGCGGTCCCCGGCCCCAGGGGAGGGTTACGAGGCAGTGATACGGGACCTGGAGGACAAGCTGAGGGACCGAGACCTGGAGCTACAGCAGCTCAGAGAGAACCTGGACGAGAATGAGGCTGCAATCTGTCAGGTACTGTATATACTTGTACACTATACATTTATACCCACACCCAATACATCATACATACATATCCATATGCAACACATAAACACCCATACACTACACATTTATACCCATACACTACACATATACACCCATACACTACACATATACACCCATACACTACACATATACACCCATACACTTTTATCCCATACACTACACATATACACCCATAGTGACATATACACCCATACATTTTCACCCATATATGTACACCCAGTGGGGATTGAACACTACACATATACACCCATACGCTACACATATACACCCATACACTACACATATACACCCATACACTACACATATACACCCATACACTACACATATACACCCATACACTACACATATACACCCATACACTACACATTTATACCCATACACGACACATATACACCCATACACTACACATTTATACCCATACACAACACATATACACCCATACACTACACATTTATACCCATACACTACACATATACAGCCATACACAACACATATACACCCACACACTACACATTTATACCCATACACTACGCATTTACACCCATACACTACAAATGTATACCCATACACTACACATTGACACCCATGTGCCCCTCCAGGTGTACGAGGAGAAGCAGAAGCGCTGCGAGCAGGAGCTGGAAGAGCTGAGGCAGACCTGCTCCTCCAGGATGAAGCAGGTGTCCCAGAAGGCTGTGCGCGCCCAGCAGGTGATGCAGCTCCAGGTCTTCCAGCTGCAGCAGGAGAAGAAGAAGCTGCAGGAAGACTTCTCCCAGCTGCTGCAGGAGCACGAGTTGCTGGAGAAAAAGTGTGCCTCCATCCAGCGTGAGCAGACGCAGCTCGGACCCCGTCTGGAGGAGACCAAGTGGGAGGTACGGACGTGTGGGTGTGTGGTCAAACGGACCCTCACATCCTGTTTACATGTCTTCGCCGTTACTTTGAGTAAATTTGGTGAAGGTGAACACATTATATGAGATAGATTTGCCTTGAGCCAAGGATTGAGAGGAAAAAATAATAATGGCTGCTGTTCTTATGCACTCTTTAATCAAGCTAAAAGAACAATGCTAGCATGTCCTTTTGCCTAGATATCAGCCATCTGAAATAAATGACCATTAAGGCCAAACCAAATATCTTAGCTGTGACTCTCCCCAACACAACTATTAAATGGATGTGCTGTTATTGTACTGACTAAACATTAACATTGCACAGTACGGGCAAGGAAGGTTTGGCGATATTGATTTAGGAACATGCTAACTTGGCCTATTTAAAATCCTTTCATTGTGTAGCTACTGCAGGAGAAAAAGCACTAAGAGGGCAATGTCTCCTTATCAGGCTGGAATGTGTAACTCCCAAGAAGCCAGGCATATTGATCCAGTGGCATTATCTCACCTGTTATTCTGTGTGTGTGTGTGTGTGTTTTCCCAGGTGTGTCAGAAGTCAGGGGAGATCTCCTTGCTGAAGCAGCAGCTGAAGGAGGTACAGGTGGAGTTGAGCCAGAAGGCGGCGGAGATGGTGGCGCTGAAGGCGCAGCTGCGGGAAGCGCAGGGCGAGCTGCAGGCCAGCCACGCCCACACGCAGGAGGCGCAGGCCGCCGCCCGCACGCGCACCCTGGAGCTGGAGGTGTGCCAGAACGAGCTGCAGCGGCACAAGAGCGAGGCCCAGCTGCTCAGGGAGAAGGTGGGCCGGCTGGAGGACGCCCTGAGCGGGCCCAGCTCCGCCCACAAAGGGCAGAGCTTGGGTGTGTCCTCGCTGCAGGGGCGTGGCACAGCGCTAAGCCCCTCCCACAGGGAGGAGGAGCAGCAGCAGCAGCTGCTGGCCTATGAGAGTGACGAGGCGAAGGCGCGCCGGCTGGGCGCGGACGCCCTGCAGGGCCTGAGGGGGCAGGTGGAGCGGCTGAGGGCGGAGCTCATGCTGGAGCGGCGGCGGAGCGAGGACCAGCTCGGGGCCTTCGAGGACGAGCGGCGGGTGTGGCAGGAGGAGAAGGAGAAGGTGATCCGCTACCAGAAGCAGCTGCAGCAGAACTACATCCAGATGTACCGGCGCAACCGCGACCTTGAGCGCGTGATGAGGGAGCTTAGCCTGGAGCTGGAGACACGCGAGCTGGAGGAGTTTGAGCTGCGCGGCAACGAGATTCACTTTGAGGAGATCGCAGCCACCGAGATCTAGGCCCTCAGGCCTGCTCCACCTCACATGAGCACTGCACTGACCCTCTGTGATCGAAATACAGACCAGATCATCTGGTGACATTCAGACAAGCCCATCTGGCAGAATTGGGGGCCCTGACTAAAGCAGGTTTGCAGATTCTATTTTCCTATTATATTTCTGTCACAGTCTGGAGAGGCAGAGATGACAGCCGCTCACAGGAGACATCTGCACATTCCCCACTGACCCAGAAAGGAGGTCTCTGTTCTGTCACAGTGCCGGGGGCGGAGACAGACAGGGGGATGAGCTGGCGCTCAGGTTCTCTGTCTGCATCGTTCACTTTTACCACATTTACACTTGGGGAAAAATATACTGCGTGTGTGTGAGGTCCGCAAGCACACTCAAATTAATAACAGTGTACTACTCAGTAATAATTCAATAGTAGTAATATACTACCCAAGCATACTGGAGTAGGAGGTATGTGGTAGATATCTGCACAAGCTTTATCATTGATGTGGTGAAGGTGCATGCGTTAGCCTTGTTCTCATACTCACTACTTATAATAATGCCATTTCAGCTGCTATGTCATGCCCTGCCTTATTTATCTGGTCTCGCTCTTTCTGTTTCTCTAGCCACCGCTGGCTTTGTGTGGCTGCATAACAGGAATTGATTTGAACATTCTGCTCATGTCAATAGCAAACAACAGGAAGGTTTCCGAGAGTGGCTGTCAGTTTCCATCAAGGGAGACCCTCTTGGGCACCTCAACCATGCAGTTTAATGAATATCTGCCCTCCGCCCTCACGTCTCCAGTATATCAAAAGGGAGGTTCTGAGGTTTTCTGCTGCCTCCGTTATATTCCTTATATTCGAGACATGCAGTTGAAGGGACTGGTGCGGCATTGATAAAATGATCACAAATGTAGTTTCTTTGTGTCATATGACAGAGTATCAACATTAACAGCAGTAAAACATTGAAGCGCCACCAATGTCCCTTTAAGTGTCTGTCAAGTCATCCATCGTAGAAATGGGAGACTGGGGAGAAGACCAAAAACTTCTTCCCAGTGCCTAACAAAACACAAAAACTCACCTCTCTGGTAGTGTATAGCACACCAATGGGAGACTTCCGTTTTAAGACTCCCATTGATGGCTTCATATTCCAGTGGCTTCACAGTCTGATGTCCCTCCAACAAAGAAGCATCCTGAATGAAAACCAACTCAAGACCCTAAGCCCCGGAGTACTTTTTGGTGCATCAATATATCAAAACCAAGTCAAAGAGCAAACTGCGTAATGACCATAATGAAGCAAGTAGCCCAAAACAAATCAGAGAAAGTGTCTGTGTGGGATATAGGATGTGTGTGTGGGGGGGGTGGATATAGGATGTGTGTGTGTGTGTGGGATATAGAATGTGTGTGTTTGTGCATGTGTGGGGGTGGGTATATGATGTGTGTGTGTATGTGGGGGATATATGATGTGTGCGTGTGTATGTGGGGGATATAGGATGTGTGCGTGTGTGTGTGTGTGTGTGTGGGATATGTGTAACATCCTGATGATGACCCAGCACCCCCACCACTGCCCGTCAGTCAGGGACAGAGAATGAATGTACTTTCAAAAGCTGCTTTGCTTTAGCTCCCTCCGACAATGCCAGGATCATGCGGGTGGTCGGACCGATTCTCATCCCCACAAGAAGTTTTATTTTTGTATGAAGAACCAAAATAATCCAAAGATTGTTCTGGATTAGAGCACCTGGTGCAGTCAGGCTTGGACCTTCAGGGATTGGGGGAAGGTGCGGAGGGGTTAGACAGGGCTCAAGGTCCACCTAGAACCCTCTCCAGCCAACCCAGTCCAACACATGGGACTGTGCTCCCTCCCACAACCCACCAACCACCTTGAGTTTCCATGGCAGCAGTTTACCTGCAGGGCTGGATAGAGACAGGCTAGGGCCCTGCTGACCAGGCCACACGCTGTACCTGCTTTGACCATTTTAAAAAGAAGAGATAAAGGACATCTCTGTATTTTTCAGTAAAGTCTCTTAAAACTACAAGATGGCTGGGTGAGAGAAAAGCATAAGCGATGTATATTTTTTTAACGTAATATCTCTGCTATTTTGTGGTAGCACCAGTAGCAGTATGGGGTTTAACACAACTGAACACAATCTGTATCCGTTTCTGTCATGCATCACAACATTGAACACATTCAGTCAACTGCAAGGAAAACCATGATGAGTGCCCATGCAAGTGTACTAACCTCTATTGCCTTGTCGGTTCCAACCAGGTCATGACGGTTTGAAATAAAAATGTCCCCCATTGCACACAACACTTCTGATGTCCCCGATGCCCCTTTGATTCAGATCAAAATGGGCTGAAAAGTCTGAAGTGTAAAACCGCACAAGGGGAACACATCTTAAGAGCATAAGAATACATAAAGAACAGGCCATTCGGCCCATCGAGGCTCATCATTACCCAGTCTAAAGAGTATCCAGCACTGCTTCAAGCCTGGACTTGAATACCCCAAGTGTCTCTGCCTCAACTACCCGACTAGCTGTTCCAGGCATTGACAACTCTGTGTAAAAAAATAAATAAATTTACCTGGCTTATGGCTTGTGGCCAGAGGAAGTAGCCACATTAACAGCAATGTCCCTCACTCACAAACCAACCCTCTCCCTGCTAACTGGTTGACTGATTGACCGGCTTCTGCAGTAACAATACTGACCACCAGAGGAAAAACAGTCCCAGCCATTGAGCGTCTGTCCGTTCAGTTATTTTACTGATGCCTACAAAATACACTCATTTGTTTAAATGAGAGTTAGTCCTGGAAGGTGTGGGTGTAAAGTAGTGCATTTGTAGACCGACCCTGAGCATTCTTTGCAGTGGAGTCTCCATTGTATTCATTTTATGAGATGTTTCAGTGCTCCTTCACATAATCACAACATAACACATCGCGTCTCCATTTCCTGGCCTCAGTGAGATCTGGGGTGTTTCTTCCAGGTCATGCTCTTTGGCTCCAAATGTGAGATCATCAGTCAGGTCCTGTTTTTGGTCAGAGCGAGCAGCACCCTGATACATATTTCCTTGGGATTTACACAAAAATACACATGCGTTCTTGAAATGTTGTTTGAACGGGTGGGGTTTATGTTTGACATCAGTGTTGTTGGTCCACACAGAAAAACCAGCCCAATGAGACAAAGTCACATCACCTTGTTGTGACACGCGTAGTGTGTCTACTACTTACCTGCACTGAATCTCATTCACCATTACAGGACAGTTCCCCTGGCCAATTTGGCACTCGCATTAACACAGCACTATAATGTACTTAAAGGGAACTCCCCTGTAAAAGCACAGAGTGTTCTGACTGATTTATTCATCCATATCCACAGTTATTCATGAGGTAAACCCTCTTGTAAATATTCCTAGCGGTGAATTATATAAGGTGAAATATTCTAGAGTCTTTATTCAGACACAATATCTTTTTATGAAAGAGTAGCCACTGTGAATAGACCAAAGCAAAGTTAACACATCTATTGTTTTTTGTTTCTGTATTTTTATCCTTATGCGTATATATATGTGTGTGCGTGTGTGTTCTAGTGATGGTTTCTCTGTACTTAATCCATAGTGTACTGTACTCAGTCATTAATGTACATTTTCACACTGTATTTTTTTCTGTACAAATGTACTGTTTTTAATTAAAAAAGGTGAAAATCCGTTGCAGTTGGAGTTTAGTTTTGACTGTGATCTAAGAAACAATTGAGACCATGGGTTTAGATAACATCAAAGCAGAAATATAGCTCTCTCTGGAATCACTGATTTAAATAACTTTGAACTGCACATAGAACGCTATAGTTCTACCTCACCATGTTCTATGACGGTAGTTCAGATCAACGAGAGAAAACAATCTGGACACGTACGTTTCAGTGACTCATTATTACGTTAGATACACACAATATCTACAGTGTTCGGTAACATAACGGCTCACAGTGCTCATTTGATGCGCTTCACGGCACGCTCACTTGCTCAGCTGAACAGCCTCAAAGGCAACCTATGGGCTTGCGGCTCGTTTGTTCCGTGATCGAGATGAATCACCCTTATCTCAGGATTCAAAGTGAGTCCAGTGGCCTAACCGTGAACCCGTCCTAGCCCACGTGGAGGTAAGGCACATTGTGCGGACGTAGAAGTTACAGACGTAAAAATACTGCATAAATGCATCCCAGCATGCCCAGATGCGTGTGGCTGAATTCACCCACCGGTCTCATTTCTGACCTCGCAATGCCTGACCTCACATAGCGAAGACTGTCAGTGGTCAAGAGGACGGGACGTAGTTTCCCATTGGTCCCCATGTCCTTCTATCATCATCATCATCATCATCATCATCAAGGTTTACTTACCCAAAACGTCAGGGTCAATCTATGGTACTTGATTGTGTAATCAATTCTGGATGGCTTTTGAACATTTGTTACCAAAATCCTCTAGAAGGCCTCTGAGCAAAACGATCAGTTTTGACATACAGTAATACAGAAATTCAATCTGTATAAATCTCATAACATTTCTTCATCTAATCCTGACATAACCGTGGAGTGTATCGAACGGTTTCATATCCGTACTCCACTGTAGTCACTGTCAGTAATGTTATTTCATAGATCAACACTGTTACACTGAACCTTTCACCAATAACTCCACTATGTCTACGTACACGAACGTTGGCTTGGATACGGTTTAAGACACGTCTTCAATGTAGTCACACAACTTATTGATGGTGGTCTGCAAGCTTATTATCTACAAAGAAACTCATTTTAACAATCAAGCTGTCGTCGCGTACAGATGTATCCGCAGGATCTGACGTACAGGTACAAAGGTTGTTCAGTGCGTTGACCTTCCCTTGTAGAATATAGGTACACGCTCGTTTAAAATCCTGTCCATTTGAAAAAAACTGTTACAAAGGGCACAACTACCTTCAATTGTTGTGGTCCTTAGGTCTCCAAAATGAAAAAGCAAATGAACATGGAGTATAATTTCAAGCTGGCGGTGTTGATTCAAATGAAATTGATTGTCTCGTGTGCTTTGTCATGCATACATCGTTCACGAATGCAAGGATATAGTGTGCCAAGCATGTCTCTGCAAGCCCAAGACAAGGCAGGATCTCAGTCACAGACCGCCGTCGGTAAATACACGTCTGTGCACAATTAACCATGCGTAGTCATCAGCCTTGAATGACTGTTGCTCACATTGGGGGACGGCAGTCTTTCTGCACCCTCTCTCGGTTGGCAGTCCCATCGGCACTGCAGTGGCCTCTCAGTGGTGGGGGAACTTGGGGACCTTCACCACAAACAGCATGGGGTCTTTGGCCTTGTTGCTGAAGGCCCTGCGGATCACGTCCACCGCGTGCTGATGTGTGACACCATGGAGGGACTCCCCGTCGACCGACACCAACTCAAACCCAGCCTGCAGATACACACACACACACACACACACACACACACACACACACACACACACACACACACACACACACACACACGGGTCAGAGCTGAGTCACAACACATCTTCACAGTTAGAGCTGTTCAACAAAAAACGTATCAATAGTTGAATTCATACTTTAATGTATTATGTATATCAAGATGGGGCACACATCTAATTTGACTGTGTTTTCTGGGGTAAGTATTTGAAAATGTACAGAAGGGAAAATGTTAACACAAAAGCACACTAAGCACACAGCAGGTCAGTGGCCTTTAGCATAATGGCATGCGTATAAATCCTCCGAACTCCAGCGTGTTTTTGTGCACAGAACACCCGAGCGTATAGACTGGTTTCAGTGGCAGAATACCATCTCATTGGGGGCAATGCATAATACATCACGCATAATTAGGCCCAGCGTCATTCAGGGGGGCAGGGTATTCCCCGCCTCACTGCATCTGTGATGGGATAGGCCAATAGTTCCAGTGTGCCGTCCCAGCAGTTGCACCCTGATTGTGTGCTCCACGGTGAGCCTCTGTCCTATTTTACATATTGTCTGTCCCTGCAAATAAATTATTCTCTGTCCCCATCAGAGGAACCAGGACATAAGCATAAATCAGCCCAGCAACTCTCCTGGTCCTCATTTAGGGGGGGTCATTTAGGCCAGTTAGAGATGAGGTTCACTATCACTCAAGGCTGTGCTAAAAAACCCATACACAAACACACAGACATACATACACATTCACTGTCACACAAACACACACAGGCATACACACACACGTTGTCGCACAAACACATGCACACACACGCTGATGCACAAACACGCGCCTACGTGCACACACACACACACACACACACACACACACACACACACACACACACACACACACAAAGCGGAAACTGTGCTGTGCTCCTCCACTGATTCCTCAGTGCTTCCCTCAGGAAGCCGGAGTAAAGAGCTGCTAAGACACAGAATCCAGGGATGGGGTGCTTCCTCTGTTGTCATGATGGCGAGGATACACCTGCCAGAGAACTCTGCCCAACGCCCTTCCGTAGCGGCTGGCAGCCTTTTACAGCCCTTCCTGTCCCACTGGTTTCTTCAGCATGAACTGCTCAGGGCAACTCGATGCATGTCGATGCATCAGAGGATGAGATTTAGATATATATGGAGGAGCATTAATCAAAACTAATATTACACTGAATATGATTTATCCCTTTTAATAACATAACTTTTATATCACTGGATGCTACCCATGCACTTCATATTAATGGCAGTTCATAAAATGTAGCAGGTACCTTTTTTAATGGGGACTTATACAGCTAAAATGTTTTATATAGTATCTATTCATATATTTCACAGAAACAATAATGGTGAGGTACCTTGCTCCAGGGTACAACAGCACTGCCTGACTCTGGATTTGAACCCACAACTTTACAGTGTCTGGCTCCAAGCCAATAACTGTCCGGTCTTGTTACTCTACACTGCTTCCTATCCAGGTGTGAGGCAAGACCAGCCTCACAAGTATCAATTACTGAGGTTTCTCCTCTGCTTCCATCAGGCACTGACCATAACTCCAGTACAGCCTGTGTTTCCCACGAGGCACTGACCATAACTCCAGTACAGCCTGTGTTTCCCATGAGGCACTGACTATAAATCCAGTGCAGACTACGTTTCCCAGGACCACTTTAAAGGATGGGCCAGATATAAAAACAAATTTACATGGGGAACAGCCATTTTAAAATGGATCTTGGCAATCGATAGCTGGCGAGTTAATCAGTTTCTCCATTAATAACAGGAGCTGGGTCCGTGCACCTGCATTGCTTTCAGACACGGAGCGTTGATAATCAAATCACTGTCAGCTAATTCATCTCCAGCGAGATTCCCAGCACATTAGCAGGGAGGTTAGAGAGGAAGAGCGATATTAACGCAGTTCAACACAAGTTCAAACAGAAATGTGAGTTTTATACTGACCACCACGCTGGCAAGTAGGTAAAAGTAAGTGTTAAAGGGGCAGCTAGGGCTTGACTTTTGAGTATTGTTCAACTTGCAGACCTAATCATGACTTAATTAATGAGACTTAATGAGAGATAAGGAGCCTAGGACAGTGAGAAACCTTCCATTGCAACTCACAGCACTCAGCTATCAGGAGGGACCAGGGGAACAAGAATCCATTACCTAGGAAATGGGTTCAGCTATCGCAATACCACACACACCCACAATCTGCAGATAATAACACTATGTAGATGCTTGAACAGACAGTGCCTGGATTGTAGCTATGAGCTGGAGGGGGGGGGGGCTCACACATAGAGCTCCCAGGCCAAGCTGGCCATGGAGAGAGAGCTTGTTGATCAACATGACCCACGTAGCTCTGCATGTGGGGTGCCACCTCCACCCTCCATCCCTGGGATTCCGGCTCTGACCCACCAACCAGGATAACCCCATCCACACCTCCGCCTGCACTGGGCCCCTGAGCTTCACCTCCCAACTCCCACTCCTGTCTCTGCCCAAACACTGTGGCCCCTGAATCTGCCTGGACACTGTGGCCCCTGAATCTGCCTGGACACTGTGGCCCCTGAGTCCTGCCTGGACACTATAGCCCGACTCCTCCCTGGACACTGTGGCCCATGACTGACTGTGTAAGTGTGTGACAATGAACTGGTGCCATTCTCAGAGACAGGGAAAGCTTGGCCATTGTGGAACAGACAATTGTTCTGAGCCACTGACGAGGCAATACATTTACTGCCAGGGCACAATGTACCTCATTAATCATGAATGCGTTGTGCCATTCGACCCCGCAAACACGCACTTCGCTGCGCCTCACCTGTCTTTCAATAGCAGTTATGATAATAAGGGACTTCACAGTGGACAACTGAAGCCCCTTTCAGCTTCAATCTGAGGGCACGCACATGCGCGCACAGGCACATGCACACACGCACGCACGCGCTAGTACACACGCACACACAGATGACCTGCTCTTCAAACTTCTAAAATCTCTGGCATGTGAGAAACTCCTGCTCACAGTAGTGCTAGTGAGAAAGACATTTAAGCAATTGTAGTGACTAATGAAACCACGTCAGTCAGTGAAGTGAGAACAAAGCAGCTTTTGATGGGACCACACACAATCTGGTGCTCCGAGTGCCGCCTTGACATGCATGTAACCCTGAACTCTCCCCCTATGTGTCAGGCCCACGGGACTCTGGGCCACAGTGGCTAATGTGCAGGTCAGGACTGAGTGCAGAAAATAGGGCATATTACTATGACCAGGTGAGGACTGAATGCAGACATATTGCTATGACCAGGTCAGGACTGAATGCAGACCGACCAGGTCAGGACTGAATGCAGACCGTAGAGCATATTACTATGACCAGGTCAGGACTGAATGCAGACTCAGAACAAGTGCCTTAGCCAGACATGCTACCTAGGAACCTGCTCCCCCATATTTCGAAAGCTAAAAAGCAAAACCTTCACCGGATGGCTTCAGCGAGCAGCGGGCAGTATGGTGCTATGTAAATGAAGGATCACCTTCAGCACTCCGCTGGTGGATGCAGCTCCACCTGGGAATATCTTCTCTATCTTCACGACTGGCTGCACCTTGGACTCCATCCCTCCCGAGATGCTGATACCTGGAGACACGAAGCACAGGTTTGACTCAGCGCTCAGGATGCAACATCATTTATGCATGTTCCTTTGAGACCTTAATAGCACTGTGCCGTACCCTTCATTGTGTGCTGTATTTAACACCATAAGAGGGGTGCAAAGAAAACAGTTTTTAAATTCCACAGGAAATGGCAAAACTTTCAAAATTGTAAGGGCATTGCGTGCAAAGGTTCTGCACATAGGACCACTAAATCGAACTGTAGTATAGGTATGATACAGTCCTAGTTTCTTCTACAATGGCTAAGAGTCCTGGCTGGCTGTAGCTGTGTTTGTGTGTCGTTCCTGTGGGGAAAGGACTGTGATCACAGGCGATATGTAAAAAACACAGTGACAAAGCAGCTGTAATGGCTGCCTCAGTGCCCAGTGCAGTGTGAAGCAATCCTCATTACTGCCTGGAGGTCCTTCAGCACTTTTCATTCGTCAACCTGGACCATCAAACAAACCTAATGTGATATGGGTCGATGCTGTTACAAAAAGTCAGGTAACACCTTGTACCCGCCTCGTTCCGTCAGTGGATATGTCACTGCCATCTACTGGTAAGGGGTGGAACTAGACATAAGGTGGAGAAAAATATTCTTGTTTGCCTTGGATTCCCCCACGACCTGGGCTTCACTGGTAGTGCAGGGTTGCCATGTCAGTCCTCGAGATCCACTGGGTATATATCATTAATCCCTTCACTAACACACCTGACTGAATGAATCCCTTCATTAAGACACCTGATTCAAATATTCATCGTCTTGACGAGTTGTTGATTATTGATCTGCAACATTCAACAACAAGTACATATTTGTTATATAATAGATGGGTGGGTTTTGTGCAGAATGTATTGCATGTAGCCTAACAGAATAGTGGACAGGAGGTGGAGCAGTAGTCAATCAGCCTGAATACCATGGATGGAAGGAGTGCTGGACTCACCAAGGGACTGCTTGGTCTTGGATATGGAGACGGTGGTGAGCTTGTACTCCTGTACGAGGGCCCTACCATTGTGGCCATTTCTAGAGGAGGATGCGTGTCCGTTCTCCTGGCCCCTGCCGACCTTCACCACAGAGGAGGATGCAGAACCAGGGTCCAGCTGATGCCTCAGATCTGAAGGGTCAAAGACCTTGGACAAGAGAGGCCTGCTCCGGCTGGGGGCATTCAACACGCCGTATATCGTATCCTTGCTTTTGTCCCGAGGGTCCCCATTGTCCTTTTTGGCCTTGGCCTGGCCGTTTCTGGTCAGGGATCTACCCCGTTGGGGAATGGTATCTCCCAAACTTGAGGTGGAGCTGGTGTCTCCCTGGTGCTTGGCGCTCGGGACGGACTCAGCCAGCAGCCAGTTGGTGTTGGCGGGGCTATAGGAGGAGGGATGGAAGGATTCGGTGGTGTAACCATCCACTGGGACATCGAGGAGGGGGGTGAAGGCGTGGGAGGGGTACTGCATGACGTCCTGCGGTCCGGACAGCCGCAGCTTTTCCATCTCCTCCATCAGCTGCCTATCCCTCTCCAGATCCTGAGAGGGATGAAGGAGGAACCCGCCCCTGTAATCTAAGAGAAAAAATATTCCTGCCTCACTTCTACAGCCGTTACACAACCATTACTGCCTCACTCACACCCTCTACAGCCGTTACACAACCATTACCGCCCCACTCACACCCTCTACAGCCGTTACACAACCATTACACCCTGCCTCAGCCGTTACACAACCTCAGCCGTTACACAACCATTACTGCCCCACCCTCTACAGCCGTTACACAACCATTACTGCCCCACTCACACCCTCTACAGCCATTACACAACCATTACCGCCTCACTCACACCCTCTACAGCCGTTACACAACCATTACCGCCTCACTCACACCCTCTACAGCCATTACACAACCATTACTGCCTCACTCACACCCTCTACAGCCGTTACACAACCATTACTGCCCCACTCACTCACCAAAGCAAGAGGGCCCTACCACTCAAAACAGTTACTGAGTAACTGAGGCCTCATGCCCTCCCCCTCCCCCTCCCCCAGCACAGTTACTGAGTAACTGAGGTCACTCCCCTCTCCCCCAGACCCGGGGTACTGTGAGCTGCTGCTGCTGAATCTGCTTATGCACACAGGCACTTTTATTGCGAGGCCACTTGGACACGGCGGCTCTCCTCGGGTCTGAAGCACCAGAGATTATGCGCACATGCCCAGGCCCTTCTCAAATGTCAGGGCCGCTCTATCGGGACGGCTTGAATTACGTCTCTGTGGCAAACACAATGGACAGAAGGACCGGCGTTATAATAAAGTTGCGTGGGCTGCTAACTGAAAGTTAAATAATGCGAGTGGATTTCATGTGTTAAACTATCCCCATTCAGTTCCGGGAAGCATTCACTACAGCTAAAAAGAACAATGTGCGCACGCCAATACATCACGTATTCAGGGGCCAAAGGTCACGTGACCACTACACCGAAGAGGGAAAGTGACCCAGCAGCCACACGGAATCTGGCAGGACATGACTGACGACCGGGGACAGATTACAGAGCAATTACTCTTTGGCAAATTGTGAATGGCATCCATTTTGTGACGGCACCATGACGTACACAGAACCACACTGTAAAAGATCTCTGAGACGCAGCTGTGAAGCCGCACAATTATAGCGTGAGGGAGGAGATGCAGGGGGGGATTTAAAGAAAACAAGATTGTGAAGACAGGAGGATTCAATAGCAGTTGCAGGATATTTGTAGTATAAGCATGCAGGTCTTATGGTCAGTCTTTCATTGCAGGATATGAAATGCCAGGGATGGAGAGGGGGAGGCTAAGCCCTCTGGTTATATAATTTCCTTAGTCGGTACAGAGGGGAAACATCAGGCACCAGGAAGGGACAAAGAGGGAAAGAGAGAGAGAAATGAAAGGGAGAGAGAGAGAGAAAGAGAGGGGCTGAGAGAGGGGCTTATTGTTTCTGAGAGCACATGCTATATTATGCACAGCATCAGTAGGAGGGCGCAGACGTTGCCGCATGCAGTGTGGGGGATTCCTCCCACACCGGCGACAGGACAGCACTGACCTGGGATTGGGGTGATGAGGTGGCGTCGGGGGGCCAGTCCCGTCCGGGGGGAGCGCAGGACTGGAGACCTGACTAAGGAACAGAGCCAGAGTCAGAATCAGCATGGGACAGAGGTCTCTCTGGGATGAATGTTCCTCTAAAAAGTTTTTTCCCCCTGATTTCTTAATATCCTGGAATTCTGAGATATTAAAAAACATTTACTGGATTATTCTTCTGTATTCAGGAGACACCACCTGCCTTTTGTCTTGAGTCCTTTTATTTGACAAAACTTTCTCCTCTGCAATCCTGTGCCGTCCGCAACTACACAAGGAGCAGTGCAGCTGAACAACGTGCACTCCTCTGAAGGTTTCACCTGTGAGCCAGTGACTGCCTTCCACACAACAGGCCCCACAGCACTACAGAACAGCTAGCACTGCGAGAGGCTACTGCAGTGGTGCCCAGAGGAACCCTGGCTGACTCAAACCCACCCTCTCTCTCTCTCACACTGGTACTCCTGATGTGCCCCAGCACTATGGATTCCCATCATAGCCAGCTAAAGGCATGTCCGAGGCTTGAACCTGCGATGTCTTGGCTCAGCCTGTACTCACGGCAAGCACCTTTCCTTATGCAGCCACTCCGGAACCAGTACAGTACAATTTACAAGGGCTTCTGTAGCCATTTCAGACAAATACAAAATCATATGCCCTTAAATCTTCAGCCTTTATGCATATGGAAAAGAAAAAATATGTTTTTCATAAAGGAAAATTCCAATATAGCATCAAACCTCCTGCCCTCCAGGTCTGGAGTTACAAAGCATTTCCAGAAACATTTCACATGCACTATAATGCCATATGGTGAAACTGTCCTCAACTGACTTGCGCAATTGAAGTCTTGCTTACCCGACCGGCTCTTTAAAACGTCATAGGCCTCCAGTTCGAAAGGGACCACCATGCTGTCAAAGCGACCCAGGTCAGTGGGGTGGATGAGCATTCTGGAACCAGCACAGAGACAGAGAGGTTTACACTGTTAAAACTCAGAGAATCAATGTATTTGAAAATGAACGGCAGAATTCACCAACCACACCCCAGGCCTTTGCAATTCTGTCCAACATAGCACCTTTCCCCGGGATTAATATTCTCATCGAAACACTGCTGTGCAGGCCTTTTAAACCAGGCATTAAAATGGATTGAATTGCTTGTTGCTTTCATGGGGCGACCTCCTGTCTCAGTAACAGACATGTGCAGCAGCTCTGGGGAGAGGCCCTCCCAGCTCCTCCGTTTAATCATGGTCCCTGACCCCCCCGGTCACCCCGACTCTTAATTCCTCGTGGGTCTATAACCCAGCTGTCTCTGTTCCAGGGCCTCGTGTGAACTGCACAGTTTTGCTCGTCCCCCCATCCCCCATCTCCGACCCTGTCTCTGCCCCGCCCCACACACCTGATCTCCCGCAGCAGCAGCAGCTTCTCCGGCCTGTTCAGAAGCCCCAGCAGGGGGCGAACTAGGTCCTCCACCACATGCTCTGTCACAAACTGCGAGAGGAAAAGAGAGAGAGGGAGGGAGGAGAGAGAAAAAAGGAAGAAAGAGATAAAAAAGAGATGAGCGCTTGAGACATTTAGAGGTAGGATAAGAAGCAGGTTTCCATTCCCTATGATACTAAAGCATTTAACCCTGCCGGGTGGGAGTTTCGTGGGGTTTTGTTTCCAGTATAATGTCTCCGAAGCAGCGCTATGATGTCTCATGCTCCTAAGCAACGCACAAGGCGTTTGATTGTTCTCTTGTTTCATATGATTGAGACTCTTGTAATTGTTCATGCAGGGCTGTATGCGTGGCTCAGAGAGGGGGGGGGTAAGTGAACAGCAAAACCATCTTTTATGTGACAAACTTTCAGGCATGTTAATCAGAAACGCACACATTTGGATTTAAACCTTTAAATAGGTTCTCTCTTTTGTTTGGAGATGCTTTGCTGGACTAATTTTTTAAATGTCATTTACCACACCTACAGTATGCGCCTTTAAAATATCTGTATATTTGGAACTTTTCACATACAGATAATGTTTCCCTTGCCATTAAAAAGGTATGTAATGCTAGCCTCCAACCAACAAGGGGCAGCAGAGTAAATGGCACTCACCCGCCTGCAGTGCCGCATCACTGCTGTGACCTCGTCCTCGCTCAGAAGCTTCCGGGCCATGCCCTCCACCATCTCCAGCATGTCAAGGCCGGGTAAGGGGCTATGGTCCTTCCCCCTTGTGCGGAAATCTTTACTGCTACGGACAGTGAAGGGCCGAACCCTGCCTTCATCTGAGGAGGCACAAGAGTGGTCAGCAAGAGGGCTGTTCACTGGTGCCTCATACAGGGCAGGCCTGTTCACTGCAGTTTACGCATTAGTGTCCAATCGTTTCTTCCACCCCAGCACTAAAACACCTGACTCATTCATTGATTCGTTGAATTAAGTGCTTTTGGGCTGGGCTGGAACAAAGGCTCAGCGGCCCTTCCCCGATAGGACAGGACATGGTTTAGCCAATTCGCTCCTGAATCCTGTAGCGAATTCAACTGTTACAGGCATTGATGTTTTTTTAAGGTTGTAACTTTGGGTGTGTGGTAAAGACTCCCATCAAAGGTGAAAAGAGGACACCCTCAAACGCAAAGCCAGCTCAGTGAATACCTGTCCTTTTGTCATTTTGACTCATAAATTTGGTGGATTTTGAATTTCAAAGACTATTACTTCAGCATGCAATCCAGCAGTCTTTTTAGAGTCTTTTTTAACCTTCTGCAGGGTCAATGGCTAACTGGATACAACCAACTGGGACTGTGAAAGCAGGAAGCCCCCAGCTCTCCAGGAAGGACCCGTTTCAGCCCCACATGCCCCCCCCATTTGCAAAGCCAGAGTATGAGCAAAGCCACTGATCCGCACACATATTTACCCCTCTTCTGCCCTCTGCCTCCAGACTTTTGGCCTGGATTGTCCGAGACAAAATAGAACAAAAATACAATAAACACTACATTAATTAATTTTTCCAGTCAAATTTCAACAGTTTCAACCACCTCGGAGAGGCCCGTGCGGGCTCTGGATTGCCCGTGTGCGGTCGTGTCCAAGCCTTGACTTGAAAAGGAGGCCCCTGCTTAACTTCATTAAGACGTATTGAGAGGGATGGCCTAATGCACACCGAACCAAAAGCGTGAGGCTCACAGACACACCACAGGAATTACTGCATAATTAACACCAAAGCAGCTCAGCCTGCAGGCCCCTCTAAACCCGGATTATACCGGCCTTTCAAGTGCAAATGTGCTGCCTACACTTGGGCCGGATTTCACTGTTGTGCCACACTGTCTCTCTGTTCATCGGTGTGCTGCAGAGCAGATAGTGTGGTGATAGTGTGTGTGAGGTGTGTGTCTGTAGGGATGTGTGTATGTGAATGATAGTGTGCATGTGTTGTCCGTGTGTCCGAGTGTGTGTGTGTGTGGGTGTGTGTATGTGTAAATGAGTTTGTGCGTATATGTGAATGTGTGTGTGAGAATGAGTGTCTGTGTGTGTGTGAGAGAGAGTGTGTGTGTGTGTGTGTGTGTGTGTGTGTGTGTGTGAATGAGTGTGTGGGGGTGTGTCTGTGTCTGTGTGTGTGTGGGTGAGTGTGTGTGTGTGTGTTTGTGTGTGTGTGTGTGTGAGAGTGTGTGTGTGTGTGTGTGTGTGTGTGTGTGTGTGTGTGAATGAGTGTGTGGTGTGTGTGTATGTGTCAATGAGTGTGTGGGTGTGTCTGTGCCTGTGTGTGTGAGGGTGTGTCTGTGAGTGTGTGTGTGTGTGAGTGTGTGTGTGTGTGTATGTGAGAGTGTGTGTGTGTGTGTGTGTGTGTGTATGTGTGTCTAGTGTGTGTGTGTATGTGTGTGTGTGTGTGCGGTTTGTCTCCCTAACCTGGGTCTGTCTCGGAACGGGCCGGAGATTTGGAGTGTCTCCTGCCCCCCTCCCGCGGCATCCTTCTTCTCCCGAGACGCGTCCCTCTTGCGGCCGTTCTTGAAGAACAGGCTGACAAAGGTTTTGGAGCGCTGCAGGGTGCTGCCCTTTCCCTCCGCCTTTCCCTGCTTCTGTTTCCGCTTCTTCTGCTTGTCCTCTGAGACATCACACACAAGTGACATCACAGGTCACCGGGGAACAATCTGGGCCTTATTGCACAGAGCCAATATCTGGGAGACAAAATATCAACTTCTTTATAATATTTTGATGTTTGGCACATAAATGTTTAATATATTTTCTATATTATGCAGGGGTGCTCTACTCAGATCCTGCAATCCACTGCTCAGAGAAACATGGTTAAACACCTCAAATCATGCAGTGGAACAGGATTTAGAGCTGTAAAAAATAGACATCTTATGCCTTGTTATAGTATTTCTGGGACTAAATGCTTTTCTGTCTACTTATTTCGTTTGTGTAATGTATCTTGCTCCTCTGTATTTGATGAGATCTGTACTAATACCCATAAAAAATACCCTGCTGGGAAATACACAGTTGCACAAAGAAACTCAAGGGCCAATATCCAGTCACCGAACTACAAATGTTAGATCCTAAACCCATTTTGCTGCAACGATTTACCCAGAGCCCGATGGCACTGAACTTTGGATGAACCAACAAGTTCAAAAGGTCACAGAGTTTAGTGGGTTAGACGTTCTGCCAATTACGTGACAGAGACGGCCCCTGCGTACCCTCTTTATCCCCTGGTGAGCTGCGCATGGCGTATTCATGACTGACATTGTGCTGGGCGCGTGGCCTCACCTGACACGGTGATGTGGCTCTGGGAGCGGCGGATTGGCTGCCGGGGCCTGCTGAGAGCCATGAGTACAGCCGTCTTGGTGGAGTCCTCGCTCCGGATTGCCGAGTCCCTGAGCAGGAAGGTGGCCCCCAGGGTCCGGCTGGTGTCTGCGGCGCCGTTCCTGCCCGCTCGCGGGGAGGCCTGGGGCTCGGGCAGATCGGTCTGCATCGCCGTCTCGGTCCTCTCGGAGGAGAGTCTTCAGTGGAGATGCAAACGTCCACCATCTCGGAGCCGAAGGCGGGCAAGCTAGGCGGGAACATCACCTGGGAGAGGCCGCTCAGCGAGCTGATGGGCGTGCCCGATGACAGCGAGGAGCCCGAGGAGGGGGAGTCAGAGCCCTGGGAGGAGGTCTGCCGTGGGCCGTTAGCCACTGAGGAAACAGAGATATCTTCAAATCTACGGTCCACAGGAAGATAAACTGGCTAGTGAAACACGGTGTCTTAAAATGCAATCCATCATTTGGAATCTTTACATGCTACTACTTTCCAAGAGCTCAACTCACTTGCCTGTTGAAGAATTGGGGTATAAATTATTGGATAAATAAATAATTGGAATTTTAAAAAAATTCTGCTTTAAGAAAAAGAAAAAGAAAAAAGTATTCCCTTTGGAAAATGTCCACTGTGAAGCATTGTTTGAGAACCTGATTGTAAATGGCAAAATAATACAAATATTGATTGATTGATGAATATTATCCTTGTATGTAATTTGAAGTATGCATCAGATCATTTCATGCAAATTTGATTAGATCATTTGATTATGATAATCATGATAAACAAGAATGATTTAAATAAACTGCCTGTAGTATAAATATAGTATAGCCAACCATTAACCTTTCATCATTCACTCCAGAATGGCTCACATTTCCCATACCGTGCATTTATATTGCCAGATAGATGCACTGAGGGCCAGATTTACTAAAGGATTACGACGCAAATACCAATACCTCGATTTCTAATCTGTAAATGTAAGTTTTTCTTTTTCTCGTTATTCCCTCACTACTTGTGCCTGGGCGCTGTGTATCCATTTCATGGTGTGATCTAGATGTGTGAGTGAGCAATGTTGTTCCAGACCCTTTTATGGGCGTATCCTACCACAAATTGCAAATGAGGGCATTTATTTGATTGCATAATTAGAACCAGTCTTAGTAAATTGGTCGTTAATGTGTTGCTATTTGTGACCGCAAAACAGCTGCAGCAAAATAGCGACCGCCTTGGCGCTGTGACTATCTTAGTAAATCAGACCCTGAATGTCTTACTCAGAGGTAGCACAGCAGTGCCACACCTTGGGATAAAAGCCCTTCTCCTACTGTTATCCAAACTTCTACTAGCTTCATGGAAGGTGCGTGCCTTGGAAAAGTAGGAGGTAGCCAGCCAAACAGCTCAAGATTCTCCTGAGGGAGCGAACCTTCTGCAAGCACCTAAACCTCAACTCTCTGGGCAACCTCTCCATCAAGCTTCACCTAAATCCCCAGAGACTTCCTGTTTCCTAATATTTTACACCGGTCTCTTCCCCAAAGTACCATCTCTATTTAATACAAGATATAATCTGGAAATCTGGAATGTTTACTTTGTTTAGTAATGTCTACTGTAGCTATCAATAAAAGCAATGTCAGACAAGCTTTGCCTAATACACCAGAAACCTTCTGTTTCCTGAACTTTAAATATATATTATACATAGAACGCATTAAAACATGTTTTTGGTGTGGCCTCAACCTTGGATATTTGAGCATTGGATATTTGAGGTTTAAAAAATACAGGGATTGGCATGTGGTTTGTGCTCTGTTTTAATATTCATAGAGACTTTGACATTATATAACCCTGTTTTACTGATATGGGGACTGTGTTTCTGGATATGTTTTTAAATAGCCTTTCTGAAAATTATAAATTAAGATGAACACAAAAAAAGTCAAAAGCACACAGGTTAAGGATTTTTTTAAATGCAATTCAAATATATCAAATATATAAATATTATCATTTACAAACTACAGGTTTGCACTTATTTTTATCTGAGAGAGGCATACAGAAAAGAAGAACGTACACTTATTGAGCCAGCTGTATTCTGCCACCATCTCTTTGTATGCAGGGTATCTCCCAGCCTCCTAGAAGGACCAAAAGAGACAAGATTAACATTCATCTCAAAACAGGCCTTAAAATCTGCCCAAGTACCAGCAGAAATAAGGGAACAGTGTGGAGTTATGCTCTGGGGGCATGCTCTGGGGGCAGTATGGCAGGTCGTCGTGCACTGGGCATGCTCTGGGACCAGTATGTGCGTTGGCTCCGCTGATCTAAGATGGCAGGCTCTCTAGGAGTCGCTGTTCAGGACGGTGCACGTTCCTGGTTGCTTCGCTGGTCGCCTGGACTGACCTCCCTATGAAGAGGCCAGCTGGGTCAGGTCAGGGGGATGTCACTCGTACGGCTGCCCCAGTTCCCAGCACTTAGCGCCACAAAGCACCGAAAACAGGGGGTGCTTAGTAACCCAAACCTGCCTGGGACTACGTTTAATTTGGGGGGGGGTTTCGCGGACAAGGGAATGGTATAAAACAAGGCTTTCTGCTGATTATAACCTGATCCCAGCTGCCTTGTGAATAATGCACACCCCCTGGCTGTTTTTCACAAGCGGAACCCGAGACCTGCGTAAAGCGAGCAGGTAGGAATGTCCCGGCTAAACGCCAGCTGCGCGCCTTACTATGCTGCCTCCCTCCCACACTGAATAAGGGGCTGCTTAACAAGCTGCTAAGCCAGCTAATGCTGTTAGCACTTAGCAAAATCATCTGCGGCATGAAAGCTGCTTTCGTAAAAACAAAAATCAACAAAATGCACAAACCAAGTAATGTCTGTTTATATTCACTACATTAATAGTCCTGAGTTTGGATTCTGTTCCCTAATAAGAGATGACACAAATATCTACCGAAAAACCGGGAGGGAATTTCGGCACTGTCCTATCTGGAAACAGCAGATGGAAAGTAATGCACGGGTACATATATGTGTAACACTGCGTAACAGGCATGTGCGTAACACTGTAACACTGTGTCCAGTGCATCCATGATCCATGCATGAGGGGAGTTTCACCCCTCTTCACTGTACAGTGCTTTGAGCTCCGGAGATAGAGGCGTTACATAAATCTCTTTTAATCATTATTATTTATCATGAACATTATTATTATTATTGAAATACACAAAGCTGTGGTTCATAAAACTATGTTTGCATGTAAATATAACCAATATATGTTGGTTTTGGAAGGCTGGGTATAAATTAAGGTATGGCAGAGACATTTACCTTGATGGTCAACATAATGTGTGTATGACTCTTCAGCACCTCCACTGCGTTGCTGTGGGTGATGTCTTCGAAACTGATCCCATTGGCTGCCAGGATCTGATCGCCCATTTTAATGCCATTCTGTTCGGCGAGCCCGCCCGGATCCAGCCTGTTCAAGAAATTCAACATAAGCTTGAGGGTGAAAAATATATGTACAACATGCCAAACCCTAGGTCACAATATTGCTCTTACTTACTGTGATTATGAATGGGGTATTAATGAATGCATGGATTTTAAGCTGTAAAGGAAGACTGACAGTAATTAAAAGGATATCCAGGATAAAAGGTAGCTCTCAAAGACTCAATTAAACATGCTGCATGGGCACCATTTAGTCCTTTTACAGTATAGTGTTGCTCAAATTAATATGATTGTGGACAGTTACACACAGAAGGGCTTGTTGAGTGAAAGTTATCTGTTATTATAAGTTACTTGGAGACGTAGATCCCAAGGCCGAACTCCTTGCCCCCACGGATGTTGAAGCCCAGGCAGTAGTCGTCGGAGGTGGTGTAGAGGTGGATGATCCTCCGCAGCGCCCCATCTGAGCTGGCATCAGAGGGAGTGTGCCCACTCTCCTCCACCACCATCCTGCGATGGATCAGGTCAACCCTGCACACACACACGCACACGCGCACACACACATGCATGAATGCACAAACACACATACACATGCACAAATGCACGTACACACACACACACACGCACGCATGCACGCACGCATGCAGACATGCATGCACAAACACACATACACATGCACAAACACACATACACATGCACACACATGCATGCACACACACATGCATGCACAGACACACATACACATGCACAAATGCATGCACAAACACACATATACATGCACACACACATACATACATACAATATATATCACACACACACACACACACACACACACACAGACAAACACACATACATAATCATTGAAAATTACTGCACAACAAGAATACACATGCACGCACACACACTCACAAATCCACTGTTCCTCCCAATTTCTCACAAAATCCCCACAGTCAGTTATCTTTTAGGTAATACTTCAGCTGCTGTATCATTCCATAAGGCAGGACTACTAGCACAACCTAAATGCATCATAATGGTGACATAAAGAGGGTTCGGAGACCAAACTTCCCATCTAAGCAACCAGCAGGTTTATCATAAGTGTGCTACGAATGATGCAAGGATTCACACATTCATAGAAGCCCTCAGTTAATGCTGAAGTTCAGTTGAACCTCGTCTCTAAGCCATGGCATTTTGTTGCACATCTGAATGGGGACTGTACCTACCAGGTGGTCTTCTCTTTGGAGTAGCGGATGCCAGGCACTTTGCCCACTCTCCTGAGCACCATCCGCAGCCGGTTGTTGCCGGTTAGGACCTTGACTGCACTGCTCATGGTGATGCTCTCCAGGCTGATCCCATTTACCTCCACCAGCTTATCCCCCACACACAGACCTGCCTGCTCTGTGGGAGAAGAGCACAGCACGCATGTGCACGGAGTAAGAGCCAAACACAGGCACAGAGGAAGAGGCAACACGTGCACATAGAGGAAGAATTATACACACGCTCCCACATATGTGGACATACAGTAAATGCATGAAGTCACACACATGCAGTAATGACACACAAACGCACACATGCGCACACATGCACACACAGACACACACGGACACGCGTGTGTGCACGGAACACAGACACAGACACAGACAGACACAGACACAGACACAGACACACACACTATCTGTTCCTGTCATGAGAATAGATAGAATTATGCAACATTGTGGGTAACCCTAGTCTAAGATTGCCAGTGAGGTTTGTAGTTATCCCTCATTCCCAATTCTTAATCCTGCCATTGGATCAATTATTAGGCCCAAACAATCACAGTGACCAAGTTCTCCTGGTACTCAGCAATGATTAATCTGAGAGACCAAGACAATCTGAGCTCCACAAATGAGGTTTTTAAATATACAACCCGAGGATATCTTCATGGTATGACAAACAACCCCACTGGACACTGTACAACATCTACAGACGTTGGCAGCAATCAGAGGAGAATGTCTTTTCATTTTAGCACGTGGGTCAAAAAGCTGGCCACTACATTGCTGGCTTACCGGCTGAGCTACTGTCCTCCACCTTACTGACGAAGATGCTGAGTCCATGCTCCGACCCCCCTCGCACGCTGAAGCCGAGCTTGCCATCCACGCTCTTGTCCACGGTGATCGTGTGAATGTCCTCGCAATCATCGCCACCTAGAAGAGCCACCACATGAGTGACAGGCATCAAAGTGGGCAACTCTGCTGGTGCCTAATACACATCTGGACATTCTGGAAAGAATACAAAATGTGTGCTTTGTGATCACTAAACCGGCTCTTATAACTCCTGGTCAAAGTTTAGTTAGACGTCACTGAATATACTGTATACAAAAATTGACCAGGTCACTGCAGTGCTCCAATGCTTCCATTGGCATGGTGCATGCTGCAATCTTATCATCTACAGGTAAATACAGTGTACCACATTGTAATCATCTATGGTGGAGTACAGTATGCAACTCTGCAACACTCTTATTGTCTATTGGCAAGTGCAATGTTAAATCATGATTTTAACTATGGGCAAGTACAGTGTGCTATATCGTGACAGTGTGGGTGAGATAATAGTGTGTTATATCACCTTAGTCTTACCATTTACCAAGAGTGTTGTATATAGTGTACTATATACATAGTCGAACAGTCTTGACAATCTATGGTTAAGTGTAGTGTGCCATATTGATTTGTGATGGTCTTACCATCTACAGTTCAGTGCACCATGTGTCTTACCGTCTACGGGCGAGTTGATGAGGATGACCCGGCCCATGGGCGAAGAGGAACGGATGCCCCTATGGCGCTGCTGCTTCCTCAGCAGGTAGCGCGTGGCCGTGTGCGACCCCCCAGCCTGGCCGCTGGGGTGCGCCCCATTGGTCATCTCCCTTCGCGCCGATTCGGACGAGCGAGCCATGACAAGGGGCCCCCCTCTCGGCCAACCATCAAGGAACTCAGGGGCTGATTCTCTGGGACTGGGGGAACTGTGGATGGGGTTTGGGGGATGTGGGGGTGAGACTCTACAGGTGGAGCTCTGGGGCTGATTCTCTGGGATTGGGGGAACTGTGGGTGGGGTTTGGGGGATATGGGGGTGAGACTATAGGTGGAGCTCTGGGACTATGGGTCTCAAAGGGGGCTCAGGGGGCAGGATTCTGGGGATGCGAATCTGGGGTGGGCCTCTGTGGGGTGGGCAGGTGTTGGTCTGTGTGGAATCTTCTGGGGCTCAGCCACAGCTAGGGGTACCGCATGTTTCGGTTTGAGGGCTGAGCCTCTTTTTCCTGGGTTTTTATTTCAATCAAAAAAGAAGCTGCCCAATCTTCACCCTTAATATGTATGTGCTGACAACAGCAAGGTATAAATCAGTCCACAGAAATTGAAAAGCGGTTGTGAGAAATATGTACGCTACTCAAGAGTAAAGAACATTGAACTTGAGACCCGCCCCTGTGGAGCCACAGTCTGGGTGGGGAGATGTGAGGGGGCGCATGGTCATAAAGGACTAATGTCCAACTATAGCTAGCGAGACTGTGGCATGACCCCTGACCCTGCTGATCACGGATCCCGACCAGGGCCTTTTTCCGGCCCTCTTTCGCCCATGACACCTCACATTCACACACCTGGGAAACAAAGAGTGCAGACAAAAATGCATCCAACAATTACAACAAAGTTATTTATGATTATATTTTACTTGAATTGCTAAATACAATAATAAAACAAAGACTTCATAATAAAAACACAATTGTACCATAACTCGTAAATCTCATCCATGAATAGGAAGGGTTACTGAATAAATAGGCTATCTAAATAATTGATATCTTAATAGCAGGTTAGGACAGCTCCTACTAAACCACATATGCAAATCCAATGCCTGTGAGTAAATTAATAACACGAGTCAGATAGATTTGAGAAAAAGATACATAGACAGCTTTAGGGCAATCCTTTAAATACAACTTATTTACCTTCAAAACGTACAGAACGCACAGACGCATTCATGCGCCAATGTTTTCCTTCCATGTGCGTTCGCGACTCCTAAACTATAGCAACCCGAGCATATCATTTCTGTGTTTTGTCAGTGGTTGAAATGTGCACGTGTTAAACAGTAAAAGTGTGTTAAAACCGCTCCAAACTCTTACCACGTATCTGAATTTGTACTCATGTAACTAGCTACGTGCCCAGTGCATTCACGGCCACACGCAGGATTCCGTACACGTTTGAAAGGTTCGTCAGCACCTCGGACAACATTCTAGCAACAGGTTAACAAGATCAAGAAAGCTGGCTACAAAACAGCCGTTTGGATACAATAATGATTGTTTAATGGCATGCACTACCTTTATCGTAAAATATAATTATTTAAATGGAACAGTGTTGATGCCTGCAATGGCCTCAGTCACCGAGTGCTTCGTCATTTCGATGTTGCGCCTTCTAAATAACGGTCCTGCGGATAACGATCCATTAAGCCATTAAGCCATTGTAGTTTAGTGGCCGTTAAGAGATTTTAATTTAAAAATTAAAATGTGACAACCCCCCAAAAAAACGGCAAGACAAGTCCGAATAATTTCATTACAACTGTATTCTAAACAAGTCAATAAACCACAGTTGGGCTTCGCTACTAACAAAACTACAAAAATAATTACATAGGCTATGTGTTGATGGGTATATGTAGCCTACTATTGATTTTAAACGAAAGTCTAATTTAACTCACATATGCAAGCTATCAATCGAAGTTTAATAACATTACCTGTCTCCATGTTGTGCTGAATGACCTCACCTGGGACAAAAGAAGATAATAGTGACGCCAAGGTCCGCCCTCTCAAACAACCTGATTGGCTGTGTTGAATTAGATTAAGACATATAACCTGATTCACATTCGGTCTTGGAACTGTCAATCTTCCTTCAAGCTGCGGGACGGTGACACAAGGTAATACATTATGACCAACAGGCAAAACTATTAACATGACCCACGTGGCTTCATCAAGCAAATTAAAAACAAATGCCAAACCTATATTTGTCATATCAATCACAAGAAATGTAGCATATATTTGTTCGTTCTTTAGTGCAAGAATAATGTTATCATACCTGTGTATGAATTCAGTATCCTCGAGCGCGTTTTAGACTGCTTCTGCGTAACATGAACCAACAATAGCGTTCTGTTACTGAACAAACATTCCTAAACGCGAAGTAAAACTTCAAAATGCATATATTCGATTTTACACTACGTTATTATAATCACGGTACTATATCACATAAATTGACTTCATACGTGGATATGGTTAAGGTTTTACTGCCACCTACTGTCTGAAAGATACATATATTTAAATATACTTAATTACGTTTCCTTAAAATAAATTAAGCAACTAAAGCAATTAACGTTGCATTTATTTCACAATAAAGCATAACATATTACTTATATCATACTGATACATACACACTTACTAATGTCGTATTCCATGCCTCTGGTAGCTTATGTAGCCTATTACATACTATTTCCAACGTACAATCTGTGATGTGTTTCATTTCTACCAGAAGAACTCCACAAATGCATGCCTTTGTCTATGCCGAATTTCCCGACTGAACCCAATTCAGCAACAAAGTGTAATTCTAATTGTAAATGAATTTGTTGAACACTAACAGGGGTTGCATTATTTGCCATTTAGCTATTATTTGCTGGATACATGTGTTTGAATGGACACGTCATTACTGTAAGTGTCGGTGAACCTGTACCCTTTATTTACCACTACAGCGAAGTTGAAAAAATAGTTCACGGCGCGCGAGAGAGCCTTTCAAATATAATGCAGGTATCAGCTCAGAATGTCAACTGTCAACGGCCCGACAGGTACACTCTGGCTGCCCACGCCCTGCCCTCGCGCCCAACCCACGCCCTGCCCTCGCGGCCAACCCACGCGCTGCCCTCGCGGCCAACCCACCTGCGCAGCGAGACGGGAATGAAACGTGCTGGAAAAGCAGACTCCGCCTTAATCGCTGTGCTTCGCTTAATTTACTGCTTCGGACCGCACCGACACACGATAGCTCGTTAGCCGTCAAGGTAGTTAGGCTGGGACTGTGTGTTGATGTGATATCATTCAGAGGTCACAAATTTCAGGTCTGTGAAGGTGCAGCGAGCTTTTTACCGAAGTGAACATTGGACTAGGTACGTTTAACATTCATATTTAGCTGAAGGACGAGCGCTTGTAGTGTAACGGCATGGCTGCCATTGGAGAGTTATCTTGTGTGGAAACTATGCTTCGTTTTTCGCCGGCATGTTTGCATTCATACCTAGTTTAAGGCTTTAGGTAGCTATCCTGCCAGATAGTGGTATGTGTAACTACTGTAGCTTTGTAACATTTATAGCTAATATAGCATTTTCTGGCTAGCTATCTTACGAATGTAAGGTATTGCAGCTAGCTAACAAAGGCAGCTAGCTACCATACAGATAACGTTATTAGCTAGCTGGCTTGCAAAAGTGTTGGGGACAGTAACGTTACATTCGCGTGCTAGCTAAGAAGCTAACGTCAATATTGCATGTTAATCCTTTGTAATATGGCATATGGTCGGGTAAAGTATTAGCGAAGTGATACTCCTTTGAGAGCTTTAGTTAGCGTGACCAATGACTTCTTCACCACCTGATATACGTATTTTAGCTATTTCCTCTGCTCACTATCCACCTCATCTGTCATCTCTCCTGTAAAGCTGTGGCTAAATTAGTTAATCTCCTGTTTGTCTAACTATGTATGCTATCATCAGCTACTGTACTATTAAGCTTTGTTTATCTTGGCGCAATTTTGTACATTTTTCCCACGTCAACTAATACATCTAGCTGTAATGCTTTTTCTTGAATTGTTTAAACAAGGCCTCAGTTTTAGCCATGGTTACGAAGGACCATAACACGCCCTATTATTAGCGAATATTTCAACTGAAATATTACAGGCCATACCAGCGGTTTGCCAATTGGCTGAGGTGTCTATGATACGTAATCCATAGAAACGCAGACCATATCGTTATATAAGAGCACCCATTTATTCACGCCATCTAGATATCCGCAGGCTCCGACTCAGCCTGACATAGTTTTCTGACATCTACAGCACACAGTACGCATGTCCCATAAAAACAGACATTCCAACAAGTATTCACGATTTAACCATTGCACTGCAAACCATTCCTCGCCCCATTTAGCCTTCTAAGAAAAGTAGAGAGAGAGAGCACAAATTGCGTCATGGAAATTGATTGAGGATGTTGCAGCAATGATATGGGCTTGGAAGACAATAATAGTTGTATTGTTTATAAAAATAAACAAACCATTAGAGAAATTGTATCTCTCCTAGTTTATCTGAAAGTGTGATTTTTCACCTAATCTACCTAATTGTCCCCTTGCCACATTGACTCTGTTTTAGAGAGAATTCCAGGTCAGTTATTCAGCTGTTGTTGTCAAAAAGGCTATCCTACTTTGCATTTGTTTCCATGTTTCAGCTGGGAGGTAAAAGAGGAGAAGGATGTCTGGAGAACTGCCACTCAACATCAACATAAAGGAGCCAAGGTGGGACCAGGGCTCTTTCATGGGCCGGGCCCAGCATTTCTTCATGGTCACAGACCCTCGCAATGTCCTTCTGTCCGGCGAAGTCCTGGAGGACGCTCGAGTAACAGTGGAGAACTACAGGTGAGAGTCAGTGTACGGACTAAGCAGATAGTACCATGTAGGATCTACAGGTGAGGCACAGTGGAGGAAGTGGAAGTTATTTTGCCTCTGAATTTGACTGGGATTCTTTGTAGTGGAGATGGATGCCATTGTGTCATTAATGCTGAAGATTGCAAACATCTATCCAAATAACCAATCTGAAGGGACAGACTACATGTATTTATGTATTTTATGAACAAAAAAAACAAAACTGTCCAGAGCATAATACACCACTGTGCATTAAAATGTGGGGAAAGCTTCTCAAATAAAGGTTTAAACTTGAGATTTTATTGAATGCATTTATTTATTTGTGTTTGTTTGTTCATTCATTTATTCTTAGATAATTGCAAGATATCCTGTAGCTCTGGGATCAAAGGTTTATTGTATGTCCTTGTGAAACAGGTTGGGCGTGGTGAAACCAGGGCTGACTGAAGACCAGCTTTGGAGGGCCAAGTACATTTACGACTCCGCCTTCCACCCGGACACCGGAGAGAAGATGCTCCTGGTTGGACGAATGTCGGCACAGGTGCCCATGAACATGACCATCACTGGTTGCATGCTCACCTTTTACAGGTAGACAGTTTCCTTTTTCATTTTTCGTTCTTTTAATGTGGATCCCTTGCTCCGTTTCATTATGCCAGAGGTATAATGGTCATAAAATCTCCCATGTATTGCGTCTTAATTTAAACTACATTTCATTTTAGTTTCATTAACTGCCCCAACTTTCATAACAAATATTATGTTATAACCTTATGGCATGACAGTTAGGCAATTCCGACTCCTGGTAAAAACTAAAAGCACACACAATATAATAATATTTATAAAAGTGATTTCAAATATTCCTCTTTTTAGGAAAAAGTTTCTTACACGAGATGCTAGCCTGAACTAATATGTCGGTTGCCTTTTGCATAATCCAGTCATTTAAAGGGTTTTATTACAATTTGGCAAAAAGTGGGCTTTACTGGCAAGATATGAAAGCACACTCAATTCGTATTCTCACACAATTCAAATTCACACTGAATATGATTGCCTTTTTTGAAGCGTCACTAATGGCGGATCTCTCCTTCTCATCCTGTGCCCATCCCTCTCTTTCTTTGTCTTTCTCTATCCCTCCTCTCGCCCGTTCCTCCAGGACTACTCCAGCTGTGGTGTTCTGGCAGTGGGTCAACCAGTCCTTTAATGCCGTGGTCAACTACACCAACCGCAGTGGAGACGCTCCTCTCACCGTGAAGTAGGAGGCTAAGGTTACTTGTTGAAATTCTAGCTGCTGTTTTTTGGGAGCCCTCTTGGCAAGCCACCTACAGTACACTCTCCTGCTGCGGTGTATTGCAATTTCCGGTATTTATCAGCCAACAGCATGCTCCATACTGTACTGCCACCATGTACATGACACTCGTATTCCCAATCTGTTGGATGGGGTAAAGCTATTGCATGTGTATTTTTTTTCTCATTGATAAACTATAAAAAAGGATTTATGGCCACCAGGGAAGCTTTGAGAAAATTTTGAATGATATTCAAAAATGAGGATGATAGAGGATAAATATGAAAGTATTTCACAGAATGTTTACTGAAACAAGCATGTACAAGTTTCATCTCAGCGTGATGTATTTCACATACTGTCATTGGCTTGTTTTCATGACTCATTTGATCTGCCTGTTATTGAGATATGCTACTTCAGCAAGTGTTCCTTCCTTTTTTCATACACTATTTCCTGTGACAACCAAGCTCATAGCTTTGTATAAGACCTAAAAAACATTAGCAGAACTTTGCTTCTCAAAGTCAGTGATGAAGTAAAGGTCGGTAGAGTTTGAATCAGAGCTGGTCCTCAGGTTAGGGACTGTATCAAAAGAGAAGGTGAAAGTTGTTGGCACGGCATTGACATCCTGTCAAAACGGGAAAGATGCACATGTATTGGCATGCGGCTTTCCCGATTTTCTCCAACGGTAATGTGTCTCCGCTGTAACTGATGTTTAAGAGTCTGCTGCTGCACCAGAAAGGACAGCTTGACTGTCACCCTGCAGCCTTTGAACTAATCTGACAGAGGTGTTGGGGGGAGGTGGCAGTGTGCTCAGTCTAGGCTGAAACGTACAGGGCTTGGATAGAGACATTCCTTTGCCCCAGTGAGGTAATTGTTACCCTGCTGAGAAGGTCAGGTAGCACTTGCACGATGTTCTCTAAGGGCCTCCTCCTGTTCCTGCAGCCAGCTGGGAGCAGCGTACGTCAGTGCCACCACAGGAGCTGTGATCACAGCCCTGGGGCTCAAGTCCCTCACCAAGGTATGGACAGAGATACTCCATCTGTACTGTCTATCAGCGAGGAGTCATAAACCCCCAAAGACCCTATTTCAATTCATGGAGTTTTGGGCTTTTAAAAAAATTTTTTTATAGAAAATTGCATGATTACTAGATTGCTAAGCGAGTCCAGGATATTTGTAATTTTTCATATAAAAGTTGTCTGTACTTTTGGTGGGCACATGTTGCTATTCTCTGAACCATTAGTTCACAGTTATCAGGTAATCTGTATCTAATTGGCACGTAATTATTTGAGAAGATTCATGGAATTACTGTAGCACTGTCTAATTAGTTTGATATATTGTACATCACCCAGTTGTGTGGCACTGAGTTAGTAGCTCATGCTTTTATACGAGCGTGATCTATATTGTCTGTATGTGAGCACAGGACTGCGTATAGGAAATGAATGAGTGTGTCTGTTTATTCTCTACCCTGACCAGCACCTACCGCCTATCATCAGTCGCTTCGTTCCCTTCGCTGCTGTGGCTGCTGCAAACTGCATCAACATCCCCTTCATGAGACAGAGGTAAGGGTGCCTGGGGGCTCTGCCTCCTCATTCAACAACATTGGTGGTTCTGTGTGGCTCAGTAGGTAGAGCATGGTGCTGACAACACTTAGGTTGTGGGTTTGATTCCCACTAGGACCACATATACTGCAAAATGTATGCATTCACTACTGTAAGTCGCTTTGGATAAAAGCGTCTGCTAAATGACATGTATATGTATGTGTGTGTGTATATATATATATATATATATATATATGTATGTATACATATGCTATGCCACCTTATGCAGACTACACAATGTGTTATGCCAGTTTATGCAGGCTACTCAGCTTGTCACCTTGATTAAACTATTCAGTTTGTCAATTTATGTTGGCTACTTGATTTATGATGTCATCTTAGGCCAACTACTCCATTTATGTCAGCTTATGCAGACTATTCAATGTGCCAATTTATATAGACTTCTTCATTTGCTCTCTTGCCTTGTCTGCTTCATTTTGTATGTTACTTTGTGTAGACAACTCGATTTGCTTTGTCAGCTTATCCAGACCGATTGATTTGCTGTGGCAAACTACCCTTAACACTAGTATTGGCTCCTCTAACCATGGTGGTGGCATTGTAACTTTGAACTGAAGCAGAATGGAAGTAGACCTCGCCGTGGTGATGCCATCCACCCATTTGTGCTCTCCTCTTTTAGGGAGCTGAAATTTGGAATACCTGTGACCGATGAGGAGGGGAATCGGTTGGGAGAGTCTCCCAATGCTGCCAAGCAGGCCATCGTCCAGGTGGTGGTGTCTCGGATTGGCATGGCTATGCCAGCTATGGGTAAGGGCTCCCTCTGCTGAGTTGGAGGACACATCACTAGAAGCGCAGCAGGATAAGCACAAGGAGCACATGTGCATTTCAGGAATGTATTCTCTGAGGCATGAAGCGTCATTACGTCACATGTGATCAGATTATGCAGATTACGATGTAGCTAACAAATGTATTCTCCAAGCCTTTTCTGTACAGTTTGTATTGCGTACTTATTAATGAAGTAAAACGGATTGGTTATGCTCACAGTGTATATTGGTGCAGATAGTGAAGTGATCACAGTGTCTGTCTATTGGTGCAGACAGTGAAGTGATCACAGTGTGTATTGGTGCAGACAGTTTGGTGATCTCCACCTCTTGCTCTCTCTCCCCAAAGCTATCCCTCCTGTCATCATGAACGCCCTGGAAAAGAGAGCTTTTATGAAGGTGAGTGCGGCGTCAGTGAATGCCCTCCTCACAGTGGCTTTGAGCGTTCGCCTGCATTGATGCCACTGAGGCACATAGAGACGGTACGGCACGCCTCTGAGGAGACGGTATTCAGCTGTTCTCTTCTCCCTCTCTTGTCGTAGCGGTTCCCAGTGCTGAACGCTCCCGTGCAGGTTGGACTGGTAGGGCTGTGGTGAGTACCTCTCTTCACAAGCGCGCTGTGTCCTTTGGCACATGACTGCGTTCGGTTTGGTCCTGTCCACAGGTTTAGGTTATGTTTCCTCCATTATAATCCAGCACGGATAAAGCCTTGCTTTCCAGGCCTGGAGCGACTAGCCTTTTTCATGGTGTCAGTTTAAAAAAAAAATTGGTTGTTTCACACTTGGAATCTTGTTTGATTTGACCAAAACACACTTCAGTTAATTTATGAATATCTGATTTGGCCTTTGAGCTGTATAATTGCCTACTTTTGGGAGTAATGTGATTTAAGCCTTCGTACCATCTAACCACAGTGTGCTTTGTCCTTAACCTTTGAGCAAATTCATTTAACTGCTACTTTTGATTACTTACAGAAGATGAGTCTGAGTCTGGAGGGCACCCAAATGAATGAAAAATGTAGTGTAATAGAAAAGTGAAAGCATATTACTACATTTGCTGGGACAAAACGCATTGCACGTTGACACTTCACAACTGGGCTGATAGTCTGTCTGTGTTTTCAATATTCACAGCAAGTACAGGCAGTGATTGTCCTCCTTTCTTTCAGCCTGGTGTTTGCCACCCCACTGTGCTGTGCCCTGTTTCCACAGAAGAGGTGGGTCCATTCAGGTTCACTAGCGTGATGTCATCTATGACATCATAATAAAGCGCATCACTGAAAACTCTACCTAACACAATGGTGTCCCCATCCACAGCTCCATGAATGTAACAAGCCTGGAGCCGGAGCTACAGGAGCGGATTCGCCAGAACAGCCCCCACACCACCACGGTCTACTTCAACAAGGGCCTGTAGGGGGCACCGGACGAACTACAGCAATTTAGTGGGCACAACACGAAGGGCAAATATATTTAAAACATATTTTTTTCACCAGTTATGAATTTGAATTGAATGAAGAGTCTGAGAGGTATTGATGGGTTGTGGCCTTTGAGCGTGTATATACTTCTATAGCTGTAGTTAATCATGTCGTTCTGATTTTTGAGTGTGGTGAGTTGTTGGGGAAGGTAGTTCTGGACCACTTTAGGCATCATTGGCTGAACTGCAAACAGACTTGAAATGGATCTCCACCCCTTTGAAGTGGATCAGCCCAGCTGTATTTATTTACATGGTTTCAAATGAAGAGTCCGTTAATATTAGTACCCCGAGGCCGTTATTTGTTGTTCTCCTTTGTTCATTACAGCACATATAATAGGAGCTGTTTGCACTGAAAATGAGCGGATGTCCTGCCCGTAAAAAGTCTTATTTTACAACCTGTGGATGCTCTGGCCTTTTTGGTCAAGACCCAGGTGGACAGCCTGTCCCAACAAACAATAACTGGCTTAAACATTTTGAAATACGAAAACATGCATATATTGTTGAGTACAAAGTATGCCCGTGTAGGTTTCTGCTATTCTGTGTCCATTAAATTGCATTTGTCCTTAATTACCTTCACACAATTGAACCAGAAAAACCTCAATGGGATTTTTGTTTGTGCTGCAAGGTGGTAGATGTAATAACGCAGCCGGGGGATATGGCACAACAGGCACATTTACCAATAATGATGTGCCGGCACCTCCAGAAGTCTAAATCTTTAGAGGAGTGTGACCCACAGTGACACTGGGACTGTCCATGCCTTAAAGAGCACTGGATAATGCATCAATTCTAGGATTCTAAGTAAAAAGTAGTGACTTTGTCAGGTAGGTCCACCTGTTTTTGTGAATCTCTTAACTCAGTGTGCTGACTGTAATTATAGGTGATGTTATATTATCACCATTTTAAAAAAAACACTCCGCTAAGTGTCCGTCACTACATTCAGTTTGGGTCACGGAAGCAGGAACGTTTATTAAAATGTATGATACCAAGCTCGGTAGGGGAATTACTAGAAAATATAGATTGCAAAACAAAATGGTTTATGTATTTAGCCATAATATGAGGCTCTTGGCACTCAGAAGCAAAATATCATGAGGCAAAATGCATACGTTTGTTAATGTATGTTGCTTGAAAGCCGCAAGATATTTCTCTGGTCACGCTGACATCATAATGTGTCATTTTAAGGTTGTAAATGTGTCTTTGGGTGTCGTGCTGGGATCATGGTAATGGGATGTGTCTGGTCCAGTGGTAGGTAAATGATTGTGGTATAATCTCACTTTTCTGTCGAGGAAAGTCAATAATGTGTAGTCATTTTTTGGGGGGTGGGGGTATTGTGGTGTGAAGTGCAGAAAAATTTACCTGTTAATGTTACCCTTGAGGATGATGTAATATTTTGCATAGACAGTGGGGAGAAATGTATTTGACTTAAATGCAGTGCTCTTTCAATCCACCAGGGAGCGCCAAACGTTTCTGAAGTAACAGCTCCACCAGCTGGTTTGGTATTCCACATCATGTTTCCTCTGTCTGAATTGTTACACGTTATGAAAGTAGCGAGTTTGTATTGTAGTGGATGTTGTATTATTGTACTGTTACAGCACTGTAGCTGAAATTGCCTTGGTAGCAATTAGACCCTCTCCATCAGGACAAAGACCTGACTGAATCACATTGCAATTCCACACACACTGCTTATGAACAGACCTGCTTCCTTTCTCAAAGCAATGGAGGCGTTCAGTATTTTAGGCAGTTAAGCAGACTCTTTTTGAGGAACTGCCTGTCTTCCTTATTCTTGTACAATTATAGGACTGTTTAATCAATTTGCAATGGACAATTAATATGCAGCATGTACACTGCTGCTAAAAAAGAATACATTTTTAAATATAAAATCCATGTGAGATATATATTTTTAACTTGTATACATTTCTATAGCATTTGACACTAATATATGAAGGTTTATGCATATTGTGTGGGATATAATATATACAGAATGTATGAATGTAATGTACTGAGTGTATATATATATATAACTCAGACCTGCAATATAGATTTAAATATTCTTTGTGAAAATTAACTATTTAAAGACAAATACATGAATCAGACAATTATTTAAAAAAATATTAGTTAGTAATTAAATTTGCTTTAAATACTTATACCTAAAGTAACTTGTAGTTACTTCCTGGAATACGTTTTTAATATTGCATGTGATACAAATATTTGATGCAAATTGAAATATTTATAAAGTAGTTGTAATACATTGGACTACTATAAACAGAATTTTAGTATACAGCTGCATAATTCTTGTCCTGAGTTGAAAGGAGGTTTAAACATGGCTTTATAATGAAACATCCGTATACATTTATTCAAAGTTTTTGAGTCCATAAATGTTTCTTTTTTATTACTGATAAGTAGGACAGTTAACAAGAACAAAAGAAAATGAATCCAGCAAGTGATAAACTGCAAACTGGCTTGTGGATTATACACCAAAGAGGTCACCTAGCCAAAGAATATCAAGGACAGGGATGATAAATGAAAGCACTAAGATTTCAAAAGTACTTTCAAAGGCTACTTGACACTTCTGTGAAGGGTGGCTTCATGCCATTGTTGATATAGAAACACTTTGGAGATGTGTGGCTTGTGGTCTTTCAGTGGGTCATTGAATCGAAGGTGTTGCATCTCTCTCTCTCTCTCTCAATGCGCTGGATGCTTGTGTATTCTCTATAGGCTGTCGAATATGCAAACTGACGAGAAGCGGGCCTGCGGAACTCACATATTTGTTCTGCCAGTATTGTGTTTTTTCCGCCCCCCAGTGTTTTGTATAAAATTGGAAGATTTGTTACACCTGTGTAAGATGTGTATTTACCAAGAACAATAGAATAAACGAGAACAATGGAATAAGTAATAAACATGATGGAAATGTATGTGAGGTGCACAGTTACTTTGATAAAGACCAGAGGTTGGGTTGTGGGTTGTGGGTTATGGGTTGTGGGTTGGGGGGAGGGGCTACCATGACTACAAAAAGAGATCTCTAACTTTGAAAGCGGGGTGATTATTGGGGCACATTTTCTGCTCAACTGGCTGATGTTTCAGGAGGAACAGTGGCTGGCTAAAGTGATGTTGACTGGAAATATCAATCGATATACAAAAAGGTGAATGTCCAAGAGCACAGAGCACAGAGCACAGACCTGAATTGTATTGAAAACCTGTGGAATGCTTTGAAGAACGCAGCCCATCGACGGTTCCCATGCAATCTGACGTAGTTCTGTAAGGAAGAATGGACAAACGTTGCCCAATCTAGGTGTGCAATACTGAGTAGACATCCAAACAGTCTCATGGCTATAATTCAAGCAAAGAGTGCTTCTACAAAGTACTAACTCTGTGGGGTGTAGACTTATCAATCCAAGTTATTCTAGTTTTTTAAATTTTTTATTAATGTTAAATTTAGATTTTTTTCAGGAAGTGATTTAATTTCAGGCTGTAAAGCAACGAAAGGTATGTAAAATGTGTGTGTGTGTGTGTGTATGCTTACTCCTTTAACCCAAGACTTAAGCTGTGAACTGAACTCTTGCCTCACACAGAGGCCATTATCAGCCTGACAATCAAGAATAAAAGGGATTATGGGGTCTTAGTAAGTAGCAAATATGAGCAATGTGCAGTAACTCCGCACAAGCGGATTAGAAACAGTGCTAGCCCAGTGACTTGGTGAACTATGGTTACACAGAATACACCTGTGGTTGGCCCTGTTCTGCCCTGTATATCTGGCACACAGATATAGGTGTGCTCCTTCAACACACTGGGACACTGTCCAGCTGGGACCAACATGCCCCACAGCTGCCATATAGTGAGTGCCGACTTAGCTGCTATATAGTGACACAACCCTGTGGCACAGGCCTTCCCATGTTGCAGTATAGATCCACTATTAACAGTAAATAGAGCTGTGTGTATTATCTATGGAAAATCAAACAAAAACAACAGTTTGCAGGAGGCAGCAACACAACCGGTCCAACAGGGAACAAGTTTACAGGTGAGCTCAGGTATTACCCAACCACATGAAGGCTTGTTTATTGTGATAGGGGAACTAATCGCTCCCAATAGCATGCAAGGTATTTCTCTAAATCATTAACTTTTCAGAATAAACATTTTGTCAGAGGCATCCCTGCACATATGTGAAAAAACAATGTAGTTAGAACTGCAGTTTAGTTTTGAAAATGACTTATGGCAAATTAATTAAAGTAATCATTAAAGCAAAAAACCTTTCAACAAGGAAGATGGTTCAATGAGGTCTCAGTTTATTGGCATTCACAATCCCGACAGATCCAAACGCTGCCTGCCCACCTAGCCCTGGCAGCCGAGATGGTGTGTGTACGTACATCAAACCTGCTCTCTCCGTAGAGTTTGGACACAGGCTGTCATTAACACACACACAACCCCGGCACACCATCACAACAGTGGTAGGAGCATAAGGAGTCTGCATAGGGCACACACCCACGATTAACACTAGCTAACAAGGAACAACATAGAACACAGCTCAATGCCGCTACCTTTACACGGAAATGAGAGCTGTTGCAATCATAGATATAGAATTACTAGATTGGACATTCCATTCAAAGGTAAAATGTATGCAAGCCATGGTGGAATAATGGAACAGGAAATATTAATCTAAAGCTATGTTCGAAGCTGCCTTGATGTAGGCTAACTGGTGATTCTAGAACATCTGGTAATCTATGTACTGCATTTGACAGGACTTTTAAGCGCATACAAGACAGAATGTTGTAACTGATCTAGCGATTCAACATCTATAATCACAGTGCGCTCAACTTCAACATGCATTAATGAAGAATTTGTCTTTTTATAACAGGCAGTACATTCCGCAGTGTGCAAGTCAAATGCTGTTGTGTCAATTACACGTTGTCAGTCTGGCATTTAAGCGAGAGCCATGTTGTACCTGGAAAAAAATTAAAATAATTGTGTACTAAAGGGCATTCCCATAACAGTACGCTACAAACCCACACTGCTTCCAGGAAAGCAATGGAGGTAACTTACCTGAGGGTTTCCTTCACATTCACAGCCCGGGTGTCCTTACACTACCACATTAATGCTGCAACTGGAAGACTGAGGTCATGTTCTTCTTTTTAATGAGGAATAGAGGATTTCACGTGTGGATTTATGGGGGAGGAGTCCCAACGAAATGTGCAAATTGACCTTGCTAAAAACTTGTAAGGCCTCATCCGTTCTGCTTGGAATCTACTTTAAAAAGCTGAACATTCGATTTTTACGGCGGTTTCTAAAAATGTACACACAAACAAAACTGCAGTCCTGGTTAATGGATGCCAGATCTACCTGGATCTGTGGAGGTGGGGGCATTTAATTGTGGGGAGAGTTAATCTCAATTCATACATTTCAAATAAAACAAATCTATTCCTCCTTCTTGATCTTTTTCGCTGCGTCGAGAACGGCTGCATTATCGACGATATTCCCAAACTCCTTCTCCCTGTGCTCCAGCAGAATACCCTGGGCAGAAAAAAAGAACATCCTGTTATTTTCAGCCAAAGGAACCTTACTGAACTTTATTTAGATTTCAGGACCTAGATCAGTAAAGATATATTGATCCTTCAAACGTCATGTAATAATGATTTTATCAATGACAAAGGGATTCCATTCTGATACGGCCCAATGTTGCTGCGTGGCGCGCCATGGTTACTGTACCTGCTCTCCCGCTCCAATGACAAAGACTCCGCCCAGAACAAAGCCCTCTCCGTTCATGTTTCCCTGGTAACCCGCCTTCCAGGCCCGCAGGAAGTTCTGCCAAACACCCAGCCGGATGAAGCCCAAGCCGCCCATTTTCCTCTGCTGAGGACCATAGAAGCTTTGCTGCAAGATGACAGGAAGTTCAACAGGAAGTTAAATGAAAACAGGCATTAGAAAGTCAGCATTGGTGGCTCCATTAAATATATCCAATACACTCCCACACACTACACGTAATTGCAAATTACACATTTATTCATGCTAACGTTTTGATCAAAAACCTTTGTCAGAGTGGGTTTTTGACGGAAGCATTAGCAAGTATAATTCAAACTGTGTGCTTTAGTGTTCCAGTGACAGTTAACAGAGCAGTGGCCTCTCAAACCTGCTCATCCAGGAAGATGTCCCCAGCGAAGTGTGCTCTGAAGTCCTGGATCTCTGCGCCAGTGTTCTCCTTCACCACGGCGTACAGAGGGACCCCGAGCTCCTCCAGCTGGGGCTTCAGAGAGGACAGCCCAGTGGCTTCCTGCAGAGACAACCGCCACCATTACAGAGCGTGTACCAGCACTACTGTACATATATATATTATACCAGCACTACTGTACATATATACTGTACCAGCACTCTACTGTACATATATACTACAATATCATCCACAAGCCTTAGCCCCAAATTACACACACACACACACACAGTTTGTATGAACATTGACTAACAAATCTAAGCAGGTTACTATCTGCCTTACTTATGCAACATTATTGTGTAACAACCCAGGCCATTACCTAATTCCAGACCAGTCCTCTCACGCCTACTCCAGTCCCTGGATCTGGAACCCCTTCACGTGGTTTAGCCCTCCCCCACTGACTACCAAACTCGGAGGCGCAAAGCCAGCCAGCCCTGCGTAACCTTTGGACTGACCATGAAACGATCTTGGTTCCTCTCAAGGTTTCTACCTATCAAGGGAGTTTTTCCTTGCCACTGACGCCTTAGGCTTGCTTTTGGGGGTGGGTCTGGGCCTGAGTTCCCTTTTGTTAAGCGTTTTGTGACAATGCATTTGTGAAAAGCGCTATACAAATTAATTTGATTTGATTTGATTTAGCGGTCAAAGGTGGCCGCTGTTTAAATCCACACAATGGGTCAGCCTGGATTCATAAGAGACTCCGTCTGACTGGACATAGTGGGTCAAAGTGCAGTAGGGCACAGCACCTCTCTGCACAGAAATCATCCAGGCCTCCGGACAGCCATGACCACAGCCCCGGACTTCTCCCACAGAGTTCTGGCTTTGAACGTCTTCTCATCTGTATGATATAAACGGCCTTCATTCATTAGAACAATCATCACATTCAAGTTATGATTATTAATATGTGTAATCCTATATTACCAGACCACAGCAATTCTATTAAAATAACAGTAATAAGTGTAACTGTAAGTCCTCTTGTCAATTGAAGGATTAATGGTTAACTTGTGGAGGAATAGTCTGAGGAAGGGAGCCTTGTTGAGATTACTCTTATATTTTTCTTATGCAATTTGAAGCAAATTCCACATGGTTCTTGATACAAAAAACAGACAGGGATTATTTCGTTTTCTAACTAAGAAACAAATCATAATTCATTTTATTACATTAAGATGTCACCTAAGCAAACAAACAGGTTATAACCCTGCTGGACTGTTTCTCACTTGCTCTCTGTTGCTGAGATTATGGGAATGGTTCATTGATATCATTTAAATCCAGATTTGTCCTCATCTGACACAGTCTACATTTCATAACTATGCAAACACCACTTAGGTGACCTGTGGAAAAAGCTTAACAGCCATGGAAATGATTTAGCAGATATTTGACTGATTAAATGACAAACAAATCGGAGTTTGTGTAAATGTGTGAACCGAATGCACCCAGTGTGTGGAAGTCAACCTGTAAATTCAGTTTAGTAATACTGTGTGCCATTACCCGATCATCACGATGTTAGCACAGCATTAGAATATCCACGAGGTTCTTCCATTTCGGTTTGTGATAGGGATGTTCGAGAAGCACGCTCACCGTCTCCGATGGTTTTCAGCTCAGCGTTGTCCAGGTACTCCAAAGTGGCCGGAGCCGGCTTGGTCAGGCAGAAGTCCGTGTTGGCCAGGAAGATTCCGGCGATGGCCGCACCAACTGCACCCAGGCCCAGGGACCACATGCCCATGGCTAAGAGCTCCCCCTCCAGGATAAAGGACAGGACTGCAGAACAAACAAGTCGCTACGTCAGTAGGCCCAGAGTTGGTGGTACAAATGTATTGAGGTTCACTTAAGATTACAAAAACTTCAGAAGAACTGACGATCCTAAAATTCTTTAGATGTGCATTTCACAATAAATATAACCCAATCATCCAACTATTGGTATGGCTAGTTGGTTTGATTTTGACAATCAGCTAATCAAAGTCTTCCATCAGGGCTTTGATTAGTGGAATCAGGTGTGTCACTGTTCAGTTGGAACAAAAGCCTACCCACACTTTGCCACCTAAATTGATTACAGAACATCGGTTTAAACATAACCCTTTCACAGATCAGGTTTATCTTTCAGAATGCACTCTTTAAAAAAAAAAATATATATATATCCCCATTTTGTTCCTCAATTTAGAATGCCCAATAGCTAGTGTGGTTCTATCCCATCCTATCCCTGCAACATCCTCAATCAGTCCAGGAGGGAGAGGACAGGCATGCGTCTCCCCCGAAACACAGTCAGCTGACCACTTCTTTTCCACTGTGTGTGCCATCAGCCACCGCCACTACTGTGCCCAGACGAAAGTATTTTCTGTGATTTTCTTGATTGATATTGATAATTTTATGTTTTGAGTGTCTGTCTTTTATGTGGACAGGCGGAATCTTCACAGGTGATGACTAATGGGATCCGCGTAGAAATAAACAATAAATAAACAATAAACAAGGATTTGAATGAAGTGCCAGGCCCTGACAACTGCCCGATCACACACCCCACTATTGAAAGGAGTACTTCCAATCATGCACCTGGTGAAACTACAATCAGGACCTCCAGGTACAATCAGCACCAGCATGGTCCAAATTCATTCCGGAGTAGAATAAGCACAAGGTTCTGGCACTCTTACGTGAGGTAACCACGTCAGAATCAGGAAAACGCACACATTGTCAGCCGGCTGAGCTCTTTAGACAGTAACACTGATACTTTATTCCTTATGTTCCCACTGTGCTTGTTATGTTGCCTGTTGGATCTTGTTTTGAGCCCTACATTGCTTGATGGGGATGTTGTTGTGTGGGCGGGCTGCCTTGGACAAAATATAGCAGCAGGAAACCAAGGACAAGTTCTGTTTTGCAAAAGTGGCATATTACATTCCACCCCCTTGCATCTTTTACACTGTCAACCTTGACATTATCAGCTATTCAAAAACCTGTGCTGAAAAGAATTTTGACTGCATTTGATTTTATGGTACAAGGAAATTGCATCAGCATTCAGCGAGTGGTCACAATGTTCTGGTCTACACAAGTTACACCGAATTAATTTGAGCTTCCTGAGTGCCAATAAGAAAAAACCCAGCCTCCACCCCGCCTATTTTTATTGGTTAAAGGAATTGAACAGCGGTTCATATTTGACTCATGTTATTCCAGTGGCTGTGTATTAAATTACACGGCTGTAAAACCCACAATTTATAGCCTTCAAACATACACACAACAAAAGTGGTTCCAACATAAATTGCCATTCTGGAAAAAACACAAGAGCATACCATTGGGAGTTGTAGTTTTCCATTCCTGTTGCAATGTTCAGTGATAATAACAAACCCCAAAGCACTCACACCTCATCCAGGCTGAGACGAGCAGGGAATAAACTCTGACTAAACCAGAGTTACGTTTCTGGTTAGCAAGCTCACTAACAGGCTAATAGATACCAGTTTGCTCATTTTGAAAATGTTGAAGGGTAATCAGTATTCCTATGTTTAAACTTGTGTGTGGTAAAAATAATAATAATAATAATAAATATATATATTAAAATGTACCAAATTAACTTTTAATCGTTTATGGAAAGCATTGTAAACCGTTACTAAATTCGTACTGATTAAACATTTAAACTCCACTACCGCTGAACTCTGTCCATCTAGCTAAATTGTCTTCACCAACTGTTTACTTGTTCAACACTATACTCCCCCAAAAAAAAAAAAACCAACACTAACCTTTTCCTTCCTGGTGTTACAGGTGTTACAGGTGTGGTATGCTGATGCCTGCAATGATGTCTATTGCTGTATTCCTGCACTGATCTCGTGCGCTAACTATGATTGTTCCTACCATGTATTAATGCACATCTTGTAAGCGTCTGCTAAATGTAAAATGTAAAATGTAAACGAGTAACACCCCTACTTTATCTGCCAGACAGCACAGTTGGTTTCAGTCTCATTTAATTTTATCTCAGCAGTGGAACCTTGACTGATATGAATATAGGTCAGGCGATTAGAGGCACACAGAGCAACCAATCGGAGCAAAGAATAACACAAGTAAACCAGTTTGTCTGATAACAGCAGTTATTGTACTCTTGCCATAGAGCATTCTGTATTGTCTAAATGAGGCCAGAGATTATTAAAAAACCTTGCATGAAATTAATAAACATGAGCCTCCCTCTGACATCCCTCTTTTCCTTCTCAGGTCTTTGCTTTGCCTGAAACTACAGTTTTTACTGTAGTTACTTTTATTTTATCTGTGTTTAATTTGACCATATCCATTTATTATCCTTTGTTGCAAAGCACTTTGGGAAACCTGTATGAAAACAGTAAAATAAGTAGTATTATTACTTTGGCTATTATTATTTTATCATTATTATCATCATCAATGTGTAAATTACAGCAGGTTTTGATAATGTATTAAGTATTTTGTTCTTTAAGCACCAAGTAGAGGTTTTTCCATCACACACAAACAGCAAGTTTTGTTGACCTGATGTCCACCAGAGTAAGAGTAACCCCAACCCCTAGATGTGCTCTGTAATGTTGTTAAGTAGTAAAAGCAGACGTTAAGGGCTCCCACCCTCAATAGAAGCTTCATCCTTGAGCTTAAATAGTCAAGGCTGTTTAATCCACTTATACGGAATATGCTGGCAGCACCATTATGTAGGGTACTCCTAATAAGAATGGGTCCAGTTCTTCCAGGTACTAAACATTCTGTTTCTTCACACAGTTAAGATATAATTATATTCTAGGTGTATACATTTTTATATTATATTATAGGTTTATACATTTTTAGGATGGCAGAGTTTTAGTTTAACCTTATCTGGGAAATTGACCAGACTTGAATTGTGCAAGTGCATAATTTCCCTGAGACACTCAAGTAAATAAAACATTTACATTTTACATTACATTTTAGGCATTTAGCAGACGCTCTTATCCAGAGCGTCTTACACAGTTGACATTTCTTTACATACAATCCATTTATACAGCTGGATATTTTACTGAAGCAATTCAGGTTAAGTACCTTGCTCAAGGGTACAACGGCAGTGCCACCTGGGACTTGAACCTGCAACCTTTGCGTTACAAGCCCAGCTCCTTAACCATTATGCTAACACTGCTAATATTATACATTATTCCATAAAATATTAATTGATTTTTGAAATGTAAAATACATAATTTTTCTATAGAAAACTTAATGACATCATTAAGAAAAAATGTATATGAACTGGAACGATGTGCGCGGAAGATCTATACAGCCAATGACACAGCAAGACAAGCTGGCAAAGCAAAATCAATATTTTACAAAGAATGGAGAAAACTCTGAAAACGCACACTACTGGTTTCATTCTTATGTCTCATTACTTTTAGAGAGGCTTCAGACAACGCATGTGTTTGTATATTTATTTGTAATGCAGGCCATCAAAGCGCATGCCTTATTGTGTTGGAAATAAATATATATTTGTATTATTCAGCAGACGGATAGGTTGTACCCTACAGTTACAAAGAATATTACAACATATTATTAGTAGGTTTAGATCTGTAGCTGTGCCTATTGTAGCTATTGCCAACAAATGAAAAAAAAAAAAATGCCAACAGCTTTCATTCAAGAATTGTGACAATTTGTTTTTGTTAAGATAAATGGAAATGATGCTGCTCAGTTACTCGATTTGTTGTGCTTTAAATATAAAACAGCAATGAATTCAAAACTTCAAAACTGTTTTTATTTTAATTTAGTAAAAGTAATGAACGATGTAATGCCAAGGTTAACCGGGGTTAATTACCCAACATTCCACAGTGTACAGAAATGAGCCCGAACCCTAGAGGAAGTACTGCAATTGGGCGCTACACATTGATGGTGCTTGAGGTGACTTTCCACATTCGCTTTGAGATCATGAAAAGCTATACACTAATCCCATAGAAACACAAAAATATACTCGCTAATATCAACGTACACGATTCAGGGACAAGAAATGGTATGCGTGTCTGTCTGACTGCTGAAATACAACCCAGATTCATGTCCTTTATGTAAATCGGATTCCTCAAATTGCCCTGAAACAGTCTATTCCCTATTGATCTTAGCTGTACTCTGACTGCAGTTAGACATCAAATGAAACTCGACACTTATGTAATTATGTTCTCTGAGCTGGAATGCAATATCCATTGTAGAAATCTGCAGCTCTGATACCTCTTAATTTCAGTTTAACTGTTTGCTCTTTGTTTCTTTGACAGCTCACACACTCTGGATTTATACTAGGCTACATTATTTCAACCACATTTTCATTAGTGTCATCCATTACGAAAATATGGCATTGCTGCTTTCCCTTGAAAAAAACCCCATCAGTGATGATTCACAACAATACAAAGCAATGCACTAACACATGCTTCTACTGACTTTTCCATTCGTTTTTCTAGGTAGGCTATACTGTAACAAACCCAAACTGTGTAAATCAGACCATTTACTCTATAAAACTACTTGATGTCCATATTAGGGGAAAAAAAAGGTTATCACAGAATGAGTAAGAGATACTGACTTGTCAAAGGTGTCCCAGACCGCAAGAGAGAACCACTGCACTACTGCTTCAGCAATTAGGCCATGCAATCTACTCCAAAATATCCCAGATGCTCTGAGGTCTTTGCTGGCTGCTCCCAGAATTATAGCCAATTATGGAAATTATTTGAATAATAATAAAAAAAAGGAACGAGCAAATCAGAGAGCTCTCTGGCAGCTGAACGTGTCCTTCAACACTGGACTCGACTCAACAACATTAACAGAATGCCGCAAAAAGCCCAGCATATAATTTCCATAATATAGATTTGGAGTTTTAAATTATCTTGAAGGGAACCAAAGGGTTCTCTCACTGCAGGGGCAGTGGAACAGTGGGGCAGCCCTTACAAATGGGCTGACAGAAATTGGACATAACATTAATAATATTCATAGGCCCCATGACAGAGATGTTTACTAAATATTCATGACACATTTAGAATATACAGGTAGTGGCCAAAAAGGGGGAAAGACATAACATTAATAATATTAAACTGCCTGCTCACACCCTAGATTGAAATTTGCAGATTGAGATTTAGAGTTGCTCGCCTGTTTAGTCTTGCACCTCAAACTAATGCTCCAGGAGTATGCACTTCTGATCACAGGTGCCCATTGTTGATGATGTCTTTCCCTCAGGGTTCCATGCCAACATCACCTTAGATACTGTTCCTTGGGAAACATCAGCAAGTTGAGCTGTTTTCAACACTGAAGCTCCTAGCAAACATGCCCCAACAGTCACCCCTCTTTCAAAGTCACTGAGGTCTTTGGATAAAAGCGTCTGCTAAATGGCATATATATATATATATATATTTTTCTAGCCATAATTATAGGCAACCAGGCCAGCCCAGCACTTTTTGTACAGTACCCTGAACATTACTGGACTAATTCAGGAAGAACACCTGTGTGGTCTGCATTTGCTTTTTCAATAAACGTTATGACCTTCATTAACCCTAGTGTTTCCACCTTTTTGGTCACTACCTGTATATTTTTTAACAAATAAATACAAAATATTCAGTACAAAGTACAGAATATTGTCTTGTAGAAAAAGGTCTAATCACAGATCTATCAGGTCGTATTGAGAAAGTTCGAACAACGTCAATTATACACGATAGGCCCCGAGGACAAAACACCAAAACAGACATTTCAGTTTAACATTATGATGTCAACATGGAAGGGGTGTTTTAGTCTGGCAGGACACGTTCCTGGCTCTTGGTTGCCTTTCATGACTGTAGTTTATGTAACCTTTGTGCTTACAACGAAAATACACAGCCGTACATTTAATCTACTATTTCCTTGTCAAGCATATACTAAGATCTTCGCCCCGGTTACTAATGTCCCTTTCACCTCTTACCGTAACTTCGCATTTAACGACACCTAGGCTTCGCAATAATCTTGAGAATGCAACATAACAGGACCATTTAGTCCAACAAGTCATTTTGTAAGCATATCAGCCATAATCGCAGACATCGGGAACTAAAACGGTTACCGTAGTTAAATTCACGATTTGTTCAGTAGCTATGTTATTACGAGACAGTAAAATCAATATTTATATAGTTTTGCAGCTATCCCATACTGTAGGTTGCAGTTAGTAGGCAATGATAGTTACATAATACATAGTAACATCCAGCCATCTTATTAGCTACCCTCCGTCCCGCAAAACACCGTTGTCTTATTGTAAACATATAACTGCATTTAAAAACAAAAACCCAAATAACACTTACGAAATATGAACCAGGTAGAGAGTTGTTCGTAGACGCACGCTGCTCTTCTAAAATTTTACCCAGCCGGTAATCACTAACCGCGCAGGCTTATCCAGGATAATGGATTCGTCGTGATAGGGAAACTAATCGCACCCGATAGCATGGGACGGGGATTGCTGAAGTGTAAAAATGCCAAGCTGAAAAACAAATGCTCGAATTAATTAATAGAAATTAATGCTAATAAACGCGTGCGCTAGGTTTTTAAGGCATCCCCGCACAGATGTAAAGATGCAGATAATTTTAAAATATGGTTTATAGCCTATTATCTCTTTATAATAATATGTTTATCTGAAACACAAGGTTTGTGTTTTACCTCACACTGCCCCCTGTTGTTTTATACCCAAATTGCAACTCAACTGCGGTCAATCTCCTTTTCCATGCTGTGCAATGTTACCGTATATCAAAGCCGACCAGACGGCAGGTTGTTTCGCCCATGCGCTATGGGTGTCTCATTCATCAAGTCAAAACCATCTCTGATGATTACACCTCGCGCCACTGGGCAACAAAACGAACAATCACCAATCACCTGATAGGCGCGTGAAAAACAAAATCTGTATCAATGTAGCTAGCAACGCAAGCAAGCGAGTTAGCTTGCTAGCTAGTTATCAAGAAGTAACCATTGATTGAGCTGTTCTTTTACATTAAGTATAAAAAATGTCTCAAAAACGAATTTTTCCAAAAGCCTGGAAACAACAACAAAAACACCACAAATGGCCACGCCAGCACGCCTAATCGCAGCTACCTCTGTGTCCTCAACCTCAGAGGCACAGACACCCGAAAGCAGCAGCTCGCTAGCAGCGGAGCAATTATTGCAGTTGCAATCAATGCATTTTAAAGAACATTGTAGTTATTTCTCGGAAAAAATGGGATGTGTTGAAGAGACTAATTGAGTAGTTTCATGGACATTCTGATGGGTAGGAATCGGACAATCGGGGCAATTGTATAGAACTGGCAGTGGTGGGCAATAGCGTCACTGCAAGTAGCTAAGCTAGCAGCGGAGCAATTATTGCAGTTGCAATCAATGCATTTTAAAGAACATTGTAGTTATTTCTGGGAAAAAATGGGATGTGTTGAAGAGACTAATTGAGTAGTTGCCCTTTCATGGACATTCTGATGGGTAGGAATCGGACAATCGGGGCAATTGTATAGAACTGGCAGTGGTGGGCAATAGCGTCACTGCAAGTAGCTAAGCTAAGCTAGCTTAACTACATTTCCCAGGAGCGTCACTATTTCCTAAACCAAATAGCGGGATAGCCTTAAATGGCATCGCTGGCTTAACTACATTTCCCAGGAGCGTCACTATTTCCTAAACCAAATAGCGGGATAGCCTTAAATGGAATCGCTGGCCACAAGTTTCACTAAATGTTCTGTGGATGCTCATCTTTAGAAGATATCAAAAGAAAGTTCCTATGCGTGTATCAGAGGAGGCTTGTCCATAGAGGACGGGGAGGACAGTCCTCCCCAAAAATGTGAAAAAAAAAAAAATGCATACTGTAGCCTACATTTAAACCATTCATTTAATTAGGGATGTTTTTATTTTTTTATTTAACCCAAATGAAAATCAGTGCTATACCTATACAGCACTACGGTATCATTATACTCATAGTACACGCATTTAAACATGGTAAGATTAATCATGGTTAGTGCAAGAGATCAGTGTAGTAACACTGCAATAGAGATCATTGTTGGCAGCTGCACACATACCTGTAACACGGTGAAAGAAAAGTTAGTAGTTTTTATGTTACATTTTTAAACATGTAAACAGTGGTGATGGCAGTTCATGAATGTACAGAATCAGTGGTAGTGGAGTCTGAAGAGGTGGGTTTTTAGTCTCTTGTGGAAGATGGCCAGTGATTCTGCGGTCCTGACCAAGTGCAGAAGATCATTCCACCATCGGGGGTCAGGACAGAGAAGAAGCGAGACCGTGAGGAAGGACTGCCTGGTGCCCGGTGGGATGGAACAGTCAGTTTGCCAGAGGAGGTAGAGCAGAGGAGTCTGGCTGGGGTGTAGGGTGTGATGAGTGTCTGGAGGTAGGAGGGATCCGTTTCCCTAGCGACCTGATATGCCAGCACCAGTGATTTAAATTTGATAGGTGCTGTAATAGGGAGCCAGTACAGTGTGGTGAGTAGTGGAGTGACGTGTGAACTCGGGTTGGTTGAAAACTAGGTGTGCTGCGGTAATAGAACAGAACTGAAAGTGGTGGTAGCAATAGCAGTCAAGTAATAAACTGTCATATCTGTACACTACAATATTATACCTGTACAACACTATAGTATTATCATACCTGCACACAATATTATAAATGTACAGTACAACAGTATCAGTAGACCTGTATGCTACTACAGTATCATTATACACGTACAGCCAGCACTACATGTACAGTTATGAGCTAGCTAACCAGCAAGGTAAATTGATTGTTGGAGCCATGTGTATATAAGGTTTGTTATTATTATAATTTGCTTAACATGCCATTGCCTCACTGGTGGGGAGTTGGGACCCCCTAGTGGTACAATTGAGAATGGAATTATAATAATAAGCAGCAGAGCTAACGTTAGTCATTTAATTGAGGAATGGAGGCAGGAGAAAATGTAACAAGTGTACAAAGCTACTGTGGTAATTTGAAGTGCATTTGGCAATATTTGTGTTTTTTCATAAAACATTATGAATATATAGCACGGTTTTAGCTAGCTAATTAAATTGCATTGTCCAGGTACTCCAAAGGAGAAAGAGAAAGTTACATACACTCCCATTGTGCCTGAGGTCAAAAGTTTGAGGCCAGGACCAGAAGATAACGACCAAAACACACCTTGAAGAAGAACTACCTGGTGAAGAGAAAGTTAAACTGATGACAGTGTCCAGACCTCAATCCCATTGTGCCTGGACAGAAGAGTAAAGCAAAGCAACCCACAAGTATATAGAAAATTTCCTGTATTAAAAATCCTGCTTTTACCAGCACGAACATGATGTTCATTTTGTTCATTGCTGGCATTTTAAAGCCATTTGCTGGAGCGAATAAATATAGAAAATGAACTGCATGCTGGCTTTTGCCTCAAGTCTCAAACAAACCGCACAATTTATGCTTGTAAAAGTCCACCAAATCTCTAATTGACCCCCAAATCACGTCAAAGACTGCAAGGTATTTTTTGCTACATTAAATGCTCTAGATTCATTCTTTACTACCTCTGCAAAGAATACCAAAGCTCTTGGACTGCACTCACAGAATTTACAAAGAAGGATCGCAGGATGGACTTCACTTACAAATAAGGTAGGCACAATTTTCTTTAGGCCATTTTTTATCATACTGCATGTGTGCTGTGTATTTGAAGGTTTGTTTTGGTCACAGAGGCCGTGGTGTGTTTGGTTTGGGTTTACATTCTGGTCCGCGCCTCATGTCGAGACAGCTGAAGACTCCGATCCCTGTAGCAAAACTCCTTGAGGCCTGCATTGTGGATGGGGTCACAGACAAGCTGCGTCACAGGAGGCAGCTCACCAAGTACTTTTATCACAGGTCTGCTCGTGAGTTGGAGATGGGTGAAACAATAAGATTGAAACCACTGCCTGGGGACCACCCCGGCTTGTGTAGACGCGGTACATGTCTTCAGAAAGTTGTCCCGCGGTCTTACCTGGTGGATGTTGGTGACTCCATCTATCGCCAAAATGCGTATATGTGGCCCCAGGATCTGCGTTGTGACAGGAGCCACAGAGAACCATTGAGCCAGGACAATAAGGCATGCACTCTCTTGTATGTCCAGACTCCAGGTAAAAGCATCTCGCTTACTGGAATAACGGCAGCACGCTGGCCTGGATTTGGGGCCCCGCCTCTGAGCAACAGCACAACTTGTTGTTTGTGTGACAGAATGTAATATCTCTCCCCGGTGACTGCTGAAATGTTTTAATATCCTGCGTCTGGGCTGCAGTGGCGAGAGGAATTCGTCAGTAATGGAGGAGTGTTGTGCCTGCCATTCTCATTCCGTCTCCTCACACAGGCCTGGGGCTGCACCATATTTCCTTTATTACAACAGACCATTCAACAATATTCGCCAACAACGGTAATAAATTAAAAACATACAAAACAGGAATACAAAAACATAACTAGTACACACTCACTAAACCAACAGCCAGATGTAAAAAAAAAAAAAAAAAAATACTTTAAAAAACTCAACCATAGGGAAAAAAATTAATTACATTTCCAAAACAATTCAATCTTTCACATACATTTGTGCTCATTTAGGCAAGTCAGCTTTTTTTTCAAAAAATACTTTCCCTTCTGTTGTAACATAATAAAAAAAAAAAATGAAACCAAGATGATGATCAAAAATATAACCATGTGCTATCTGTCCACCAGTGGCAGTGCTCAGTCTATGAGTAGGTTAGGCTTCGGCCTGTAAAGGGGAAATGAGGGAGGGGAAAGATGTTATTTAGCAGCTGAAACCTCACCCCCCCACATTGAAGGCCAGTTTGAAGCACATTTTTTCCAGTTTTTGTCAACGGCCTTGATTTCCATTCATAATCCCTCCATTTCCCTGCCACTGAAAGTCCGAGGAGGGAACAAACAGAGTCCCAGTGGTCCAGGTTTGGCCTAGCCTGGCCTGGTATGTCCAGTTTGTGCACATAAGAACATGGTTCCCTCTGGCGGAACCGTCAGGAGTCAATTTCATGATAGTGTTGCGCTGATGTTACAGTGTGAGGTCCCGTCCGCTGGAGGGACACACCTAACTCGGTGGGCCTGTCTATCAGAGTCTGTGTTTCCACTGTAAGCAGGAAAAACAATGTGACAGGCTCAGCGTAAACAGGTGTAGTTCGCATTGAACGCGCTAAGAGAGTCGACGTGCCGAATGCATGTGCGTTCACACGCAGGCAGCATCATGGAAATCCAGCTGTTGTGTCGGTTGCTACCTCACAGTCAGCCTGCAGTGTTGGGAGCCATTGCTTGCACAAAGTCACAAAGTTGCTCGCACGCGATCCTGGCGATTGCCATCGTCATCGATGACACCAGACACAGGATACGGTCTGTGGACCAGAGCCACTAAGTAGCCCCACTCCTCGGGCTGAGATTGACAATGAGAGACAGTCACAGTCCACTTATGAATGTACACTAGATCACCCTGACCCTCCCACCCACCCCTAAATCCTGCCCCCAAACATGAATAATTCAAACATGACATGGAATTGAATAACAGCTAGCTGTGGCCTGTCGCCGGTCTGACTGTGCGCGCGTTTGTGTGTGAGTATGTATGCCTGAGTTTGTGTGAGTGTGCTTTCTAGGGATTGGTTACAGAGTGATAACACAGAGGCCTTGGATTGTCCAGGGTTCCACAGGGTCAAGGCACTCCAGGGAAAGCACTCGTCAGGGGAAAAATAAGCAAACCCCCCAAATAGAATGACCACGTCCATTTCCCAGAGATTGGAATGATTCTGCCTGTGACCACATCCTTGCCTTTAAGCTGTTGTTCTTGCTTTCCCTTGCATCTACTTTTCTGTTTACTTTCCTCCACAAAGTTCCAGAGACCTTTGGGCTGCTCTGTGGGGTCACGGGTCACAGTTCAGTAACTGTAGTGCCCTGGGATATTCCCTCCAAAACGATTCATCCAAAACGATTCACCTTCACCATCTTATCCAGTATCTGAAAGGATCCCTTTGGATCTAAGAGATGTCTCACATCTTTCTTGTTCCTTTCTTAGACCAGACGGTTCCAGAGGTGGAAGCCAGGCTTTCAGACTGGGAGAGATGAGGGACGCACACCCTGCATATATTCTCAGACTACACACACCACACATTTTTGTCCCAGCACACCCCCCGTCCCCTAAAACAGTGTGGCAATCTTAAATGTCAGAGGAGAACGAGGGGAGGACGGGAACGCGCGCGTGACTGTTCTCAGACCAGCGAGGCCTCGGCTAGTCATAGCTCCGTGATCTCCAGCGGGTTCTCGGAGAGCGTGTCCGTGTCCTTGTTGCGGTGCAGCGGCGTGGACTTGGCCGACTCGGTGCGGGCGTTGCGCTCGCCGTAGAGGCCGCCGTCGGCGTGCAGCGCCTCCAGGGAGCGCGCCAGGCCCCGCTGGTCGTCCTCCGGCAGGCTGTTGAGGTCGGAGGTCAGGAGCGTGCCCGTGCTGCCGTGGACCACATGCACGCCGTCGGGGCCCCTCAGTTCCACGGGGAGCTTGTGCTTGAAGCGCAGGGTCCCCCGGCCGCCGCCCACGCCCGCGGGCTCCTCCTCCTCCTCCTCCTCGTCCAGGTCACTCTGGATCAGCTGAGGGGGGAGGGGAGGGGAGGGGAGGGTCGATGGAGCAAGGGGCAGAGAAAGAGATGGCGTGAGAGTGTGGGGGGAAATAAAGGGAGAGTTACAGGGAAGCAGGAAATGGAGAAAGCAAGGAGAGAAGGGAAGGTGAGTAAGGCAGGGAGGCGGAAGGTAGAGGAGACAACGAGGAAGGGAATGAGGATAGAGAGAGTGAGGCAGGGAGGGAGCGGACAGAGGAGGTCAGTAGAGGAGAGAGGGGGAGAGAGAGAGAAGCTTAATTCCAAATGTCACACAAAATGAACGACTGGGACACCACCATGCCAAAGGGGGAGTGTTGATAAAAAGAAAGGGTTATTGCGGAGGAGTGCTGCAAGGAACTGTGGGTAGAGTGAGGCCGCAGCCTGCAGGGACGTGTTCAGCCAGTGACACAATGCAACAGCGCCCTCTAGAGGAGGAGAGTTTGAAGTGAGAACATTGTGAAACACTGCTGCCCTCTAAAGGTAGTGCAGGATGAGACAGTGCTGAGGCAGGAGGAACCGAAAGGCGAAACAGCCCCCGAAGGCAGGAAAGAGGACAGCACAGCAGCAAGAGGGGCTCTGATCAGTGATCCGCACCCTCTGTAGACAGCGAAGAGGACAGAGCTGCAGTGAGGGAAACTGAGTGGCGAGACAGCACCCCCCGGAGGCAGGGAAGAAGATAGCACGGCAGCTGGAGCGAATCTGTACTTCCTGACTCCCACCTCTGTGACGGACGACCGGTCGCCGCTGGTGGATTTGGTGACCAGCCGGGCGGCAAACAGCTTTTTGAGCCTCAGGTAGTCGTCCAGCACGACTTTGAGCAGTGAACCCTGATAGGAACGGCAGTCGCGGTCAGTCACATTAGTCACCATCACACACTGTGACTGCACAACGTACATCTTTCAACACGAATAGGCTGCTCTGTACGTACAGTCCCATCCCACGCTGACTGCCACTAAAGATTCTAGGACAAACCGACAGACCTGTAGACATTTAAGGATACCTCAGCCTCCTCTGGTGTGTCTTTTCTTTATACAGTTTAGTTTTCGCCTCTAGGGCAGGGGTGCTCAAGTTCGGTCCTGGAGATCTACTGGCCCTGCAGGCTTTTGTTCCAGCCCTTCACTAACACACCTGATTCTAACATTCATTGCCTTGACGAGCAGTTGATTAGTGGAATCAGGTGTGTTAGTGAAGTGTTTAATAGAATCAGGTGTGTTAGTGCTGGGCTGAAACAAAAGCCTGCACAGCCCAGTAGATCTCCAGGACTGAACTTGGGCACCCCTGCTGTGGGGGCATGGCTGAATACAGCTGTACAAATATGTCATTTTCAACATGCACACCGCTAGAGCTAGAGCATGTGGAATACATTTAACCTAATGTCTCCCTTTAGAGCCTCAACATATTTCTGTGGCACCCTGTCAATTACAACCTCCCTTCCCACAGAGTAGCTGTGATCTCACGAGAGAGTCTGAGTTGGAGCTCGGAATAAGGCAACCTGGTGTGGGGGGAAAAAAACATTCCCCAGGTGTGAACGTGGTGCAAGTCTCACCTTGATCGGGCCGTCCCTCATGATCTGACCCAGCTTGGCGATGTTGTCGTACTCCTGGATAGCTGCTCGCAGGTAGCGGTCGTCCTCAGGTTTGGCCTGAGGCTCATGACCAAAAGTGCCCTGCAGTGGGCAGGAGAGAGATGGGCAAAGGTATCATCAGCAAACCCAGAATGTGTGGTTTTTGTGTCACAGGATGTTGTGCCGTGGCCGTGCGTGGGCGTGTCACGGGGGCGTTCGCTCACGTGTGTGCGGGCGGGGCTGTTCCACAGGTCTGTGATGTCACTGAGGTTTTCCGGCAGGTCGTCTTCGTGCTCAGCCTGTGCTGCCAGCTCCAGGTTCCGGCAGAAGGGGTCCAACCACACTGGATTTGCCCTTGATACACACACACACACACACACACACACACGGTCACACATCAAAACACAGTACGTACATTCACTTAGGAATACCTAACTGCACTCAACAGAAACAGAGCTACACATTGAATCGCAATATAGTTACATACCAGTTACACCCTGACACAAAACACAGTTACAGTTACCATGGAATTGCCTCTCTGTCGATGTGTGTTGGCGTGGAGATGCTTGTCTGTCTGTGGGTGTTACCGTTGAAATTGCCTGTTTGTGTGTTAGTGTGGAGATGCCTTTCTGTACATATGCGTTACCGTGGAGATACCTGTCTGTTCAAGTGTGAATAATATATGTCATTTAGCAGACGCTTTTATCCAAAGCGACTTACAGTAGTGAATGCATACATTTTTCAGTATATGTGGCCCCAGTGGGGATTGAACCCACAACCTAAGTGTTGCCAACGCTGTGCTCTACCAACTGAGCCACAGAGAACCAGATGTCTGTCTGTCTGTGTGCTCACCCTTCAAAGGAGTACTTGTTGGTGTTGGGCATGTCAAGGATGTCCATGAACCCCTGGGTCCCTGTACGACAAGAGACAGAAAGATCAAGAGAGATCCCACACAAAATCCCCCCCCACCTTGCTTTGTCACTTCCTGCTATGACTCAGCACTGCGGACAGGCAGGGGGTGTCCCTCTAGCCCCACTACTCACCTGTCGATCCCGCTACGATGGCCTTCAGTTTCCGCTTGTGTCTGTGGGGAAAAACAGAAACAGGCTGACTGGGGGTGGCGTGTGTGTGCATGTGCGTGCGCGGTTCAGCAAGCGCGCATGTGGTTGAAGTTGCTTTCCTAAGCATTTAGCAGAAAATGACCACAAGAGAAAAATGGTTATTGAATAAGAGTTGCGGCAATATGTACTTTTGTAATATATGCATGGTACTGTTTGGGGCGTAATGTAATCGTAGTATATCGTAACTGCCTCTTGAGCTTACTCATACTCTCGCTGACGCAGCAAAGATTTGGGCTGGCGGTTAAAGCAGATGAGCAGTGTTGTGTCACAGCAGTGCATGACCTTTGTGACCTGAGGGTAGCAAACTGACTTTAACTGACCCAGCAAAAACCCAAGTCATTGTGTGCGTGCAAAAACGCTCTGTGACCTGTGGTATGACGTCACAGGAGGAAGCCGCTTACACTGTGCGGTAGTACCAGTTCATGAAGATGAAGAGCATGGCGGCCAGGAAGAGCAAGACAGCCAGGATAATGATGGCCATCTGTCATGAGAGAGGGAGAGGGAGAGAGGGAGGGAGAGAGGGTGGGAGAGAGGGAGAAGGAAAGAGAGGGGGAGGGAGGGAGAGAGCGAGAGAGGGATAAGGAGGGAGGGAGGGAGGGAGACAAATAGACAAAACTTTTAAAAGCCTTTTATTTATACATCCGTAGATAAATAAGATAAATAGAAATATTCACAACCCCATCAAATTCAGAAATGACCACGACACTATGGGCAAACCGTGAAAAAGAATAACTAATACTTTAAAAACTAAAAAAGGAAGAGATTTGAGATTTAGAACAATGTGGTGGCCTATGAGAAAGTAATACAGCGAGACCCCATGAAGAAAAAAGGCTGAGACATACTGAGGCCCACTGACACACACACACACACACACACACCTGCAGTGTGGTGAGGTCGTCGGGGGCTTTCCCGCTCACAGCTGGCTGCACATCCAGGATGTTGTAGTTCCTGAAGAGGTTCCTCAGCTGCTCCTTGTTCTCGTCAATCATCTGGATCACTCTGCCAATCACAAGGCAGAGAGGGCAGGGGGCAGGGATAAAGAAGCAGACACCACCAGCATCAGCACACATGGTGGAGTCAATGGCCCAATTCCATTCCAGAAATCATTCATTTGCTCACTTCACTCACGTTCCTCACTTGGGGAAATCCCCTATAAGTCCTATAGCTATACCTATACCTATTATTTGTCATTGTTCTTTTCCACTATGCTAATTATGCTTTAGTCAGGTACACACAAAATACTGCAAAGCTGGGATTGTGAAACTGTAACTGTTACAGCTCTGATGATGACTTTCGGTGGTTTCGATGGCAGTGGTGGCGTTTCTTAATACGGATGTTTCATTGTTCCAAGTTGTGAGGCAGCTCTATTTGAAAATGGTATCGCTCCCCCATCTCGCTTTACCCGTACTCAAAACGAGCGTTACTCCAACTGTCACTCGTATGACATAGAAAGCGCGAGGGAGTGGAGGGAGCCACAACTTAAATTGGATTTGGCCACTGGCTCAACATGGACTGTGCACGCATGTCATTTCTCCACTTCTCCCTCCCTTCTAACTGTCTCTCTCTCCTCATCACTCTCTTCCCTTTATCTTTAGTCTATCCATCTTATCTCTTCCTCACTCTATCTCTACCTCTTTCCATCTTTTCTTTGCACTCTCTTCATCTCTCCCTCCCTCCTCTCTCTTATTTCTCCTCACCTCTCCACATCGAGAATGCGGTTGGTCTGCTTGTTGACCACGTGGATGAGCACGTCTGTCTGGGCGAAGTTCACTCTGCCCTTTTTATCCACATGGAACTGCACGAACGGGGCAAAAGTTGAGTGAGAGTCGGACAGAAAGAATAGTGGAAGACATATTAAATGACATTACTTACATTTCGAAGATGTTCTTATCCAGAGCGACTTACAATACAACATGTATAACTGCAAAAAGTTTAATAAGGGCGGCAGAACTACACAAAAATAATCATTAATCCTTTTAGAGCAACAGTGTAGCATAGAGTGCTAGAATCTATCATACTGTTAGCATACAGGAGTCAATGATCCTGACTAACATACTGACCTAGTCTGACAGCATAGCTAGGCGTAGCTGAATGTGGGGGCACAGACGGTAAGTCAGGTGGGTACCTGCACATCGTCTGTGTTGACGATGGCTCCGGTGATGTTGGACAGCAGGTTGACGAACTCCTCCTGGAAGAGGCGGACTCTCTCCGGGATCTCGTTGATGACGATCTTCACGCGCTGGTCGTCCCTCAGGATGTAGATTCCCACCACCGCCACGTCGTTGTGCCCCGCCAAGTCCCTTGCCTCCACCTCCACCACAAAGTACCCCGGGTCGTAGGCCGTGAAGAGGTCAAAGGTGCGAATGATTCCATCCGTCTCACCTGTGTGTGTGTTTGTGCCCGTGTGTGTGTATGTTGGGGAGGAGAGAGAGATGGGTTTTTAAGGGGAGAGAGATCACACCACATCAACTAATCATTGATCAAACGGGGTTTTAACACCTCTACAGCTTGCTTTATTTTATGCCTCTACCTGACCACCATATTGTCTCTTGCTATACCCACTCCCAGCCTTAGGGGGCAATAGAGAGAGTTCCAGAGGGCTGTAGTGTGGAGCACAAGTCAGACTTCTAAAAATAGAAGTCAAACTGTTAACTTTATGTGCCACCCTAGAGGAAAAACTATGAGACATCTCATCTCATCTCATCTTCAGCCGCTTATTCCTAGTTAGGGTCGCGGGGGGGGCTGGAGCCTATCCCAGCATGCATTGGGGCGAGAGGCAGGAATACACCCTGGACAGGTCGCCAATCCATCGCAGGGCACTACATACACCATTCACTCACACACTCATACCTACGGGCAATTTAGACTCTCCAATTAGCCTAACGTGCATGTCTTTGGACTGTGGGAAGAAACCGGAGTACCCGGAGGAAACCCACGCGGACACGGGGAGAACATGCAAACTCCACACAGAAAGGCCCCCGGCCTGGATTCGAACCCGAGACCTTCTTGCTGTGAGGCGACAGTGCTATCCACTGCACCACCGTGCCGCCTAACTATGAGACAATATAATAAAATGTATTTATTTAGTGCAGGGCAATACAATGAAAAATCGATTCCTTACTTCCTCCTTAAGGGCAATTTGTGAGCTGGTGCAGCAGGACAGATGTGTTATCTCTGTCTCTCAGTTGCCTCAGCATCCTCTTTTTCTGTCCCCTTTCACCTGTCACCTAATGTTCCCACGTGACCACAGCCAGACAGACTCATACACTGAGAGGAGAGAGGACAGTCATAGAGCACAGTGAGACTCTCACACAGAAGACTGACCGATGATGAAGACGTTGCCCACGTCGTCCGAGTCGTTGGACTGTAGCTTGATGTAGCGGATGGAAATCACGCTGTAGAGGACCAGGCTGTTGTTGCCCACGTCGTTGTCCACCGCCTGCACTCGGATCAGGTCCGAGCCCACCTTGGCATCTGCCGCCACACCTGGGAAAGGGAGGGAGAGACACAGAGACAGAAAGACGAGATGTGTGTTAAAATGAGTGTGAATCAGTTATTATATATGGAATTATATACACACACCTTTAATGCATTTTGTTCTTGGAAAAGAGGTATGGATAGTCTGAGTAACCAGTTACATGTGCAAATACAGGCAAACACGCAAATACAAACATGTCACACATACAGTGGGTATAACATGTATTCACCCCCTTTGGCATCTTTCACATTTTCTTACTTCATGGAATCAAAATGGACTTAAATTGAGATTGGGGTGAATAAATTTTATACCCTTTTACTGTACATACATTCATAGATACATATATACAAATACTCCTTACACACTATATACACATATATGCACATACAAACACAGCCAAATCTCCATACACACACACACACACACACACACACACAGTGTACCTGCAGTGTACTCTAGCTTGGAGAAGCGGGGTGACTGGTCATTGATGTCCTCCAGGTAGATCCTGACCTCCTGCAGGGTGGGGTCACGGCTAGGGTCGAAGTTGCGGGCGCGAGATGACCTCTGACGAGGTGTCCAGTTGCGGTTGCTGGAGGCCTTGATGATGATGGAGTACAAAGGGACTTCCTCACGGTCCAGATTCCTTTTTACCCGCAGAACCCCGCTGTGGCTCAGCCCAAAATTGTCCTCAGTGTCGCCCGCTGTTGAGCACAAGTGGTATTACATTCTGAGTGAGAATGACTTTTAGCTGATGCCGCAAATGTATATGCCTACTCGTTTCATACTGGTAGCATGAAACGAGTAGAACTGACTGACAAACGGGGCTGATCATAATAATTTGAGATTTTTGAAACAGTCCACAGCTACTGAGAAGATTCTGAGCTGCGGATTGAAAATGGAGGCAATCCGCTCAGAATCTTCTCAGTAGCTGTGGACTGTTTCAGAAATTCTCAAATTATTATGACCAGCGCAGTGTGTTATCACAGACGCAGTCTGTTCTACTCGTTTCATTTCTCCCTCTTATCCTTTTATCCTCCTCCTGAAATCACTCTATCCATTTACTCCATTCTTCCCTCTAGGGGAGATTTCTTCTTATTTTCTCTTTATCCCTTCTGTTCTCTATTTCTCTTGCTCTCGCCCTCTTTCTCTGTATCACTCTGTACTCATTCCTCTCCTCTCTGCTTCCTTGGCCTTTCATTATAGAAGCAAGCCTACAGAGCAGTGGCTGAATGGATGCGTGTTACATGTCAGGAGCAAGACGCCATATTTAATGGGGAAGTGAAACACTAATCAAACAAATGGGAGGTTGAATAATTTGACATCTTCTACATGTACGGTCAGGACTACTGGGCATGCTTTTGTTCTTCACTAACACACCTCCCCTTCACTAACACACCTGATTCCTGCTCTGACCTGCTTAGTGAAGTAATAAATCATGATCTCCAGGACGTTACCCCTGAACCAGGACTCTCTCTCTCCTCCCCCCGTCCTGCTCTGACCTGCTATGAAGTAATAAATCATGGCGTTAGAACCCTCGTCTGCGTCGACCGCTCCGGTGACGTTCCCCACCACCGTCCCGGCTTTGGAGTGCTCAGGCACCGAGAGCAGCTGGTACGTCAAGCTGCCCCGCTGGGAGGGAGAGACAGACAGAGACACGCAGACATGAGGCAGACAGGCACAGACAGACCCATGTGGTGCAGACAGTCAGACCGGAAACAGACAGAGATGGAACAACAGATATAAGTCAGACACGTGACAGAAAAAAAAAAAAACCCACAGTGAGACAGACAGGCACAAACAAGCAGAAGTGTGTAAGACCGGCATGGAAAAACATAACTCGTACATGTTAAAAGGACACACACACATACTCACAGATAAAGAAACACAACCGCAAACAGGGCCCTTATTAGAAGGCTAAGCCACTGTGTGGGGTGTCAGTAACAGGACAGCAGTGTAAAGTGGCCGCGGCCACACAAGGTCTGTGCTGGCAGGGGTCAGCCTCACTTCTCACCGGGGGCTTGAGGAACACGGGCTCGTTGTCATCGATGTCGGATAGCGCCACCTGCAGGGGCTGCGTGGTCTCGTAGGGCACGGGCTGACCCAAGTCGTAGGCGACGACAATGAGCTGGGGAACGAGACGAGAGTCTTATGCACATGCGGGGCGGACAGAAGGAAGGGCGGCCATCGCTGGACTGACTCTATCTCTGTGGCTAGTCTGCCTGCGTTAGTGTGTCTGTCAGGCAGCTTGTTAGTGTGAGAGCATCAAGCGGTCTGTGTCGATAAATCAGTCACAAAGCATGTCAAACAGCCCAGAAAGAAGTCATTGTGTGGGTAAATGAGTTGTGGGGGAATCTGTCAGTGGGCCTGTCCTTCTGTGCATCAGTAACTCAGTACGTTAGTGTGACACTGGAACAGTGTGCTTCTAAGTTAATGTATTGATTAGTCTGTGTCTGTGGTGTCAGCTAGTGATGTGTGAATGAGGTATCAGGACACAAAACATTGGTGGAACTATAATTAGCTGTCAATCGCTGACTTATTTGAACCAATGAAAAGGTCTTGCTGTTCACAACAAAACACAATGATTGGTTCAAATAAGTCAGTTGCTGGTAGCATACAGTAGCTCCATCCACATTTGTTGTCATGATGGCCAGCCAGCGTGTCAATCAATGGGTCAGTGAGAGTGAAGGTTAGTGTGTTGCTGACTCAGTGTAAGCGTCTAGTCGGTCAGAGAACCAGTCTGATGGTCGCTCGGCCAGTCAATCCATCCATCTGTCAATCAGTCACTCAGGCAGATGGTCGGTTTGTCAGTCGGTCAGTCAGCTGTGCACTCACGCTGTGCAGGGCCTGTTTCTCCCGGTCCAGTCTGACGGCCGTGGTGATGACCCCGGTCAGGGCGTCGATTTGGAAGTTCTCCCAGTCCCGGTTACCTGCGCCGGTCTGCAGGAAGGCGTAACGCACCTCTCCATTTACGCCCTCGTCGCCATCCGTGGCAAATACTTCATACACCACCAGTCCCGGGGGCTGCTCCTGGGGGAGGGGACCAGCAGTCAGGTGAGCTCACATTCACAGACAGTGCCACTATAGACTCGGGTTTCCATCTCAGCTCAAATACTCTCCACCCAGACACTCTCACACACATGAAGAAATACTGAAGTATGCATGCATACATTGGCATGCACTTAAGCATGTACACACGTGCTTAAAAACACGCACACGCACACGCACGCACGCACACACCTCCAGGATGTGCATGATGGTGCCGTTGGCAGGCCGGACGAAGAGGGGCCGGTTGTCATTGACGTCGATGACGGTGATGTGCAGGGAGGCCGTGCCCCACAGCGGGGGGCGCCCCTTGTCTGTCGCCACCACCGTCAGATTGAAGCGCTCGAAGGACTGGAGCATCCGGAGGGAGCGCAGCACCCCCGTGTCTGCATCCAGGGAGAATACCTCTGAGAGACAGAGGAGAGGTGAGGAGGTGAGGGAGAGGAGCAGGAAGGAGGTGAGGGAGAGAGGAGGGAGAGAGAGAGAGAGAGAGAGAGGGAGAGAGAGGGAGGGGGAGGGAGGGAGAATGGAGGAGAGGAACAAAAGGTAGGAGAATGGAGAAGAGGGTAGAGATTGGGAAGAGGAATACAGTGAGAATATTTAAGAGATATAGAAAAAAATAAAGGGAGGGGGAGAGAAGTGGTGGAGGATGGAAAATAAATATTAGAATCAAGGGAAAGGAAAAGGGGAGACAGAGGAAGGTGGACTGTTACAGAGATATATGTACAGGCTTGTCAAAAAGAGCTTATTTTAGCTCTAAAATAGTTTAAAATATATCTAAAAGTCTAAAATATTTACTATAATATATAGTTAGTGAAATACTAAAATTTGCACAAAATATTCATATATTTTAATTATACATTGTGTTCTGCAGAGATTAAAAACTGAGGTTTGCAGCTGTTTTACTTGAGAATGTGCAATGGCCGTGTTGTGGCTTTTGTATTGTATGTGGGGCAACATGATCTGCTTGTTGCTCTTTTTGTAGCCAACGCTCCGTTGTAAAAGAGATAGACATCTCAATGGGCTACACCTGGTTAAATAACGTGTAACTTGCTGCACTGTGATTCTTGTATTGTATTTAATGTTATGACATGCTCTGCTTGCTGTTCCCATGGCCAGGGCTCCGTTGTAAAAGAGATGGACATCTCAATGGGACTCACCTGGTTAAATAAAGGAGAAATAACAAAAAAATAAATATAAGGGAAAATATTTCTTTCATTTGCTGAGGGGCCCTGAGAATACTTAATGGGTCCCAGTTTGGGAACCAAGGGATTGAGGAATTTATTTGTCAGCAGCCACTTTCTGCAGTTCTACATCCCTCCATGAAGAATTCCTTCTCCCATTCAGATAAGCGGTGAATAATGGCCGTGGCTCTTACCAGCGCCAGGCCCCTGAAGGCTGTACGTCAGCAGGCCGTTGTCTCCCTCGTCCAGGTCAGTGGCGGTCAGCGTGATCACCGACGTCCCGCCCGGCTCGTTTTCGAACACGCTGGTGCTGAAACTCCGATCCGAGAACCGTGGACGGAAATCGTTCACATCCAGAACTGTCACCAAAACCTGTGAGACGGACAGAAGCCAGAACACTCAGCCTATAGAATGGTTATACTTCAGTGGTTGTGCTTCAGTGAAACACATGTGCCACAGAATGTGCCAACCTGGTCAACCTGGTGTCTAAAGGTGAACAACCTGGTGTCTAAAGGTCATTGTGTGGTATGTATTATATTCACTGGTGTCTACAGGTGAACACAGTCATTGTACAGTGTGTATTCGATCAAATTAAGTTGTGTGTGGGTAAATATAGAGATACACCCTGTGACTCAAACCTGGACTGAGTTCTCTCTGCGGTTATTGGCACTTCCTCCTGGGTTGTCCCTGGCGACCGCGGTCAGGGTGTAGTGGTCCTTTGTCTCCCGGTCCAGAGGAGACAGGATGTAGATGTCACCCTGTGAGGAAGAGGGTGAAATAAGGACAAGGATGAGAGAGGAAGAGGAAAGAATGCAAGGAAGGGAGACAATGGCAGTAACTGTTTGTGTGTGTATAGGAGTGTGTGAGTGTGTGTGGATGTGTGTGATATATAATAATGTATGCCATTTAGCAGAAGCTTTTATCGAAAGTGACTTACAGTAATTCATGTATACATTTTTCAGCATATGTGGTCCCACAACCTAAACATTGCCAAAGCCATGCTCTACCTACTGCGCCACACAGAACCACATATAGGGGTGTCTGTGCGTGCATGCATGTGTGTGCGCACGTGCCTACATGTGTGCATGTACAGGTGTGTGGTAGAGGGAGTGATAGTCAGAGTGTGTGTGTGTGTGTGTATGTGTCCATGAGCATGTGTAAGTACACAGACTCACGGTTGATGGGGTGATGCCAAACTTGCCCTCCCCATCCACCAGGCCATACTCGATGACAGAGAAAAGTCCAGAATCTGCGTCGGTCGCACTGACTTTAACAATGACCGTGCCCAGTGACACGTCCTCAAACACAGGCTTCTACAGAGAGAGTGCAACAGCGAGGAGATTAAACATTTACATCAGATTTAAAAGCCACTAAAATGGAATACCGTGCTGTATTGGGGGTCTTTTGGTAGGAGGGGTACCTGGTAGGAGGGCTGGGTAAAGATGGGGTTGTTGTCGTTCACATCAACGATGCGGAGAAACACAGGTAGTTCGGCAGCACGGGCTGGGCTACCTTGGTCCTGGGCCCGCACAGTAAAGTTTAGCCACTGGACCAGCTCGTAGTCTACTGTCCTGTTGGCCACAATCTTACCTGCACAGAGACACCATGGTCACCAGGGTCTGTACCTGTCAAATTGGTGTATTTGAGAGCTTAGCTGTACCTGTGTAAGGTGTGTGTGTTTAGGGGTGGTGCTGTACCTGTGTAAGGTGTGTATTTGGGAGCTGTTCTGTTCCTGTGTAAGGTGTGTGTTTATGGGAGGTGCTGTACCTGTGTGAGGGTGTGTGTTTATGGGAGGTGCTGTACCTGTGTGAGGTGTGTGTGTTTATGGGAGGTGCTGTACCTGTGTAAGGTGTGTGTTTATGGGAGGTGCTGTACCTGTGTGAAGTGTGTGTGTTTATGGGAGGTGCTGTACCTGTGTAAGGTGTGTGTTTTATGGGAGGTGCTGTACCTGTGTGTGGTGTTTATGTGTTTATGGGTTTAGGGAGGTGCTGTACCTGTGGAGGGGTGTGTGTTTATGGGAGGTGCTGTACCTGTGGAGGGGTGTGTTTATGGGAGGTGCTGTACCTGTGGAGGGGTCCTCCAGGCGCAGGTACCCCCCGCGGGGCAGGTGGAGCAGCTGGTAGATCACCTGGCCATTGGGGCCCTTGTCGGGGTCGATGGCTGAGACGGACAGCAGCGTGGTCCCAGGCTGAGCCCCTTCCAGAATCATCTCAGAGAAATTGGACACCCCAAATGGGCGGAACCGAGGGGCGTTATCGTTCACATCCAGCACGTTCACGGTTAGCCTCGCTGAGGAGAGAGGGAGGGAGGGAGGGAGGAGGGAAAGGGAGGGAGAATAGATGTACATTTGGAAGTGGAACTGGAATGTATAACTTCCATCTTCAAAAGACATGGTTGTGAACGAGAGAGAAGGAGAGGGTGCTGTCTCACCGTTAGGCACGCTGACCGACCGATCGATGACGTCACTGGCGTTGTCATGAACGGACACCAGGATCTCAAAGCTGGCCACCAGCTCTCTGTTCAGCGGGTTACGCACAAACACTGCACCTACGGAGATGCACATAGACACACAGATGCACATACACACACACACACACACACACACACACACACACACACACACACACACACACACACACACACACACACACACATACACACACACACACACACACACACACACACACACACACACACACACAGTCAGTCAGTAAATTCATTGAATCAGAGTGCCTATGTACAACAATTAGACAATTGAGAACTGTGGTTAATTCTCTCTCACACACACACACACAGATAAGCTGCTATTCCCTAAGAACTGACCAGTGTGGAAGTCGATGCCAAAAGAATTTTGCAGGCCGTCCACCGGGTGGTTTCCGTCGTCCCTGGCCTCCACAGAGATGATGTAATACTCCAGGCGGGGTCGGAGGTCCGCGTCGGAGGCGGTGAGGGTGGCCACCACCGTGCCCGCGGGGGTGGACTCGTTCACGTTCACAGTGTGGACGGCCTGCAGAAAGCGGGGCCGGGAGTCGTTGATGTCGTCCAGGACGACGGACAGCGTGGCGGTGCCGGAGAGGGACGGGGTGCCCCGGTCCGTGGCCACGATGACCAGCCGGTACGAGCCGCGCTCCTCCCGGTCCAGGGTGGCGTTGCCCACCAGGACCGCTCCGGATAAGGAGTCGACGACGAAGCGGTCCTGGGCCCCGCTCTCCAGCCTGTACTGCAGCCAGCCGCTGGAGCCTGAGTCTGCGTCGGTGGCCGAGAGCTGCGTCACCACCACCCCTGAGAGACGGAGAGGAGAGGGCTGGCAATGTCGTTCGAGAGTGCTCACACACTTAGCCGTGTGGCTGTTAGTGACTGGGAACGGGTGGGGGTTAGCTGTGCTGTCACGCCAGGATGTGTCCGTTTGCCAAAATGTGTCTGGGTGATGTCATCGGAATTTTGGACTGTAGTTTCTATGCCAACATGACGAGCTTGCATTCCTGAGTGAGAAAACCCAGAAGAATGTGTCCGGGTGATGTCATTTAGCTACGAATAAGCTGTACAGCTAAGTTAGCTGCCTAGCTACGAATATAATATATGGATCTGTCTCTGATGACACGATTTTTATTTTACTAGCAAGTATTTCACTAGCCATCTAAGCAGGCGATCCATATATTATATTTGTAGCTAGGCAGCTAACTTAGCTGTACAGCTGAACAGACAATGCATATTATTATCTTCGTAGCTAGCTGGCTATATAATTCATATATTATCTTCGTAGCTAGCCAGCTAGCTAGTTTTACAGCTGAGCAAGCAATGGTTATTCGTAGCTAGCCACCTAGCTGTAATGTAATCACTTCCATATATTATATACTTCCATATATTATAACTGTACAGCTGAACAGACAATGCATATTATTATCTTCGTAGCTAGCTGGCTATATAATTATATATTATAATTCATATATTATGTTCGTAGCAAGGCAGCTAACTTAGCTGTACAGCTTATTCGTAGCTAAATGACATCACCCGGACACATTCTTCTGGGTTTTCTCACTCAGGAATGCAAGCTCGTCATGTTGGCATAGCAACTACAGTCCAAAATTCCGATGACATCACCCGGACACATTTTGGCAAACGGACACATCCTGGCGTGACAGTGCCACTGTGTGTGCCACTGTGACGTACTTGAAGTGCCTCACCTGTGGGGCTGTTTTCGGGAAGGTGCACAGTGATGCTAGCGGGGCTGAAGACGGGGGGGTTGTCGTTCTGGTCCAGGATGGTGATGGTGAGGGGAACGCTGCTGTTCAGGCCCCCCACATCCTCCCCCACCAGGAAGAGCTCCACCCGCGGGTCTGAAAAAGCCTCTCTATCCAACAGCGCCCCCTCTCGCACTTTCACCACACCTGCAGGAGACAGGGGGAGTGAGAGGGAGAAAGGGAGGGGACAAAATAAAAAAAATTGTATGGAAAGATGAGAGAGGAAAAAATGGAAGAAATACTAAACAATCAAGAGGAGTGTACAACATAATTTATAATGTTCATATTTTTAATTATGTGAATGAATGACTTCATTGATGTTTGTGAGCGTGAGTGACAGACCTGTGACAGGGTCCACGGTAAAGAGGTCCAGTCTAGGGCCCAGCAGCCGATACCTCACCACTGCGTTCGGTCCGATATCCCTGTCCTCCGCCAACACTGGCCCATTCAGTAGAGACACCTCCCTGCCTGAGAGGGGAAGGAGAGAGGTGTGTGTGTTGAGGAAGAAGGGGGGGGGGGCATTTGGCAGAGGAGGAGAGGAATAGTTTGCACTTTTCCCAAGTTTAAATCAACAGCCATCATAATGGCTGGAAACATCCCAAGTTAGTTTATTAGTTTTACTTTATTAGTGTATTTGTAAGGGACAAGCACAGAGAACATTGACAGCCGCAGAAGCAGTGCCCGATGCACTGTACATGTGCATATAGCCAAAGCTAATTTCCAACACCAGTCCCTTGTTATACAGGGATACAACACACACACAGATGTAGAGACAGTTGATCAGGCCTGGAAACAGAGAGACAGGTGATACCTGCAGGGGAGTTCTCATTGATCTCAGCCCGGTAGCTCGACCGAGTGAAGATGGGCCGGTTGTCATTTTCGTCCAGGATTGCTATCACCAGGATGTCCGCGTCCTACAGAGAAAGACAGAGAGAAGGAGAGGGAGGAAAGAGACGAGGCAGGAGGAATTGGGATAGAGGGATGTGGAGAGAAGTGAGGGAGGAGAGAGCAGAAAGGGGCAGACTTGTATTTGTGTAGAATAAGGGCTGGTAATGTTTTCTGTCTGTGTGAGGAGTCAGTGGCATGTAGGGTGCATACAGAGAAGCAATGTGGAGTGCTGTATATGTGATACGAGAGTATATAGCATGAGTATAAGCAGTGAGTAGTGATGGTGTATAGAACGTGCAGTGAGTGATTAGTGATGGTGTACACTGTGTATAGCCAGTGAGTAGTGATGGTACATGCAATGTGTCTCTAGCAAGGCCCTACCCGACGGGCGATGCGGGGGTTCTCCGGGTTGTCTTTGACAGTGATGGTCAGTGTGTACTTGGCTACCCTCTCCCTGTCTAGGGGCCTGTTCACCTGCACAATCCCCATCTGGAGGAGGAAAGAGAGAGCACATGGGAGAACACAGCTTGATCAGATGACTAAGAGGATAAATATTGATCTATCTCCTCCCTGCTTCCCTTTACCTCTCTACCTTTCTCTTCTGCCCTGTCCTCCCCTTCTCCTTTGTCCCTGCTTCCATCTTTCCTTTTCCATCCCCCCTTCATATTCCTCCCTCACTCCCTCTGACTCTCCTCTCTCCTTCCCCACCTTCTTTTTTAAAAACCTTTTTAATTACACCAAATCAAAGCAAGGGTAACACATAACAATAACAGCCAAGAACAAAATTAATAAAGATCTGTGGGGCAAGGGTTATATATATATATATATATATATATATATGGTACAGTGTATACACATATAACTTCTTTCTCCCCCCCTTCTCCTTCTCTTCCTCCCTACTCCTCACAGTGTCGTTGATGTAGAAGGCCCCGTCGATGTTGCCGGCGGTGATGTTGAAGGTGAGCAGCGCGTTGCGGCCACTGTCAGAGTCCCGCGCTCGGATGCGCGCCACTGAGGTGTGGATCGCCGCTCCCTCGCCCACGCTCACGTTATGGGGCAGGTTCAGCAGGATCGGGTCATTGTCATTGATGTCCAAAACACGTATACTGACCACCACCTGAGAGAGAGAGATTTCTCTGATTAGTGATTCAGTTACAATTAATGTGTATGTACATGCATGTGTATATTTTTGTGTGTACTGTGTATATATATATATATATGTGCAGGTAACTGACAAAATAAAGGAAACAAACACACAGTGTCTTAATAGGGCATTGAGCCATCACGAGCCACCAGAACAGCTTCAATGTGCCTTGGTATAGATTCTACCAGTGTCTGGAACTCTATTGGGATGCAACACCATTCTTCTACGAGAAATTCCATCATTTTATGTTTTGTTGATGTAAGTGGAAAACGCCGTCTCAGGCGCCACTCCATAATCTCAAATGTTCAAAATAAGTGTTCAAATGGGTTGAGAACTGGTGACTGAGATGGCCATGGCATATGGTTCACATCATTTTCATGCTCATCAAACCATTCAGTGACCACTCCTGCCCTGTGGATGGGGCATCTTCATCCTGGAAGAGACCACTCCCATCAGGATAGAAATGCTTCACAATAGGATGAAGGTGATCACTCAGAAGGGCTTTATATTTGTTGATGTTTACCTTACCCTATAAGGACTTGAGTGGACCTAAACCATACCAGGAAAATGCACCCCACACCATAAGAGTTGCCAGAACCAGTGGCAATTTTACCTCGGGTGCAGGGGGTGCATTTGCATCCCCTACTGTTGGGATGAAAATATAACAATTTTCTAATCAATGTCAAAACACATTTAAAAGAAAATTATTTTTGAACATTTCACCCCCTGTTTTAAAACCCTAAAATCACAACTGGCCAGAGCCCTTCTATTTACTCAAGTGTTTCCTTGTCTGTATATATATGTATATTGCCCTTCCCCCACAGAGAGAGAAATTCATTTTCAATGAGTTTGAACAATACATAGTAGTTCACCCAAGTGTTATTATTTAATATTTCTATATCACGTATCGTGCAGAAATAGTTGTGAAAAACTTCATTTCTAAAATGTAGGTAGGAAAATGTATGAGCAATAATAGTGTTATGAGACTAAGAAGAGGAAAATCCACTGCGGGGCTGCGAATGGTAAGAAAGACGGCGTCACAGGAGAGCCATAAAGACCAAACGGAAAAGCTGAGCTGGCGGAAAAGAAAGACAAAACCGTGTCTCGTTTCACATTTATTTCCACCTGAGAAATACACTGAAATAAGGCAGAAGAGCGGAGGGAAGATAAAACCACAACACTGCTGATGCAAGTGTTTAACTCCTGTGAGTGCCTGGGTGTACGTAGAATATAACTTTATTTACTCTTGATTGGAATAGCTATTATCTTTGTTGTTTATCAGCTTGATCTTACACTCAAAATATGAGATATCTAACCTTTAATTGTAAAATGATTAAAAGAAAAAAAAATCCCTCATTTTTCAAAAACGTGTCACAATTATTGGCACCTCTGCATTTAGTATTTTGTTCACCCTCCCCTTGCCAAGATAACAGCACTGAGTCTTCTCCTATAATACTTCATGAGGTATAAAGCAAAGAATCTGAGACCATTCCTCCATGTTTTCAATCCTTGGGGTTTAGCTCACCCCACATGTTTTCAATGGGGTTTAGGTCAGGGGACTGGAATTTGTCATTGCAAAAGCCTGATTCTGTGGTCAGGGGTTTTTGTGTGGATTTGGAGGTATGCTTTGGATCATTGTCCTGCTGGAAGATCCGACCATGACTCAGTTTTAGCCTCCTGAGAGGGCCAGACAGATTTTTATCTAAAATCTGGTACTGGATGGAGTCGATGATGCCATGTATCCTAACAAGGTTCCCAGGGCCTTTGGAAGTAAAACAGCCCCACAACATCACAGATCCACCACCATACTTCACAGTGGGGATTAGGCTATTTTTGTCTCATCTGACCATAGAATCCGGTTCCACTCAAAGTTCCAATGACTTTTAGCAAACTCCAGGCACTTATGTTTGCGGTTTGATGACAGCAGAGGTTTTATTCTGGCAAGCGTTCCAAATAGCTTTTTGGCATCTAATTGTAGTTTTGAAGACTTGGTGACCCCAAGATGCAATTCTCCAACTGAGGAAAATTTTGCCTCTCGAACCATCCTCCTCACTGTGTGTGGGAGAAAAATACACTACACACATAAATGATGGAGGTGTTTAGCGTACGCCAGCTAAAATGTATTTTAACACTTAGTGGAAATGTATTTGTATGTATCAAAGTGTTGTTGCAGTACATTATTTTGAGTTTACGTTTATGCATTTGGTTTTTGTGCATTTTGTTGTTTTCTTTCAGTTTGCTTTGCCAATGGTTAATGGGACTAACTAGATGGAAGGAGCAGTGCTGGAGTTACACCACCCAGGGAAAGTCAGGTTTTGAATGTCTGGGTGAGCGGGAGGTATTTTGTTGCACAGGGTCAGGACTGATATAGCCTGGGCATTGGCACTGTTAAGCAGTGCATAGCCATAATTATTATTTTATTTTCTGTTTTGTCCAGTTTTTTTGTATACTGTTTCTACTAGGTGGCACTGTCCATATTCTGCATTGGATTTTTGGCATTCCATTTTGGAATAAAGGCATCACAGGATTTGTGTATCGGTTGTCTGTGTTACTCCTTCCCCCATCCATCCATTGACCTCTTCCTAACAATCTCATACATATGAAGGGCCTCAGAGAGGACTCTACAACCTTCGATGAATTTTTGTTCAGGAGCTGGTGAGATCAGGGTGAGAGGTGAGGGGTATCGGTGTCTCGGGGGCAGGGGAGTGCAGGGGGTGTAGGGGGTTACTGAGTGCGCCGCTTGTGTAAAGCACATTCAAGACGCTTAGAAGCAATTTCCCCACAAGTTAGCTCCCAACCCTGTCCACCCAGGATGATGTTCTCTTCTTTCCTGTGTCTACGATGTTTGCACTACTTACTTACTTCATCCTCTTCGTTCCTCGAGGAACATAAGGCTGCAAAGGCTCCTTCCCCCATGTTGCTACCTTGTCGTGGTGGGAAGGCTTGTGTGCTTCCGTGACTCCGGGCAGGTACAACCAAGCCGGGCAGGTTTCAGGGTAGAGGCCAGACAGAAAGCAACACCTGGCCCTCCAGGTTGGGGGTTGGGACGTGGGGCCAACAACCCCACCCCGTAAAAAAGAAAGAAGTTACGGAAACTACGACGATGTTTGTAGACTGGAACCATATCGATGGCAAACCCGTGAACTGTCACTGGTGTGTTTTTTTTGCTTCTAAAATGAATTCGCATCACCGTTGTCTTTTTGTGCTTAAATGAAGGGGACATGTCTGTGCACCGCTGTGAGGATTGATGACTCTAACCGCCAGTTCCTCCCAATGAGACAAATGGCAAGAGTGACAGCATACAGCCTGGAATAACTCCTGCATCAGTGCGGGAGGAATGGTGTGATGTCATACCGTGCTGCTGCGAGACGGAGAGCCCAGGTCACGGGCGGTGACGGTGATGTTGTAGAAAGGCACAGTCTCTCTATCCAGCTCCACATCCCTCCTGACCCGCAGCTCCCCCTCCACCGGAGAGATCACAAACTCATCTGAGAGAGAGAGAGAGGGAGAGGGGGAGAAAGAGGAGGTTAGCTGGCACACCCGCATACATACATACTGCATGCACACTCAGGCTGAGACAGTACTCACTCTGTGGATCCCCTGCAGTGATGCTGTACTCCACTTTGCCATTAAGCCCAGAGTCCTCATCGGTGGCTTTGAGGGTCCAGACCCGGGGTCCTGGCTGCCCCTCAGTGATGTCAAAGGGCCCCTCGTGCGCCCGGGGGAAGGTCGGGGTCACATCATTCACATCGATCACGTTCACCAGCACCTGACAATGAGCGGCATTAGAATGATGATCAGCTGAAATATTTATTAAAGTTAGTGAATTGGGGGTGACTCAGGGGGTTATTCTTTTGAGGATTATTGGTTGGAAAAGTTTTCAAGTGTGCATGTGTATCCTCACTGTTGTGCTGGCTGTCAAGCGGAGCTCGGGGATGGGGCACTGGTCAGTTGCCGTGACAACAAGCGTGTAGTGTCCATTGCTGATCTCATAGTCCAGCTCCTTCACCACTACAATTTTCCCCTTGGCACACATAGAAGAAAACAATTATTAGGTGAACATGGTCTGAATGGCAAAACACCACCTATCTCATTTGTCAGGTTTAACAGGTTTGAACATGCCATTTGGCCCTCAGGGTGTGAATCTGGTCTAACTCACTGTGATCGCGTTGATGCGAAATGTCTGTGCCAGGTTTCCCTGGGCGATGTTGTAGCGCAGGGTGCCATTCAGTCCCTCGTCTGGGTCAATGGCCGTCACCGTGGCGATGGATGTCCCCACTGTTTCCGGACCCTCGCTCAATACCGTCACATACTCTACCTCGGGAAACACTGGTGGGTTGTCGTTCTCGTCTATGATGTATACCCAAACTGTTGTGGAGGACTATGGGGGTGTAGGCAGAGAGAGAAAGAGAAAGAGAGAGATTAAGAGAAAGAGCGTGTCGGAACAGTGAAGTTTGAACTAAAAATGGTCTATTCCCTGAATCCAGTAGCCTTAACAGTCAAATGCCCTTGTAATTACTACACAGGATACCAATGATCAATTAAATCACCAAATTCGTTGATCGGCAGAGCAATCTGGTGGATCAACCTTCATCAAAGTATACAACTCACAATTCAATTAAAAATAACTGCTGGTTTATTAAGTTACAACAGGTAGACAAAGACAAAATATTCAACGTCCAATCTACAGACGTAGGTTCAACTACCTTAACAAATACTAAATCCTAGGCGTAAAATTGACATGTAACAATCACAAGAGATGAAATGGAAGAAAATGATACCAAACCAAGTTTGTCTCTCTCACAAATCTCACGTGAGATGCCGTGCCCTACCTCCAAGTTATACAGGGCATCAGAGTGAAATCCTGAATCACCCTGGGCCAGAGAACAGTGAAACAGCAGACATCTCATTGTATGAGTCTGTCATGAGTTTCACACATAATGGTGTGGTGCATTTTTTGAAAACCTTGAAATCTTGAAGCGAGAGAGTGTAAAGAGGGTAGGTCTGCTGCTGGAGTTTCGGACTGAGCTCCAGACGGGCTGCCCCATACAAGACACAACAAGAGGCACGATTAGCCCGTTGAGCTGAACACCCGAGTGCCCAGTTCCGGGAACTAATCATACTCTTACTGCTTCTCAAGGGATGACGTCACATTCTGTAGCGGAAGCTCGCGGGCTTAACTCACATCTCGGAGCTCCGCTACACGAGTAAGGTGAAGGTGTGAAACTTCACACTTCAGGGGTGCATGGTATCGTCGGTATCAGCCTTGTCTTTTAGGAAAAACAATATGATATACAGTATATATATACTATATTTATCTCTTTATAAACGTACTTATAAACATACTAATTTTTAGCATTAGCCTATGCAATGGTGGTATTGAGTAGGTTTTTGATCTAACTAAATTTAACGTATTGAGTTTGGATGACTTTAGGTTTTATTCTGATGTATGCTAAATCAGTAACGATGCTGGAGAGATTTACACAACTGTTAGGTGTGCTAATTTAACTGGCTTGGATGCGTAAAGTGTGCTCATGAATCTGTATATAAAATAAGATATTTTGACAAGCTAACAGTCTGTTTGCAGCTTTCTAGCTGCTGCAAAATTATCATGGTTGGCTAAGGTTTTTTAACTTAAGAACTTTTGTAATTTTTATAAACTTTTTAATAGTTCTTCATAAATATCTATGTTTGCTCTAATTATGCAATTTGCAGTTACTTGTGTTTTGTTTTATTATTTGCTATTTTGCTGTAATACGTGGATGTACCTACTTTTTCTGTGTTTGGGCATGTTTTTTTCCGTTTTGCTTGTTTTTGTTTGTGATATATTTTATTTTTCCTCAGTTTATTTCGTAGCCTACAGGTGTTGCCTTTGGCTATGGGTTCAAGTTCGGGCCACATATACTGAAAAATGTATGCATTTATTACTGTAAATCATTCACTACATATAGGCTATCGTTTTTGCGATAGGGGAGACCGGGGTTGGTTGGCACACTTTTCACACTCTGCCGTATTTCTCTGGCATATTTTATGTGAGGATATTCGAACTAGTAGCAAATGAAAGGTTAAGGTCTCAGCTATAAATACATATATTTCAATGTCAACAAATATTTTCTTCAATTACGTGATTCGTGATTAAAGTCATGTTGTGCACTTGTGCCAACCAGCCCCAACACGGGGTTGGTTGGCACACGCTTTGGGGTTGGTTGGCACAATGTTAAAATGCTATCAGTTCAAAGAATGAAGCAACAAATAGAAACAATTTGAACCAGAACCAGGAAATGTAAACATTCAATATAATATCTGCCCATTTTTTAACCAAATAATTTTTTTTTTTATCAGTTCACTAATAATGTTTCATTAATTATGTCTTTGGACTTTATAAGCTGCGATGGATTGGCGACCTGTCCAGGGTGTATTCCTGCCTCTCGCCCGAACGCATGCTGGGATAGGCTCCAGCCCCCGCGACCCTGACCAGGAATAAGCGGCTTAGATAATGGATGGATGGATGGATGGACTTTATAAGAACAACAAATAAAACACTGAATAATTTTGTAACAATTATAAACTTAATAATTTAAAAGGTGCACCATGTAACATTAGCACAGCAGCACAACTATAACCACAAACTACTCAATTCAGAACAAATTCTACAAAGAGCCTCTTTTTAGTGTTAGCCTTTTGCTCCTCTAGATCTCTTTTGACTGGTTTGTCTGTCAGGATGGCGGTTTTCCTCCTAACAGCACCACCAACCTTCCTATTCCCTGCCTTAGGGAAAGGCCGCAGCTCCTGTGGGGTGGGGAGACCTCTCCCAGTGCCAGCAGAGAGACCACTTGGTCCAGGCACACCATTGACACATGTGCCAACCAACCCCAAAGTCAGTGTGCCAACCAACCCCACTCTCATTAGGACACATCTCTGTGCTAATATGATGTCAGCTAGCTAGCATGACTCATCACAACCTTTCAAATCTTCTATCAAAATGTAGCTAATTCCTCTCTCTATTAACTAAAAATAATATAATGTCAATATCTCTATCTAACACAGTTTTATAATATATTTAGTGGGGGACCATTTTTTTATTTTGACCATACAAAATGTCAAAGTTGTGCTCACCTCAACACTTAGTGACCTTCAAATGTTTTTGACAGAATGAATGAGTGCAGGTAAAGAGAGCAAACATTTTAATGTTAAATTTTTGTGACATTGCCCCCTGGGGGGCTGGTGATGACCTGTGTGCCAACCAACCCCTGAGCCAACCAACCCCGGTCTCCCCTACTTGCCAAATGCCGTAGATGCCATCGGCAAAATCTCATCATTTCACTTGAATCTTTACAAATTTAGATGACTTTAACCATGTCATTTAAGAGTCCAGTCCCGTTTAAAATAATTCACAAGAGTAGCCTACAGTAAGAAATTAATTCATGCACGCACACGTATTGAAAGAGAGATATAGCGAAAATAAGACTTGAAGACAAATGTAAAATATAATTGTATGCTATTAAATGTAAAAATTAGAAAATTAACGTATAAGAATATCATACCTACCTATAAGAATATAAATAACTGACAGTGTAGAGTAAGGGTATTGTGCAATGTGGAATTTAGGTAGTCTACACCAGATTATCTCAAATTAAATGAAAGAAGTTGAACAAATGTAGCCTGCTATATAGTCTTACTTTACGTATTACTATAACTATATATAGCTCAGAACCATGCAAGCAGTTAAGAATAGGACCTTTAGTTAACAAAAAGTTTTTCCAGTAAAGCGTTTTCATACTTTATCTTAACTCAGCACAGTTTAGGGCAGTGAGGAACTGAAAGCGACACAGTAAAAGATCGAAATAGAGAGAGAGGGTCAGTAGTCGGAGGAGCTTGCTTAGAAGTGAGGGCGTCTCCACTCCGCTCCGTTTCCTGTTGTATTAGGTTGCAACATCAACTAAATCCACCCACGGCGACTGACTGCCAGCCGAGAAAACTTTTGCTGAGAGAAGACTACAGTTTATTTAATCAAAGATAGAACTGAGTCAACTGTTTAGGGCGTGGAGTCAGTTAGTTCTCATCCACAAAGAAAAATCTGCCAGTGCATCCGAACAAAGTTGCATGAAGTCGGGGAGATTTAAAAATTAAAAAACAAAAAAACATATATTCTACAATTTACAAAGAACACCATGTCGGATTCATATCGGAGAGAGACACCCGCGCTTGTTTTGCGATTGGGTTTTCAACTTCTTGTTATAATTGGAGGTAAGTAAATACAATGCTGATAAAAGCGCGATGTTTCAAATGTGACTTTTCCCCTTCTCCCACGGACTGGAAAAGCAGGACTTGTACCAACCTGTTGCATATCTTTTCTGAAGCTGTGGGTTAGGGAGAAGTCTTTTTTCATGTCATTTTACAACGATGATAATTTGCTGGCTCGTGATAATAAAAACAGTATTCTTAACAGAGTAAACACAGAGTTTACATTTTTTTTAAATCACCAAGCAAGCATTCAACATTAATTTAGATAGCTGCGGTGGCACTTTTTTGCTCGTTTTGGTGTTTTATCATACTTTAGATTGATTAAATCCGCTGTTTGTTTGAGCATCATAAACATTTCTGGAAACTGAGCCATAATCTATCATTTAAAAATTGTTATTGTTTGTCCTAGTCAGGCTGTGTGTCAATTTACTAATAGTTTACTTTATACTTATAGTAAACTTGCTTGCATATTTATGTATTTTGTCAACACATGTATTGTGCAATTTACACAACTTAGTGTAAAAACGAGAACGTTACCGAGAAAACTTAAGTTAAATGCATTGTCCAATAATTTTGCTAACGCAGTGTGGGTAGATAATCTGACACCGCTCATAATCTCGCACAGCAGATGGTTTAAAGAGCCAGGCGGTTTCGGTCCGTCTGATATTGGGGATCTGCGCTTTTCCTACTGTCGCCAGCAGTTGTGTTGCGATCAAGGGAGTGGTGTAGCCTACAAGAATGTTTATAGCCTACGTGTTAGTGTTTTTTTCGTACTCATTCTTAAATCTGAATGAATTCTTCAGCCAAAACAGCTGTATGTTTCTGTGTATTTTAAATGTGGGCCTCTTGTGGGTTGTTTTGCACCTATCAAATCCGTTAGCTACCAATGCTGTGAATTCGAAACTAGGGGATGGAAACTGTTTGTTGTTGTTTTGAGATGAACATCTGGCCCAGGCTTTTCGTTTGTTTAACCTCCTGCCTCCTCTCTTCTCGCTGGGATCGAGAGAAGAAAAACAGCTGTTGCGATTCCGACACTGTAATCCACTCCAAACAGCCATAGTCGCCCGAAAAAGCATCCAGGGTGACTGAGGGGACTGGTGCCTCGACAGGTCACGGTAAACGCTCTGATAAGCGTCTCTGACGCCACCAAAGCGGGACGAGCCTCGACCCGATGACCTGTCAAGGCCCCAATTTGGCTCAGTTTTCCCCGTTACTGAAAACAAACAAGGCGTGCCTAAGAAACTAGTACAACACAAGTCAAATAAAAAACGATAGGAGCAAAGCCAAGTCCATCATTAGCAGAAGTTCCTGTGCATTTTTATACATGGAATTCTTGCCTTTTCTCGATGTGTAATACATCTTGAAATGTATTTGCTCTCTAAATGCACACACGACGACCATCGTTTTAATTGTGGTTAAGAAGAGATTTACTACTACATAATCTGAGCGAAAAACAGTCCAAACAGAAATACGGAAGGCACGGGCCAGTGCACGAAAACACTAACACTAGACTATTTTCTCTCTTCTGCTTTCTTGAACTTGTGAAGTTGCCTACCGTTACTTTATATAGTTCTCTACACTTTATACTTTGTAGGCACGATGTCAAACAAAATACTAGAATATGGTTTAGAGCCATACGCCAGGAAAGGAATCATAGTGGAATGTAATGAACTAAGAAAAATAAATAAATCAAGATAATTATGATTTTGCGTGGGTGTTTAATGGAGGGGAATGTATATAATTTCACAATACTTATGAAGTATATTGTAATATTTGTAATAATTTGAATATTATTTTATTAGTAATTTCACCTATAATCGTAATTTAACATAGCCTATATAATTGTCCATATGTGTGTCAAGTGTTTGTACTTTACTCTAGTTACAACAATGTAGTTATATTGCTGTCTCAGAAGTGCTTTGGCTTGCACCTCCAGTAATGCACAGTTGATGTGAGAGTGGTAGTAACTGAAAGAAGCGCAACTGCTGTGCGCCGGAGAGAGACACACAGAGAGAGTAACAGATAATACATCTCTCAATTTTAATCCTTATTTTCTCATAAAGCATGTCCATTTTAAATTAAAGCTAGTCAATCAGCAGACATCCTGTGCTGCTCTGCTGGGCACTGGGGCTGAATACACGCACACTACAGAATATCACCAAACCACCATTTAATTTGAATTCAAAACACCTGTTCATCACCGTCAGAGGGTCCCAAACTTAAAGATGAATACCAGATAGACACTCCTAACTCTCTGTCCAGCCAACTTCAGTCCCCAAAGACTGCACTGTGCTGTACTGAGCGCCTTTGTCAGAGGTTTCCTTCCTCTGAGCTCCAACTGATTGTCCGTGCCACAGATTTGCAGATGTGTCTGAGGGTGGACCAGGAGTACAGATATGAAAATGATATCAGCCTACCTCATTTTCATTATGTTTTCCTTTTTTTTCTCTTTTCTTTGGGGGGGGTAATACACACAAAACACACACACACACACACACACACACACACACACACACACACACACACAAATGCCAAGGGTGCTCTTGCTCCCTGTCTTAATCCCTGTCTCAGCCCTCTCTTTCTTTCTCAATCCAATTTCAATTTAAATGCTTTACTGGCATGACATAGCATACATATTGCTAAAGTGTATTTTTCGTACAACAGTTCAAACAAATGATAAATCTGTAATAGTAATATTAAACATACTGGCAAAACAACTGCATTACAAATAAAATAATAATAGTTATGAATAAAAATACTAGTGAAATATTACATCATTAACAAACATCATTATTATTATAATTACTGTTATTAATTATAAACATTACCACTCTATCTCTCTCTCTGTCCTGCTGTCCTTTCTACTTGGACATGACCAAGCCTGAGGCCTTCCTGCACAAATCACCATGGTTATTAGCACACACCTGGGTCACCATAATTGGTTGATCAGGTTCCTCAGCTGTGCAACACAACCTCCAAAGGGCCATGCTGGGGGAGGGGGTGGCAGAAGGAGGAGGGTTTAGGAAGTAGCATGTGTTCATCATTAGCACGGCAGGTGTTTCAGTCCCGAGACTAACTTGGCTCTCAGTCAAAAAAAAAAACTGGGATGGAAGGAGGAAGTCTTACCATAGTTATTTCTGTGTTAGATTGTGTGTGTGTGTCTATGTGCTTGCTTGCATTTGTGCGTGTGTGTGTGTGTTTATGAGTGTGGGGTGGGGAGGTTTCTCAGTGCACTAGGCAGGTATGGGCAACTCCAGTGATTTTAGATGATTGAGTTAAGGCTGGGATCTGACTACTCCAGGAAAGCGATGATCTCAGCGGGATAATGAAGGCCTGATGTGGAGGGAGAAACACCCAGAACACGCACACACACCCCTGTCACATGACTGTGGTTAAAACATCTGGAGTGTCTCAGGCTGAGGAAGCTGAGAACAGTCAGCTATGCGACAGAGATACCTTTACCCTGTCATCACTCTAACCTGAGGCCAGCTACTTTGATTGTCCACCCTCTGGCTTTTGTGTATGTTGCTACAGAGCAACTGTGCTGGGTGTGGGACTCTGGAGAGTGTTAAGTTATTTTGGGGGTGGGGAGACTTCCCCACACCATACCATTTTCCTCAATCTGGGGTCTTGAGAGTTGATGAGTAATGACGCCTTCATTAGCATTTCAGGGAGGGGCGTGGTGAGTTTTTGAAAGACCAGACCCCAGTTTGTGTTCCCAGCTGTTCTGCTAAAGAGAAGTCCCCTGGAGGACGCTATGACGTGAGCATGAGCAGAGACACCAGGCCTTGTGTGTAAAGTAGTTTAACAATCCTGGAGTAGACAGCTACCAGCAGAATTCTGTCCCCCCAGGGCATGTGGCCTTTAACAGGATTGTTCAGGACAGTGCCTTCCCGTCTGTGTTTGACCACTGTGGCTTGAGTCAGTGCATAAAAGTAACGAAACACAGCTGGATAAAATGCTATTATAGCTTTTATAATCATTTACCAATAACTTGTTTTACAAGTTTGACAGGGGATTAGATTGAAAATCATTTGAACAATGGGTCCCAAATCAGTTGGCAGAAAATGTTGAATTGAGTTCATCAGGGATGGCAGGATGTCCTTCACCTCTTTCCTTTAAAGTGGAGCACGTTACTCCATAAACTTATGAGCCAGTGACCTCCTGCTGGTTTAATTTTCACCTTTTAATTGGGCTTTTCATCTTTTCAATTAATTCAGGGACTGTTTAAAACAATGGGGATTGGTTTACTAAGCCAATAGGCCAATTGGAACACTGGGGGGGTTCAGTAATAATCCAAACAAGTTGGTCAAACTCCCACTGTGGACAAATCCCCCCTGCAACAATTTATATCATAGGTATAATTTTTTTCTCACTGTGTGTACATACCAGCACGATGTAAGGGAAGTAGTTTTGGGTGAGTCAGTGAGGCAGGTCCACAAGGCTACTGACTGTGATGCAATGGAAACTGAACTGAGCCTGGTGATCGCAGAGCAGTGGGAGAGATGTGAAAAATGCCATCAACCATACTGGGATGGATACTTTTTCAAACCAATGCAAAATATTCTTGGTGTGGAAGGCTTACTAGTACATTAAAAAGGCATGAAGTGGGGAGAGGGGTGAGTGGGGGGTGGGACTGATATCTGATGAAAACCTCCCAGTAACAATAATGCTTATTAAACTTATACCTTTGTAGTTTGGTGGGAGCTGGCCCTTAGCCCTGAAGCATAGGGACCTAATCTTCTCTCCCCCCATCTCTCACAAACTTACGGAAAAACCTCTATGTACACTTTGCTCAAAGCAAGTTGAAAACTGTCTGCTGTTTGCTTAGATAAGCCAGTCCTGAGGGCAGAAAGGCGTGTCTGAGTGTATACAGTATGTGGGGGCAGGGGCAACAGAATAACAATAGACACTCCAGAGTTGAAACGGGGGGGATTGGGTATCGCAGGAGAAACCGGATTCGTTTATTAATGGAAAGGGGTCTCCCGAGACTGGAATGGGCTCTCAGGATGCCAGGTTGAATGGAGACGGAGCATAATGGAGAACAGTGTGCGTGGAGGGGAGAGGCAGGGTGGGGGGGTGATAGTGTGAAACAGTGGCCAGCGGTGTGTTGTATTGTCTCTCTGAGAGGCAGGAACAGCCAGAGGGCCCAGAGTTGTAGTTAATTACATTCCCTGGATTTCCTATTGGTCTTCCTGCCACACACTCACACATACAGACACACACGCACACAATGCAATCAGCCATAGAGGGTCAGTGACAGGACAGCTACTGTATTTCCAGACAATGGACACTGTTTCCGTTTTCAATGTAAATCTGGGTCATTCAGTTAATCTGCTGTACTTGTGGGTAAACGTAAACTTTTTAAAGCTGAATAATTTAACTTTAAATTTATGTATACGTATATTTGCTCTTAATTATATGACTTTCTCTTAAAGTTACACAACATTTTAATTTAACTTCTACTTATTATATAAAGCAATTATATAAAGGTCAACATTAGCAGTTGAATTGTTAGTTTGGTGTGAATTTAAGATTCAGTGCACACAGTGTCTGTCCACTCCTTTATCAGTTTACATTTGAGACTGAACAATTAGCTCTTACATTTTTCACATTTAACCATTAATCTGCAACCTTAACAGACCCAGTGGAATAAGCATGAACTCAACCATCCTGAAACGAAAAAAGAAAAAAAGAACCCCACTGGAAAACATGTGCGACTTGAATTATTTCGACTGGCGTTTGGCAAAGCCTACATCCGCTGTTAGCATTGTCTGCAGGCCTGAGATGAAGGGGTGGTTTGGGCAATTAGAAAGGGTCAGGCCAAGTCAGGTAAATACGTTAACCATTTCATGACTGGGGCAGCAGGGCCGAAGAGTGTCAGAGTGAAGAACAAGTGCTGGAACAGCGGAGCCCTGGAGGAGACTGGAACAGGGTTTAGTGCAGAGGGCATGGAGAAAAGCGGGAGGGAGAGCGAGGGGGTTCGAGGCGGTTGAGGGACTGACTGCCAGTTTCGCTCAGAACCAACCCTGCCCAGGGTAAAAACAAAAACAAAAACACAAAAACAATTCCCCACAAGCCGCACCCGGCAACCACACTTACACAAAAACAGGAATCCCTGCAGACATACGTAAAGCCTCAGAATATACATTGTATTATGTACGTGCGCACACACTCACGTGCGCACAAAGTTGGATGTGTTGCAAGGGAAGTGTGTATGGAACTCATTATGGCATTTAATGCACACTATTGTTTATGGTGAATCTGTGGGGCAGGGGTTGGGGTTGTGGGGGTAAGAGCTGCTCAAGGCTCCTTTTGTGTGTTCGGGGTCCTGGCCGTTTTTGCTATGGTCTCATCCGTTATTTGACAGAAACAACGAATCATTTCAGCATGTATCTATAACACAGAGACTGCAGGGGTTTAGACTTAAAGCTGCAGAAACTGCATGGAAGTGAAACCATGCTCGCTGAAGTTAAGTTGGCGCCAGCTAGTTCAGAGGGCACTTTTCTGATGCTCAGAGAACCAGACTCGCGCAAGTGTGCAAGAGTGCTTAGGGCACAAGTCAGAAGGCAAGTCAGATCATCAAAGGAACAGATTGTGAGGAAGAAAAAAACCACAATATCAAGAAGATAAGAGAAATCACAGAATGGAAAGTGTAAGGGAGACAATGAATTCAAGAAGAAAAATGCCTGCAGCAGACAAACACCCCTCCCCCACACACACACACTTGCACACACACACAGCTGCCATTGCCCTGGGGTTGAGAAAAAGGTATGGAAAGGGTGTTGTGTCTATTTATGAGGCAGGAGATAAGGGATTTGCTACCATTAAAGGGACTGTTTGCTGGGGCAACTTTACACGGCTTTGCCTCTGACAGCTCTTCTGCACAGCATCAGCCACGAAACACCTGTCTGGTAGCGAGATACCACAGTTCTTGTTGGAACTTAACCCTTAGCGCGTGGATTGACAGAAAACGCAGACACCTTGCATGCAGTCTCAGCCTCGAATCGATGAAATGATGCACACACACCGTCACACTCTTACCAAGCAGACACACACAACCACAAAACCAAAACCAGTTAGCAGGGCCGTAACCAACCAGCCTGAACTCTGCACAAATGTTTGCATAGCAGCATGTACCGAAGAGAACACAGGAAACAACATGAGCTGCCCTAGAATTGTCAAAATCAAAGTAAAAGATTTGTGGAGCTTGAGAAAAGAGAGGTGCAATGCATGTGCGCGTGCAATTTTGAGTACGAGACTGTTTTTTGAGTGACATTTGCAAGTGGCTCTGGATAAGAGCATCTGCCAAATAGCTAAATGTAAATGTGAGCGTGTGCCTGCATGCATAGGCTTGCCTACGTTTTTGTGAGTGTGGGTGTCTGCGTGTGTGTGACTCCATCACTTGAAAAAAACCAAGCATGCAGCATGTTATCGTGTATGCGTAATATACGTGTTTGAAACATAATTTGAGAGGATCATCAGTAATCTAATGACTGTGGGGAATGTCTAAAATGAACCTGCAGCACTGCAGAAGAAATGCATCCCGTAAGCTTGCCGTGATCCTCCTGTATTGAATTTTCCGTGGTTCTGTGGCATTGTGCCAGTTCACAATTTACATGGACAAAATTGTATTTACTGTCGGGCAAGTGAGAATTGAAGAAGAATGTCTAGTCCCTGAATCCATTATCCGTAACAGGTTTACTACCTTCACAAACATTAAATAATAGACATAAAAATGCCATGCAACAATCATGAAAGAGATGAAATGAAAGAAAAATGTACCAAACCAAGTTTGTCTTTCTCCAAAAGCACACACACACACACACACAGCCAGGAAACCAAGCAAAATGAGCCTGTGTGAGCCAGGACCAGATCTTCCAAGAATGCAGGAATGTGCAGAATCAAACCCTAGAACTGCCAGACTGAGTTCAAGCCATCAATAGGTCACACTTTAAAAGTTTTAAGGAGAAAGCAAGAGAGAGACAGAGAGAGGGAAAGGGAAAGGGAGAGAGAGCAAGAGGGGGAGAGAAAGAGAGAGGGGGGGAGCTCCCTCTCTAGTCCATACATGATTAATTTACAATTTGGAGGAGGAGCAGGACAAGCCTGGACCAGACCCCTTTTTATATTTTTTATTTTGGGTCACTTACTACTAGAAGACATCTTTTCAAGGTAATCATTGAAGTGATCCTATCACGGTGGCAGCTTGGGCAGCTTGGTTTATACAGAGATGTTGGTTGAGCTGACATTTGGAGAAACTTCATATGCTCAGGCAAGGAATATTGCTACCATGTGACACGCAGACCTCTGTTTTTCTCTGGTGCACCTGGCCCATAATTTCCAGCTCATAGGTAGAATCCCCAAATTGTGTTGTGTGACATAGTCCAATATGGAACATGCTAGAACCAAACTTACGTGGCTTACGTTCAAAGGGTAATAAAACCTGTCAGTGATGACACCAGGGAAGCCCACATTTCAATCTGTGTGTCAAGATGGAGATGGAGATTTAGGTTCCGCCGGGCCACAAGACTGCACAGGATCATAAAGTGCATGTTCTCTTGGTGCAGCGTTAGTGCATTAGTCTCTGCATTAATAACAATATGACTTTTGCAATTCTGTCTCTGCAGCGGGCGCTGAAACCCCACATTTCCACGCGACTATGACGGTGTTAGTGCCACACCTGTCCTACACCTGCCCGGCAGGTGCCAATGTCACCATGCAGTGCGTTGTGGTGGGGACACCCATGCATGCCAAGGACAAAGTCCAGCTTGGCTGGTTGTTCACCCCCCACCAGAACCAGAGGTGCCATGAACCGATCCACCCCCGCATGGCCGCCAACCACTCCCACCCTCAGGGGGTGCACTACAACACAACCAAAGATGCCTTCTTGGTCACCCTGCTGAACGTGAGCCACTCTGACCAGGGCCGATACTGCTGCCTGGCGAGGGAAATCCACATGGAAAAGCACCATCTAAATGTAGTGCAGAATCCCCACGGCTACGTCCTGCTGACCGTCACACCCCGTAAGAGCAAGCCCCTCTCTCTCTCAACTGTGTTTGTGACACGCCCCTACATGTAAACCCCTCCCACTTATCTCTAACTCAGCGTAACACTCTCCCCTTCTTCTCTGTGACACTCCCCTAAAAACCAAACCCCTCCCCCTCATCTGTTTGTGACATGCCCCTATAGTAAACCCCTCCCTCACATCTCTGTGTGTAACATGGCCCTGGCAGAAAACCCCTCCCCCCTCATCTCTAACTGTATGTGAAACACTTCTTCGAACAAACCTCTTCTGTTTGTGACATGCCCATCAATGCAAACCCCTCCCACTCACCGCTGTGTTTGACACTGTTTTAGCACACACACCCTGTGTATGTTACATCTTCTCAGAAGACACTGATCTGCCCTCTCCTGCATGCTTGTGTCCACGTTTGATCCCATATTTCATATGATCAGCATCTTTATACACTCAGTATAACTACTGAGATAATGACTTACACTGTCTCCCCGTGTCTACCCAGGTCAGAATGGAAGTCTGAAATGCACTGCCATAGACCACAAACCCCCTGAAGGTATGAAGACACGCACACATTATATATATATATATATATATATATATATATGAATAAAATAAATGTGCTAAATATGTAAGGAATAAACCAGGATGGTGTCCCGTTGTATGAAAATAAACCATGACAGAGGGGTTAACACTGCACAGCCCGTCTTGATTTATTCCGCTATATACCCCGACTAAATGCAAAATAAATAATTTGACACTCAAATTCCATTAAAAAATTTACAAAATATTTGTTGCCGATAAAATGTATATATATATATTTTTTTACAGTTAACTATATAGATGTCCACTGAAATAGCTAGTCCCTTTTTAATTAACTGGAAATTAGCTAATGTTAGCTACACAGTGTCTATCTCTTTAATCACCGCGAAGTGAATTTCATACAACTTCACAGCCCAGAGAAATAACCTTCCCGACTGTTTCCAACATCCACTGAAATATCTTACTAGCCTCTTGCCAGCTAACCAGCATTTATCTCGTTGCATAGTGTTCGTCGGCTTTAATGTTAGCTAGCTACACAGTGTCCGTCGCCTTTAGCGTTGGCTAGCTACACAGTGTTGGCTTTACATATGTGGAAACTATGACTGTAAACTTTGTTTATTTGTTTATTTGCAAAACACGAATTACCCATGTTGTCGATTTCCTCGTGTTTTCCTCACACCTCCTGTCAATTGTATTCAGAGCTCAGCTTCACTAATGTTTCTATGCCTTTTGTGGTTGTAAACCATTTGTTCACTAAGTTATGTTGACAGGCTCATTAGTCTTCATACTCGCCATTTGTAACCATTTTTAAGTGCTGACTCTTTTGGGGGTGTTCTAAAACTTTTTGACCAACCTCCTTACACTCTACTTTAGTGTTCTTTTTTTGTTGTTGCCACAGCCACATAATCAAATCATCTTTGGCACATCTACAGTTAATTTATGTTGAAGCCCAGCATCACTGTGCAGATTTTACAGGAGACAGGGTGAGAGAGGAAGAGAGGGTAAGGTTGAAGGTGCATTAGGGTCCAGGCATTAATAAAGTTTTGAACAGTGCGTCGTATCTGTCAAAAGTATAAAACGTTCGAGCGTAACAACCTATGGATGCAGGGAGAGCTGGTAGATCTATTGTGTTTATAATGGAATTCGATTTTGGTGTGTGATTCATGCTGGTGTAATCTTCCCCTGAGACAGTTGAAATTCCTATGGTATCTTCAAAAAAATGTTATTTCCTGTCCCCCTTCCTTACCCCACCCACTCCCCCTTTCTGCATTTCCTTCTCTCTTCCCCTGTCTCTTTCTCCCTCAGGGACTGTGGCAGCAGGACTTGCCATAGCTGGGTGCATCATGGGTATTCTTTCATTGCCCCTCATTCTGCTGTTGGTGTACAAGCAGAGGCAGACAGCCCAGTCCAACCGACGTAAGTGACCACATATGCAAGCGCACGCACATGCACTCACTCACTCTCAAACACACTCACGCACACACACTCTCACTCACACAGTCACTCACACACACACACTCACTCACTCACTCACTCCCTCACTCACACACTCGCACAGCCACTCACACACACACATACGCACCCACCCACTCACTCACACACACAAACACACACACACACACACACACACACACACACACACACACACACACACACAAACACACACACTCACACACATACACACACACACTCACTCACTCACTCACTCACGCACTCACACACACACACACAAAAGGCACACACACACAAATGTGTTTTTCCTCTTCTCTTCATCCTGGACTCAATTCACTGTTGAAAACTCATTTCCTAAGTCATTTCTGCAAGGCATGCAGGTGTGTCAAGGCACAGCACTGAAACTCACTTTGAAAGAGGTTTTGTTCTCTGACAGAGACCCTTTCCTCTCTCCCTCACAGGTGCACATGAGCTTGTGAGAATGGACAGGTGAGTCCCTCAAAACAACCACAACAACAGCCATACCAATGGCAACAGCGGCTGTGTGAAATGACTTTGTATCAACTTAGTCCATCCAATTTGCCTAAGCTAAACTGACTGATGTATATTAACAGACATCGGTCACTTAATATTAAACTTAATATTACACAATTAATATTACACTTTTATATGATTTTTTTTAGCCAGGCAGTGCTGTTCAATGACTCTGAGAGTAACTCTGATCAAGGGACGGTGGGCGATGCTGTGATTGTGCATTTGTCTGCAGTTTTCTCTTTATCCCTCTTTCCCCTTCGTTCTCCTTACCATGTCCCCCCCCACCCCCGATTCTGTGTCCACAGTGAGCCACATGGTCATGAGAACCCCGTGTTTTTAGGGGGGTCTCCCCAGAATAAAACACGCACTGTGTCCCAGATCATGACCAGGCAGTCCTCGGAGACGGGGCGACACCTGCTGTCCGAGCCCAGCACCCCCCTCTCTCCCCCTGCCCACGGGGATGTCTTTTTCCCATCGCAAGGTAAGACACAGACACACTAAAACTGACAGAGATGCACTGACATACAGTACACTGGGGCACTGAGATACTAACACACACACAAACACAGATGTGACAGGATTAGCCCAGCTGTACGTATACCCACGCACACTCACTCACTCAGTCATTCATTCATTGACTGCCAACTATCCACACAGTTACTCCCTTGACTGTATTAATCCCAAATCGGAAAGCCGGTTCCTGCCTGCTCCCACACTCTGCTACTTCCTGTCCGTGCAGCGCTCCCAGCGTGAAGCCCTCAGCACCTGGTGGTTGTGGCAGCTTACACACACAAACAGATGGCAGGAACACGCTGTGCAATGAGGAGTCCTGTTTCACTTCCTGTGTTTGTTTGAGAAGTGATGTCGCACTCCCCAGCGCTGTGCCGTACTGCCTGTGCCCTGATCCCTGGGACACTTACCCCGGGGGCCACAGGTCCAGAGAGCCAGTGGACCGTCTCTATACCCAGAGCACCTGTGCTGACATTCCCCAGATTCCCAGCTCAATTGCCCATTTCCTGGCGCTTCAGTGTGGGGGCATGGAGGGTGCCCATTGGAACTCACCCCCCCACACACACACACACACACACACATCTGGCCTGCTCAGAGGACCTCTTCAGTGTTTTGAAGAGGTTTTGGGTTACATTCGTTTAGATTGTGATTGGGACCCCGTTTTGCACCCTGATCCTGCTGCAGTCATAGTTTTGAAATTGTTCTAAAGCATCCAAAGTGTCTTACTCATCTCTCTGTACCTCGAAACCGATGTCTCGTGACTTGAACGTACTACGTGCAGCCAGGATCGTCTTTTTCACCTCTGAACTGAACCTGTGTGACTGAGTGGAATTTTCCTCACTGCAGTTTCCCCTTTTTGCTGAGCTGTTTTTCACAATTCCTGCCAACAACCGGTTTCTGGTTCCCTTTTAAAATGTCAAATTTTGTTGTAAGAGTGTGCTCGTATACGTGTGGTTGTGTGTGTGGGTGTAAGAGAGAGAGTGGGTGCATATAGATGGATGTGTGTGAGTGGGTGGGTGTGCTCTTCTGTGGAGTGTGAAGGGGTATCAGAGTATGTGAGTTTTTGTGCACAGGCATGTGGGTGTACACTTGCGTAGGTAGTTATTGTATGTATCCTATGTATGCGCCCATATGTAGTTATGTGAATGTGTGTATGTGGGTGGGTGAATTTTGTTTGTTAAATATGCACAGGAAATGGCAGTGGAGTATGATAAAGTGAGTGTAAAATGTGACTGTAAAAGTAGAATGAATGATAAAATATGACAGCCAAGCACTGACATAAGAAAATGACTTTGGTCCTTTTTTAAGATCCTGTCTTTCTGTTTTGCAGAACCCATCCCAGAGTCCCCAGACTTCATGCAGGTATAATGAGGAACGATGCAGTTTTTCTCCTTCAGCGTTATCTTGCCATAGCTACATCACCTCTTATGCCTGCCTCACTTTGCTGTCGGAGATTTGTCGATACATGCGTGGATTGAAGAAAAGCATAAGAACAAAAACAACTAAAAGACATTTCCCACTCGCAAGACCAAAGGGACCATATCTCTCCGAGCTCACGTTGCAGTGGGGGCTGTTATACGAGTGACTTTCTGTCCAAAATACCAACACCCACGCATTCCTCAGGTGCACTAGTTTCTGACTGTCTGTGCTGTTCCCAGGATGTATGAATGTTCTGACATGGAAGCCATACCACAGAGGAAAGCCTTGCGCCGATTACTGGGCTCCCTGGATTAGCGGGGGACCAGGGTTGACCACAGAGGCGGAGTCTTATTTCACAGGAAGTGTGCAGCTGACATTCCACAGTGCTCAGATCTCCCTCCCTCCCTCCTGCCCTGAACCCAGCACTTAGACTGCGCTGCACGTGTGTATACCTTACATTTCACGTTTGTTATGCACTCAGAGTAAAGTGATCGGGCCTGCCCATATGGTTGTGTACAGAATTCATGCTGAGGTCAGGAATCACCTGCCATTCGACCTTCACCTTTTTAGTGTCTGCTGACCCACACAGCAACCCCGAATCTTTATTTTCCTCCCCCCACTCTTGTCTCCCTTCATAGTTTTCTGTTCGTCCCTTGCTCGCTCTCTTCCACCTGTTTTTTCTCTTTCTGTCCCTCACTCCATCTCTCAGGGCCACTCACTCCAGAGTCTCAGCTTTTGACCTGATTCAGCAAAAAGTGCCACTACCTCACCTGTGTTATCATTTTCTTATAAGAAATAACTAATTTGGAGGTAATGTCAGATTTAGCTGTAAATGTCCAGAACAGCTTAACCCTAGCCACACTCTCCATTAACTATCACTGCCTAGAAGACCAGTAGTTTGTCTTCCTTGTTCTCATACACATTGTTACATCTTGCTTTGAATTCATTATTTTTTTCATTTTAAATAAGGAATGTTGATTTTATAGGTTGTTGTTATATATTTTGATATTTTAAAGACTTAAAATGTAGATGTCTTCCATTATGAAAAAGTAATATATGTCAAATCAAGGAATATACTGCATATACAATATATTCAACAGCACATGAGGAAAAAAAAACATTCTGGTAATTGATACATTTTATGACACGCATTATATTGTGACATATTAAAAATGTCTCTTATATCCCTTGTACTTCACAGTACAAATTATGTTATTTTGTAGTAATGGTTTCTTAGATATTTGCATGAAAGTCTGTTCATATATTACCTATGACTCCCTCTAATGGCAGGATGATGTACTTGCACCTATCCTTCCTGATTTGTTGTGCGGAGGGAATGTAAATACGTTTAGACTGGAGCAGGTGTGTCTCTCAGAAACATTGACCAGCAGGTTAATGCTTATGGTTTTGAGCACACTGGCTTCTCATAGTGCGTGATGAGTCTGCATGTGCACAACATTGGATGAGAAAGTGCCTTTTTATGTGACAAACACAATCTGTAAAATTAGACTGGCTACAGGGTCGTTCCAATCAAAGCCCAGCGGGTGTGTGTGTGTGTGTGTGTGTGTGTGTGTGTGTGTGTGTGTGTGTGTGTGTGTGTGTGTGTGTGTGTGTGTGTGTGTGTGTGTGTGTGTGTGTGTGTGTGTGTGTGTGTGTGTGTGTGTGTGTGTGTGTGTGTGTGTGTGTGTGTGTGTGTGTGGCTGGATTGTATGTGTGAGTGCATGCCTATGTGTGTAAGTACGTTTTAAGAAATGTAAAAGGCCCAGTTTATGATTGTTGCAAACACTGCCATTTGCTGTATAGTCTGTAAAAAAAATGTATTTTCTACAATAAAGGTTCTCTCACATTCTTTTTGCTGTGTTTGTCTGCTGTGAGAGAATTAGTGAGCATGCACAATTGCCTGGTGTCACACAGTGGCCCTGGTTAATTATTCTTACAGCAGCAAAGCATGTCGATGTTCCCTTGCAGATGACCACTGTTGGAGCGACTGGTATTGCTAGAACAGTGTTGCACCACGTTTTGTGCAGAGTTGGAGATGTACATGTGCATTTACAAACAGACATGAACATATACGCACACACAAATTCTTTGTCTAACCAACCTCACCCCCCCCTAAATGTAGTGACCCAGATCAGCTGTTCCTGGTAGCGTAGTGGAGGGAGGCGGGGTAGCGAGCAAAGAAGGAAGTATAGATATGCGTCAGCCTGCAACTTCCTCTTTCAAAAAACGGCCACATTCTGTTGTGTGGTTTTCCTGTTTTGCAAATAATATCTCACACCCCCCCTTGGCCCCCCCAAGTGCGTTTTCATGACTGAAATAGGTCAAAAGTTGCTTGTAGAACTAATGCTGTTCAATAAGACGCTAAGCACATAGTGTTGGTCTTCCTTGTTCCATTGGAATGTAGTAGAACTTGAACTGGAAGAACGGTTTTGGGATGGTATTGCAGTTACATCGGCAGCCAATGAGAACCACCACACTTGCCCTAAATGCCAGTGCCAACGAGAGCATTGCTGATGTAATTGGTACAAGGAAAAGACCCAATATAGTGACAGCAGAGTGCAATAGCAAAATTATTCATTGGTTAATTAATAACCTACCTGAAGTGGCTAAAGCAAGTTCACATTCAGAAATGTGATGCGAATCGTGACATGAAGGCACATTGATCTGTTTATCACATCAGTGGTTTACCCAATTTTTTTTATCACGCTACATGATTCTGACTGTCTGGAAACATGTACATTACATTACATTACAGGCATTTAGCAGACGCTCTTATCCAGAGCGACTTACAGTTTTACATTTTTTACAATCCATTTATACAGCTGGATATTAACTGAAGCAATTCAGGTTAAGTACCTTGCTCAAGGGTACAACGGCAGTATCCCACCTGGGGATTGAACCTGCAACCTTAACGTTACAAGCCCAGTTCCCTAACCATTATACCACACTGCCTGCCTAAGCTAGTTAGCTGCCTAAGCTAATGTAAGCTAGTTAAGTCTGACCAATGTCTGACTGTGCCGTTGGGAAATGGTGTTCCGTGAGTCTCACCGACATTGGGGGCGCCGTCATCCTCCACAGTCACGCTGAGGCGGTACTGCTGCTGTCGCTCACGGTCGGGCGGGGAGGGCCTGGTCACCATCTCCCCCGTCATGCGGTCCATACGAAAGGTCAGGTCCTGGTTGCCCTCAGTGATGTAGTAGAACAGCATGGCGTTGGAACCGATGTCGCGGTCCGTGGCGACCACGCGCAGCACAGATGTGCCCCCGCCCACGTTCTGACGGGACACAGAAAGAGCCATGCTGTCACTTTGGCCAATCGGCTTCTCAAGACAGATCATTATAAGTGCAGCCATCCAATCAGCTTTTCCCACTCTATTCTAGTTGTTACTGAAGTGCTTTACCTTTACTTGACAATGAGCATTATTTTATTTCTTTAGTCTAGCATTGTTATAATGTTAAAAACCTGCATTGGATGCATTGCAATAAGGATGACTTACAGCGCTATGTGGCACCAGTACTATTGCCAGGTATGAGTACAAGAATTTCATCAATAACTGCCACAGTAGGTACTGTAGGACATAATTACAATGGGGGAAATAAGTATTGAACACATCAACATTTTGTCCAGTAAATGTATTTCCAATTAGCCTATTCAAGTGAAATTTGCACCAGACTTTGGTATTAACTCAAAAAAGATCCAGACAAAAATCTAAACATTAAAGTCCATATGTAAATAAAGTTATGTGTAATAAAGTGGAATGACATAGGAAAAAAGTATTGAACACACTAACTGAAATGAATTCAATACTTAGTGGAGAAGCCTTTGTTTGTAATGACAGATTCAAGGCCCTTTCTGTATGAAGTAACTAATCGCCCGCAGTATTCAGGTGTGATTTAGGTTGATTTTTTGTCTGGATTTCTTGAGTTAATACCAAAGTCTGGTGCAAATTTAACTTGAATGGCCTCATTGGAAATACATTTACTGGGAAAAATGTTGATGTGTTCAATACTTATTTCCCCTATTGTAAATACCTGTTGGTTAAGGCTTGGGGTTAAACATTCAGAAACATTAGGAGTAAGAGCAACCCAACCGAAGTGAATCCAGACCATTGTGAATCCTGCAGTTAAAATACCAGTAGCCTAAACACAACACAAATTGCAGACAATGTGAATCACAGAAAAAGAACGTCAAAGAGATGACAACAGCCAGATGCCACAGTGTCACAGTTATACATAACCAGACCTATCTCTTTATTTAAGACTCGGCAAACAAGTGATGCTAAAGTAAACAGCGGAAGGAAACGGCCATTCTGGCAGAAACAGGCAGCTCACTCTACCTCTTCAGAGCAGTATGAGAAACATGAGCTGTATGAGAAATATATTTAATACAGTATGAATGCTCTAATCAGGGGTGCATCCATTGTCCAATCCATTGTGAAGATGGTCTTTTGCGAACTGGATGGAGGGAAATTCACACTAGAATAAAATTGACTTTCCTTCAGGACACTGTTGCAAATGTTCTGCCTTAATCTGCTTCCAGGACTAAGACTGTGGGAGGGCCTGGGTTTAGAATAACAGGGCCATCTTACCGCTGTGCCACAGTCCTTACCTCATTGATGCTGATGTTGTAGCCGTTCCGGCTCTGGATCACAGGTGCGTTGTCATTGACGTCCAAGATGTTGATGGTGAGAGAGAGGTCAGTGTAGCGGGAAGGGGAGCCATTGTCCATTGCTCTCACCTGCATACACAGGTACACATACACAACACAACACGCACACAAACACATACATACACAGGTACACATACACAACACGCACACAAACACACACACATACACAGGTACACATACACAACACAACACGCACACAAACACATACATACACAGGTACACATACACAACACGCACACAAACACACACATACACAGGTACACATACACAACACGCACACAAACGCACACACACACACATGCACAGGTACACATACACAACACACACAAAAACACACATACACAGGTACACATACACAACACGCACACAAACACACACATACACAGGTACACATACACAACACGCACACAAACACACACATACACAATTACATTCACACACACACACAAACACACACATACACAGGTACACATACACAACACGCACACAAACAGACACATACACAGGTACACATACACAACATGCACACAAACACACACATACACAATTACAATTACATTCACACACACACACACACACACACACACACACACACACACACACACACACACACACACACACACACACACACACACACACACACACACACACACACACACACACAAATGCACACGCATTGTAGAACAATTTCTATAGTCTAGAACTAAGTTCCAATTATAATACAATGCAAAATGTTATTATTAGAATTACAATTGTAAATTGTTTGTTATACTTGCTTTTTCGTCTTTAATATTGTAATGTTGCATGGCTTTTCTGTTATATATATATATATACTGTACATACGTAAAATATGTTTTGGTGATACAAATGTATGTTTGTCATACCAATAAAGCAAATTGAAATTGAAAATTGAAAGTGAGTTCAAAGTGGGTACACTCATATGGTAAACACAGATGTGTGAATACAGGAAAGAATAAGCAACGCGCTAGTGTAATGTTTGTTTCTGAAAGGCCACCTGGAAATGACCACATGAAAACAGGGTCCAGTAACTCTGCACCTCACTCATAGGCTCTAGTAAGTTGGTGTCCCTCCCTCTCTCTCACCTTCAGCAGATAGCGGTCCACCGTCTCGCGGTCCAGATCAGAGTTTACATAGACCTCCCCATATGTGTGGTTGGTGGTGCGGATCTCAAACACATCCTGCATGTTTCCCGCCACCAGGGTGAAGTTCACCTGAGGGAGGGGGATTGGATAGGGGTATGCAGGTGTGGGGCGGAGAGGGGGAAAGGGTTGGAAGATGAAGAGGAAGAAAGAAAGGGATAAAGAGACAGAGGGGAAATTAAGTGTTAGTCAGAAAGGGAAAATGTGGGCGAGCGACGGAGCACAAAAAAAAGAAAAGGAGAGATGTAGAGGAAAGATAAGTTCATTTCAGCAGGAAACCAGCATAGACTGCCTCTCTTTATTTTTAGCTTTCTGTCTTTCTCTCCTCACCAGTCCGTTATTCCCAATGTCCTTGTCCCTTGCCAGCACCACTGCCACCCTCTTCCCAATGGGCGTGTTCTCTGGAATCTCCACTGACAAGTCAGACGTGATGTCAAAGTGAGGGCTATTGTCGTTCTCATCCAGTATGGTGATTGACACCTGTCAAAAGGGACCCGATAGCCAATGAGTTCAGCACAGCACATAAGTAATGAAATATTGTGAAACATTTCTCCTTGTTTCGATACATATTGTGATACGCATGCTTCAATAATATATGATTATTTTATAAAATGTTCAAATTCTTTATTCAGTTAGCGATATTCTCAAACCAGATAATTCCAGTTTTTTCCCCATCAGTACCAATACCTTTTGTATGGTTTCACACCCTTCACACTGATAACTATTTCAGTGTAATATGTGAAGATGGCACTCTGAAGATACTGAGCGGAATGGACAAAGAGAATCTGACAACAGGTATTTGTTGCTTATAAAGAAATGCTGTAATGCTGCACAATCAACATAAATCCCCATCATACAAAGGGATAGTTAGACGAGCCTTACCTTCTGCAAATCCAAGACGAATGCAAACGCACAAGAAAACAGACAAGACTGAGAATGATCAGAAGCATTTCCACCAAACACAGAATATTCATCACAATTCCTAATTTTACAATATGTGCTTATTTTTCTTATTACAATGCTCAGCGTGGGTAAGTCTAACCTAGAGCAGACAGCCATTGTAGGAAGGACTACTGTGAAAATGGCACATCGGTAAATGAATGGCTCTAAAAGGGTAGGGTTACCACGGTGGAGTCCTTTTTGGGCCCTCCATCATCAGCCACGACTGTCAGGGTGTAGAGGTCCCCCTTCTCTCTGTCCAGCAATCCTGTGACTGTGATACGCCCCTAAGCCACAGACAGACAGGGAGGAATGAAAAGAAGATGAGTGTGTGCGTGTGTGTGTGTGTGATTGTTTGTACAGTATATGTGTGTCCAACCAGTTTCATATGTGACTGCATGAATATAGTAGTTCTGTCATTCTAATGACTGATACACACACACACCACATACACCTGCACATATATATGTAAAGATGCAAGGACAGACACACACACACACACGCAAACACTTCTGGAGAGAACCTTTGTCAAAAAAAAAAAAATCCGAACGGACAAGCAAACACAGCTCCAGACAGACAGGCGGAAAACATTGAACTTGAAAAATGAGCATTATTTATATTTCAGAATACTCTTGTGAAATGAATGTATTTCTACGGATTGGTAGTGAATTTCACGAGACGACTGAGAGGCTCACGGTGATGCCGTCGATCCTGAAGAGCGCCAGCGCCGAGGGGGAGGTGTCGGGGTCGAAGCGGTAGGACAGCTGGTTCAGGTTGTCGGCGGACTGCGCCTGCACCTGCACCACCTCGGTCCCCGTGGCGATGTTCTCGCGCAGGGCCACCTCGTACCCGGGGGAGAAGAAGGCCACGGCCTCGTCCAGCTCGTTGAGCAGGGTGACGTACACCGTGCAGTAGCCCTGGTGGAAGGGCGGCGACTGGTCCGTCGCCGACACGTTCATCAGGTAGCTGGTCTTGGTCTCGTAGTCCAGGTAGTCGATGGTGGTCACCAGGCCCGTGCTCACGTCCACCTCGAACTTCATGTCCGAGCCCGAGACCAGGGCATAGGCCACCGCTCCTCCGTCGCCTGCAGAGAGAGAGGAGGGAGGGAGAGAGGGAGGGAGAGGAGGAGGGAAGGAGATATGGGAGGAGAAGGAGAGAGGGAGGGAGGGAGGGAAGGAGATATGGGAGGAGAAGGAGAGAGGAAGAGGAGGATGGAGAGAGGGAGGGAGGGAGGAGGAGGAGGGAAGGACATATGGGAGGAGAAGGAGAGAGGAAGAGGAGGATGGAGAGAGGAAGGGAGGGAGGGAGAGAGAGGGGAGGAGGAGAGTCAATTACAGAAATATATAGCCCTCACGGTATGTTAGTTTATTAGAGGGTCACCAAACCCAACTCCATCCATCTCCGTAACACTAAGTACCAACGTGCCCCATAGTTTTACAGTTAGGGGATCAATACCCTACAACGGGGTGACTCAAATCTGGCCCACAAATCCACATTTCTGTTCTCTCAGGAAAGTTATTGAACAATTAGTGCAAATGAGTGTCTTCACACCTGACTTCCAGGTAAAGGGAGGGAGGAAAAACAGCAGTGCCCGGCCCACGAGGGCCGTGATTTGAGTAACCCTGCCCTACAACCTCCTGGTATCAGGACATGCTACAGCACGAAAACTACCAGAGCATTTCCCGCACTACGGCTGCTATCTCTGCCTGGAAATGTCGAGACGGGAAGCGAGAACAGGGGCAAGCCCACACAGACATGCCGGTGCTGAGTTTAAATGCCAACGCTGCCTCCAAGTTGCAAATCGGAACCGAAACAACGGACAAGCGGATTTTTTTGGCAGCGCTGTTTCACACTTCCCACTGGCTGGCCGAAGTAAGCACCAATGAAACTAGTCCCACAGGAGAGGCCTTCCTGTGTCTGCTGGGTATCTTACCTGAGACCCCCAACTGAGCAACCTCCTACACCTGGATGAGCTTTTTATTTTTATTTTTAAGAATTTGTTTCTGATTTTCTCCCATTTTCTCCCAATTTAGTAGCCAATTACACCCGCTATTTTCAAGTCAATCCCCCCCCTTGTAATGCGAGTTCACTGCCGTAGCCCTGCAACCGGTAGTGACGAAGGCGAAGTATCGTCTCCTCTGAGCCGGCACTCGCCAGGCCGTCGACCGTAACCCGGCACCCCAGAGCCACTCCTGTGCGCAACGAACATCCTGTCGGCTTCCTTCCCCCCTTTACTAGGGTGGACAGCCAATCGCCGCCCCCGGTGGCACTCCCAACCAGAGCCGACTCTGGCGCGACAGGGAATCGAACCCCGGTCGCCGTGGCCAGCGCTGAACGTTGTAACCGCTGGACCACGCGGGACGCCCCTGGATGAGCTTTCTAAACATATTCTCCCACATTCCTTGGGTGAGGGGATTCAATGTGTACAGTGATTTCACTCGTGAGACTGTGTTGGTGACAGTTTTATGGTTTGTATTATTTATAACTTAAGTTAATATTTTGTCATGCAAACTGTCATTTATAAACAAATGTAACAATTCCACTGTGAGATTCTTTGACATGTTTTACATGTATTGACATTGCTTTTAATGAATGGACTTGATACTTTTTTCCAAGCACAGTTTTGAAGCTGCTCTGTAACTAAACCTGGTATGCAGAGAAGAAACCAAAGCCCCAAAATGTAGGAGTAAAATCAGTAAAATGATGGGGGGGTGGGGGATTTTAGGAGAATTTAATGACTGGGCAACTCACATGTAAATACACTTTCTGAATTGAGTAAAAAAGTTGGTAAAAACAACCCGATGAAGGTCAGGAAATGTAGGTCAGGTATCTGTGACAGGTTTCCTGAGCGAAACCAGGAGACGTACCCGTGTCCGGGTCGGTGGCCCTGACCACGATCACCGACGTGCCGATGCCGGCCGTCTCTCTCAGCCCCAGACGGTTGTACTGCTGCTGGGTGAAGACTGGGGGTTCATCGTTGGCGTCGTCCACGTACACGATCACCTGGGCAGTGGCGAGACGGGTGTGTGACGTACTGTGCGCGCAGACACGGCTGCGCCTGCGAACGCTTTCACGCCGATGTGTGAACGCCTGTGTGCCAGCGTGAGGGCGTGATGTTTCACTTTCTAATGGCATGTGACCAGTACCTGAGCCCACTGTACGCACATGCACGCTTGTAAACCGACAGGGTTTCTCCCTTCCCAGCTGCTCCAGTCTTTTCCCTGTGCTTCCATTTCCTGCTCCTGTGTTCCGATCCCCTTTGCCCCTTTAGATGCTCTCCTAAATCTCCTCCCCTCTTGCCCCTGCATCCCTGCCCCCCCCCCTGTGTCGTACACCTCCTCTTCTAATCCCTATCTAATGCCCCTCCCCACATCGTTTACCTCACCCCCCACCCTTCACTGACCCCCTGACACTTTTCTTCTCCTCCTCCCCCTCCCCCAATCCTCGTGCCCCTCACCCTGACGGTGCTCCTCATGCTGCCCCGGTCGCTGTTATAGGCCTCCACCTCCAGCACATGGGAATTGCTGCTCTCCCGGTCCAGTGCCCTCTCGCCCCGGGTCACCTGTCCCGTCAGCTCGTTGATGCTGAACTGGCGGATAGTGTTCCCTGAATCAAAGGACCAAACATTCATGTTCATCACATTCAATTACTCAGGCAGACAACAAAATGGCAGAATCCACCTTCTGTTGGCCACTAGTAGCTCATAAGTGTGTTAGCCAGCAATGTAATTAGGCATTTGTACCTTTTTTAAAAACACTTTCTGTACAGCAGACCACAGTCACTGTAATAATGTAAAGAGCCAGAACACAATTTCAATAAGGGACGGTCGCTAGCACACCATGGAGGGAAAGACATGGCTTACTGTGCTCTACTTTCACAGACTAAAGACAGCAAAGATAATGTTCCATTTGCATCTATTTATATTTGTCTGAAGGCACAGTGGATATGAATGCGTCAAAACCACAGGAAGTGCCCCCCTACCAGACACGATCCTGTAGAGAACTCTGCCATTCTCTCCCTGGTCTGCATCTGTGGCCTGCACCTGCACAGAGAGACTCAGTTACACACACACACGCACATCACACACACACACACGATCACACACACACACACGCCATCAGACACACACACAATCACACACACACACACACACACACACACACACAGGATCACACACACACACCATCACACACACACACACACACACACACACACACGATCACACACAAACAAGCCATCACACACACACACACACACATCACACACACACACACACACACACACACACAAGCCATCACAAACACACACACACACGATCACACACAAACAAGCCATCACAAACACACACACACGATCACGCACACACACACACACACACACACACACGATCACGCACACACACAATCACACACAACACACACACACACACACACACACACACACACACACACACACACACACACACACACACACACACACACATGATCACGCACAAACACACACAGGGTGTCCTGGCATGGCTGGCAGCTCTGACTGTGAGTCTGCTCTTCCCCCCTTTCCAAAAAAGTGCCACCGTTTCCACGACAACGCCTCTCAGTGGCCCACGGCAACTGCACCACAAAGGAGAACTTTTCTGAGAGCACAGTACGGTGGAGGAGTGGGACAAAGACACACAAACACCGACCCCCCCCCCCCACCCCCCCTCCCAGCAAACCCCCTCAGTCTCCCACACCCTCCATCCCCCTCCTTCAGCTCTTTCACTGCCATCATACTGCAAATGTGTTCCATTCTATGGGTGACTGTGCCACACCGGCTCTTCAGCGTACGCAGGCCCTGTGAGGACATGACGAACCCCAGGCCTGTGCTGCAGTCACACCCTGTCCATCAGCATGCACATGTCTAGGGATATAACCCCTGACTTAAACCCACGCCCTGCCCATCAGCCTGAATATAACCCCAATTTACACACCCTGCCCATCGGCATCCAGCGGCACAGGGACATAATCCCCTGCTCCACTGCTCATCCCAGAGAGAAGAGCATTAAGAACATTATGCCTCACTGGCACATTCACTTATGTATACACATATTTACACACACATACACTTACATATGTTTCAGCCAATACTACCTTTTCGAATAACAACTAAATGGCACATTTATTAAAAGCAATAACATAAATAAATACATAGATAAATAAACTCAATTTATTGTTATTCATGTTCTTAAAGTCGCTCTGTCGAAATCCTCAGTATGAGCATAGGTTTACATGGTCTACTGCCACAAAAATGTGAAATGTTTCTATATAGAGGCGGTGGTAGAGCGGTGGTTTTCACACACACACAAACTCGCACACACAAACTCACGCGTGAACACACACTCACAGCCACTTTAAAGAGGGGCCCTACTTTAGTCTAATTAGCTTGAGAAAGAGAGTGGGATGGGGGCAGAGAGCGAGAAAGCCGCGGGGATCACATTTTAGTGATGAAAGGGGGTATACAAATCAGACTATACCATTTTTGAAACTGTAGGGGGACACGCTCAAAGGAAAACTAAGCCAAGTTATCCCCAATATCACAAAGTTTTGGAAAGATAACGTCTTAGTGCAATGGAGCTGTGTGTGTGTCTATTTAAGTAACAGGCTTCCACCCTGCTTTCCGTTTTAAACTTCTAAAAAAGTTTGTGAACAAACCAAAGCAATTATATGGGGGATGATCCCAATCCCACTGCACCCCCTTCCCTCACCTCTTCTTTTTTTCTCTCTCTCTGTCCTTACACTCAGAGAAGTGTAAGAGGTGAAGGAAGGAGGGAGAGAAAGAAATAGAGGAGGACCAGCACAAAGTTTGATTCACTGATGCTGAATCTGAAGAAGGTAAAGTCTGCCATGCTACTGTAAACGTGTGTGTGTATGAGAGACAGAGAAAGTGTGTGTGTGTGTGTGTGGGGGGGGGGGGATAGAAAGAGATAGAGGGAGAAAGAGTGTGGGTGTATATGTGTGTGTGTTTGTGAGATAAAGAGACGGAGTGTTTGCATGTGTCTGTGTGTGTGCATGTGTGAGATGGAGAGAAAGAGTGTGTGTGTGTACATGCGTGAGACAGAGAGAAGAGAGTGTGTGCATGTATGCGAGTGTTCAGATGTGCAAAAGTGTGTGTGTGTGTGTGTGTGTGTGTGTGTATTTGTGTGTACGTGTGTGCATGATGCTGTCAGTTTAGCTGCAAGATGAATCTTTGTTTTCGGGTTATGTCATGTCTGCAACATGCCATTCCAATAAAGTACTCATAAATGTACATTTAAAATTCAAATTGTGAGAGAGTGTTAAAGTACTCATCTGTGTGACTGTAAGGAGTTGAGATTTGCACAGGATTTATTAATATAAAATATATCTGTGGCTACGTGCAAACTAACAGACGCTCTCTCTACACAGTAGCGACCTCTCCATAACATTTACAGAAAGATGATGACAGGCAAAGATGGATAGGCGAGCGGGGTATAAGGAAAGGAGAGGGACGAGGAGCTGATGTCTGCAGTGTCGTCATCTGGGTGTCGCTGTGTTTGTGAGAGAACCAGAAATAAGAGACGGATGTGAAGGGCAGGAAGAAAGAGAGCAGGATACACAATGAAAAAGGAGAGAAGGAGGGAAGAGGGGACATGTCGTTAGAAATAGTTTTTCACTTGCAATTCAGCTCTTAGAAGCAGGAACTAAGGTGGTCATGAAGTGTGAATTTGACTTTGAGAAGGAAGGAGAGAGAGGGGGGGAGACTATTTACTGTGTTTGTGTGTGTGTACATTTGCGTTTGAGATAAAACAACTAGTTTTAGTGTGACTGTTTGTGAATTTGAATATGAGAGAGACAGAGAGAACATTTAAATTTTTTAAATGAAAGTGAGAGAGTAGTTACTGTGAGCGTGTGTATGTCTGTGCGTGTGTGTGTGTGTGTTTCTTGAGTGGGGAACAGCAATCAACGACAATGAGCTAAGGTTCTAACAAGTAATCTTGCTCAAGTGGCCTTTTCACAACATTTTTGACATTTCATCTTAAAAATAATTTCACGTCCCAATGTACTTTCCCTAAACCGATAAGCCACGCTTTGATTCTGCTGAATTAGAGAGGATGACATTTACAAATGTTACTGTGCTGGGGGGGGGGGGGCAACAAAATTGCTCAAAGGCCAATGTGTGTTTGTGTGTATGTGTGTGCGTTAAAACAAACTCTCACACAAACTCTCACTGACTCCTTGAATCATTAACAGTTGAATGCAGAACCTAATAACCTGACTCAGCCACTGGCCCAGCCAATGAGCCGAGAGCTCCTTTAACAAGGCCGCAGCCCCCACGTTGCCAGAGCTGGCTGATGGTAAACGGCTGCCCTGCGGAGGGTCCGGCACGCTGCTTGGCACGCGTTCAGCTTCGACGGCTCCAATTACCCAACATTGGCATGCAGAAATTCCCGCCATGGTGTGAGAGGATTGGAGAACAAACCACTCCAAAACATGCCCTGCATTCAAAACGTAAAAGGTTCAACCTATTTTATTTCTCAGCAATGGCACACTGACCACCACAGGAGAGCGGTAGCTGTAGTCCAGCTGGCACATAAGGCTCGCACAACATTTCTGTAACATTGTAACAATTATCACATTGCCCTGAGCAATTTCTGACAGAAAATGATGGGAACGGAAACGTCATCTACAATGTCGAGAGACTTATTGCAGAAGCTCACAGTCGGTCGTGATGTGTGGACTTGTCGCAGTCCTAAACTCACTCTTCTGTTTCTCCAGACCCAGCAGAGATGAATATCACCGTCTCCGTCAACTCCACGGAGTCCCTGTTCACCAACGCCTCCACCATCCTGCCCGCGACCTCGCTCCCCCCCACCCTGCCTGCCCCGCTCCCCACCATCATCGTGGTGCTCTGCCTCTTCCTGCTTTTCGCCAGCTGCGCAGCGTTCATGGCCGTCTGCAGGACGTCTGCGCAGTCGGGGGACCCCGAGGGGGGGTGTGGCCCCGGCGAGCCCCTGCCCTGCAGCCCCGCCCTGTCCAGCGAGCCCCAGCTGCGGCTATGGAAACGCCTGGGCTCCGTGCGCCGCTCCTTCACCTCCTCCTTCAGACGCCCGCCCCCCTGCCGGCCGGACCGCGGGGCCTCCTTCTCTGCCAGCCCCCTCCCGCCACACCTCACCGTGCCCTGCCTCTTCGACACCCACTCTGACCGTGCCCGACCTGACCTCTTGCCTGACCCATGCGCCACTGAGATCCTGGCCATAGCCTGCCTGAACAGCTGACCAGACCATGTCTGCCTGTACGCCCACCCTAGACTGACCACAGCCCTGATGGACCCCAGCCCTGATGGAATGTGGGGCCTGGATGATGATTTTGGCCACCAGAATGGTCACATTCCTGCTTGTGCAAGCAAACCCTCAAGATCAGAACACACAAA